>JABBOT010000007.1:8655244-9300883 GCA_016165875.1 Acanthopleura granulata
CCCAACCAAATGTCTAGAAACTAAATGCCGATTGGCCATGGCCATCACATTGTAGGCTACATCTGTGATCAATGAAATGCATACTTTCTTTTTTAGCCATTTCATTGTTGGCTACTATATGCCTCACCCATGGTTTTTTTTCTCAGCTACACTGCCTCTCAAGAGGGTTTATTTATTGATTTATTTCATGGGTGTTTTACCCTATGCTCAAGAATATTTCACTTATACAACGTCCGCCAGCATTATGGTGGGAGAAAACTGGGCAGAGCCCAGGGGAACCCTGGCGGATCTTCCCACATATGATCGCACAGGAGACAGGTGTAAGCTGAATTTGAACTCAAAGCAATCGCATGGGTGAGAGGCACCTGGGTCATTATGCTGCACTAGCGTGCTAACTCCTTTGTCCACGTAGGCCTGTCCAAAGGGTTCAATTCAGTTACATCTAGGTGGACATTCCTGTATATGTACATAACCTGGTAATTAAGGTCTGCCAGCAGTCTGAGGAAGGGTCATGGGTTTCCCTCCTAACATAATGCTGGTCGCCGCTGTTCGAGCAGAATATTCCTGAGTAAGCCATCAGAGATACATGTACATGTATACAATGCTCTACCTTTCTTAAGGATCTGGGCACATGGAAAGTGACAAGACTAGTCAGTGACACCTTGTCAGATTTCACAACCTACCTATTGCCTTTTGTTTCTATCACCCAGTATAAAAACACGCTGACATGCTCGGGATGGTGATACTTCACACCTAGATCCCAGGTGCATCTCATTCGGGCCCAGTTGTGGACAACACACTTTATCTTCTCAACCTGCTGTGGAGGGTCTAAAAACCAACAACATAAACCAAAACAAAGAATGAATGAATATGGCCTAAATCGGTCACATTGGCAATGTTTCTACCACATCGTGGCTACAGAAACACAGAACTGTCTGCGCGTACATGTACACATATAGAAAATGTGTTACAGTACACAGTCACTGAACACTGTAGCAGTGTCGTTTTGCAATATATCATAAAGTGAGACAGTAGGGGTTGATAGTGAATTTCTCCTAGTTTCTTTGTCATATGTACTTGTGGTGTAATGCCATTTTTAACATTATTTCAGCCATATCTTAATTAGCGCATACCTCAAACAGCTCAAACCCTCCCCCCATGCCCCTACCACAAGGAACTGCATTTACAGGTCAAAAAAATCCTACTTTTGATCCTGAAAGTTATACTCTGACAGTAGGACAACATCACAAGACCTTTCTACAAACTCAAGAATCAGGGGAAGAAATGCACCAGGAACCGAATTCCTGAACAATAACGCTTTCAAAGCGTGGCACTCATAGCTGTGAAATTATATTCATATTGCATATGCACATATTCGGTTTCCTAAGTGCATTTAATTAATTAATAAACTAGCTGTTACTTAGCTTAGCAATGGATTATCAAACAATATAAGTTAGCTACATAAGTAATTATAAGCCATACAAAGAAATTGCACACTGTGTTGTTCTTGTGTTTGCTTCGGCGCACATTAGCACACTGACTACGTTATCAAGTGGTCAGTTTTCGATGCGAGACAAAGTAAACTAGTCCAGCAAATAGAAATTACTGTTTTCATATCTGGGCACACTTGGCAGTCTCACTCAACAAATCCATCCTTTTTCCTCAAGTTTTTGTAACTGCAGTCTCTATGATCGTACAACAATTTATTAATTTCTACTTCGTGAATCAGCAAATCAATGCGATCTGTATCTGGGATCATGGTCAGAATCTGAGCAATGATGATTGGTCATTAGTGAAAGTCCATCACGATTTTTCTCTCCAGACCAGAAAAAATGGATCTGTCTAAATTTGTGGCCCGAAACATTCTTGTATCTAAACTGTTGTACCCAAATCAGAATTGAATTCACTATGGACCATTTTCCATGCCTGGTGTGAACGTAGCTTCAAAAACATCTGAAGTATTGCTATGCATGTACATGTAAGTGGCCTGATGAAGAGACCAGTCACAACATATTGATGCCTGGTTGACCACACAGCTTAGGCCTTGAATTATACCTCACTTTCACTCAATTACACCTACAGGTATTAAACAGTGCTTCACTTCTCCCAAACTTTGCTACAAAACTTTCATCTCTTTGTATAGTCTGATGTGACTTACGGTAAACATGTATCCTCTGAGAGCCTACCAGCAGCTGATTGCCAGCAGACCCATTCAGATAGCAGTAGTAGGTGGTCTCATCCTTGATCTGTATGTTGTGTAATCGCAAGTTGATCTTCCGGGAGCTATTTTTGGTGACGTTCACATCTATGCGATTTCCCCCCCTCTTGAAGTACAGGTGCCTCCAGACCTCAGTGACATTGTGGTCAATGGTGTCACTGAGGGCACAGGTCAGCTCCAGCTTGTCACCTACCCACACTCCTGGATTTATTGGCAGCAATTCTGACACAGTCAAATAAACAGAACAGATATGTACATGAATGAATGTTCAAGTGGGATATAACATGTACATCATGCTTAACACCTTTTCAGCCATACAAATGTGTGTGAAGACGAAGGGTATACTGTCTCTTCTTGTGGCAGGGTGAGTACATACCCCCAAAGTTCTGCCAACACTATAAAGCATCGTGCCGAAGACAACAGACACAACACCCCACCTAGTCACACTAAATTGAAACCGGTAATGACTAATCATCTTTCCTAACTGTAATCTCTCAGCTCAGCTGAGTGCTACTAACAAGGCAGCAGCAAGTACCAGCTTTAAAGTCTTCGGTATGACCTGACTCCGGATCAATCCCGTATCTCCCAACTTCGAGGCAGATGCTCCAATCACTAGGCCACTGAGGTGGTCATAACATACACATGTCCTTGAAGCATATCAAACAGATGCCTTACCGCAACAGTGCTTTAAGTGTTATAATCATTCATTCATGTAGATTTACATGTACACTGAAATTAGTCAAGGAGAAGTATAACAGAGGTTTACATGATATTTATAAAGGGTTTGCCTTGGGAGGTCTGTCGGGAATTTGGTCCAGATGGCCCTGCATTGACAGCTTTTTGGAATAAAAGAAAGAATAAAAATAAGTTTCCTCTGATTTTGTTGCTAATTTTTTTTATTTTAATAAAAACTTGCTTTATGAAATCAGCATGGGGTTTAGGGAAACTTTGGCGTGGTGGCTCCTACATGTAATTTACCCACATTTCACTGCACGCTACATAATTTGTCTACATGTACAGTCAGTTCCATGTATATCGAGTGAGAGGACGACAACACAACTAGTGGTGTGAAAAAGGGACAACCATTTAATATTACATGTGCTTCAGCAAACTTTAAAATGTACAATCATATGCAGGAAAGCTCCAAGATCCTTTGAAACTCTATTACTGAAAATAATAAGTGCTTGATGTTTAACACTTTACTCAAGAATATTTCACTTAAATACGATGGCCGACAGCATTATGGTCGGAAGTAACCCATGATCATCCGCGAGTTGCCGGCAGGCCTTCCCATGTACAGCTGATTGGGAGAGGGTCCAGCCTAGACTGGACTTGAGTTCATAGCGACTGCATTGGTGAAAGGCACTGAGGTCATTACACTGCAATAGCGCGCTAGCCCCCTCAGCCACAAAGGCCCCCCATAATGAATAAGTGGTTGATTACATACATGTAGTCATGGTTACATACATGCACAAAGCAAAGGATTTTCATCAGTATCCTCCTCCACACATTATTAAGCAGAGACAAATTGTCCACTGAATTTTCCATTTCCCTTTAACTCATTTCCTGCATAGGTGGCAAGTCTACAAATAGGTGTAGGTGCCTGACCTATTGAAAACACTCCTTTGATGAAAGTGGTATGACTTACGAGACCGTTGTACAGTAATACTGTTTATACTGTAACTTGTACAACATGGTCATACCATTTTGAATGATTTTGGGGTGTTTTAAAAAAATGTCACGCACCTATTTGCAGACTTGTTCTGTGTACACAGGAAGAGGAAGGATCAAAGTCAAGTCCTCAGCTTGAGCCACTTTAACTTCAACATTATCAAAGTCACCATTCATCATTTTCTGTCCCACCACAGTTCTGGTTGCAGTTGTGTACAGTGTGAGATATTGTAGAGATACGATGTCAAAAACGAACAAATACATGATATAAAAAAAAATAAATAAATAAAAAAATAAATAAATAAACAGGTCATCATCAGGGTACCAATTATTGGGAAAATACTTACTGCCATATTCTTTTATGACACTGGAGACTGGAGTCACATCGCAGGGGAGAAACCAGAAAAAGGCATGTAGAATAAAGCTCGCAGTTGCTGTGCCCATGATACTATCTATGGTTTCTGACCATTGCTCCCAGGAGTTTAAATCTTTCTCTAATCCAGGGGGCTTTAGCGGAGGTGCCTTTCTGCTAGTGCAGCATGGCCTCGTCTAGTTCACATTGGCAAGAGGCAGTATCATTCCTGAAACAAAATTATAAAACACACCTATTATATCTATTCACTTTTATTTTAACTATTTAAATGGTACATGTATACTCTTACACTATATCACCTAAAATTTGACCTGCACTGAACAGGCGTTTTCAGAAGCACAAAAAAGGACCTTAAAATGGCAGTTTTAAGTTTTGGGACTTCTATGAGAAATAAACCAAGCATCACAAGAAAGAACCTCTTTCAAGTGGCCCATTATTTAAAGATGGATGAATTAATCTTTAATGGCCTTGCACACATTTTAATTAAAGACACATTTACAGTACATGTGCGTGTATTCAATGGCAGATGAAGGGGGCTTCAGCTATGGTGAAAGCTAAGCTAGAAGCTGGCTACATGTGGGCTAAAACTGACTACACAGTGCAATTTGGTGACAAGGCATGGGCCGGAGCTAACTTGGCTAATAAAACAGCATATTCAGAATTTAACAACACATCTAATGGCTATTCTCATGATCGTGTGCTGCTTACAAAAGAGCTAACTGTGAAAACTTCAGTGTCTTAAAAGCAAGGAAAATTAATAAAGATTTAGAAAGCCTGAAGGACCTGAAGCCTAAATTGTCTAAAACAAAAAAATGTAGTGCATTAAAACTGGTACTGTACATTTCTTCGTGCAATATGCGAGCAAAATTTTTCTGTCATTTCCAATTTACGTCGTGTGACATCAGGCACCAACACCAATCGCTGACATACATGATGTATCAACACATGATGCTGTACTTTCAGATGCTCTTAACCTCACACAAGCATGAATGCCTTACTCGATGACACAAAGGCTGATTCAACATCATGCATGTATTTAAGAAATATAATCATACAACCGAAGTTTTTCTCGACAGTTCTCTAGTTATATTTATTTATTTATTTGATTGATGTTTTACACCATACTCAAGAATATTTCACTTAAACGATGACGGCCAGCTTTATGGTGGGCGGAAACTGAGCATGGCTGGGGGGAACCCATGACCATCCGCAGGTTGCTGGCAGACCTTCCCACACACGGCTGGGAAGTAAGCCAACATGAACTGGGCTTGAGCTCACAGTAACCACATTGGTGGGAGACTTCTGGATCATTAGGCTGTGCTAGCATGCAAGCCAACTGAGCCACGGAGACCCCCCTTCAGTTACATGTATGGGGGTTAAACAGTGTTCTTTGTGGGAAATCCTTCTGAACCAATGTGTTCTGCTTTTTTTCATAGGATTTCACTGACATCATTTTAATATTTCTACCCAGTTTCTATTAGGACTGGGGTGGCACTATAAAATTAGTAGCAACAAGCACATACAGTGCATCTATGCACATGTATAGGCTTTTGCATAGTTGGACTATTATTGAATATGTGAGGCAAATTAGGCTGTCAAGTTGGCTAGTTATGACAGCCTAAATGACAGGAAGTGATTACTATGAGGGTAAACTAATGTCATGTGTGTAATGCATGTACATGTACCTCAGCACAGCCATACATGGCAGGTATAGGCCTAGCCTGAATTCATACATTCAGGTAAGAGTCATACTGCGCACGTTACATACAAGTAGATGTTCAAAACACTTCTAAACAGGCTTACAATCTTTCATCATTTACTGCACACGTGCTATCAGTTTGATCATATTGTATTAAGAAGTTTAGTATTTCATATGAGGTGAATAATAAATGCTGTGGTACAACACTAGGCCATCATTAAGCATATGTTCATTGGGCATAACCCAACAAAAACTTTAAAAAAGGGCCTACACAAAGTTTTTATTTGTATATTAATGAAAGTTTTTCTTTTTACTTCAATTTTTCTCTTGATATCTTTAAAATCCCTATATTTTTCAAGAGCCAGGCAAAAGAACAGAAATCCCTCCTGGCCAACCCAATTTTTCTCATCGAGGTTACGTGCTACAAACAATTTTAGGGTGGCCTTACATGTATATGTATATACTTCTTAAATACATGTGTACGTACAGCATGTGCATAGATACATGTATATGATTCATAACATAAGACGGTTCCAACATCTTCCATAAAATCTTATAAGTGCTTCACGCCATGCTCAAGAACTTACGTACGACTCATATATACTCTAGTCAGCTCATTTAAGTCAGCTCATTTAAGGGAAAAGAAACCAGCAGTGCCTGGAATAAAACCACCTGACAACATGGATAAACCTGGTCATTCATCTGACTGATGAAACAACAATTAAGAGCTGGATTCAAGCGCACAACCTCAATGGTCATGGGTCAGATACAAGTATACAATGGTTATAACCAATTTCACATCTACAGTTACATCTTACATGCACAAATGTCAAATTCAACACAGAAATCACCCCAAAATACAAACATACCATGATGCATGTAATCAGATATATGTTCTATAAAAACCTCTGCACAATGGCATGTATGCACTGCACACTGTGCTTTATGTGCGTATATATACATGTATTAACATTCCATGTGGAATAACTCCGATTTAAGACATATGTTTTTCAGTCAACAGACTGTGGGATCAATTCTGGTCGAGGCCAAATACATATGTAACTTTCATATTCCTTCTGACCTCACTGTTTGTGGAGTCTAGATTGGTGACGATGAGGCCAGCAGTCAACAACACTCATGGGCCCAAGATGAATTTCAATTACAGAAATATCTATAGATCTAAATGTAATGTACATGTACATGCATGCAAACTATATATGTATACATGTCTAACAAAGCGACAGCCATATACACTGTACATGAAGGTACCTTTATGTAGCCATAATATCATTATGACATGCATCCATTTTGAATGGAGAATTCTCAAGGGAATATCTGGCGCCAGTTCACACTTTGCCTTTATGTATATACATGTACATAAGGTACAGTAAGTGACCCAAAATTATGCCTGACTTTATCACTAAATATTTTACCTGATTCTAAGAAAGGTATTTTGAGTTGGTTGTTTTGTCTTTTTTTCAAAGAAAGGATGATATCCTAATGGAAATAAAAATGTACATGCAAGTTCCATCATCACAAGCAATATTTAATGATGTTAATTTACTGCTTCAACTGCATTCTTGGTGGTTAAATTTTAGCTCATTTATCGTAAGACCAACGTGTCGTTTATTAATTTATTTGGTGTTTTACTCTGTACTCAAGAATATTCCACTTATACAATGGCATCCAGCATTTGGATAAGTGGAAACCGGGCAGAACCTGAGGGAGACCCACGACCATCCACAGGTTGCTGGCAGACCTTCACGCATACAGTATGGCCTGCGAGGAAGGAATAATATCTAATGCACATGTATATTCACCAGCAAGTGCATTTAATAGAACTGCCAATTCTGGCCATGTACTTGCACATTTGTAGTATATGTGCATATATCTACTGCCTGTGTAGTCCTGCTGTCAGGGGTCTGACAGCTATTCAGGCCTGTCAAACTTTTACAAAGAGAGCAATGGTCATCCTACAGGCCCAAGAGGTTGGGGTATTTAACACCAGACAAAACGCCCCTCTCACAAAAGATTACAGGAACAGTAGTTAACGTTTAATTGCCAAGAAAGTATGCAGACAGACCAGTCTCACCAAGTTAACAACACATGCAGTGCACATTGAACAATTCCCTGGAGTGCATGGCAGCTACAGCAATGTAAATGTATAAGTACAATGTATGTATTACTTGTACATGTGTGCACAAAAGGTACACACACTGGAGACATCACTAGAAATATTTTTGCTGCAGATCACCCAACTGCCCCTCTACAAAGGTGCCCTACTCTAAAGTTTTCATTGGGCTTTTGATGGAAATTCTCTGTTAATTTTTCTCTGAATCTTAATTTCTCTAAGTTGAACCTTGATCTTTTTCATTAGCAAGAACAAATAAAAAATATTTACCTGACTCACCCTATTTTTTTAGTGTTGTTTTACATACAATGACAAAATTTTTAAGAATGGCCTCATTCAAGGTAAAAGATATGTAACAGCTTGAGTATACTACCGTTTGCAAATGTATGTATGTAACAAATGGCAGCTTGGGGAGAAATTTTAAACCTGAATGACTGCCACCTCATAGCTACATATACATTTACGCATCTGGACACTGGATAATTTCATCACTCACTTACATGTCTTTCACAGCAGAGGTCAATGACCGACCTTTCACTGTTGTACATGTACACATACTTTCACCCATGACAGTTCTTGCTCTATCATTGTACACAGAGAATCTGTAAGTTTGGTATTAATCAATCAATTCTGTTCTCAAGTCATATATGAACTCAAAATTATGAAATTAATGACGTTGATAATAATCTGCATACATGTGCATGAAACACATGGCATGTATTGCTCTGCATGGGACATGAAGAAGGTATCTGAAGAACAGGCATACATGGAAGTGCATTGTGTAATGAACAATGCCCATAATGAAAATAAACCTCTGTCAAGCAATCTACCAAACCATGATATCCCTCAATTAAAATAAAATAAACACCATTCCATGTAACTTCATGTACAGTACACGTAACATGCAAATTACCTGTTAACTCTCTTCACAGCATATTCTAGTGCGCAAATGTATATATAACCAATATACCTCTACAAATTGTGTCACACGACACTGTTTTCTGGTTTCAGTCTGCACCCGAAAGCACATGCTGGCTGACTTGGACATATACATGTACACCAGTATGCCAATCGCACCAAAAGTATCATGGTCATGACTGAGAACACAGGTGTCATCTCACCTGAACTTTTCCCTATATATTCTCTGCCACCTGAATCTGTGTGTACTAGCTTCTCTAAGCCATCTACAGTCACCTGTTAACACTTGAAAAGACCAGTGATTGCAGGATTCATACACACCAGGAAGGGGGCCAGAGCACACAGTACCTGTTCAGATTATGTACTTATACACATTCCTCTCTGGTCATATGTGGGAAAGTCTCCTAGGCCATCCTTAAAAGCACTATTAGGTGCTAACCGACACCATGACAAAACTTAGGGTGACAGTTGGTAAGGAGTTGTTTGTTTTTTTTTCTTTATTCTGGCTTTTGAAAGGGATAGGGATTTTAAAGAAATTAACATGGAGATAATAACTTCTATCAAAATAGGGATAAAAACTTTTGAGTAGGCCCTTTCTTAAAGAGTTGGTCCAATTATGCCCAACAAATGGATTTTTAGTGACAGCCCCAGGAGCCTGGAGATGTTCAGCAGTTTCCTAACCGCCAGCCTCCATTAACTCTCCCAGGATTCCTGCCACCATAATCATGGCCGCCATCATATCACTGAGATATACTCTTCAGCATGGCATAAAAACAAAGTACAAGTAAAACAATAAATAAATCTAATGATGTATGCAGAGCTCAGAGCACACGTGTACAGACATCAGCACATATATATAACTGCTCAGCAGTGATGTGAAGTCTTGACCACCTCAGAGCACATGTACTACACAGGTGAACACTGAATGACATTCAAATGTAGTACACATGTATGCAATACGTCTCATACATGTAAAGTACATACATGCACACACAGACATCTGAGTGCAGATCACTGATACATGCTCAAATGTCCATGCACACCACACACATATACAAAAGTCATCATTTTACTATTACCTGCCAAATTTACACTCTTCATTTATATGTGCATGTTTGTACATCCGTACTTGTAGTCCCCGGCACACTGCCCTTGTATGACATTACACTGCCTGGCTTGGTGAGAGAAAAATATACAGTGATTCAGGATGTGACCAGCCACATGCATACTATGACCACAGAGGGCCTCCCTGACAGCCTGGCCCTACTGTACACGACTAGCACAATAACCAGCCATCAGTTACCTTAAATTTAGTAGCTGGGTGAATGAATGACTCAGACTGGTCCACCCAAAATTCCTCTACCCCTGGGTATCTTCCCCTACATAACAGCTGACCATGCAAGCTTGGGGTCATCCTCACTCACCATCACTTCCTGACAAGGGAAAGCACCCCATTCTCCTGCACAGAGCCACTGTATTGATCAGGTAATTCAGTTTGCCTGTGTGCCAGAAGTTCAGGACAGCTTTTGGGAAGTCTGTGCCTGTCTGGTCAGAATGCATGAGGAATAATAGCCAATTCAATACAGTTTATCACAGTCTCATTCCTTGGGGAACAGAACTGCACAAACCTGCTGCCACAGTCTGGCTACATGCTACTGGGTATTGCCCAGTCGTGCATGTCTCTGGATTTGTCCATTACGCTAACAGGTATCGTACATGTACATGTACCTTGTACTCAAATCAACCAGGAAGTGAAACATGCTCCAAATATGTTATCAACATTGGGCTTGTCATGAAATGGCTAAAATAACAAAGCACTATCAGCTATGTACACCCAATGATATATTTCCCCACCGCCCAATATCCATTAATTCTCAGTCAGTGTGCACCGATGCTTCTAGGAATTGTGTAATTCGAGTGTTGAACACTCTGACTCTTTACCTTGTGTACATTACTGGCTGAAAAATTACTGGCTGTTCCAGTAACTACATATAGGTTCAATGTAACTTGAGTATGGACATTTAATCATTGCAATGACGCTCTGTATACAAGTAAATGTATTAATGACTCCAGTTTCAGGCCAAAATCTTGACCATTCCACTATCCTTAAAAAATTCTTTGTTGCAGAAAACACAACGTGAACCCTATCACAAAAAAACTGTTTCTATTTTCCTGCTAATCAGATAGATAAGGGTTTTAAAGAAATTAACATGGAGAAAAAAAAAATCCAAAAACAGAAAATTCCATACAAAGCACAATAAGAATGCTGTCCATAAAGCAAAAAGGTCACCCTTTTAACAACTTTTCAGGGCAGTAATTAGAAAGGTTCAATCTGAATTTATGCACATGTATTTAAATATACGTACACACACCACCATATACTTTACATGGGGGTTAATTATACATATACTGTGGGTATGGGGAAATTGTTCGGCATGCACTGGTATATGGAGTTGACACTATGCCTGTGCTAGGTGCGAATAAATGTGCAAAAAAAAAAAAAAAAAAAAAATTCATGAACATGTCACAAACACTGGCACGTCACACCCTGTTGGCCTGCCGACATAGAATTACAACATGAAGTGTTTCCTATACACAAATGTACCCACACATACCTGCATGTACACGCACATATGGATTATATGCAGATGTCAACTACTTCCACATGTACACATGTAACTTACTAGAAAAACTCTGACACAGCAGGCCTGACCTGCGAGTCCATGACCACATGTAAACCTGGCCTCAAGTCAGCTGTTTACACAAGACACGTCTACATCCTAAAAAGCATGACCACACAAAGAGGTTTGTAAACGACCTAGATAAAACAGAGGTATACATCATATACACCTACAGCTTGGCTTGGCCCCTCCCTCATGACCGGAGGCGATGCAACACATCAGACAGCAGGTAGTCCCCATGTACACGGACAACACTGGCATATCCATCTTCCTGTCTCTTTAGGAAATGTGGGTTACCTCACACACTCTCCTGGCTCTCTCAAGTTTAATAAACAGCTGAGTTTTCACAGGCAGCCATGTTGCCGCCCAACCATTAATACTGCAGAATACAGTATACTTATAAATCAAATCCAAACTTTTCCACAAAGCCTTGAAGTGAATTAATCAGAAAACAAAAAGGCCTTCAGATATATCTGCAGGTCTTTTCTCAATTTTTTTTTATATTCTTTTACTACATGCATGCATACTAATGCTTGGTTTTACATGGCAAACATTATTTAATCGAGAGTGAAAGTTTACTTCTAACTGCAGTTGGAATACAGCATAACAATGTAAAAACTGAGGTTTTTTTGGAGGGGGGGGGGTTGTTCTCCTCACATGTATGTACTCTTACATGTTAATACAAGTACGTGTACATGTACGGTATCAAATCTTGCAAACATTGAGGTGAGGTAACCCACATTTCCTGAATGTACATCATACATGTACATGTAATAACAAGAGATATGAAGAATTGCCAGATTATGGCATAAAATACACGTATATTATCTCTCTCTCCTCCATTTCATATCTTTACATGTGAATGAACACAACACCTTTGAAGTTTCTGTTAATTTTTTTACCCCTCTTGTAGCAACAACCTTCATTTTGTTCTTTTTTCCACATTAGCATGTATCTTTGCCATGCTTCATACAGTGTCTGTTATTAATAGTTGGTCCATTAAACGTACATGTTTTGATATTAAAAACATTCATGACAAATATACAACCTGTACAATATATGAAGGTGTTAAATAACCCATATACAAAGGAAAAAAAATCAAGATGCTAATAATGTAGTGACAGTTGATTTAAATTGATCCAGTCATGTAACTACTGATTCATTTGAGTTGATCATGACATGAAATTTAACAGAAAGAAAAAAAGTATTATTATTATTTACATTCAGTTAACTTTACTGGCATTTACAATGACATATTCAAGATTTGTTCATTATTAACACTTTTACAGTGTACCAGTCAGGTTTATCAGTATTGCACAAGCTAGTGTGCCCATAGTCATTATCTCACCCCATTCAACAGGCACGTCAACCCGAATTAAAGCATCATGCAGATAAGCTAGGTTCAAGCGAGCAACCTTACTGGTCACAATGTGATGGGCTGTAGCACAGCAACTTACAGATCTATGCAATGTACAAGTACACATATATGTATGTAAACTGCAAGTAATATGTACATATGGTATTATCGGGATACTGTGTATTTCTGTGAGCGACCTGCAGATGGGTGTTCGTCGAATAAGTGAAATATTCTTGAGTATGGAGTAAAGCATCAATGAAATAAATTATAAAAAGATAATGTACCTATTAAGTTCATGTACATGTATGTAAGCTGGTCAACCTTAGTACTAATAATTAACTGACAAATTGTTCTTCGTCATTTAGCGATTGCACAATGTGTCAACATGGCTGACAATTTTCCCAAATAACACCCTGTTCTTCCCATCTATAAAAATTACTGAACACTAGATGAGCAAGAAAAATTTTAATAATAGCAGGCATGTAATATGTCTGACACTTCTAAATGGGGCAGGTAAACATGTAGGATTTGCAGGGCACTCAACTACATGTATGCAGGGCCGCCTTGGCTCAGTCGGTTAGCACGGTATCACAGCACAATGATCCGAAGCCTCCCACCAATGTGGTTGCTGTGAGTTCAAGACCAGCTCATTCTGGCTTCCTCTCCGGCCATGCGTGGGAAGGTCTGCCAGCAACCTGCGGATCGTCGTGGGTTTCCTCCCGGCTCTGCCCGGTTTCCTCCCACCATAATGCTGGCTGCTGTCATATACGTGAAATATGAGTACGGCATAAAACACCAATCAAATAAATAAATAAATAAACTACATGCAGGCCACCCTTGAAAACTATGTTTGTTGTCCCTAACCCAACCGACACTTCAAAAAGGCCCTACTCACTAGTTTTCACTGGTATTTTTATCAAAATATTTTTAAAAAATTTTTCTCTCCAGGTTAATTTCATTAAAATCTGTATCTTTGTCAGAAGCCAGAAGAAAAAAAAAATAAGTACATGTGTTGCGCACTGATCAACAGACCCATTTTTTCTCATATTGTCGGGTTATGCCCAATAAAGAGTTTTTAAAGGATGCTCCTAGAGCTTGCTGTACATTAACATACATGTAGAGTCCGATGAGGGGGTCTCACATCATGTAACGTATTTCCATACATGTTCATGTGTGATACATGTGTAGGCACCCAGGAAAATCATACTTCTTTAGCAACAGAGAGCTGTAGAGCAATGTTTAAAAACAACGAAAGGATTCATGTAATGTTAAAGAACAATGAAAGGGTTCATGTAATGTTAAGGACCAATGGAAGGATTCATGCAAAGTTCAACTGTATGCATCAAACACTGCAAAACTGAAGAGTGTGCCCCATCACCTCTAAGTAAAACTAATTACATACACTGTAACAATTAATGTGGTCCAAAAACACATATATAGTTCTGCAATGGATACTAACTGATGCAAGTACATATGGATACAAACTGATAAATGTTCAAGGATTAACTGTCTGTGCATTTGCCTCATGCAATATCCAACTGTTCCACTCATATAATCACATCATATAATCTTGATTAGCTGGAATCATATACTGTATTTGTTTAATTTGGACTAAATTTGATGTAATCTGCAGCTGCATGTATGTGAGTCAAATAACTCTGATTTATTTTTTGTAATTGATTGTTTTTCAAGAATATTTCACTTATGACACCGGACAGCATTATAGTGAGAAGACACCGCGCAGAGTGAAGGGGAAACTCACAACTATCAGCAAGTTGCTGGCATACCTTCCTATGTATGACTGCAGAGGGCTGGGATTTGATGATTTATTTATTTATTTGATTGGTGTTTTACGCCGTACTCAAGAATATTTCACTCATATGAGAGCGGCCAGCATTATGGTGACAGGAAACCTGGCTCAGCCCAAGGGAAAACAACGACCATCTGCAGGTTGCTAACAAACCTTCTTGCACTGATGATTTAAGGTATTTTCACTGCTGTATACAAGTAAATATGTACATGCAAATATACATGTATGTACATAAAGCTAAGCTTAACCTTGACATCCTACATCATGTACATGTACATGACCATAGATGATTTGTCTTTTTAAACAATTCATGGCAATGGCCTCTTTAATATACATGTTACGTGGACAGAGTCTTTAGAGATCTTCAGAATGGGGCCTGGGTTCAGGTTCTCAAACGCAATTTTTTTCATTTGTTTGATTGGTATTTAATGCTGTACTCAAGGATATTTCACTTATACGATGGCAGCCGGCATGAAGGTTGCAAGAAACGGGTCCGAGCCCGGGGGAAACCCACAACCATCTGCAGTCACCTTCCCACATACGACCGGAAAGGAATCCAGCATGGGTTTGAACTCACAGTGATCGCACTCGGTGAGAGGCACCTGGGTCACTGCTCTGCACTAGGGCGCTAAAACCTTGGTCACGGAAGCCTCCTCATCTGTAACAAGTTATTAAAGTGTCAACTATGGCTGTTTGCCTACCTGTTACAGCTACCTGAGCTGGACAAACACTGAAAATTGAAACCTCCTGATCAATGTCATTATATTCGTATTATTATGATTATGGAAGAATTACAATGCACTGGTAGTGGTAGCACTAGTACTGTATAAATCGATGCGCCAATCTGACAAGCTTCTGGTCCAAAATTTGAATGACACCATCTTCCTCTTTTTTCACTGTCTCCACCGTAAAATCAGTTTCAAACTGCTGAACACATCAGTTATTATGAGTGTCAAATCAGGATACCGATACCATGTTAAATAAGTATGCAGGTCATGAACATGTCACCACTGCTAGTGTGATAAGGCTCAGGACTTTGTGAAATAACTTTGTCATGTCTGCAAAACTCAGGGTGCCTTTAAATGGACATGTAGCCTACAAAAGATTTTTAACACATTTGTGCCTGTTATTCATACAGGAACATGTATTGGGGCTGTCCAGCAGATCACCCTATTAAAAGATACAAGATACAAATGTACAATTGAAAAAAAGTTACAAAAGTTGTTCTTTCCTAAAAATGGTCCAGGAAGTAAATTACACCCTATTATACATGTAGACATGTACATATACTGTTTACATTTACCATCTATCATTCAGTCATGCGGGGGAAAAACTTCCAGTCAATACCTGTACCAATGATACCTCTTGCCACATAAAATAATTCATGGATACTGCCTTTGTTGAAACAACACACTGTCACAGTCAAAGTATACGGTATTGCCAGCTACAATACTGACATCACATACTGCGATGATAAATCATCAGAAAACAAATATGAGGTTTTTGCAGCATGACTTGAACAACCAGTTCCTGCTGTTTATTTTGGACCACACAGCAACACCGATCAGGGGCATAATGTAGCAGTTATTTTTCCAGTGCTGTTTTCATATCCTTCTAGTATTTGTCTATCACAAACATGGAATCATTACAGGCAGAGGATCTAGCTTAATGATTTAGGCTATATGCATACTCGCATAACTGTCAGTTTCTACATATTCAAATACACAAGTAAACAAAAGTATTATTTCATCATTTAGGATCCACAATGTCTTACCCACAAAACCTTTTGTCATTCAAAAAATGCCATAGATCAGACCATGCCTTAACATACAGATGTACCACATCACGTTTCGAGATATGTCTTCGCAACAACACTGTGACGTCCCTTAGTGAAAGGACATTGTTTTATGGCACCGTACACATGTAGGGTCATTATTCCATCCTTTAACATAGCAGTTTATGTGCTTGGATGAATCTATGTGTACAGCAACAAATTTGTTTCTGTAACCCAAAATGACATTCAGCGCCACTGGAGAACATAGAATACAAATGTTCAATATTCAATATACCAGCCCATGTTGAGTTAGGCACACTGACCCTACCCTTGTTGTAAAGTGGCGATGTCATGCCACAAAGGGACATGTGGTCGTAACATCGCATCTCTAAAGCCATGCATTGGGTTGTGATGTGATCTGCTCAACTGTACTGGTGTTGAATATACTTACAATGAATATTTCACTACTACAATGGTTGTCAGCGTCATGGGGCGGGGAGGGTGCACTTAAACTACATGTACAGGTCTGCCACTGACATTTAAAACAATTGTATAATTTTCATACATATTATACATGTACTGTCACAATATGGAGTTTAGTCCATATTGATGCATAATACACATACACATATATCCTCTATGTGATCTAGATGAAAGACAAATTTCATGCAACTCCAACTGAATGGCTGCTGAATGAGTCAGCAACTTTCGCCTGATTGGTCCAGAACAGTGACAGCATGCAGGGAAATATTTACATTTATATCTAAGGATTTCTATGTACAATAAGCCATCAAAGAATGACAGTCTGTGAGCATTATTTGCCTACATGCACATGATGCCCAATCATGTTGCCGGACATAAGACAATACATGCCAACAGGACATGAGAGACATAATCATTACATTTCTCATGATGGCCTTATCGTAACCAGTGTATAAATAAGTTCCTGTTACCATCTCAGTTGTATTAGGCTGAATTTTTTCTTTTAATGGCACAGTTATCGTTATGTGATCTGATTTTTCGTACGCCGGAATTGGCTTCACGGAAAAGGCAGGTTTGGCACAGCTGATACGTATCATGGCTACAATACACAGAACATGGTCACGATGGTGGTTTTCCTTCCAATTTCGCTGAAAGCAATCCGTGTAGAGATTGGAACAGATTGCATTGTACACAGTAAAACTCACTGAGCTGGTGTGTGCTACATGTACAATAGCTCCACATTCCCTACCAACATTAACAGAAATCAATAGGAAACACAAGTTAGCCAGATTACTGGGCCAGATTGTGTACAAAACTAACCTTCCTTCTCAATCCTAATGGCTGACACACACTGGGGGGCAAAGTAGTTTACAAAATAATCGCTATCTATTCACAAGACTTCTCTGAATGTCTGACTGGGACAACTAGTTAATTGGCCAGCTGGATTTAACTTCTTGCAGACTCATGCAGATAGTCACAGTGGCACAAGTTAATTTTAGGCTGGGGCACAAAAGAGGGAACACAGAAACTAACCAGAAATGTTGGTAATATTGTTTGCTCTGTAAAGGCTGGGGGAAAGGGGGCAGATGGCTGATACGTGTATGATGGATGACTCGGACTGCAGATCGCACCATGAAGATTTGGGGAATTCTGCACCAGACAGCAGTTCGGGTCAAGAGTCAAGCACTAATCAATACCCTCTTATACAACCAAATCACCATCTTATTTCAGAAGCCCCAGCGGAGCCTGGTTGAGGCGTCACCGCGAAGAAGCAGAGCAGATTAAAAGATGTGTACGTGTGATACACAACTGAATAATTGAATCTTCATACATGGTCTAATACTTTATCACTGTATGAACATGTACATGGATGGATACGTAATTGTGTAATGCACTCATCAGCCAGAATGTTTTTTCACCTCTCTACTCACTTACTAACAAAACAATGTCCCATTGGATTATAAATATGTGTTAAATACAATTAGTGCAGTCATAAACTCCTGAATATATGGAAAGGAACTAAAAGGTAATGACACATCATGTATACATATACTTACAAGCCCTGTTATGTACATACATGTATATATGCAAGCACATATATAACAAGAAATACTGGGCAACAAATGTAAGGTTTTCGGAATGTCTTCTTTCGGTAGTTTTTTTAAGAGTTTGCATTTAGTCACATATGTAAGAGACAAAGAAGAGTTTGATATTACATATACGCTAGGCTTTTTTATGCTAGGATCAAGTCTGTATATGATGTACAGTCACAGATTCTGCCAATGTTGGACTGTGACAATGGTCATGGGAGCACCATCAAGAGCTAATTGTCATCAAGACCCCAAATGCAGTAAGAGATCTCTTGTCCAAAGCAAGATTTGAACATGCACCTAATGTGTCATTTCGATTGAAGCTGCTGTCATAATAACCATCGTGAGTGGAGAATTGCAACCACTGTAACTGCACAAAAAGGTATTATAAAATATTATGTCTGGCACTGAACTAGATGCATTTTCCCAGTAGATCATCCTACCTGTACCCTTTAGTAACATCCTAGAAACACCTTTTTAAGATCAAAAAAACTCCCATAATCAGCTTGTATTCAAACTTAATACAAGTAGTCATCAATACAATTTTAGCTCAAAGATGGGAAACAAGGAATATTTGAAGACAAATGCATGTTCATAAAACATGTACAAGTATGAGGGCACAGTTTCAAGTACCTGTAAATGTCTGTCTCAGCCCACATATGCTCTAATTCTTCTAATTCTTGACACAGATATTAGTTCTGCTGAAAGCAAAATATTGCATTTTTCTCCCAGTTTTTTGAAAACATACAGGTATGCATCTAATGGTCTAACCATGGGAGAAAGAAACAAACTTTTTATCCTTGATATAAGTACATGTATGCTGGCTAAAAAGGGCAGATGAAGTGTCCCAAAAACTGAAGATTTTAAGGGTTACTCAGATCAATCTCTATTACATGGTTTAAAATGCAGATTAATCAGAATAATTTTATTATTACATGTCACTAATCTCAACATGTTAAGCCAATCCAAACAGACACTGCAGGGGATGATCAATACACACCACAGTAATTGTTATGTCATTTTGCATTTTGACACGATAAAGAGTAAGTCGCAAATAAATTTTCCCTTGCATATGCAAGTACATGTATATTTGACTTTTCTTTCTTATCTTTTACTTCTTGCCAGCATTAATGAATCAGGCATTGTATGCGTTGTATCAATGGCATAATTTGTTAGGCCATAAAATACTGTTTTCAATTCAATGAAAAAATACAATCTCTTCCATCACAAGGAAGAAAATAAACTATACAAAGTCAGAGACTAGCTGTGACGTGTGTTAAGCAATAAAGTCAACATACCAGTATGCAAAATATACATGTACACCTTTAACTGTTCTTATTTGTTTGTTCTTATTTAACCTGTTGGACACGCTCCACTTCCTCCAGGCAACCTGTCGATTACAGATGCACTGTACAAAACCAACAACCCAAGACCCATAATATGTAGCCTAATACACGCACACCTGTTAACTGACTGACACGGGGGTGGGGGGTGTGCAGAGTGAAGACTAAAATATAAAGAGGTTCTTCCTTTAAACTCTACTTCGCTGAATTACAAATAAATTACACACTGTTGGTTAGACTAATGTCGGAGATGAACTAACTTCAACACAGAGTAGATATGAAAGGGTTCTGGCGACCAGGTAGTCGTAAGTTTTTCACTTGTGTGTGACATGCAACTTCGCGAAGCGATTTTCGAACAGAACTGAGTCGAGCAAACTCACTAACTTGAATACACTCTACAGAGGCGGACAGGAGTCATCAAAAATAAGTTAGGATCTCCTGAAACTGAATTAGTTTGACTTACCTTTTCACTCGGCATGATTTCTTCAGTCAACCATTGTTTAAGTGAAATAGTATAACTACTGTTTCTTGAATTGGAATATCCTGTTCGCAGAAGCGAGCGTCGTTCGCAAGCCAGAGGCTGATACTAAAATACGATTAAATACATTTGTCCGACACGGACTTTAAGAAAGCTAGACGGGTATTATGAAAAGTTACTTCATTTTCCGGACACGGACTTTTACAGCACAACACAATCACTTTTAGTGAAAGACAGTGCATGTTCAAAGTTATCTTTGCCAAACAAGTTGGACAATATCATGTTTATTTCGGTAAAGTATTCTTTAACAGCAATTACAGCAGTGGAAAATGACACTTCTCTGTTAGCTGTGACGTAGCCTAATTCTTCCAAGCGCGAAACACTCTTGGCCCGTGACACTGTAGCATACTGTTAGAGTTGTGGTTAGATCTTAAGTATACATGCAAAGTTACAACATGAAATTATCTAGAAATTTATTTTCGTCATAACACAATGGCCTTGTAGTGCTTTGCAGCGTTGTTCACAAAACTACTTGTCATAATTAAAGCATCATTATAACATTATAAAAGTGTTCTGTCCCCACGTTATTACATGAAACTTTACTTTTATAAACAGCTGATATCTCCTAGCTCTCTAATTGGTCAATCTCTCATAAGCTTAAAAGCATGAACGCATTCACATCCCACGAAGTCGTCAGCAAAATACTCCGCACTTCAAACAAAGACAATTCAGCAATGAATTCACAGAAATTCAAACAGGTGTTTTTAAAAGGTTCTTTAAAAAGAGAGTATTCACGAGTTGTCTCTCACTTTGGGTTAGTAAGTTAATAATTTTAAAAATAATCAGCAATTAGGGGTAAAACAGTGTTTGATTCATTTGTTTATTCCTATACAACTATTCTTGGAAAAGAAGGTGCAACCACTGAACCTCTGGGGGTTCTTTCTCTTACTCTGAAGGCACGTGTAAAGTTAAGTATAGAACCTTGTTATTATGGTTGAATTTAGCACCCCAGACAATAGTTTCCGGGTTTCAACAGGATGTTATTAGGCCTACGCGGAATTCACCACCCTTGCCTATTGCCAGATACACGAGATAACCGATATTGTTATCTTTCTGCTTTAAATACTTATTGTATATGGAATCATCTTCATACCTGTTTTAGAGTTTAATTGTGGAAAATTTAATTTTTCTTCCCTCACGTCTACAATCTTGAATTTATCTGACAATACAACCCCAACCTCGATCACGGAACCTTCGCACTGAGGAGAAGAAAAGTTTATAAAGGATAGCACCCTAGAATTCAGAATAGAAGTATGAGGTTCTTTATAGCACTCTAACTGAGCCCTGTCTCCTCGGTGTTTATGCACTTCACTGCATCTTGTAAAACGTCATCCATGTTAAAAAAGTTGTTTTCCATTTAACGCCATAAACATGGGCTGTGCACAAGAATTACATGTATGATACTACAGCTGTATATGAAGACAGGCTTATGACGGAAACCAGAATAATGGTGGGTTACTTAAGGCCCACGTGCCCGCGTGTGACGCTCAAATGCCCTATTGTTGGAAGACTATAGTTGGGCCCTAGTTGTCTCCGGAATGAGCATAATATTTTACACGCGGCTGGTTCATGGCTGGTTTACGCAAGGCAGCCCGGCCTCCTCTGTCCACTAAAAACTGACCGGTAAGTGATTAGTGAAAATTTGTTGATGATGACGTGAAACAACAATCGGACCAATAAAATAAATAAATATTTTACATTTTCCTATTACAAAAAAGCAAAGCCAGGGGCAGCAAATAATGAACATTACCGTTACAAGTCATGAAAGCTGCTCTATTTTCGTTATCCATGTACAAAACTCACATCATTGCTGTTTCGTGGAAGACATTAAATAATTTGTCCATCTACTATGCAGTTTTGCAAAGGCAGTCATATTCAGGGCTATGGTCAATAAGCATGACATACCCAAAGAACCACTACTCTCTTCAAACTCCTCGTAGCGCTATTTTGAGAATATGCTAAAAAAAGAAACAAAAAAAACCAAAAAACAAAAAAAAAACTGGCTGACCGACTGTTTGAGGACGAGGTCGCAGGCCGAGTTCTCAAACAGTCGTCCAGCCCTTTTTTGACATGTCTGTGGCATTTTGGCAAAAAATATCAAGCTTGTTTATCTCCTTACAAACACATCAGAAATATAGGGGAAATGTATAGATATATTTTACCTGGTCGTTTTCCTAATGCGTCATACCATTGTAAGCACATGAGGTGCCACAGTCGATCAAATAAAGTTCAGACTTGATGAAGTTCTACCTGAAAGTATGAAACTTTATCCATTTTCTCTCAACCTCGTACACTGGATACGTCCGGAAAGGTCACCTAATATTGATTTTTTGAGTACTGGTATGAAATTTGGCATTAAATTTAATATGTTGTGACATAGGATATGTTTGAGAACTACCTGTTCAACCTTTGCAACATGGAATGTTGTCGGTTATTGCCTGCAAAAGAAACTTGCATGCTTCGTTCGTTTTGGGCTAGACGCTGGTCTATGCTTTCTGCGTTAAACATTTTGCCACTGTGTGTTATTTTAAAGACAGACAAAAATTGACAACCTGAAAAATTTACTATTAATCAGATGAAGTTAGTTGAAGAAGCCTGCTTCTGGATATTAATTTGTGTGCATGTAGTTAGTTAGAAATCACCAAAAATGCACTGTGGTTTTAACATTTGTTTGCATTGAGAGGAAAGGTTATGGTGCATCCTATAGGTCACTGACTTTTCAGGGGCAATATGTAAATAGCGTTTTGACTGGCTAGTGGTGACATGGCCAAAAACAATGGCTGTGTCGAAATGGAAGTCGTGTTTTCCATATAATGTGTACGTTTAAATGTGTTTTTCTAGCAACAGACCTAACGGAAATATTTGAATCTTATATCTTGAATAAGCAAAAGTCTTCCGCTTTCTTTTAATACCAAGTATTATTGATTTGCTGCGTCTTCCTTTAAAGTCCAAAAGGAAAATTTCCTTTTGTTGATGAGCTCTATAACATGGCCTTTTTTTCTCGGATATTCTGCCGCACTAAAAAAAAGTCCTACATCAAAACAAATTTATCTCACATTCATGTTGTCCGTGTCCGAAAACTAAATAACGGCTAATTTGGGTCTAAAACGACAATTGTTTTGTTTCATCCTTCAGTATCCCAGCAAAACCGTCATCTCTATAAGATCGTGTAGCATATTTCATTAAGGTTGCGCAAGTTAGATGGAATTTTTTGTAATTTTAATTTATTTATTTTTACCCCCAAAAGTGAGGTTACAGTTTTACTTTTATTGTCTGTCTGTTAGCAATTTTACGAGAGACGTAGCACCTCAGAGATTTTGATGAAATTCTCTTCAATTTTTGGCCTTTTGTCAAGGATCAATCCATTAACTCACACGTATTGATGGTGATCCGAATTTGGTGCCTGATCCAGGAATTGTTTACAAAGACCCTTCGCCAATGACAGATATAGGACAGACATTCCTTGCAGATTATTGCTCCTTTGTTAGTAGTGCAGGAATCTGTAGCCTTTACTTCTCTGTGGCGAAGGATTGAGCTGTCAGAGCCCCTCTGCAATTTTACTTTTGGTCGGTATTTTACGAATATTTCACTTAGGCGACGGGCATTTTCTGTAGCGACACATGACTGCATATATTGTCTGATACATTTTTAACCGGCGGTCAAATTAGTTTTTATTCCATTATATAAAGAAACTGTGTGCTGCTCAAAATCATTATGATTAATTGCCTATAAATATTGTTCTGCTTAACAGTGCGACTATGTATTCCCCCTGCTGGGTTGCGTGCAATACGCGTCATAGCCTTCCTCAAAACGTGGCGCCGCCATGATGGCTGATACCTGAGGCGCATCGCAATACACATGCTGTTATGAAGTTCAGTTTTTTAATGCGAATGCCCTGCTCGTGTGCCGTTTTAAGACGTTTGTATTTGTCCAGTAGGGAGCGGATTAAACAGTACTATTGACATTATACATTGAACCCTCGGAAAGCTTTAATAATAGTTGTGCAAAATATCTTTATCGAACACCTATCTTAACACTGTGCGGTAATAGGGGTGGAAATAGTCAGATATTTTGCATGGGCGTAGATGCACACTCAATATGTGAAAAGACTTTGAACGCCGACAAAGAGACACATGGAACCACACACGTAAAGGCAATATCCAAGATATAAATTTACAAGTGTTTCATTTCTTTTTGTTTTTTTTTTTTATTTTCTTGAAAAACAAGACTGCGATATAGGCCGAAGTCACATTAAACTGTGTACAGAGGAGCAGGTTTATAGAATACATGTACCAAAAATGAATAGCTACGACTATGGATATTTATAAATCTGTGTACTGACGACGTCTGTCACAAGAACTATAAAATAAAATACCTCCTTAATTTTGTTTCTTGCTTTCAACCGGCAATGGCATTTGATTAATTTAGGCTACATTTTATCCAAATAACGTTCGGTCTGTCTGTACAAAACCTTGTTTCTATACATCGGTCTATATTGGCTTCATGCACATTACTATGAACAAGATTATGCTATAAGGCTAAAAGTTTGGGGAAGTTAAGACATCCGGAACACCTCTACGCCAGGTGTCGATAATCACAACAGGACAATAAGCCAGAGGGTGGTTTCGAGTTGCGCATAATTCCGTATGAGCAGAACAAGTCATACGGTAGACAAATAAATTAAAGCACGTGGTCATTCATGTCATTCTTTTAACGTTGCCATATTTGGTGACAACTCAGTATAGAGCTCAGTGCAAATTTTTTTTCTGTGTGTTTCACTGTTTTCCACTTGAAATAGTCCTAGAGCCCATGTAATGTCTCAAGTGCCAAACAGGCATATAAAATGGACGAAAGGGGCTGAATTATCCTTTATTGCCTACGATTACAATGCTTTTAACATGGCCACGGCGTACTGTTTATCCACCGGCAAAGAAATTCCGGTCATGCGCAGTAGAAACAGCTATCTGGATTATTAAACCACCCAGTTTCTAGACTGCCCGCTCACTTTATGGACTAAGCGCTGTCTAATCACACCTTAATCTTTTTCTGTAAATAACAAATTTATTTTCCTGTATCTGTTTTTTCTTCTCAGCAGCGGAGTAAATACTCCACCCCATACAGGTTTATGTTTGAGCCCGGTGTCTTCGCGAGCCTAGAGGACCCAAGCTGTCAGCGATAGTTTGTCTTCCAACATGGCGGAATCACTGCGTTGCCAGGCTGATCATCGGTCACGTGGTCTTTATTGCACGCAACCTATATTAGGCTTACGTTTCATTCTCCTGCTAATCTTACGTAACCATTCAAGCTCTTATAAATACGTAAAATCTAAGACGAGAGCTGGATTAATTCGAGCTTTGGATGATGTTTAACAAAATGATTGCATGGGCTTGAGTTGATTAATAACAAAATTTTATTTGAACTGATTGTTTCTTAAAGCCAAAATCACAAATATGTCGATCAAGTTCATTAAGTGGCGATCAGTTTTATGGGTAACTTTATCAGTTACTAATATAAACGCACATATGTACAAAATACCGTAGATTGTGATGGTAGTTTCTATCAACTCGGCCTATTGGACCGACTCACTGAAGAAGGCTTTTCGAAACCAACTATTAGAGCAATTTGTGACAAAATTTGTGAAAAATTTCACCGGTCATGTCATATCAGGAATTTGACTGGAGTTTTCGCATAGAACAAGAACTATGAGGCCCGGAGGGTTTAGGGCTTGCAGATTTAGGGACAGTGCTGAGAGACCAAAACCTAATATGTAAGTAACTGGGAAATTTATTGTGATGTGTGGCCATATCACATTTACTGCAGGGCGAGAGTTATGTATGCGGCTACCACGTGACCGCTTCCATCCAATCAAAAGCAGAGGATTTTGTATGATGCGGGATAAATGGCAGTTACCATCTATACAGTTAACAAAATACTATAAATTTATTTATTTATTTGATTGTTGTATCACACCGCACTCAAGAATATTTCACTTACACGACGGCGGTTAGCATCATGGTGGGAGGAAAGCGGGAGAAAACCTACGACCATCCGCAGGTTGCTGGCGGACGCTCCCTCGGAACTTTATGAATCATTGCAGAATAAAGAATGTTATTTCTATAAAAGTGTTATGTTATAGTGGAACCTTGTTCTCACATCCCAGCGGAATGTTTTTGCTGGTGTAACGCGAAAATAATGCTGCCCATTTCAGAAAACACAATATATAATGTTAAATTCAATAGACTAATTTTTAGACCTGTGTATGCAGTAGTTTTACAACCTGTGATGTAATCCTCAAATCTGGATGCAAAATTAAAAACCAAAAGAAAATTGCTCTAGAGGAAAGTACAAGAAAAAAGAATCATGTTTGGGGGTATTTTCTCATAGCATTGTAAGTAAACTAAACCGCATATTACTCAGGAAGAAATCTTCAGCCCTAATTGTCTGAAAAAAGCGTCACATTTCTGTATAAAATGTCTGGGGTCACAATAAATAAATGTGTGGTTTGTCATATATAATTAAACAGTTCCTTGTGAACAGGTCCTTATGAAATAGAAATTACAACAAAATTATGAATGCTAGTAAAGAGCACCATGAACTGTCCCAAATTTTCAAAGAATAACGAAAGTGCGCCATGTGATAAAATTTTAAAAGTGTTTAGAATGTCACAAATTGAGCTCTACTGACAATGTATAATGTCATTCTGTATTGAATACCACGTATACAATTTCAGGTGTATGTTCCTCGTGTATAGACATTTGCGGGGACGTTCCACTGGGAAATCCTGTTCGGTGCTGCAAAATTCGCTTTGGTGCTCTGGAGGAAACATTTGGATTATTAAGGTTGTAAAACAATTCATTCAGTGTATGAGTAGGAAAAAATACTGGTCGTAGTGAACTGGTTCGCTGTCACTATAGTTATATAGTTAACTGACATATCATATATTGTTCACATTGTGTCGCCTCTCCATGAATTTAGGTCCTTTTAGAAGTATGCTGTCCGGAAAGTATTTGTACCAGAAGTGTAAATGAGTTTTTGTAACTTGTATTATAAATGAAAAAATGATCACCGATATCAATGTGACATATCACTGTGACACATTGTCTACGTTCACAGTATACAAATAGGGTCCTCGGTACTACTTTTCGTCACTATATATGCATGTATATAATTCTACATCGGTTCCGTTAGAAACGTTTAAACCATCAGTGCATGTAATAATGATGGCGGGAAACTATGGTTATAGGCCATACATCAGCGTGCCGTCAATCACAAGGAGTTTAGACACACACGCGTCATTCAGCCATTAACCTTTCTTCCCACAACCCTCATGACGACTTACACTAATAGGCAAAGACGTTGTGTTTAGAACAACGATCAGACCACTATAAGTACACATCAGCTGACGTATAGTTGAAAAGGAAAACATCTTTCTGCCCATGCGCTGTCCTCCCGATGGTATCTGGTCTGTTTAAAAGCCTCTGCCGGATAGTTCCAGACTCTTCTTCAGTAGCTGGTAGTAGTTGTACGATATATTATCCTGAAAACTAGAAACAATATACTGAAATCATAGGCTACTTAACGGAAGATGAAATTGCAAAAACCGTCAAACATATGTGACTATGAATAAATTTATAATTGTACCATTGGTAAAAATATGGGTCTCTTATACATAAATGTGTCATCTTTGTTTTTAAACCTAGTGAATTGTTTGCTTAGTGTTTTACCTCTTACTTAAGAATATTTCACTTATACGACGGCTGGATTAACGAAATCTGATGCAGTTTAATGCGTGTAAAGTTTACTATGCGCTTAATCGATGAAATCGAAGGTCTTTTTTCCTCAAACGGAAGGCAAAGTTAAACTTTTGAAACTCTTCAAGTATACAATATGAACATGTGGAAAGTCTTTCTAAAATGAACATGTTAACTAATTTAAAATGTGAGCGTAAACTTAAAATGTTTTGCGGTATAATTATTGCTTTGCAAGATGTATATGCAGCATAATATTATGTACTTTCCTGACATTTATACTGTGAAACGCATCATCAAGTACAGAACGCCACTACGGAAACACCCAATTTCACACTGTACAATAATTCGCTACATAGATTGCAACATTTACACAGAACTTTGTAAGCTGTTAAATTCTTATAGCTACTCAATAAAAGGTTAATATGACCAATTCTTTCCTCCCTCCGAGACAGCCAATACATGTTGGATTTAAATTTATTAAAGCTATGTAAGCTTATATGGGCTTATAACATTTCTGGGTTACGGGTATATATGATTCATTACCTGGGTTTCTCTACTCTCTAAAAACTGTTGTGTACCACAGGCAGCCTTACTCAAACTCTACAAACTGAACATCTATCCTCTTTGTACTTGATACTTCAGGCACAAAATCGTGTTGAAAAAATACACATGATTTTTTCTCAGCTGCACAATTTTATACCACAGTACACAAAACTAGTAGATGTTCAGTTTTGTAACAATCTGTGTACCTGTGGTACAGTCAGAAGGTAATATTTTATCACGTTGGATTTGATTCCTTAAAAATTGGTGAAAGGAGAAGAAAACATGAAAATGATGCCAATATTAGATGGAAGAGAGTGCAAATTTATTTCCAGATATGGTCTTTAATATTTATTATGAATTTCTCTTTCAGGAAAAAAGAGTATTTGAAAATGGTGGTTATCTTGGACCACTCTGTGTATATATTGTCTCTGCGTAATAATGTTATAAATGATGATGTTGCAGATGGGCTTGGGCCAGAATTTGGTCTTTTTATCTAACAAATGTGTTCAACTTGGATTTTGATCATATTTATATTTTCAGTACATTCATAAATGTTATCATGATTAAGATTAAATGTATATGTCTTGATATAAACAACTAATTTACATTCAGATAGATTTATTAAACATGCATGGTATTCTTATTTAGAACATTTTTAAGCAAATTCTATATTTACTAAGAATGGTCCCAAATGACCACCATACAAAATAGTTCAAATACTGTTTTCTCCTGAAAGGGAAAATCAGAATGAATATTAAAGACTATATCTCCATATTCATTTTCACACTCTTTCATTTGATTTTGGCATCGTCTTCAGGTTCCCTGCCACTGTTAATAAAAAGAAGCACCATCATACCCGTCTTGTATGAACACATCGGCATTTGTCGGTTTCTCCAGCAAATCGTTCAGGTTTTCTGTATACACGACAGAACCGTTCTTAAAGTGAACAGTGGTCTGGACCGGAAACCTATATACGTAAATTGTAGCGATGCAAGTTATAATGTAATTAATATATGATAATTGCAGGCACTTAACAAGACAATACTATCTCCTATAAATGGTTCATGGATGTTCAATTCAATAAATCTATAAATCACTCCAAATGATTTAAATTAGACGGAATTTATGTACATATATGCATCTAATAATCAGATTTTTATATTCATTTTATAAGTGCGGGCGTACGTCTTCCATCGTGTAGGTATAGCGACTCTGGTGAGGTTATATCCGTGAGGGAAAACCGGTAAGGCTAGGAGGAAACAGCCACGTGAGGGATTCCGGGAAAATCCAGTGGGAAACAAGGGCACTTTCCCGGTATACAGACAAACCTTCTGGCACAGGGTCGTCCATCATAGCCAGGAGTATCCATACTAAGGATTTCACAACAGATCAACTGTTATTATTTCACGTGTGTCAATAAAACTCACGTGTACACCTCCAGTGACTGATTAGCCAATGTGGCTATCGGCTCCTCGCGGATCTTCGACAACTCCTGGATCTCTGCTTCCAAAGACCAGGTACTAACAAAGTAGTTCTGAAGCACGGACACGACGGGCGAACTCTTCAGAGCGGTGGCTCGCAGAGTCCGCCCAGACCCTGTAGGAGGTAAACAGGCTGATTAAATGTCAGTCCGCAATGTAGTGTTACAACATTGACGAAAACTATAAGTTAGGCTATTATTTCTGAGACACACTAAAATGCATCCATACGTATTAGATGGAAGATCACACATCCATGCAAACAATCAATTATGGCACTTTCACCAGATTAATATCATACTTAACTTTGGCATTTAAAGTCTTGAATGAGGGGAAATATAGGAACGGAATTTCTCCTATACGCATCTTCAGATAAATATTACTGTATATTTTACACGAGCTATGAGTAATAATGTGACGGTCACTTTTGTATAATAACAACAGCAACTGTAGGCCCTATATTAACCACAGATTATGTTTCATTCCATATGCTATGTCAATTAAGTTGATCAAGTGTACAGTTTTCATCAGATTTATTTATTTATTTATTTGACTGTTACTAAACGCCATTCATGCACTAACGACTATTCACGCGGTCATTTTTCTAAAGTGACCGGAGCATAAGGCGGTTTTATACGAACGTTAGACTGCACATGAGGTCATGCGATCGTCGTCGACTACTTCTTATCGACCCCACAAGGATGATATGCAGTGAGAATCTACACAAATTCCCTGCCCAAAGCCGGTTTTGAACTCTCATCTCATTTGTTCTATAACGATAGCACAAGCCTTTTAATCACTCGGCCACCGCTCACCCATCTTTCACCAGGTGTAGGCCTATCCGTCAAGTCGGAAGAGGTCGGAGAAGGCCAAAAGCATTTGATTTTACAGGATAATCGGAGAGTTCCGGCACATCAGTTAAAAAGTGAGTCACCCACTTATAACTTTCTAAGAATTGTAATTTGATAGCTTCTGTCGCTATAGTGTTTTTAGAATTTAGCAACCTACATACCCTCTACGCGTACAATGTTCAGATAAGTATAAATGATGGTATCGTTTTTTCCACCAAGGTCAGATTAAGTCCATAAGGTAAGGTCTTTTTTAAATTGTGAAGTGGTTATGTAGGCAAACCTGGTAGTAAAATGCAAATAACCTTAATGAACTGAATGAAGAAGCCAATGTTTTAATTTCGAACATTATAAAAGTAAATTACTAACAAAACTTTGTACAAGTATACATGTACATGTGTCAGAGAAAAGACCATTAAACATGCAAGCAGCTGTGTGAAAGCAGTTCTTTAAGTCACAGTAGATTCTACGGGGCCATGTATTCTTGACCTTGTTTCACCACTGACGCCACATCAGGGTTTTGCCACTTCATGCACACATTGGTTCCTGCTGCTAAACTTCTGCATTCACAATGCATGTACATATAAAGCTATAGGCTTGATCCATTCGTCGAACTGATGTTAAAACGAACTATGTATTTTCAAGTAAAAACACGAATGTACGACGTCATTTACACTGACTAGATCCGATCGACCACGACAGAATACGGTGTGTTTCTTGGCACGGGAAATTGTTCTAAAAATCTGATTTGCTTTCCCAGGCAGTAGTTAATTATCTTTTACATAATATATACATTTGATTTTAGTGTTTTCATGTTTGCTCCTGAAGAGACTAGCTGATAACCGATATCGAGTCAGTCGTATATTTATATAGTGCACTGGCATCCTACACTATATAGTAGTACCCAAGTGCATACCTGTATCAATGTAGCCACAGCATATCGTCTGGTACCTCCTTTATCTAAAGCTACATCTTAACTAATCCCATGTTGTTTGGACACCTATACATACCCTTAAACCGTGGAGCCAGGGGGCTCAAGTCTAACCCATGCCGGCTTTCTCTCTGGCAGTACGTGAGGATGGCCTATCGGCAACCTGAGGATGGCCGTGGTTTCGCCACTGTTTCCACCCGGTTTCCTTCCACCTCAGTGTTAAAATAAGTCGTATAAATGAAATATTCCTGAGTACGGCGTAAAACATCAATCAAATAAATAAATAAATATGGTCATTCTCGCACCGAACACAGTAAATATACCTCAGCAGGACTGGTCATCCAAAGCCCCCCATAATACTATGGAATGCACCAATTTGTTCTCCGCACTGGCTTTGTCGAATGCTTCTTTAAACGGCAAATACTCCACCTACTCAAATAAATCAAATTTTAAGAAAAATTACGTTTTAAAAAGATTTTTGGACATTTTTTATCTTAAAGGTGATTTGACTCGGTTCTGTTTTTCATTTTACTTAACTGAATGATGTAGCTGTAACATAGCCAAACTGATGGACACAAAAAGTGCGTCTGCTGATTATTTTTACTTGTAGAAAATAGAAATATACTTAACTCCGAAAATTCTGAGAAAAAAAAAATCTCGCACCTCTTGTCTACCCTTGAATGGCGCTACTGTGACAAAAATGCGTGACGTAATTATGGCATTTGCGGTTTCCAAGTCTGACCAAAACACGTCTCTTTAAAATGGCTCAGGCAGAACGCGGTGAGTGATTAGCACTGTTCAGTGCTGCACAGAAAGTCACATCCCCACTATGCCCTCATACACTACAAGGGCATCAAGGGCAGACAATCGTGTAGAGAATACCAAGCTTTACGAAACTCAGCCTATGGGCCTTGAAAAAGATTTTTTTAAAACATCTGGCGATTCTTATTCGTTAAATCACTTCGGCTCCGTATTTCACATACCTCTAGGATATATTGTGCCTATTTTTGCGAAGATATTAATCATCCGGGAGAGTTCAAATTTAAAATGGTGACTGCTTAAGTAATTTTGCTGGATGTTCATGTGATGGTATGATAGGCAAAATGGATATGGTATAAGCTTTTCACATACACCACGACGAATTCTGGAGTTTACAGATTGCGCGGAACATGAGATTCATATTTTAAAGTTATTTTTAACTCAACTCGAGACGAGTTCACCAACACATCTGCCCTTGTGATAGGAAAATGTTTGAGGAAACTTGGCGAAATCTTAAGGAAACCTCGAACCACAAGATAAAACGTCGAAGTTCCTGGTAGATGATATCATACAGTTACAAGCACTCTGACTATCACAAGTCAGACTAGTCCTGCTGAGTCACACTTTAAGTCAAACGGGATATACACAACACGGCAAAAATTTCCCCGAAACTTTAAAAAGAATAACAATACATATTTTATACATTTCAACACATGGCCAGCCGCATCCAGATCCATTGTACAGCATAACTAGCCTCGATATCATTTTATGTTTGAATGGCACTTAGAAATTGAATCGGCCTTGTATCTTGAAACCATACCTTGAGTCAAATAAATCAATTATACCCTTGTTCAAACTCAGATTGAAACTAGATAAATTATCACTCCTCTGTAGCCTATATTTTGTCATCCATTCTGTCAGTTCGGTGGGTTATATGCTATAGAGGGTGTAATTTAACATTTAATGGTTTCTTTGTTGCCTGGACACATGAGAAGCGTCTGTCTTGCCGACGACCAGATAGTAATTAGCAAGTGTATGATCAAATACTGGAATACTATACCGGACAATCTATATAGAGACCTTTGGTATAATGTCCACTTTTCTCCAGTGAAATCAAATTTTGTCTGTTTACGAAAGAATTGCTCCATTTATGGCTATTAAGGAATTATTAGACTTATACCTGCGCTACATACATTTATCGAGTTAAATAAAATAAATTTTTCTCATGTAAAGCGTACAGGCTAGTATTTTGTGAAAGATAATTCTTCTTCTTGAAAGGCTCTTCTAAAATAATAACAAAAAATCAATTGGACTAAAGTGGTTCGCTAAATGCCCCAAATCTCCCGAAGGCTTTTTAAACGCTGTAAGTGACTATCTCACCTGTTTGAATGGATTAAAGGCTTTGTCTAAGATCGTGTCCGCTTCTTCGGATGTTATGGACTCGGGCCAAGCACTCTCGCCTTCCTTTCCGGGTCTTTCAAAATCCGACAGGTCCCCCGTTCTAATTTCCATTTGAGGAATAAAGCCTATCTCAGCGAGTACATTTTCCGGCGAATTCATGTCGGACACGACCTCCATATCTTAACAACAGAAAAAATCTCGCATGGCAACTAGAGTGATCTCCCCCTGAATTTTACAACCCATTTGCTATCATACGTATGAATCTATCAGATAAACAGTTTTATTAAACGAAAAACACCATGGGTGGTAATATATCAAACCATTGCTAAACACGATATTTCAAACAACATTCAGCTTTTCATATCGTATTTTTTTTCTTCAAATATTTGAATAAATAATATATCAGTGCCTCGGTGAGGCTATACTGACATCAAGTGTATACATGTATGTTATGCATTCACCCAAACATTATATTCCTTTAAAATTTGTCTTAGGACTTTTATATTCACAAACTGAAAAAAATCTCGTTTCTGTTTCATTAATGACCAGTGTGGTCATACAACTTTAGACTTTTGATTCGATCAACACTTGTGCACCATGTGTGCACTTTTCAAGTCTGAAACCAACATTCTCATACAACTGTGTACAAGTCAACTTTTCACTTACAACCATGCATGTTTGCTTATCTTATATATTCTATTTGTGTTTTGCGTCGTACTCAAGACTATTTCACTTATAAATACGACAACACCCAGCATTATGGTAGGAAGAGATACAAGTCACAAGTGCATTTTTATATGTTGACAAATTCAAAACATCATAGCGTTAAGAACTGTAACAAAAATATCACACGTCACAAATGGCCTTAAACATCAGTAAAAATGCCAGTACTATATAATATTGAGCAATGCACACATTGTCTGCATTACAGTTTCAGAACATTATTGATAACAGTCAGAAACTCCGATCTTTAATTAGACACGTACCAACATTGAGATGTCTTTTAGTTGGGACACCCATGTGAAAATGTTTAACCTCCTCGCCATTGTGAGACAAGATGATGTTGCCAGAGAACTGCGCGGGCGTGAACCAAAATGGTGGGGCTGGTGGTGAGTTCAGCTGAAACTCGGCGTGAAACCTAGCGGGAATCAGATTAATAAAGAAACTTCTTCAGAGCACACTTTATGCTCGACTGCCCTCTATAATAATCACTCTTGGTAACACTTTTGTCCCAGTATTTATCAATACTTCGAGACAGAAGTTCTGTGGCTTTCTGAAAATGTATTCAGAATAATACTAAAAAAAACTTTCTCATGGAATACCTTTTCCCTGCGCAATGGCAATTCGTTTCGAAGCTGATTTGCTTATTTATTTACTTATTTATTTAATTGGTGTTTTACGCCGTATACTCAAGAATATTTCACTTATACGGCGCCAGGCAGCATTATGGTCAGAAAAATCCGGACAGAGACAGGGGAAAACCGACGAAACCCTGAAACCCAGATTTGAATAATTCGGCTCATCAGTAATGCCTTTCATCTACAGTTTTGCCTCCTAACTTCATAGTAAAGGTAGGAATGAACAATCGATAGCTGTGACCTGAAGTATTTCAGACGGAACGGTTCCCCACTGACATCAATAAACCTAACTGTAATTGTGTATTTCATGAGTGCTGACAAATTAATGGCTGAGACATCTAGTGACCCGATCTCCCTTCATTACAGAAATTAGTTGTCTGAGTCAAGCCTATATTCTTACACATTTGTCAGGTTACGAGGAAAGGGCAATGGTTCCAACTCGGATATGCCGGCCAATGAATATGACCTTCGTCGATGAAGGTAATGTTGAATAAAACATTAGGCTTAATTATACATGTAGGTAAAGTAAAGGATTTGCATGTTCAGTTTCATAATTCAGTTTGTGAATGAGAGTCAATAAGCATATATCGTCAATGGAAACCATTGTGTTCATGCTCCTTTAGAATAATAGTGTGATAAAAGTTTGCAAATTTCAAACAAATCGTATTCTACAGATGGCAGGCACAAATGCAAGTTACATGTAAAAAGCACTGGGAAGAGAGTTAAGTCAGGGCTTCACGGATCTGGCCATAGATGGAAGTAAGTAATGTACCCGCATGCATATTTTCACACACGACAAGAAAAATGTAATTGACCCACAGTGAACGGCAATAATCTTCACACTATTCCTTTCCAAAGGTGCCAACACCATGACGAAATACAAGTCATACACAGTCTGACTATATAACGGGTTTTGACGTGACATGACATTTTTTATGCTCACACGAACTCACCTGAAGGCAATGTCAAAATACTGGTCAGACTTTTCTTTCAGGACGGCATGACCACCTTGCGGACCGAAACGTAACTGGAGAAACGGTCGTGGGTGAAGCGCCTTCAGAATGTCCTCTATGACGGCTTGGATACCGCGCGAGGGAGGCGGCTCATAGCGCATGTTCTCGTTTTCCGTGACGTCACATGTGAGGAAAAGCGGCCATGGAACTCCCACATCAATAGACCATGTATGGGGAAGGAAAAAAGACAACTTTCTGTTGGTTGTATTCAGTTGAGTCTGTGCCGCTGTTTGCCATTGGAGAAGACCCTGCCACTTTGGGGAGTTCTTCATCTGTTAATGTAAACAGGAGTAAGGCGTATTTGTCAGACAGCACACACGTTGTATACGAGAGATATTCTTTTCTAAAACAACCAAGGTCCATGCTTCAATGTACCATTTGGTTGTTCGTCTGTGCCAATAATAGCTTTACTATGAAATGTTGGATGTAGTTCGGTGAGATATCCCAACTTCATTTTATTTCATTTTATCCACCAATTTGAAAGTAAATAAATAAATAATCTGTCAACAAAATTTGCCAAGTTCTCACCTACTGGAAAAAACACAGGAAATGGATTTTCGGGGGAATTAACTTCATTGGGTAACTCAGAACAATAGCAAATCGTCAACTGACTTTACCAAATTTCTGCAACTATTCCAAGTGAGTTCGTCTGCCAGGGGCCGGAGTACTGCATCAACTGTGTGTGGATAATGGTTATTTATTTATTTATTTCATTGATGTTTTCCGCCGTACTCAAGAATATTTCACTTGTATGTGAAATACACGCGGCCAGCATTATGGTGAGAGGAAACCGGGCAGAGCCCGGCTAACCATCCGCGGGTTGCTGGCAGACCTTCCCAGGTACGGCTGGAGAGGAAGTCAGCAACAACCAATCGTAACATTCTGCAACTTATACAGTTATAGCGGTTAGCGCAGCGGCAAGCCACAGGAAATCACTCCAGGGCTATTTGTAAGTTACAGATACCTTCCGGATTGGTAACCAGCGCTATAGACTGTAATATATGATCCAACTTTACGCAGGTGTTTATAATTGAAGTAAGGACAGGGGTCGTAGGTTTCTCCCGGGCTTGGTCAGGTCTCATTCCACGATAATGCTGGTCATCGTCGTAGAAGTGAAATATTCTTGACTACGAAAAGATCAATGAAATAAATACGCAGACAAAGTACAGGCAATAAATGTGGTCTGCAAGAAAGTAAAGGCTTACATCAGACAGAGATTCCGGGTCGGAGAAACTTCTCAAACTGGACAAATTCAGAGGCTGGAAATACGTCTTCAGCGTCACATTCCTCTCTTTTATGTCCACACGTTCCTTTTGCTGAAAATCAAAATAAAGCCCATTATCGCTGTTCAAATATCCACAGCAAATTCAAATACGAAGCAGGCCTAGTCTTTAGCAAAATTGTATATATTGACATCGATCACAAATCTGATCACCGTCCAGTGAGCGCTAAAATCTTGTGTACGGCGTAATATTTTAGCCAAATGAAAACATAAATTAATCTACAATGCATTCCTAACAGAAGACTTGAAATGTAGAACAAGTATCACAAGTTCTGGCTAAAGATATTAAATAGTTTAGCTACGCCACACCGTCGGTATTATTTATTTATTTGACTGATGTTTTCCGTTCTATTCTAGAATATTTCACTTAATTACCCATTATGGTGGGAAACCGGGCAGAGCAAGGGGGATACCTCCCTAAATAAATAAAGTAATGTAAATGATGTAATATGATCATCATTATTTACCCATTTTTATCATAAATTTGCTGAACAGACAGATCTAGAACAACCGATACATGACCCCCATTATGATTATTGTTGGATGTGTTGAAAGACATCCAAATGTGATTAAGCTACATGTGTGTATAAACCTCTAGGTCGTCATCGTAATATCACTTCAAAGCTGCTTTAAGACACATGACAAGGAGACACCCTATAAGACATCCAGTATGACACCCTTTAAGACACCCAAATGAATAAATCATCAGTGAAACTAAAGTCGACATTGTACTGTGAAGTTAGATTGGCAATTGTGGGTGGTTGAATTATTAGTGCATAAGAGTCGGATGGATTTGTGTTCGGCCATCGAGGAGGGCTAGCTATATATGTATGTATGTGTGTATGTATATATGTATGTATGTTTGTATGTATGTACATTAGGTATGTATACTTGGGACTCAACAATTTTTCAGTTATATGACTGAAATCCATAGAATGTATGTGTGTATACTGTGTCTCCTTGTGGCAGGGCGAGTGCGCATCTGAGACATCGTGCCGAAGACACCGGAAATGACATCCCACTCAGTCACATTATACTGACATTGGGCCGACCAGTCCTCTTGACAAGCAAGGCAACAAGAAGTACCGTTTTTAAAGACCTTGGGATGACCCTACCCGGAATTGATCTCCTGACCACGAGACGGACACTACTACTAGGTCACCGAGGTGATGAGAAGGGTGATAGGCAAATCGACTGTCCCAGATGAGGGTCCAGGGGTTGCTTTGGCCAGGAAACTCCTACACTCCTGAGGCCCATTTTACAAACAGTGTGTAGGTTTTGTCAAACGTTATTGCCATGATGACACTGTAGAGATGCTTCGACATGTTAGTTACGTTTGACCTAGCGTTACTCCCTCTTCGTAAAACGGGCCCCTGGATCGGCGGATCCAATACCTTACTTTGTAATTGGTCTTGTATAACTAGTTATTCAGGTATTAATTTTCTTTTAGATTGGCTCCCTTACAAGGTACACTAAAAAAAGCCTTGCCATTAACAATTGGATTGTAGTAGAATTATTGTAAAATATTCTTTCATATTATCAGTATTCATTGTATGGTGCACTACGAACACGTACGATACCAATTTAGCGGTTGTGGGATGGTGGTAGCGAATATGCCCACCCGCCCCCGTCCCAGGGAGTGAGGGGGCGAGTGTCTTTTATCGCCCCTTTTTCTCAGCCACCAATATTTTCGAACGCCTATGCAATGCACCAACATAATAGCATGAATTACGGAAACTTTGCAACTTTCTTAACCACGGAGATAAAAATTTGATTTAACCTGTATAATAATCTTACCACGGGCGTAATTTTATTCGCCACAGCAGCGAACTCCTCCAAGCTGAGCCAGCCATCTTCATCGACGTCCAGATTTCTAAACAGGATCTCTTCATAGGAGCGAAATTGGGCCACATCCAAACCTTGATAGAGGCTATCCAGATGTTGCAAGACTCCGGCAACAAAGGCCAGGACGGCCAGCAGCACCCCACAAGTCACCCCACAAACCGTGGCACAAGAGGGGCCCGGCTTCCCACAGACCGCCATGACACAACTGTGCCTACCTTACACCCTTAATGTCGAGATACTGTAACCAAGCAAACGCCAGGTCAAATGACTTGGCGAAATCCTTGAGGAAAGACGCTAGAGAACAGGTGCTGCCCCTTGTATGTAAAGCAGACAGATACTCCTCGTGACAAGCGCGCACAGGTCTGAGAAATAGCAGATGGCGTCCAGCTCCGATAGTTCATACATTATATCATTACATGAAGATGTACATGACGGTACTATTTTTTAATGGCTTTAATACCATATCTTGGGCAAATAAATGAAGTTTAATGCAATGCCTTATATTAAATAGTTATGATATAGTTATCTGCAAGATATTCCGATAAAGTGACTTATAATTTAGGGGATCGTACCGGTGTCATGCGAAACTTAATGGAGAATTTGGTTTGAGTGTAGGTAGGATAACTTAGTAGCCCAGTATAACACAGCGTTAAGTTTTCTGAATTTGAGGTCTTTGGCAGGATGATTGTCAGAAACCAGTATTACAAATATAACCATCTACACAGATGCGTAAGCCTATCTAAGTTCCAAATGACGATTGGCTGGGACCGAGTGACAGAGCAATGTAATTATCCCGCAGCGTCTCAACAGTGCGGTGGCTATGAGTTCAACTCCAGCACAGACTGGTCTGCTCTCCTGATTGATCGTGGGAGGGTCAGGTAGCAACCTGCGGATGGTCGTGGTTTACCCCGACCTGGTTCTGGTTTCCTCCTACAATCTCTCTCTCTCTCTCTATATATATATATCTGTGTGTGTGTGTGTGTGTGTGTGTGTGTGTGTGTGTGTGTGTGTACAACGCAGGCCGCCGTCGTATAGGCCTAGGAGAAATAATCTTGAGTACTACGTAAAACACCAATGCAGCTAATAAATGAAGTGGACCCCTAGGTATACTATTAAGGTAATAACAGAAAAAAGAATATATGACTAAATGTACCTGGATACCTAAATCTTCTTGTCTAAGTTAGTTGTATGTCCTGTTGCCTGTGGCAGATAGAAGTATCACGAGGAAACAAGTTTGTGCTTGTCGAACGTGACACGCATATTGTCCTTATGTATAAGTAATGAAATGCTGGAGTTTTGCAAAAGTATTGAGTGTCTACGGCATGGTTTGCAGGTTCCATACGGCAAGCAAAGCAATCAATAATGTATATGATGGCTCATCATTTCCAGCCTCCAAGAGCTGATTCCAGGCTGCATTTAAACATACCATTTTGTGTGGTCAGAGACAGTGAACTATGAGTTTCCCTTTACGCGCACAATGATACCAAAACAGTCACGCATTAAAGAATGGACAAAAGAGAACATCGCTTGGACCAACTTTTTTTTGCAGGGGGGAGGGAAAGGGAGCACGGTGTTGCTATTTCAAACACTTTAACTATCAGCAAGCTTCAGCCATTTCATTGGTTTGGTATTTTTATTCATTGTGTCACCATTTATATATGTGTTAACGGTAAATACCATATAAAATGCAAGTTTACCATTATCTTAATTATAAAAACGATCCAAAAAATATGCATCAAAAGACGTATTTTTGTATGGGAAGATACATGCAATTGTAGGCGGCGATTTTATTGGGTTTTCTTTTGACAATTATCATATTTTTGTGTGATACATTAACCAAGGAGTAGTGTTTTTCTCGTACAGTTATGTTGATGTTAACCACGGCATTCACGAAAGCAAAAGAAAACAGGAATGGAATTTGAACGCCCCTGATCGATCAATGCATTATTAGGAGGAAACTGGGAAAATGTAACGTCAGAAATTTGACAATCTAAAATTTGACACGAATTTGTCGACGTATACATATACAATCGTTCCGCAACAAACACTCGTCAACGTTCCCGCTTCTTGTAAACATTCCCGAATGGATATTTATGAAGTACACGTGCTTGGCAGAGAAAAAAAACCAGAGAAGATATTTTCATGTACAGCTTATACCTTTCAAAGTTTTAGAAAGCTTCGGTTTCGTACTGTGACACTGGGCACAATTATATGGATTGCGCACATAAATGTGTATATATATGCAGGAGACACAGCCAATATTGGCACACGCGTATTTCTCACCTGTATGTACTAAAGTCTGCTAAACCTGTAATATTGGTCTTTAATAATTCACACACGCTTGTACACTTAAGTCTTATTACGCGTATATCGGGCACATGAATGTGCCTAAGTTTTCAACACAGGTAATACTGACACATATGTATTTGAAATCTTTTGTGCTAAAGTCTGCTAAAGAGGCAATATTGTACGTGTATATTTCACACATGCATGTACATTATAAGTATTAAATGTATATTTGAACAGAGATGTGCCTGAGTCTGCAACGCGGGTAATATTGACAAACGTGTAGTTAACACATGTTTGTGCTGAAGTCTGTGGAACAGGTAACATCAGCACAAGAATATTTCACGAATGCAAGTATGTTCTGGCACGCATGTGCTTAAATCTGTATTACAGTTAATACTTACACACGAGTATTTCACACTTGGATGTGTTTAAATCTGTTTCCCATGTAGAGCTGGTGTGTGTACATTTGTGCTAACAGGGCACTGCGCACCGAAGAATAAACACAAAGAACTTAATTGTGTTTAACAAGTTGACCCTAATACAAACACGTAAGGATTAATTTATTAATCAGAAAGTTGTATAGCAAGACTTAAATCATAGTTTAATTTTTCCAGATACAAATGTTTCTCTTCCTGGTTGGGCATCAGCGCAACTCTAGTATGGGCGCAGACGTGGTCTGGTTTACCCCACCAATCCTGAATCAATAAAGGCTTTAATTGTCTCCAGCTCATCTGGTTCTAAAAAAAAAGCACCGGTAATTCAAAACTTTACAACAAACACAGTAATCAGAACGCAATAACTTGTACTTCCTTTATACCTGCCACTAATTTTTGATAACGAATAATAACAAATTGGCAACTGAGACTAGAACATACTCTATTATTTCAGACAATTTTAATTCATTAAAAATTTTTTCACATCTAAACAACTTTATATTTCATCTTATAACTGGTTTAACTTCATATCCACAGCACACTGTTTTGACGTACGAAATAGCATCTTGTGGCCTTTATTGGACAAAATGTAAAATCCTCAAAAGAAGTCGCATTAAGACTTGACATGAATCACTGTCGAGGACTAACGCATAACATGTCATGATTGCAATCCATCATATCTGGTATGGCTTTGTCGATAATTCAAGTTTGTCCAACTTAAAACTTACTAACTTTGTCCCACTACCCAACCGATGACAATTCAATACAAGACATAGTTAATCATCTCACCAGGTGGAAATCTTGAATTTGCATGAAAAATTGCAAAGCGAATTTGAAACTTTTCCTGCAGCATCACACTACAGTACATATTAATATGCTTGAACATTCTCTATCTATTAACTGACCATATTTACTGCCTTTTTGAGCATTTTTTCGAAAGTGTAATACTATTCTAAAATTCAAAGAAAACTGGAAAATTTGCTTGTAACATCATACTACTACACATGTTATACTTGTAAAATTTCTGTCCACACGCTTGTGATGTTTACTGCCTTTTTGAGCCTTTTGTCGGAAGTGCGATATTACCGTAGCAGTTGCCCTGGTACAGCTGGAAGCCTTTACAACAGGTCAAGTCCTCCTCCTTACAGGACGGGATTTCCGTACGGTTCAGCTTCACAGTGACCAGCCTGTACATGGGTGTTTTTCTGAAAGACAAACCGTCCCGGCATGAGAGTTAGGTCAGCTTAAGTGATGGGGCTGCCTGAAAAAATAAGACTGATGCTTTGCCTTAAATGATACGGATATTTGAAAACCAGGCAACCCTAAGTTAGGCAAATATGAAGATATGCCAAAATTTAGCAAAACATACATAAAACATTATTTCAGTTCAGCAGTAAATGATACATGTAGGATTGCATGAAAACCCTGTGTTTATCACACAGGTGGATCTGAATTAACACATGGCAGGGGGAAATGTCCAGTTTGTAAGATACGCCAAATTTAGCAAATATGAAGATACATAAAGCGTAGTTGATATAGTTTAGTCCAGTATAAATTATACATGTAAGCTTATCTGAAAACCATGTTCTATCTCAGACCTGAATTAGGATACAATAAAGAAATATGTCCAAATTATACCAGTAGTGTGTTTTTGCACCAAAATTTAGTAGTACACGTGAAGACACATAGTTGTTCAGATATTTAAGCAACTCTGTTACGTTTATGACTCTTGCAGTCTTGACAGATAAAGGCGTGTTTTAAAAAGGCAGCCAAATTACAAAATTCGGTAGAATGAAGAAATGTATAACGGTCATAATTTATCTTATTCGCGCTTATTCGAAAAAAAAAACCCTGTAGATTGGAAGGATTATCAGTATTGACATTAGAACATGGATGTTTTGTACATTTCTCGCTGGATTCTTATATATAAATGCTAGTGTAGTAATAAGTTTATTAACTATTGTTGATTTGACGTAGTACATCCAATGTAAACTTCTGTGATTACAGCATATGTTCCTAATAAATAAAGTGGTTTTCCATGTAATGAATACAAACGTTCAGGTACTTTATATCATGTGCATTGCGTAAGTTACTGTGAAACGCCCTCTATATAGTCAAGTCTTGTAAATATTCATCTTCACTGCGAAAATAGTGACAGGATTGAACAAATCTGAACCCTTTAACTGGGATGGCTTTGTCATCTTACGTGTAGAGACACACGTTAATCATTGGTTGCAAGTTGTCTTTAGTTAGTTTTTTAGCTCCGTACAGAATTCAACAGAATTTTTCACAAAGTTCCTACTGTTCTATACAACAAAAGAATATGTATCTACATCTTCAGTTAAACCAGTGCCGACATTGGCATGCATGATATCTGGCCACGAAAAATTGGTCGGAACAGTTTATGTGAGTGATATTTTTTTTCTAACACTCCAAGGAAATTTCCTCAATATTACACACTAAAAACGGGGTGCAGTATCATGAACTTAACAAAACGAAATAAATGCAGTAATAAGCTAAGTGTAGACTTTTGTGAAATGTAAGACCTCGGATATTTGTATTTAGCTGCAATGGATGTGACATTTTGAACAAAGTGCATGTCTCTAAGATTCAATGTCTAGGACGGGCACGGGCACACAATCCCGAGAAATTTATTTTAGTTTTTGATTTCTTTTGAATCGAATCGAACCGTGCATTTAACCAGCTGTTTTAAAGCATTCATACGTAAGACGGTAGATGGAGGAAAAACCAAATGTCACACTTTTTTGATGGATCTAAAGGCAAATACCATGAATTCAATTGTTTCAAATGTTTTTTTTTACACGAATGGCGTTGGTCGAAGTTTGTGCTTGAAATCTTCACATGACAATTTGTGAAGGTTATCTTTATCGACGTACATAATCTCGGTCTTGTGAACTGGACAGAACAACAGGGTGTTGTTCACATCAGTCGGGTCGCATGGCTTGTAGTCCGAGACGTATGTATAGTTCTTGTTAACTATATATCTCTGCACCTCTTTCTTGGTGACCTGGGTAACCACGGGCGTCAACGACTTTTTACAACACCAGTGAGACCTGCAGGGAAAAGCAATTATCATCAAGACATAAGAAATTCAGCAAATCCCCCAAAATGACATTCCTTTGCTTATCTTATGATTATCGACATTCTGACCCATAAAGTTCAATAAATTCATAACGTACTAAATTAATTATTTACCTTTGAACAATAGAGATTCCACAGTGAAGTGGAAATTCAACACATGCGTTACTTTATTGGCACCCTATACGTGGTTGTAAATGGAACAGAAAGTTTCTAAGAATCACAATACATGTCGTACTGTAAAAACAATAGCCAAATTCAAATTCCGGAAGACCATTTGACGAGGTATACATAACAATGTATATATGCTCCCTAATACAGGCGTCGTCTACAAGTTTCGTTAGTAGTAGAGACATTTTAATAACTAAAATTAGTAAAAAGAAAAACATAGACAGATATAAAGAGTCTAACCTGTCCCCTGCTCGTTTCTCAAACAAGGATCTACTGGCCTTCAGTAATGTAGGCGAAGGAAACTGGAAGCACTGAATGCTCAGAAAGAGTCCGAGTGCCAGGAGGGGTACCAAAGCGGACAAATTCTGCAAGGGTGCCATTTTCATACTAGCCTCGATCTAGTTCGTGCTTCACACTTGTGGACAGGGTGCCTTATCACTGATTTGCGAAACACGAATCATGAAAAGGGTTAAGGTATAATGCCGGTAACGAGATATCTCCACCAACGGACACTCGGATCAAGGCGAATGTGTAAAACCGTATAAACAGTCCACATTTCGGTCTAATCTGCTTGAGAAATCTGTCAGCTGACTGGAGAAGGATTTGAATTACTGGAGCAAACGTGAAGAATCCACTATCGGCTTTCGACAGAATAAGACTACTGACTCGAGTTCGTTGACTGTCAATTTTTTTTCACACCACCCGAGAAAGAAACTTTGTAAAGGCTTCTAGTTGAATCGTTTAAACCTGGGTCGAATATTAAGGCTAATTTCTCATAACCTGAATGTTATCACCTTTGTATGGAAGCATGTAGACAGCTGCCCCCCTGGCTTGCCCGGTACCACGAAGGTCAAGGTTGCAAAGAAGCTATGCAGCTTTGTACATGTATTTTTTGTGACACTTTTGGATACCATGCTCTTATTAGGGCATTCTTTAAATTAAACCAGGATTTGTCGAATGAACTCTTGAAATTCAACAGTTCACAGGCTGCGGTTTACCTGTGTTACAAATCACATCACGTGGACGCCATCACTCTTGTCATGTATAATTACATGACCGCACATGAGACTAAGTATTCATTTCTTCCACTGATTGTTGTTTACATCGTACTTGAGAATTTTTCACTTTTTCGCGATCGAGTTGAAACTGGAGTTCCCGGTGTAAACAACCCATCTTTAGCAGGCAACTAACGAACTATCCCATCTGACGTACAACCTTGATACTGGTAGCTCGAATTTGGTTCGGTTGTGGCTTAAAGTTAGCAGTCTTTTGAAGGGGAGTAGATCACCACCCTCCCAACTCATACGGCTCAATTAGGATCTCTCCACCCATAAACCAGATTTCATCATATAAGTGAAAATACAGGGATATCAGAAATATAAATACAAATCTATTTCACAACTAAAACTTTTATAGCTTAAGCATAATATTTATGAACCCCAGGGTTTGACAATGTAGACCGAGAGTATGTTAGAACGTCATTACTGCAAGATTGTATCTCATACTATGAAAAAAGATTTCACACTAGTGTACAAGTGTATATTTTTGGCGATGTTTGTGTGTTACATATATAATCTGAATACAATATATTACCTCGTTTAATAGGCTTAATGGTAATTTTCAGCATTATAATATAATTGGTTCAATGTATGTATGCATGTATGTTTGGATTTAACGTCGCACTCAACAATATTTCAGTTATATGCCGACGAGGAATCTTTCGAATGTATATAAATATATACTGTATCTTCTTGTGGCATGCCGCCCAAGTGCTACCGCCACTAGAACATCATGCAGAAGACACGGGTCATGACACCCTACCCAGTCACACTGTACGGACATCCGGCCGACCAGTTCTAAATGGTTTGAACCTCTTAGTAAATACCATTTTCAAAGCCTTTGGTACGACCCCCACCCGAGTTTGATCCCGGATCTACCGACCCCGGGTTCCATGTAAGGGTGACGACCAAAGGTGGCGACCTCAGGATTTCTTTATTTTCGACTGTTATTTACCCTCAAGAAAGGTTTCACTAATATCAGGGTTGCTTGATGCATTGAGGAAACCAGAGTGTAAACCGCCGGGAGTAAACCGCCAGAATTTGGCAAGTTACTGACTCACTGTCTCACATGCGACTTACAGAAATGCACATAATACTGGTGAAAGATGTCAAACCTAAGACCGCATAAACGTTACCGTTAGCCTCTGTCCAGAAAATAAACTTGGGACAATCTACAAAATCCTCGTCCAAGGCGTGGATAAAACCCTTATTTCTATGTGAGACTTTACCCTTTCTTTCTATACCGGTACACTGAGCTCTGCCTCTGAGCCACGTTACGCTGCAAGTTGCTCAAATTCATTCATTCATTCAATTCATTCCACTCTATGAATCAGGTCCCACTCTGAGCACCCCTCCCCCGCCCACTTTCCATTCTCGGTCAACGTTCCTGTCTGAACCACTTTCCGTTATGCGCCACAATCCCGTTGTGAACCACATTCCTTTGTGAGGGAGGTTCCGCTGTGAACCATGACCCGCTCTCAGCCATGTCTGGGAACTCGTGAGTTCACGTTCCGTTCACAGTCACCTTCCCTTCCGAACCACTTTCCGCACTGAGCCAGCCACCACACTGAACCACACCCTCCGCTCTGAAACACGCACCTGTACCGCCCTGAGTCATGTACGGCAAGGAGCCAAGTTCCATTGGCCTCATAGCAAAATATGCATTTCTTCACGTACATATCTTCATGTAAATAAACAAAGCCAGACAATTATTTTCTTGCCTATGTCTTTAATTATGCATGTCTTGGTGATTTGTCCCTTATTCCTGATATGTCTTCACTGGAGAGAAGCGGTTTTACCCGACCAGGACTCCTTTCTCTTTAAGTTTCTGCAGATCCCCTTTAATATGGGATAGTTCACTCAGGGCTGAAAACAAACAGAAAAGACGCATTTCGGTTCAACTTAGTTATAATGAGTAATTTAATGCATAACTCTGACCCAAGATTTATTTAATCTACTATAATAGCAATGCGAAATATGTGACAAACTTGCGTGAAACGAACCGTCTCTTTACATGGGAATGAGTTTATGTTACTAGTTTGAAATAGTAGCAAACAATATTTCATTCATATGACAGCAATCAAGATGTTGATGGAGCCAACAGTTCGAAATCACGCAGAAAAAAATTCCTCATCCTACACGGTACCTGGAAGTCTTCCTGACTTAAAGCCACTCAATGGAGAGCCACGGAACGTGAACTCACGAGTTCACAATGGAAGCTGGATTCCATCGAATAGGCCAAATGGTCAAAGACTTTAAAAACACACACTTTTACAGATAAAAATAATACTGAATCAAGACAAGGTTTCTCCGTAGGATTAATTCGGGCTTTGGCTGCTTTGTGTTCTTGTCAAGTCAAAGAATGTTTATGATCAAAGCGGAATAACGCATTCATTGAAACTGAACAACGGACAATTCAACTTAGACTCCATTGGCGGGGAAATGTACTCATGCCGACATGTAAATTCATTAGATAAGAAAAGAAACGATGCCTCGTAACTTTACTCAGGTTGGTGTGGTGAGTCAAAAATGTGTTAAAATGAGTTTTCCTCATTGATATATGATATTGTGCATACATACACTGACAAAAGATCAGGTATTTAAGGGTTGCAAAAAACATAAAAAAAATTATTCCAAAATCTTCACATCAATATTGAGCACCCAATTACAAGTGACAAACGACACCGTCTTTCTCCAGCTAAATGGTTGTATACTGTTCGAATGCATGTAACAGAGATTCACGACAGAGAGGGAATATCAAACGTCAATGTTGAATTTGTATTGAGAATCTTTAGAATAACATTCCCAGAATCTAGATAATGGTAGATTGTGTTTCGGATTTTCAGAAACGATTGCAATACCAGAAGCTTCTCTCAGGTACTGATTCGGATTTTTTTAGAAACGACTGCAACATCAGATGCTTCCGGAAGACAGTGTTTCGAATTATTAGAAACGATTGGAATACCAGATTCTTCTGGTAGATAGTGTTTCGGATTTTCAGCAACGATTGCAACACTGGATGCTTCTGGCAGATAGTTATTTTTTTAAAAACGATTGCAAAATCAGATGTTTCTGGAAGATAGTGTTTCGAATTATTAGAAATGATTGGAATACCAGATTCTTCTGGTAGATAGTGCTTCTGATTCTTTGAATCGATTGCAATACCATATGTTTCTGGTAGATAGTCATTCGGATTTTTAGGAACGATTGCAACATCAGATGCTTCTGAAAGATAGTGTTTGGATTTATTAGAAACCATTGTAATACCAAATGCTTCTGATAGATAGTGCTTCGGACTTTAAGAATAGATTGTAATACCAGATGCTTCTGGTAGATATTGTTTCAGATTCTTAGAAACGATTGCAATAGAGTATTTTCGTTATTAGATACTACACTTTCTGGATTGTAGCTTTGGTTCCAGTCCTGAAAATTGGGTGAGACCTCTCCGGTCTTCCAACCATCGATCTCAGAGTGGGCTCAGCCAATTGTCAACACTACAGACTGTGCTGTAATGCAGAAAATGTAACCTCTAATAACGACAGTACTGTTACTTGAAATTACTTTCTAAATGACATCCACCAATCTGAAGAATGGCGTTGGTGTCGGCATTTAAAAGACAGAGGTAAATTTTGTGTTGTTAAATTGTTGCTAAAAGCTGGTTAACTTACGTAAGCAGTTATGCGCCACTTGTAGGAAGCCCTTACAGCAGACCACATCCCGATCAGGGCAGGTAATCTCAACGGTATTCTTGCTGTATACAGTCCTGTATGTGCTGTGTTTGCTGTTTAGGAAAGGGAAAAACTAGGACAAAATGTCAACACGTAAAGCTGTTATGACTTTATTCATAAACGGACTTCTTAACCTTGCGGCCACAAATGTATTCTTGCTGAACACAGGTTTTTACGTATTATGTTGGCTGTTCAGAGGAGGGGCAGAGAAGTGTCCACATGTGAGACTATTATGGTTTCATTCCTGAATAGACTTCTCGTCCTTGTGTCCAAACTGGTCGTTAATGTCCTGCTTGTTTGGCACAGTCTTGAATGTATATGATATGCATAGTATTTTCATTTAGAACAAATATCATGCAAAGATGATACGGTACATGCTAATAGATGGTGACAAATGCATACTATGGAAACACTATTTTCAGGTGTCCTTATAAATATTTTTCGACACCTTTTGATCTGAAATTGGCATCACTTTTTTTTTTCGCTTTTATTATAGAAATTCTCTTCATGAAATCTAGAAGGATATGCATTAATATTTTCAGGAAAGTCTTTTAAGACATGTAGTAGATGAATCCGTAAACGTGAAATTTCCATCATCTTATATCAGGCCACTTACTAATAGGTGACCCAGTGTCGAGAACAGCGACGCCAACCCCACAGGCCACATTTGCCGTAGTTCGTGTGCTGGGTGGATCGCTTTATGTACTGCTGGACCGCCCGTGAGTTGATAACCACCTTGGTTGGCTGGATTTTGCAACACCAGTGCTCCCTGAAGCCAAAACAGAGCATAATGTATACCCATGAGACGAAATCCAAAACAAAGCAAAATATGTACCCGTGAGACTAAAGCCAGGAAAAAACGCAATGTGTGCCCCTGAGACTAAAGCCATAAGAAAACATAATGTGTACCTGTGAGTTTAAAGCCAAAACAAGACATAATGTGTACCCGTGAGACTTACTTCAAAGTAAAAGTAATGTATACCCGTAAGCAAGAATAAGGTTTGGTGGATTTTACAACATTAGTGCCTACTTAAGCGATGGCAAAACCTAAGAGTATCATGTTTACCCGTCAACATGAGTAATGTTGGATGGACTTTACAAGACCAGTACTTCATGAAGCAAAGACAAAGTAAATGTGTATCCGTAAGCAGGAAAAATGCTGATTGGAATTTACAACACTAGTGCTCCATGAATTGATAAATAAACATTCATGTAATGTGTACCCGTCAGTTAGAGGTTCGGTGTATTTTGGAAAAACAGTACTGTGTACCCGTAATACAAACGTAATGTGTACCCGTAAGCATATGTAAGTTTGCATGAGTTTTACAAAACCGGTCCTCCTTGAAGCAAAAACAAAGCCTAATGTGTAGCTTTAAGTAGGTATAAGATGTGTATTTCACAAAAACAGTTCTTTCTGAAGCAAAAACAAAGCATAATGTGAAGCCGTAACGACGTATAAGGTTGGATGGCTTTTTCCGAGCCAATCCTCCTTGAAGCAAAAACAAAGCAATGTGTACCGATAAGTAGGAATAAGACTGGTTTGGGTTTTCAACACCAATCCTCCCTGACATAAAAACAAAAGCATACAGTGCACTTCTAAGCAGATAAAAGGTTGGATGTATTTTACAAAAAACAGTCTTCCTGGAAGAAAAAACATAACGTAATATATACCCATAAGCAGATATAAATAATGTCACATGTATTTACGTAGACGTAGCAGTTTACTTCCTTTACACATGCAAATTATGGGGTTCTACAAACCCAACAAACTACGTGTCTGTTACTTGGTGTGAACAGTTTGGCTGGTTCATGTTTCAAAAAAGATAACCAATACAGGATTGTCTTTATTGCACTCATGTAATATTATGTACAAAACTAAATTATCCTACTTGGCATTCACCACAGCAACAGCTCGCTTCAATGATTCGGGCAATTCCTCCAGGTGTATCTTCGCCAAGGAGCGCTTTTCTCCAGCGGTTAGAAACGTCAGGTCATCCACCTCAGCCAAACACAGGTAGGCCGGCATGAACAAACATAGAACTACCCGCAGTAAGTACGCCATGGCTAATAGTTTTGACTCGCGTCCTCTCTCGTATTTTCTCGGCAATTTCCCGCGAGAGATTGGTGATAAGAAATTATGTTTACAACAAAATCGAATATGTAGACACGAAACAATTATCTGATGTTGGACATGTTTTAATTTTTTTCTCCAACGTGAGATAAAAGGGTTTCTTTAGATGATATCAGAATAAATGGTAATTTTAATAAAAAATTAAATCAATATATTTTCCGAAATTAAATGATCTCGTGATCAAGGGCGAAAAGTCAGCATTTTTATTTCGCCTGAGAAAATTGCATATGTTTGCTCTTATAAGTGTTTATTCCTTATAAGGCTATCAGTTATGGTGTCCTGTCCTATGACAGACGTGCTATCGGAGTCAGGATAAGACAGACTGAAACAGCCGATCTTCTCTCTGCACGTTCAGTTGACTCTGTGGACAATGGCGACGTTCCCCACCCTCCTTGTCTTAGTTCTCTGCCTCGCCTGGGTTGCAAACTCAGAGGACGTATTCACGGAGGAGGAACGCGAGTTTTTCAAACAACTCAAGTTTGAACAGTTGCCCCCAGAGCTCCAGCGTGCTCTTAAAAAGAAGACAAGAACTGGGGCATCCAAGTAAGTCATGAATGCCTGATCGTAGTAATTTGCTGACCGTTTGCTTGTGTATAGATTTCAGAAAAGTCCGGTGGAATATTCGGGCCTGAAATTTAGAAACAATTGAAAGTAAACAACCAGGCTGGCAATGTCATATGTCTGGTTCGTCGAATGCATCGCTGACTGGTCATTAATTTAGCCCTTATTGTGACAGAAACACATTATCACGTTGCCCCCTTCGGTATTATATGTAGTTGCCAATTTTGTTTTTTCACTATGTAAGCATTTTGTTTCCGGTAATTCACAGTGGGAGCCTCACATTATTGCTTCAGTTTGATTCTTGCCTTGTTTGAAAATTACTGATGGTCAAACCACGCCGTGTTAAGAGACTTGATACTTATAAATGTAAACATGGGAACGTGCCGAAGGCTGCTGAGTGGGTAGCTTGGCGAAAGGTAAGTTGCTCCAACCTCCCACTGGCACCACAATTTCCTCCACACGGAAATCTGACGGCCATCGTATAATTAAGCCTGACGAGTGTATGGCAGTAAACGACATCTCCTCAAAAATTAAATAGCTACCCTTGTAAAATTACCGACGCGTAGCTGTTAGGTTTTAAAACACACGAGCATACTGAAAGAAATTGTTCATTGCATTTTTCAATAAAATAAATTTTAAAAAAAGAACAGTTATATAAATCTGCCTATATTTATGGTTCTGACGGAAAGGCTTATTAACGGAAGGGCCTAAATGAGTTTGAAAGTTCTCCAGATATTAAATTAATTTTCTTGTAAATTAATACTTTGGTTTGTTTCAGTTGGTGCTGTATAAACGACAAACCCATAAAATCCATACAACATTCGAAAGTTGTGTCCGAAACTGTGAAGGTCACTTCACAGGTCAAGGTCGGTTACACGAAATGTGGATTCCTGGCAGTCAAAATGTGCGCTACCTATGACGTCAGATATCAGTGAGTATATTGAGTTTTGAGTGCAGAACTTAAAAGGAAAGGGTAACGCATATATTTTACTTAGTAATCACCCTTGTGTTGGATGTCTAAAACTTTACATCATGTAGGGCATGGTAAGTGCAAGTTCAAGAGACTGAGATGGTTTGTATTGCTTTTCTGAATGGTAAATAAAATCGGGTGTGTTAAAACCGATATTGTGCGTTTTGGTGAAGAATAGGGGAACAAAATGTGTTTGTCCTTCTGACTTTGCCAGGGTGACATTACGTCATCAATCGGTAAATGACGCCGCGCTTTCAAAAGTTTTTGACATCATCTCAGCATTATGGGGGCGGGGGCGGGGGGGGGGTTCGAATTCGAAATCTTTTGTAGTAGAAGGCAAAAAGAGTTCAACTGTGTCATGTGGCTTGCCAAAAATGTCAGGCAATTTTGTTGATTTTAATTTACCGATCTTGCCGTGTTAGGAAGGTACAAAACTCACATTCAATCAGGAGTTTCTTAAATTAAAAAACTTCCAACCCCTCAATTTTCCCTGTCGTACGTCTAGTCTATGTAAACTTTTTGGAATCTCTTCTTAGACGGGCATGTTATAGTAAATGTAATCATTAATAGTTGCCTAACATTTTACAGGTCACATGGGGCAGTGGAGCTTTTCTTACCTTTAGCGATAAAAAGCTCCATCTCGAAACTGCCTTATTGACCTTCTCCCATCTGCGTGATTTTACGTCTTATAAGCGATGGCATAACATCACATCAGGAATTTTATCTTAAAGGAATCTTGAGTTATAGAGGTTGGATAATACTATTCGTCGAAAATCCCTTTGTATGCCATGGTGTTAGGTCTGTTCTATGACATTTAGCCCACATCGTTTTAATTTTTCTGCTCAGAATCTATTGAGACTGGAGTGTTACTTTAAATGATTCTATTAATAATAGTTGAGGAAATAGAAGGGAGTGAATCTTTGACACATGAAGACGTACAATCGGTATCTTCATACGTCGTCACTTTGTTTCAGTAACGATGTCAAGTACACGAAAACCTATTACGAAGTTCCAGACAAGAGTCAATGTGATGAGAAGGACATCAAGTGTTGTAAAAACGCTTTGCAAATAGCAGGAAGCTGCTTGGGTAGGTATCAAAAAAATTTTCTGGTTAAAAATATATTTACCAGCACTCCAAAACATTGACAATTACGTTTAAATCGATCGGTAACCAAATGAAATGCCGTAACGTGCAATGTGCTTCCCTGAACGACTCAGAGGCGCCTTGGGATGATGTTAACGTTTAATGGTTATCAGGCAAATCCAAATGAAATTTAATTCTAAAAGTCAATATATACATGATGGTAGAATTGGTCAGTTTCTCCCGTACAAGAACAGAATTTAAGGAAGTGTCAGCTTGATATCAGTGACCGGACTTTTTGTCTTCTTTTCAAAGTGTGTGCATTCGCCTCCATTTTCCTCCTTGTAAAAGTTATACCCATTGTTACCGCTAAAAATAGCAGGGCGCAGCGCAATTTGTATTCAAGCATGTAACTTCTCTAGTCAAGATGTATTGGAACATCCGGCAGAAAGCCTTAGGCCACCCTGTCAGCGAGCACAAACTTGTTACATAGTTTATCGATTTGCTTGGTTTTACACGGCGTTCTCAAGAATATTTCATTTTGATATACGACGGCGGGGAGAAAACCATGATCATCCCAGGTTACTGGCAGACCTTTCCAGGTACAGCAACGACTTAAGAGCAGACCTACCAGCAGACTCGCGTACAATACGCAGGTTTCTACTTACATCGTTATGACAACAGGGCGATGTCCCCTTGTCAAATGTCGTCACGTAGGTAGAGTCAGTTGTGTATTATTTAACATGGAACCTTGGGTGTTCAGAAGAGTCTACCGCCAGAGTTTCGTTTCTGTGGCCTAAAACGATACACAGCATCATTGAAGAATATATTTCGGAAGCCTCATTTAATCGTTTTTGATAAATTTGCAATATTGTATATACCAGCCCATGTTAAATTGTTCAAACTGACCCTACTGTGTCGTAAAGCGGTGAAGTCACGTCACAGAGGGACATCCCACTGTTGGTGTAACATGGGATCGCGAAAGCTGCGTCTTAGAGAGGAAGTCATCTTGAGCTGGACATTAACTCACAGCGGTGAGAGGTTGGTGAGAGGCTACAAGGGTTCCTAGTTGAATACTTTAAGTGTATGCGCTATATAGGTATGTATTTTGAAGTAAGTTGTAACGGGGTGAAATGTATGCGCTATTTACTCCCAGGCTGGCGGGAATAGCTGGTTCAAACTCCCAACTAGTTAGCCACATTAAATGTAACGCGTATACAGAATCTCTCTTTCTTCTTCTTTACAGATTTGTCGGAAGCTACCAAAAACTTAGACACTTTAAAAGAACTGAAGCAGCAGGGCCTGCTCGATGTTCTTGGATAAGCCACGAGAAATTGTCATTGGGGTTGAAACCTATTAAATCCTTTCAAACGACTGGCGTCTCCGTAACTTGCATTTCACATGTATTGTAACGAATATGAAACCAAGCACTGTTAACAGGCTCAACTGTTTGTATTCATGAAACGTGTCATTTTACAACAATAGCTAAATTCAATGTGGTATACTTCTGAATGACTTCTACCGGACCGGCACATGCTTGAATCCCACCCCGGTTACCTCACATATACGTTATACGTTTTTATAAGTGAAAATATTAAGGCGTTAAGGCCAATGAGACAAATTATTCATTTGTTTGACTGGTGTTTTGCTCCGTACTCGAGAACATTTCCCTCATGCAACTGCGGCCAGCATAATATCGTGGAAGGCAAGGGGGCACAGCTCGGGAGAAAACCGACAGCCATCCGTAGATTGCTGACAGATCTTCCCACGCACGAATGGGGAGGAAACCAGCATGAGACGGATTTGAAGCGGAGAGTTTCCTGCTTCACTCCCCTGGGCTATCGCGGTAACCACTTCGACCACGGAAGCCACATCATTTAAATGGATACCCTTCCGAAGATCAAGCATTTGTCGCACTACTGACCTTTCCTAGAGTTAGGTTATTTTCCTCTTGTTTGATCTGTGCAAACGTTGTGGTTACAACTTCTACAAGTTGAAGTCAGCCTAAAAATACACTGTTCTTACAACAGTGGCATTTTGATTGAGATTTTGACATAGTCAGTATGTCACGGATCTTAAATGACCCAGTGGGCTGCAAAGTTGTGCCGAATTATTTCAACACAAAAACCCATGAATATCCTACTAATATGCTAAGGCTATCGCTGCTCTCAAAATCAGCTAAGCATTTTGTGATGTCCAATTCCAGCTAAGATAGTTACATGTATGATTGTGAAGCGTCAAATTTTAGTTAAGATAAGTGCATGTTATGACCGGTAACCTTCATATTGTAAATATATATATAAACTAGTAAATAAACACTGTGAGGGGTCCGGAAGGAAATAAAGAAGCACAGAGAAGCTAGAAACATAAATATGAGAGCTAATAAAAAATTGTCCATTTCAGCTCTTGAAAAACTGTGTAAAGAACGAGAGAAGGTAGATCATTCCGATATAAAGACTCTTTATGCAATACACCACATTCATGATATTGCTCTTCCCACAAATAAATAAATTTTGAACCACAGCCGTGCAAAGGGTGATTGTTGTCTTTCAGAGAAAATACGTTATAATTTCAAAGGAAAAGAAAAGCTAGTAAATATATTATCTTTGCCTGCAAGCCTTTGTCGAGGAGTTAAATAAAGTTACGATAACCGCAGAACACATGCTTACTTGTGAACGGATCTGTGTAAGACCGATAAGTTGAGTAAATATATGATCTCACACCAGCGGTCATCGCATATGAAAGTTATGAAACGAGTTGAATAAGTTTTAATCAACGAGTTTCACATCTTTCAAACGAGATATCCACAAGTCTGAGATTCTGTTTATCACATAACTGCATGGGGAAATTTACGAGGAAAACAACAACAACAAAATCACATGACTTCAGGATAAATTTTACGACAGAACAGATAGCGAGTGCATGTGCTGCATCACTACTTCAACACTAGCCCCGGGTACACGCCTCCCGGGAAACGACTTTGCACTGAAAAAGTTGCAGTCACTTGTGGCTGATTGAAACGACGAAACTGCTCGCCGGAAAGCAGAATGTTTTTGGAATTCCGCCTTGCACATGTATGACAGAAAGACTGTTTCAACATCTGGATGGTATTGTTTTTCAAGTTGGCTATTGTCTTTGTGATGGTGTTAACACAGTTCGCATAAGCCTTGATTTACGGGACAGAGGGCTTCCACTTTGTTTTTTTCTCGAAGTTGACGGAAAATTTCTATTCACTCACTGTCAATTGCCCTTTGTGCTGATAGCTGTTTATGCGACTGTAAGTGTTCGTGAGTGTGACGTTTTTGTGGCCTAAAGTTTGCATTTTTTGGCTCAGCGTAAATAGCAACGCGGTCATTTAGCTCATTAACGAGATGGGAGGTGCTTACGGAAACTGTGCCTATTATATTATGTGGTCATTGGGACGTTTGTATCTTGACATAACAGTGGACGTAATCGCCATTTCATCACCGAGGGCCTGTTATTTTAACCGTGCAACTGCCCGTCTACAATAAAGTAAGGGCGTTGTGTTTGCTGCTAAGGAAAAAAATTGTTCGCAGGACAAAAATCCTTTTCCAAAGAAAGGCCTCTGCCATCTTCTTCATCACTACGCAGCGGAGCTGATCGAATGGTAAACTGAAGGGTTCCATAACTTTGAAGGGTAAGGGTGTAATATTTCACAGACGGCTTTCTCTTAACATACACTTCTTATCGCTGCTCTCCCGCATTTATCAAAATTGTTATGAATGTAAGTTATATGAAAAATCAGTTATAGGCATGAATGAAAACTATGTCAGTTATGTGATAAAGCTGGGTTTACTGCATGCCTCATCAAACAATTCCCCATACAGCAGCCTCCGAGAAAATTAGTAAGGGAAAGATTACGATATTGGAAAATTTGACTACCACAGCAAGTTGACTTAGAAAGTTAAAAAATGACCTGTTTTATAAGTATTTAATCCTGCTGTATGTAGGACAGATGGAAAATTTCCGAAAACAATGAAATAACCTGTATGTCTGTTAATTATCTCCGTCTCTATCACCCACTAAGTAGGTTGAGACCTGTTAAGACGAATGTCATCCCATGTCTACGGCACTCGTAATGTAGCTTCAACCCCAGCCTTGAACAACGGTACTCGCAAACATTATAGCCTCGTCACACTAGGGTTGGAATGAGCCAGAATGCAATTGGAAAGAAAATTCTTGGAATATTCGTAGATATTCGAACTAGAAAGTCTGAGTGTATTCTAACCATTTGTGTGCATTCTTGTGACTGGCCCGAATGTTTTGGTCATGTTCAAAACTTTCGAGGTGCATTCGAAGTGGAGAAATGTCGATCCGTATTCGAAATGCATTCTAACAGCATTCTAAATTTTCGTGCACCACTTTTAACAGCATTTGAAACATTTTGATCGTATTCAGGTGGAAATCGAAATGGCAAACCACTTCAAATTCTGTCTGAATGCCCAGATGCGTTCTAACAGCATTCAAGGCACCCTCCAATCAGACTTTAGGTGATGCTCACCCACTAGTCGAACCGCACAATTGCGACATTCGAAGTGTGTTCTAAATACTGTGATTGCATTCTAACAGGCCTCTAAATAGAACTGTGTTCTAACTACATACGACCTGCAGAGAGCTAATTCGAGAGCTAATTGACTAGGATTGTGCAAGAATCATTTTAGGCGGGTGCTAAGCGCATTCTAAATAAGCCAATGGCATTCTTACAAAACTGTATGAACTTTGGCCAATTTGAAATTGCTGGCCGAATGCGGCCCGAATTTTGAAAATTATTCATTCTGACTGGCTCTGCTGGAGCCAGCGTTTGCTGACGATCATTTATCTTCAATGAAGATGACATGTATATGTGTAGGATGCAAGTGACAACTAGAGTTCCTCAGTAACTTGCCATAAGCTATCGGGGCACTCCAGTAGTCACCTGGGAACTCCAGATTCCTGTGTTCGTAAGCACTGTGGATGTGGATGGATCGGGCGTTCTTCGGAGAATCTGCAGGTGTCTGGAGAATCTGTAGTTTCTTTAAAATCCAGCGAAGGTGGATGTGTATCATTCCCTGCCTGTTCTATATACGGGTGTTTACAGCTCCTAAATCATTAATGCACTGACTGGTTAATGGTAGATATGGAGCCTAAAGAAGATTACTCTTTAACAACTCTTGCTAATAGTCTTATTACATGTTTTAAGGCATAGGTCTGAAAAAAGAGAGACATAATTTGTCCACACTGGAATGTCTATAATACTCTGTTGATAAATGGCTTCCCCAAATTTCACATGGATGTTACTAATGAGAACTTAAAGTAACTCCATATACAACGGCGTATCCCATGAATGGTAACACCTATATGTAATGGAACTGAATGAGACTTTGCTACCTTTGACAATAATGTAACGGTGGCCGGTCTTATTAAACACTGAAACAAATAATGGAGAAATTCTAACAATTAAATTTATGTAAGTTATGGTACTTTAGTGAGACACCCCAAATAGAAATGTCCTTACACCGTATGTATATTTCAGCGTCAAGCTCCTCATTGAGACGTTTTGTGTTCATGAAATGTGAAATTGCACTACAGTACATGTTCCAGAAAGACTGTACTTCCTGCAACAGGGTAAATACAAGTTTCGTTCTGCATATTCTTAACTCCGCAATAAAGCGAGCTTTAGATGGGGACTTGTGCATTTTTGGAATCCAGTTCACCAAACTTACTGTGTTATAAAAAGGTACGAACGCGAGTGGATTTTATCGTGTCATGTGTCTTTATAGACATAATAATGAACGAACACTGCGAGTAGACTGTTCGTTAGCAGGATGGCTCACTATGAACAAATCACTGCTCGTATCCAGCGTGAGATAGCAAGCTCTCTATGCGAATGGCAACACCAAAAGATCTTCTGTAAGAGACAATAAGTGGATACATTCACTACATCAACTATTAGTTTCTGCATAGGGACGGCATACACTACCATTTTCCCATTTTATATATGGTGATGGACGAGGAAGCACAGAATAAAAGCGCATCCAGTCCAACCAAAATGAGGCAAGTAGTTAACTTTCGGATGGGGAGGGAGATATCACGTCTGGAGCATCACTCTTAGTGGTATAAGGAAGATGTGGTGAACAGTTATGCCTCGAAAACATGCATTTTTATTTAAAGGCAGGCCATTATTTCCTTTCTGTAATGTGTAGCTATTTTTTCTTGTATAATTGGTCATATGACCCGCCCTATATTGTTAGCTTTCATCATGTAACTCTCTTCTTAGTCAGCACGTACAACGGAAAAGCTGTAATATGATATCTAGACTGGCGCTCATGAGACTGAGATTTTCGGAAAACAATACATTGTTTTTTACATAAATTCCTCGACCTTTCCAGTTAGTGCTTAAAATGTCCAAAATTTCCCGCACACCATGTTCTGAGTTCAAGCCCAGCTCATGGCGGCTTCCTCTCCAATCGTTCGTGTAGAGATCAGAAGCAAGTGGAGGACGGTCATGGGTTTCCTCCGGGTGCCATGTATGGTTTTCTCCCACAGTATTGCTTACCGCTGTCGTATAAGGGAAATATTCTTTAGTATGTCGTAAAACACAAAGCAAATAAGTAAATTTATAACCACCAGACAGCTAAAATCCTGAGCTTATCGATCATGGCACACGTAAATATACATACAGAAACTTCGAGCACTTCACCTATGGAGACTGGTGAAGTAAATAGACAATAAAGAAAGAGTATACTTAAGCTGGGGTATGGTATCACCTTTGTGAAGAACATTATTTTCATAATGAGCAGCAGAAAAACTGTTCAACAACGAACAATGTACAGCAATTTGTAGGATAATTGCATACACCTGTTACGAAACCCGTGTTTAAAATTTGGTATGATATGTTTTATTTTTACGGCAACCGGGTCAGGGTCTAACCTACATTTTCCCCCTGTGTACGTTGTAGCCTGCACAGGAATTCAGTCGCGTATTCTCGAGGCTTCTGTGTTTATGAGTTTCTTATCATTGTACATAGACGCACATCCTGGAAAGATGTAATCATGTTATAACCACGTTTAGTACCAAAATCTCCAGGATTTTCTTTACGTTTGTTTATAAATATGAGCCACGAACTTGCAAAGCTGGCAGTCATTTTACTTATATCCACTTGAGAGCACATTTACTGTCGTCCACTTTGAAGGATTTTTTGGGGATTTGGAGATACCGGCTTCAGGCCATTCGACATACGTCAATTTGTTCTCCATTGTTTGTATGTAGCACTTTCTGAGCGTGTGTTTCGCCTCTTGCTATTTTGTTTGAGACGTTCTTCTGGAGGTTGAATCAGTCACTGTCAATGCGATTACACTGAAAGCGGAGTTGTGTATATTTCCGTGGGCTGAAACATACATCGCCAGTTCGGCATCACGGACAATTTTCTGTAATTATCTGCATTGTTTTTATATATTATTGTCAGCTGTACTATTTATCTATTTTGTTCGAATATATGCATTGAACTTCTTCAAACATCTTCTTTGTTTGTTTGTTTGAGAGTTGAGCAAGCCATTGTTTATCAATTTTCCCCCCCGATAGTAGTACCCTTACTTATTGGGGCCTCGTCCGGTAATTTAAACCTGTTTGTGCTAGGTTGTAGCACGTTAATTTTCAGATTGTTAGCGGTGTTTTAATTCCAGCTTTGGATCAGAGATTCATTTTGTACAAGTGTTTTCATAGTTTCTTTGTACACTTTATTGTGTCAATAAGATTGAGGAATTTAATGTACATTCATTCCTTGACAGTGACGATTTGTCCCTTGTTAAGATCTCTGAGTTTAGGAAGGCAGATTTAAGGAAAATAGCTGACAGCTTTGAAGCAGACTTAAGCCAGAGTGTTAGGAAGAGTGAAATGGCGAATAATATTAGCAAACATTTGGGCTTAGGTAATATTTTACCTATTAAGAGTCAAGGTGGTGATGTAGAGTTGGCTAAGCTTCAGCTAGAGGTGAAAAGATTTAAGTTATGAAATCAACATGAAGAATGGCAGAAGAACGAGAAAGGTAGGAAAATAAAAAGAAATGGAATTTGAGTTGAGGTTAAAAATTATAAAAGGAAAGGGAAGAAAGACAGTAAGAAAGAAAAGAGATCGAAAGGGAAAGGAAAGAGATAGGGAACAAAGAAAACCAGAGTTGAAACAGGAGTTCAAATTGAAGATACTCCAGGTTAAGGATAGGAATAATGAAACTGTTCGTCACCAGGGACTTGATTTGGCTCGAAACATTCGATTAGTTCCCAAATTGAATGATAAGGATGTAGAAAGGTTTTTTCTATCCTTTGAGAAAGTGGCTGTTAGATTGGAGAGGCCTGAAGAGTATTAAACAATGTTACTACAGAGTACATTTGAAGGTAAAGCTGCAGAGGCCTATTCTGCTTTGTCAGTAGATCAGTCTTAAGATTACAAAATAGTTAGTGGTCTTGTCTGCTTATGAGCCTGTACCGGAGGCATATGGACAGAAGTTCAGACAGTTAGGGAAACAGGGAAACTTATGTGGAATTTACCAGGTGTAAAGAAACGCTGTTTAATAGTTGGTACAGGGCTATGAACTTAAATCATTCTTTTGAGAATTTGAGGGAGGTTGTGCTTGTGTAGGAATGAAGAACAGTGTTCCTAATGAGGCCCTAATGACCAAGGACGTCAGGAGCCATTTTGGGTGATGAATATGAATTAACTTCTAAGACTACTGGACAAAACTTTCAGCCTAAATTTCAGAGGAAATGGAATTCTAATAAAAGGACGTCAGATTTTAGTACTGACAGGCAGCCCGGTGAGAAGGCTAGGTCAAATGAAGATAAGGCCAACAGACATGTTTTGATGAAGGGTATTAATGGAAATTATATGTCTCTTCCAGTAACTGGATGTTACCCTTCCTTCAGATTTGATTACTGGTTCAGAAACTGTAGGGGTTATCACTTTGCCTCGGGAAGGTATTTCCCTTTTGATGGGTGATGACTTAACAGGAGACAAGGCGTGTCCTCATGTCGGTAATGTTACTGTTTCGGACAGAAATAGAGAAGAATTAGAAGGGGAATTGGGGGCCTCCGTGGCTCAATCGGTTAGCTCACTATCCCCGGAGACCCGGAGCATCCCCCAAACCCAGTCGCTGTGAGTTCAAGTCCAGCTCATTCTGGCTTCCTCTCCGGCCGTACATGGAAAGGTCTGCCAGCAACATGTGGATGGTCGTGGGTTTCCGCTATGGCGTGTTTCCTCCCACCATAATGCTGGGCGCCGTTGTATAAGTGAAATATTCTTGAGTGCGGCGTTTAACACGAATCAAATAAATAAATAAATACAAGAGGAATTTCCAGGTGAATTCCCCTCATGTGTGATTACCAGGTCAGAGAAAAGGGCTACAGAGAGAAGATAATTCTTCTATTTCCATTAAGGATTCAGCTGGTAACGTTAATTTGGCTGAAATTTTCTTTCATGATATTAAAGGTATAGAGGATGGTCATGAGTTAGCCCTGTGTTCTCTCGATATGACGTAGTTTAACAGCAATAGTCATACCCTGAATTAAGGCGCTTAAGTAAGTCTGCTTCTTTGGTGGAGAAAATAGCTGAGGTATCTGTTGGTTATTACATGGAGAATGAACTATTAATGAGAAAGTATAGACCTCCTCAAGTATCTGTTAATGATGATTGTCTATTTTGTTCAAATATATGTATTGAACTTATTCAAGCGTCTTCGTGTTTCTTTGTTTGATCTTGTGTAAGGCCTGTCGCTGTCTGAGAGTTGAACCTGCCATTTGTTTATCATTTTTCGTCTACAATACCGAACAATGGTAGGAATGGTGTTAGCCAATCAGGAGTACAGAAGTGTGTAACTCTCTCAATTTTCAGACATCACACAACAAAGCTTATCGTTCTGTTGGTCTTGAAATATTGTCGTAATATTTTTATGCCGATAACGTTTATTTTACTGGAATATTCATAAAAGGAAACATTATTGCTTGATATTGGAATAACCATCTACATGGCGAAGGTTCGGCTAAACTCGACATGAATGAAGAAAAAGTGAAGCTGAGAGAAAACAAAATGGGCTATATCCTAATCGTGGAAATATGTACCCTTTTTTCAAGACGATTGCAGTACACGTATTTTTCAGTCTCAAGTTGCCATATCTAGTGTTGATCTGCACATAGTACTTCCCAACCTATATCAGTCGATGACGAATACATCGACATGACATATTACTTCTCAAGGTTAAACTTTTAAATAGCAAATTTTGCGCTCAGTCACCCCAGCTGAATGCCGAGTGTGGAAGTCAACACTTGAAAGCATTAGACGTGAATGTTACTCAGTTGTTTATTCAAGCAAATTGTGATATCGGTGGAACAAGCCATTCGCTGCATCAGCAGAGTCTGAAATGACAGAAATAACCAAAGTATTTAATTATATATAAAATTGGCTGTCTTCAAAATTTTTTTACTGAAATAACGACCGTCAGGTTTATGGTGAGGGACACTGGAGTGCTCTGTGAGCCTTCGCATCTTGGCAGGTCTACGAAAAACTCTCTGAATTAAATCGGCAACCGAAGTAGCGATTTGAACAGTCGACACGGAGTCAGCAATCTCAGGCTGAAAAATATTACCGGAACCAGTATTAATATCTATACCAATATGAACACTAGCAAAGAAATTGTTTTTATTTCTGGATTTTTTAAATTTCTTTACGTGATTGGTGATTCATACCATGCTTAAAAAAGCCATTTGTTAACCATTTTTCTTCTCCGATAGTTGTACCCTTACAATACTAAACAATGGTACGAAAGGTGTTAGCCAATCAGAAGTGCAGAAGTGTGTAAATCTCTCTATTTTCAGAAATCACACAACAAAATTTATCGTTCTGCTTGTCTTGAAATATTGTAATATTTTTTCTGCAAATAACGTTTATTTCACTTGAACATTATTTCGTGATAATGGAATAACCATCTACACAATAAAAAAGAAAAATGACAAACAATTGGCTTGTTTAAGCATGGTGTGAATCAAAGATATTTAAAAAATATATGCACCATAGGGTGAAGGCAAACAGCACAGGAAACCATAGGAATCCATCCACCTTATAAGGTATCCCCCATAACCCCTTTGACGTGGGCCTCTTTTAAAGAACTGAACTGATATCAGAGTGAGCGCTTGAAACTGATATCACAAAAAAGAAAAAAAATCCGACACTTCATTTCACATTGACATTTGGAATTCTAACTTACCCACAGGATTTGCGACAATTGTCTTTCATGAAGGTGATGAAGACGTTGGAGGGAGCACAGTAACCGCTCTCGACCATCGATCTGCAGTACTCCGCGCCATTGTTATCAAAACATGCGGCTGTTTGAAAAGAAAAGGGACGGAAAATAATAACATTTATCGGCAACTACTTCATGGTGCCTTCTGGCGTTTTTTTTTTTTTTTTTTTTTTTTTTTTTTTTTTTACGTGTTATGCAACTACGATATCTATATAACATCAACAACAAAAACAAATCTCGTTTTCAAGCTAATCGTTATATTTCTTACAGAATCTTTCTTATATCGAATGCAAGCATGTATCCAGTAGTGCGTTGAAAAACCATTTCTAAAATACAATAATTCATAAAACCGAAACTGACATGGTTTGCGTCACATCGTACAATGGACGTTAAATGAATAAGCCGTAATTACCTGATAATGGGTTTACTTGAAATAAATATTTTACCGGAAAATAAATTGAAACTAAAATGACAAAAGGCATCGTTGGATATATCCTTCTCGTGACATCGTTACTTTTCATTCCATTCCCGGTGAAAGCAATTGTGACGTCATGACATCACAGAAAGACTGAACATTTGTAACCAATGTGTGGGACATCCGGTTGACCCACATGCAACAATACTGATTACGATTGGTCAAATGCGCGTTCTTGATTGACAGCTCGGGAGGATCCATTCGGCAGTTTAAACTCTAGTCAAAGTTGAAAAAAAACATTTTTGGAGTTGACTTTCGATAAGTACCGGATAATAAGCATTTGTACTGGAAGATTTAACCACAAGAGTCGTTGTTAGAAATACTTGTACTGTCTGTCGATGTAATATTTATAAAGATCATGCATGCATCACTCAGACTTACGTCGCGTGATAGGCGCTAGAGTAGGAGGAAGATGAAGGTCATCCGCACTTATAACACCATTTACTAACATAACCTTGATCAAACTCTGACAGGCTGAGTCTGTGGCATCCTGCAAGAGAAGAAACTAGTCGTAAATATGGGCACATACTTGCCTTGTTCAGTTTTTGAAAGAAGGCAGATGGATCATTGGAAGATCTCCATCACTCTATATGGCGGAGAAGAAAAATCGTGCTGACTCACCTAATGGTGATTAGCAGTAGTATTGATGAGAATTTTTCGGATAATCTTCGTCCTTCGTAACATAATGCACGGCATCAATTCTCTTCATATCACCGTAACTCCCCCACCCCGCCAAAAATACTGTTTAAGAAATTCTTAACTACACTTACAATATTTCATATATCAATTATTTGTGTTTATGTATGTGGTATGCTTTTGAAAGGCTGGACGATTATAAATACTTTCTCTCTGATTACTGAAGCCATGTCGGTTATCATCATCTATAATACGATTTGATCACCAATCTCAAAAAAGTCAATAAGCTGTGATTTTTTTTAAATTTGAAAAAAAGATATAATCGCTTGCCTGTAGAGATTTCCCTCCCATTGTAACATGGGTGCCGCTAGCACGGTCTGTCACGGTGACCTGAGTGCCGCCATCTTTGTGTATTCGGAAAGCCCGGCCAATAACCACCACCTGGAAAAAAAACAGAGCACAGGAGGAAAGAAATATGAGTGAGTTTTTTGCCTACGTCAATTCTTTATATAAATCTTAGGCGCAAAAGACCAGTCAGTCAGAACCAAACGTACGTTACTTTGCGTGGAGAATACACATTTAGGAAATAACCCCAGCTGTTTTTACCTCATCAACCACAGGAAGCTTATTAATTTGTGGTACAAAAATCTTCATACATATCACTTTACTGCATCTAAAAGTAAGCAAATGTTCTCCATACTCAAGTCCTCTGTTGTTGAAAGGAAAATTGATATCTCAGGTGCTACACAGGTTTTTCATTTATGAATTCGGTTAAATTTCATTTTCTGTTAGAAACATTGTATTTCCGTAGTAAAATTTAAAAAACCAATTTGATTTTTACAATAAGCACACCACGAAAGGGTAGGTTACGTGCGGCTTATACAGGCATTCGATTTGCGGGCATTTTGAACTATCATAAGACAGATTATAAACACAGTAAAAGTGTCAGTTCAATGTCGAGAGAAAGTAATATTCATGTGGAATTGACAAATACTTTAGAGTGTGATGGATTACTACACTTTGCTTTCTCTTATACTCTGGTTCAGTCTTAAGAAATATTTCCACCTGAAAAATCAGAACCAGATTCTACCAGAATTCAAAAATCGTTGACAAATATATTACCGATAGCTCTGTGCAGCTTTTTGCCAATGCACAAACTTAATCAACGAGAAGGGACTGTTTCAGAGAAGAGTGTTCTGGTGTAGAAAAAAAGGGGAAAACAAACTCACATCAACGTTCTGCGGGTTCTGCCAGTTCTCCAAAAACTTGTGGAACAGGGCTTCAGCGACATCAGTGATCAGATCGGCTACTACCGGAATGACAATCTCCCCCACCTGGCGGTCATCTCGCTCAAAGGAGTTAATTATGGAACAGCCAGCCAGGACGACAGTCAGGCACAACCAGCCTTTAGTGAGAATAATGACAAAGATTGTTACAAATATAATGGGAACCATTAGGACTATACCTCGTAGAAGAATAACATTTGTGAAATATGTAACTGCGATTATCTCACTAAGCACCGCATATATACAACACAGAGACGGCTGAAACACAAACAGCCCCTGTTCTTTTACCCTGAGCCATCAATATTTGGAGCAAACATTGTATGCTCTGTTTTCTATGGAAGCCGATAGAGAGATATATCGCTACCTCGCCCTCGTTTTGAAAGACCGAGGTAGCAAGATGTCCTCTATTGGCTCCCATAGTTGTCACACAGCATTCCCATCACACTGAGAGCGCTGTTATGCGTGTGCTCTTAAAGCAGTGCGGTGCTTATTTATTTCCTTGGAGTTTTAACCCGTACCGAAGAATATTTCACTTATGCGACGGTGGTCAGCATAATGGTGGGAACAAACCGGACAAGGGAAACCGACACCCATCTGCAAACAGTATATTTTACCACGTACAGTGGGAGAGGAAGCCAGCATGAGTTTCACTTGAAGTCACAGCGAAAGGCTTCTGAGTCATCTTGCAGTCATATAGCACGCAAGCACTATGACTAATGAGACTCATAACCAGTGACATAAAAGTATAACGTAGAACAGATCATAATTTAGACCTTTAGGATTACTTACCGTAGAGTCTCATGCTGTTGCTTGTTCGTTAACAGGTTTTGAGGTTGTTAAACTACGTCTTTGCGTCCTCCATATACCCCACCTGGTAAGCTACTCAACCAGATGATAATTCACGACGCTTAGTCTGTCTTAGGTTCGGGCTGTATTCCTTTTTTTTTCTCGTTTATCTCATAAATGCCCTGATAAGGCTAGGCAAGGACAGGTTTAGAAAAAAGCGTTAGATAATACCAGGTAAAAATAAACGATACCGGTCAACATCATCTAGTGTAGGGATAGTGTGTATTATTTCAGAGCTGAAATGTGCATCAACAGTGAAAATACATGACTCATAAATTTGATCTGAATGGTAAAAAATTGACTAAGAGGCAGGAGTATTTCATAGGTTACTAGGAGGTCAAAGTGCCAAAGGCGCACAAGTTGTTTATTTTGTAAGAAATTACATGAACAGTTAGACCAAAGCCCTGTCACAGGGAAATTAACAAGAGTTCGGTTTTCACTGGTCACTTGTGACCATTTCCCAACTATTACACTGTCGTTGCTAATAGAGATTGCACTCATGTTTTACTGGTCAGGAATCCTTTAAAAGCGAAATTCTACTATTGGCGCAATAGGGCAAATTAGCAGTTGTACATATAACCTATTTATTCCTTGCGTACAACTTGATATTGTTTGTGGAAATAAAGATCGTTTTTAAGTTAAGACAGCAGTAAATTATATGGCTTTATTGTTAATTGTTCGAGTGTGATATGCTAGGATACTTTTAGCGTGATTTTGAGAAGTACAGATGTCAGAATTGCCAAAGGTTGCGAACACCCTGATTGGTAATGTACTCTAGCTTTTTCAGAACATGTTAAATATGGCGACTCTGTCTAGCAAAGCAATTGTTTCCAAAATGTTCAAAAATGACTTAGAATCCGAATTCTATTTGACAGTACTGCCAGAGAGAGAATGAAAAATATTGTTAAAATTCAGAGGAAGTAGCCACAAACTGGTAACAAAGCACTGGTAACCTATATAATTTACTTTGTATGAGTTACCAGAGTGAAAAAGTTATAATATTAATACTTATCGAAATACGTGTATACAAGAACAAGCGTATATAACGGAAAAATGGTGTTCGAGGCAAATAAACCACATAGTGTAACAATTTTGTAAATTAAGACATGGATATGTCATATGATATACATATTAATACCCCCCCCCCCCATATCATGTTATGTCCTTATGTCCTAAATATTCATGGGATGCAACTCGTGTTGGTTTTAAGGTGAAAAAGTAAACTTCAACTTGCTTTTAGATACGTATACATATAACTAGGTAGGCGTTTCTGTGCGTTGAATTCATACATTACGCCGTGACTAGTGACTAAGAGTTACTAAAGGTAATTGCAATCATTCGAGTACAATCCATTAGTCTTGCACCAGATGGTCATAGGGCGACATCTTCTTCGGTACATGAGAACTTCACATGCTTTTGGTCCAGGATTTTTTTTTGTTAGGCTATCACTCATAGTGTTCTACATTCTAAATACGAGTGAGATTAGATAAATTAAATAGTACGGCATGAAACTGTTAACCTTCAATCTTCAATTCTTGCTGGCCTTTTCTAACATCAAACATACACTGGCCGACAGAGTAGACATTCAGCAAAGGTTCTGCACAGTCGGCTATATTTGAATTATCTGACACTGGCGATGCTGTCACAGCAGGATTGCTTAGTCCAAGAACGACTAGGAAATTAATGAAACCTGGAAATTTTCCAAATATCAGTTCCTAAATGACTTCAAAAGACTCTGTACTTCTAAGATTTCTTGTTTGTATGATAGGCCTATAATCTCGTCATCCACTTTGTAATTGTTGGGCTGGAACTCTTTCGGTGCTGAACATAGATTCTTCAAAGTTTTGCACAGATGAAGCTGTAATTCCACAGTCTAGTTTCAGGTTACAGTTACTCAGCATAATATTTGCGACCGGCCATGAAAATGTAAGTTCCGTGTGAAGTTATACGGTGTGGAATTCGCTGCAAATCATATGAAGGCCACAGAATTGTAGTTCACACCTCACTCAACTCTACAATCGTGTTACAAATTTCTGCACTACGCGGCAATCGTTGGTTGTCATGCACGCCGCCGATGAAACTTTCAGCTGGTGACTGCCTGCGATCTTGATGTCACCAGAACATCGTTGCGCTCGATTAGTTGGGCATTTCATTGAAAACATTTATATCCTTGCGCTTCCTCTCGAAAAAGGAGACTCGCCCTTACATTAGAAATAAACTTTTAAAACATGTCTCAGGATCAAATTATTTTGCATTTGTTTTTTAGGCTTATTGTAAGTATTGGCAGTAATATTTTTAGGTTCACTGGCTACAAACTATGTGAAGGGAACATGCATCACACTATATATCCAGTCACATCCGTGTCAATGACACCACCTTCCCCAAAACTTCCGCAGCACAACCCAAGATACCTACATATTGAGAAAAACAAGACAGGGGATGTTTTCGATCCTGCTTTTTTAAATTTAGGAATCAAAAAGCTGTAATATTTATTAACGATATGTTACGACACAACAAAAACATATCTTGCCATGTTTCAATCACGTACATAACACGAGCGGGCGGGAGATGTCCACTGTAGGAGAACTCAACGCCTGCAGTGGACACCCCATATGATTTGATTTGTGCATGGCAATCTACGTTTTATTTCTTAATTAGAGCCGTGAGCAACATTTTTTGGGTTCAAGTTGTTCTTTCAGAAGTGGTATCTTTGAGAGTGGGGAGGGGGTGAGTGCGGTGGGGGTTAACCTGAGGGTGGTCATGACTCGTAGCACCTGTTCTTACGAACTAGATAAGATTACCTGAAGTCACCGATTTCCTCTCTGCGCTTCCAACTAACTGTGAACAATGGCGTCGTTTCCCGCTCTCCTTGTCGTGGCTCTCTGCTTCGTCTGGTTAGCGGGATCGGAGGACATTTTCACGGAGGAGGAACGCGAGTTCTTTAAACAACTGAAGTTTGAGCAGTTGCCCGAAAAACTGCAACAGGCCCTTATGAAGAAGACACGAAGTGGAATATCCAGGTATGTGGATTGTAAATAGTACATGTACTAAATTTAAATTAAGATAAATCAAAGCGTGAAATCAGATAATTGCATGCCACGCGTAAATCACTAAGGGGAGTTCCAAATCGATAATTGGAAGATCAGTCTCCAAAGCAACCCCTTAAATCAATTCCCGAAGGAAGGTGTAAGAAATGTTGGTAACATGAAAGAGAGAAGCAGTCAAAAGTTTTGGACGCTGCATTGAAGTCGATTTTCTTCCCATGAAAGCTAATTCAATACTTAAATCCGTAGACTATGAATACGTAATTACAAGGTAAAATGGTCAAAAGGCAGGTTAACTGTACTGGTATTACTTACGAATTATAGTAATTAGTTTGGTATATCTGGTATTCACTGGACCCTTTACGCAGTCAAAAGTTTTGGACGCTGCATTGAAGTCGATTTTCTTCCCATGAAAGCTAATTCAATACTCAAATCCGTAGACTATGAATACGTAATTACAAGGTAAAAAGGTCAAAAGGCAGGTTAACTGTACTGGTATTACTTACGAATTATAGTAATTAGTTTGGTATATCTGGTATTCACTGGACCCTTTACGCTCTAGACAGACAGGGGCATAAAAGCTCAAACATTTGATAAAAAGGATGACGTACTCTCCGATACAACGTACATGTATGTAAATTTATGGAATAAATCTGAACATAAATATCATAGATCACTTTCAGTTTCAAAGACCAACGGAGAGTGATGTAATGGATTTAATACTTTAGTCAAAAACATTAGGCAACAATTTTCGATTATATTTATCTTTACAGTAACGAAAAAACGTATTTAGAATACATACGAGCAATAGAAAAAATAAGCTGGTGAGCTTCATAAGTTCCTGAGGTAAGGAGTATCCATTGTACCTTGGGTAGGACATTTTTGCTTACATTTAGGGACAAACGAGTTCAAATTTCAATTTTGTTTTATTGCACATGCTATGAATTCACTATTCTACACTAAGGAACGTCTGACTCGCAAAATTTGTATTTTTCACCACAACCATTTATGCTTGACGGTATATTTGTACTGTGAATTTCTTTCTCCTGTCTTTGCTTTAGTTGGTGCTGTGTGAATGAGAAACCGATCAAGACTATTCAACACTCAAAGGTTGTATCGCATACAGAAAAGTTGACGACACAAGTCAAAGTGGGTTACAAAAGATGTGGTTTCGGTGGATGGAGACGGTGCAGTGTCCATGATGTGAGATACTTGTTAGTATGATGGATCTGTATTCCGTTATCATGAGCAAGTAAGAATAAAAATATGGCCCCAGCATGAGGAAATGCGACGGTGTACTTGTGGAAGTGTTTCTCTACACACTTTTTAAATTCCCGGAATTGTAAACCTGAGCATTTTGAAGAGCTAAAGTAAGCTTGAGTGAGACATGAAACAGCTGATGAATTAAACTGGAAAAATGCTGGAAAGACACCCAATTTAATTTAACATCTACGTTTTTAAAGAAAGAAATCAGGCGACCAACATGTGCAGATTCTGTAAGAAGAATTAATCATATATGTGATGGCTTTAAGAAATCTTAACAGCTGAAATTTATTTCCAGGCGATTTGATGTAAGCTAGAGCCTATAATAATTTTCAGGTGTTCAAAATAACGCAAGGATATAATAAAAATAAACGAGGACTGGCTACGAAAATAAAGATTCCATTTGATTTTTCTGTCCGATTCGTTAAAGGGCATACTTACAGAATTTAAAGCGCGTAAATAAGATAAATACCTATTTGTCACTAACGTATATATGCTAAGGTGAGCAACACATGATGTAACGTCTGAAGGCTTTTTTTCTGTAGGACATCACGATTTCAGGTCGAAGCTCCTGGTCCGAAATTCTGCATTCACCTTCATCAGATAAAAATACATTCGTGCCAACGACTTTTCGTGCAAACTAAAAAAAGGTGTCACCGGTGGCAGACGTTGTATATATTCTTACGAAGAAATTGTACGTAAAAATGCCGCTTCAGTGCTGTCAGAGATCGCTTTTGGTTTCAGTAACAAATTAACGTACTCCAAAGCATACTACGAGGTTCCAGACAAAAGTCAGTGTGACGAAAGGGACATCAAGTGCTGTAAGAACGCCGTGCAAGTAGCTGGAAACTGCTTAGGTAGGTAACAGAGTAATTTTCGAGATTAAAATATAAGCAATGCCACTGTAAAGGTATGGACAACTACGTTCCAAGATCTTTGACATCCAATATTTCCCTGGGCGATTTCTGTGAGACATATTACTGATGAATCTTTGAAAACAATACTCTCTAAAGACTACTGTGTGCAAGAGTTAGACATCATTATGGAAAAATTGCGCATCCACATATTTTCCGTGCACCAGCAGTACCCAGTTTGTGTAGTTTCTGTAATACATCCACAGTGACGTGTGTATCAGTAAAACACGAGTTCTGTAACACAGATGCACATGCAACGTTCATGTGCACATTGATACAGAGTTGTTTTACAGAGTAGTTAGCTACAGATGAGTGAAGGTAGACTGCGGTTCGCAGTTAGCGGTTAGCTTTTCAACGGGGACAAGTCATTATTTCTAAAAATTATATATTAGGTACATCTCCATTAATACTGCACCTACAGACGTCATACTTGGTACATTATTGACACTTAATGCGGGCAATCACGCGATGGCAATAAATCCCGATTCTAACACAAGGAGGGCGCTTCTGTGAATAACAGTCTGAATATCAGTCTGACCCATATCTCCATTGATACTGCACCTACAGACATCGTACTTGGTACATTAATGACACTTAATGTGTCATCGCGTCATGCATACAATTCCCGAAACTAACACCAGGGGGGCGCTTCTGTGAATAGCAATGTGAATAGTCTGGCCCATATCTCCACCTACATACATCATACTTGGTACATTAATGACATTTAATGCGGGCTATCACGTGATACCTATAATTACCGATTCTAACACCAAGGGGTGCTTCTGTGAATAACAGTCTGAATAGCACTGGCCAATATCTCTATTGATATTGCACCTAGGGACATTATTCTTGGTACATTATTGACACTTAATGCGAGCTATCACGATGGCAATGACTCCCGATTTTAACACCGGGGGCGCTTCTGTGAATAACAGTCTGGCCCATATCTCCATTAATACTGCACCTACAAACATCATATTTCATACATTAATAACACTTAATGCGTGCTATCACTTGATGGCAATGGCTCACGATTCGAACCCCAGGGGGCACTTCTGTGAATAGCAGTCTGCATAGCAGTCAAGCCCATATCTCCATTAATACTGCACCTACAGACGTCATACTTGGTACATTATTGACACTTAATGCGGGCTATCGCGTCATGCCTATAATTACCGATTCTGACGCCAGGGGGCGTTTCTGTGAATAGCAGTCTTGCCCATATCTCCATTAATACTGCACCTACAGACATCATAATTGGTACATTAATGACATTTAATGCAGGCTATCGCGTCATGCCTATATTTACCTATTCTAACACAAGGGTGCTCTTCTGTGAATAACAGTCTGAATAGCACTAGCCAATATCTCCATTAATATTGCACCTAGAGACATTGCACTTGGTATATTATTGACACTAAATGCGAGCTATCACGATGGCAATGACTTCCGATTTTAACACCAGGGGGCGCTTGTGTGAATAACAGTCTGGCCCATATCTCCATTAATACTGCACCTACAGACATCATATTTGGTACAATAATGACACGTAATGCGGGCTATCATGTGATGCCTACAATTACCGATTCTAACACCAGGGGGCGCCTCTGTGAATAGCAGTCTGAATAGCAGTCTGTCCAATATCTCCATTAATACTGCACCTACAGACATCATACTGGGTACAGTAATGACACTTAATGTGGGCTATCACTTGATGGCAAGGACTCTCGATTCTAACACCAGGGGGCGATTCTGTGAATAGCAGTCTGGCCCATATCTCCATTAATACTGCACCTAGAGACATCATACTTGGTACATTAATGACACTTAACGCGGGGTATCGCTTGATGGCAATGGCTCCCGATTCTAACACCACGGGGCACTTCTGTGAATAGCAATCTAGTCCATATCACCATTAATCCCGCACCTACAGACATCGTGCTCAATAATTAATGATATTTAATGTACATTAATGACAATTAATGCAGGCTATTACGTGATGTCCAAAATTTCCGATTCGAACACATGGGGCGATGAACAATAACAGAATATTTTCTGAGTGGTTATACCCGACTTGAGACAAATTTTAGGTATGGAGGATTTGTTCAAGAACGATTAAAGCTAGGAGAATTAAACAAGGAAACCCTATGTTCACTGTCAGGCAGTTAGCGATTCTGTCTACTTCTAACCTATTCAAAGGGTATGTATTATTTTTTTATTCTATAGAAAATGTATTTTAATTGTACAATATGTTACAGATACGGACAGGTTCTAATTGGTTCTCCAGCACCACTTTGCCAACCTAAAAAATATTGCTTCAGAAATCTTTAACATCCGACGTTAGGTGACCTCACAATAAATTGTTGACCAAGGAGTAAACTTCACTGCTTACTGGCTATGACGCCTGAACTAATATACCGTAATGTGAGGTCACGAGGAAATGTTTACCGAATTCTCAACACACGTACACCACATAGCAACTCGCGTCAGATGTTTTAACATCAAACGTCAAGTGACGTCAAGCTGAACTGTTAACCAAACTGTGAGCTAGCATTAATGTCTGAAGTATTAAGCAGACTAAATTGTTTACCGAACGGTAAACTGATGTGTTAATCGGCGTGAACGCCTTAACCAATAGACGTAGAGCTTGCGTACTTGGTAATGCAACCGTTACTGAAAAATTCCCACAAAATGGCGCGAAATGTTTTAACGTCCGGCGTTATGTGATGTCAAGTGTTACAGAAGTGTAATACTTAATACACAAACACATTATTGCAATATGTTAACCAATTTGTTAAAATGCATTCAAAAACAGGCATAGATGTCTCATAAATGTACTTCGCAGAAAAATATCATTTGGCCAACCCCAAAAAAGGACTTCAAAATTCAATAATTGATGTCATGTTACGTTAGTTGTTAAAACTTTTGACGCAACAAAACTTTTTATAGGATTTGCAAGGTAGCGTTTGTGTACCAAGAATGAACTGTCTATGCCATTAGGTCAAACCATTAAGGAGACTTGAGAGTTCAATTAAACTCCCGACGGTCTCTGTTAGGGCTTGTCTAGTAGTGTTTGCGTACAAAGCATAAGACATATTGGTCCATTTGTTAGTGTACAAACGGCGGTTAATAAGTCATTTAACCTCGTCATCATTAAAACCTTTATATAAATCACATGTTGTGGAATTGACCCTTTGGTAATGTAGCTGAACAATTTTTTTTAGCTTACCACTTAGACCATCATAAGTGCAGCCGGCCGTGCTGCACGGTTCTCACGCATAATACAAAAATGCTCTTTTCGGTATAGTGTGATACCAACATATTTCTGACCCTCCATGATAAGGGCAAGGGGAATAGTTGCTTACATCATATGGAAGATATCGTAACGGTATCAAGTCACTTATAGATAAAATAAAGACAGTGGGTAGAGACTTCACGCTTCTCTCCTGGCTCCGCTCTCCGGCACAATAATGACAGTTTGTCCCCCTCCCCCAAACCCAAACAACAAAAACAAAACATAAAAAAACAAACCTTTCACTTGTATTCAAGTATAACCCCACGTTCATCAACTATCCTGCAGTATTACTATCAATATTAACGGAACAAAAAAGTTTTGTAAGTGCGGGATTAATGGAGATGTGGTCCAGACTGCTATTCACACCCCCTGGTGTTCGAATCGATAATTATAGGCATCACGTGATAGCCCGCATTAAGTGTTAATAATGCACCAAGTAAGATGTCTGTAGGTGCAATATTAATGGAGATATTGGCCAGACTGCTATTCACAGAAGCCACCCCCTACCCCCACCCCCCGTGTTAGAATCGGTAATTATAGATATCAGGTGATAGCCCGTGTTATCCTTCCATAAAGTTCAACAGACTGCCACTGCCTTGGACACACACTCAATTATTCAATTCCTATCCTGTGTGCGGTTCAAGCTGAAGAGGACCAAACAAATCTCACTATCAGAAAGATGCATCAGCATGGCGAAGATGTAAACAAACATAATGTAAACAAACATGCAACATTTACGCTACAGCTACAGGAACAGAAACACTACGCAGGAATTCAGCTTCACAGCTGTGCGTGTTTCACAGGTGGAGAAAGTAATAAACCTAGAGGAAACCAGGGAACTATGGAAAGTAACTGGCGAATCGTCGGATGAAATGCTGGCATCTGCCGAAATCCTAATCTGTGTATACCTATATATTCGACCAGGGAATTACTCTACCAATCGCATACACTGATATGGTATCCCTACCTTTTTGGTGTGAATTTCAGTGATCAACAACAAAAACATCAGCAAATATGGAAGTCAAGATCAGGAAAATACAATGGCTCAACTCACAAATTTCCTGGCAGCCTAAATCGTGTTATGAAGGATCTGTGGTCTCCTATATTCCCCTACTATAGAACTGTACTGCCCTCAATTTCCAGCATGCCTGATAGAAATCATGTCCCGGTATCTCTCAAAAACCTAACCACCTTTTAAAAGTTGGACATGAACAAAAAATCGGAAACGGACTTATAAGTGTGCCTACAAACCTTACAGCTCGCATTAAGTGTCATTAATGTATCAAGTGGGATGATTGTAGGTGCAGTATTAATGGAGATATGGGCCAGGCTGCTGATTCAGATTGCTATTCACAGAAGGGCCCCCAGACGTCAGAATCGGAAAATGTATGCGTGACACGATAGCCCGCATTAAGTGTCAATAATGTACCAAGTATGATGTGTTTAGGTGCAGTATTAATGGAGATATGGGCCAGACTGCTATTCACAGAATCGCCCCCTGGTGTTAGAATCGGGAGTTATTGCCATGAAGTGATAGCCCGCATTAAGTGTCAATAATGTACCAAGTAAGATGCCGGTAGGTGCAGTGTTAATGGAGATATGGGCCAGACTGCTATTCACAGAATCGCCCCCTGGTGTTAGAATCGGGAGTTATTGCCATGAAGTGATAGCCCGCATTAAGTGTCAATAATGTACCAAGTAAGTTTCCGGTAGGTGCAGTAGTAATGGAGATATTGGCCAGACTGCTTTTCAGACTGCTATTCACAGAAGCGCACCCTGGTGTTAGAATCGGGAGTCATTGCCATCAAGTGATAGCCCGCATGAAGTGTGAATAATGTACCAAATATGATGTCTGTAGGTGCAGTATTAATGGGGATGTACCCTAATATATATATTTTTAGAAACAATGACTTGTCCCCACTGAATAGCTAACCGCTAACTTCACTCACGTGTTACCTAAGAAGTCCAGCTATCCTTGGCTCTGTGAACACCGACGTCAGTATGCCATTATGGATACTCTGACAAACCTTCTGAAGTCAATTTTATCTATAGCATTGTTGGCCTGTACTGTAGCACTGGAAACCGGTCTGATTGGCGTGTATCCCAAGTCAAAGAAGTGGAATATTTCTTGTGGAAGGTATACACGCTAAATAGAAAAATTGGCAAAGCTTTCAAGAAAAGAAAGTCTTTGTGATGCTCTAAAGGAAAGGGGATCCTAAAGAAATACCTATTCACAAAGGAAATCCAGACCCAATGATCTAATACTTTGAAGCCAAAAAAGTATTCAATTACGACCTTAGAAATGACATTTGTGGATCTTTCCCTTACTTTTCCCTTTGTTCGAGAGGCCTTGATGACAATAAGAAAGTTATCAAAATAATGGAATTGAAATGAATAAGTTAATATTATGCAATCTCTCCTTTTTTCAACAGATTTAGCGGTAGCCGCAAAGTACCTGTCTACATTAAAGGATTTGAAAGACACCAACCTTCTTGACCTGGTTGGATGATTTCCGAAAGGCAGTTGTTGAAACTGGAGTAGACGGAGAAATGAACGATGTCGGCGTTTCTCTAATATAGATTATGTTGCATAAAATGTGGTTTTAGTTGTATCAATTGATGAATATTTTTAACTGTTGTTTGTTGCCATGTTTAAGAATTTCTCACTTGTAAATGAGGGCCAGTTTTAAGGGTCGAAGAAAAGGGATTGCCCATGAGATGCGTACTGTAGCAGAATCAAAACATCTATCAGCCTGGCATTTCGGGAGTTGTATAATACTCTTCACAACACTGCATTACCATACGAGAAAATTATGCCTTGTGTTAATGATCAAACACATTACTGTTGTTCTAGCCAACATGTTTTTTTTTTGTTTTGTTTTTTCTTTACAGTCAGAACTTCTGGTGAAAGCGATGTAGATGAATCATTGACAAAGAGAAAACTTTCAGGAAGTTAAATTTAATTATTTTTCGTAGTAGTCATGTATAATTATTTAAATTGGTTATTTATTTATTTTATATTTACGTCTTATGCTGAATTCAGGAATATGGACCTGGATTGTTCGTCTAACGAAATTTCTGGTGGATCTAGGTACCGCAATAGACAAGAGTTCACAGTCCTAAAAGGCCTGGTAACAAGCTGTCAGGTGTTTTCACTGTAATCAATATATATGTATAAAAGATGACACTCAGGATAAGGCCAAAACATATAGCTGAATAATGTAATCGAAGCAGTGCAATTTACATTCAGGATACAAGAACAATACAAAGAATAGCAAAAGCATGGTTTCTTACGGAAATTACCGCAGACCACAGATCCGATCGAAACACCACGAGCCTAAAATCCTTGCCTCAATCCACAGAAATAGTGAAATCCATAGTGCCCGGTGACTTCCTGGTTCCCAAGAGGTCTTTGGTGTTATGAACGGCAGGTCACAAATGGCTAGTAGCACACCGCCCGCCTGGTCAACACTCTTAGAAGGGGAGCTAGTGAGCGTAACATGCCCAAAGATACCCCACACAACGAACACACGGCCAATTGTTCGGGGTTAAGCGGAATTAGACACAATTACGTGACTACCAGAAATTGTAGGCACTCCGTCCATATTTACTAACAACAGAGATATCCTCACTGCAAAATTCAATGAAGAGAAGAGCCATTTGATGGAATACCATGGACACACTAGTTTCTGAAATAATAACTTGTGACATTGATCTAACAAGTGCTACAAAGTGAGATATGTATACGCCATATGAAGGACCAAGCCGTACATTGCTATCTTAGTAAGGATAATTGACAATTTCAAAATCGAAACTGTCGCTATTGTCGTAAGGTCGATGTGACAAGAAACCACTGTGGATTTTATACAGGAACAAGTCAGGTAAGATGTACTACCTATAGGACCTGTAATTCCCTGTAAATCCAGCGAAGGTGAATATATTTTTCACGGATTGTTTACAGCTAGCAAATCATCAAAATACCGTTTGGCTAATGAGAAAGATTGAGTCTGATGACGATAACTCTTCAACAGCTTCTGTATTCATACGAAACCACGCTTAGGTCTGTTAAATGTGGGTCGCAACTTGTACCAATTGGAATACCTATACACTTTTTTTAGACATTTTGAGTTCTTAAGAATCCACATACGAATGACGCCTGAACTTTTGAAACTTCACAAGACTTGTTCCAAAATGTACTTCCTGTAATGCCTTCGTTAATAGGGTAGATTTGTTTATTTATTTATTTGACTGATGTTTATACCGTACTCAAGAATTTTCCATTTGTACGACGGCGACCAGCGTTTTAGTGGGTGGAAACCTGGTAGAACCCACGACCATCCGTAGGTTGCTACAAGACCTTTCCACGCACGACCAGAGGGGAAACCAGCGTGAGGGGGAGGGGCTTGCATTCACAGCGATGGCATGATATTCTTGACCTCGCAATAAAGAGAGCTTTACAAGGGGATTGATATATTTTGGAACTCCAGTTGGGTTGTGGTATATAGGTATTATGGGAAGGTACAGATATTGGCCTTTTTTTAAAGGAAACCCTCATGATTTTTAAGTAGTTCCTTCAAAGAGCACGTCATAACAGAAGTCCGTTGCCTAGAGCTAGTGCCAAGATTCAGTCTTCAGGCTTGACACAAAATGACCTCAGGTCAGTAAAGACTGACAACGCCGAACAGAAAGTACACGTAGCTATAAAAAAACTCCGTAACAAAATCTCACAAATAATAACATAATCTTCACAAATGGAGAGATGAATAAAAAGATTTGACGTTTTTGTAATTTCGTCGCTCAAGGAAATATTAACATGATGGATGAAAAGGTAAACAAGCGGACAATCGGTCATTGGAACTGGGAAACTTATACTACGAATTAAGTATGTTGATGTAGTCTACACCTGAATCAAGTTTCGATGAATTCTGAGAAAAAAAAACTGTAGCGTTTTGAAGGAAAAGTTAACAGTCGCCGTACAGACAGACAGACTAACCAACAACGGGCAATTCTGTAGTATAAGATCTTCTGGTCTTCCAAGAGTAGAACTCTAAATTCACTCCAGTCCGGACAATAGTTTTGGGCAAATAAAGTCATGGCCTGCTCATGAAATGAACTTCATTCCTAATTAGTCAACACAACCAGGATTGATACAAAATACAAGACATTTCATTTCGTTAATATGAAACATAATATGGGGACATAATCCAGTGAACACTTTTTTCTTTTTTTCGCCTTGATATGAACATTTGCTCAGTCCATAGCACAAATGAAAAAAGATGTGAGTTAGGTAACGTTAACTGGAGCTGTCGTTCTTCGTTCTGTACCACAGATGACTCTAAACAATGGCGACGTATGTCATGGCTCTCTGCCTCGCCTGGATAGCAAATTCAAAAGAGTAAATCTTCAGGGAGGAGAAACACGTGAAGGTTGAACAGTTGCCCCAAGAACTTCTTCAGTCGCTCATAAAGAAGAAAAGGGGTGGAAAATGCAAGTAGGTGAATTGTACCAAATAGTTACCGAAACTCAAAAATTTTAAAGCAGCCCAAAAGGTCAAATCAAAGATTCATACATCTATACAAGCCATGACACCTGTTTCCAAAGGATTACTCATTCAATATTATATATAAATGGTAAGTAAAACTGGTAACATGTATAAAAGAAGCAGTCAACAATTGGTAATGAATGGTGCCATGTAAATGAGAAGTACTCAGTCATTTTGAATGATACAGAGAACACAGTCAATTTTCTGTGCATGAAATTGTTAAGTCTCGCAGTTCATGAATAATCTCCAGGTCAAATTGTTGAGCGGCACTTTGTATTGGTATTGTTTATCTTCTATGCTTATGCTTTTACAACATCAAAGATGCATTCGAGACTGCAGGCTCGGGACAGATAAGGCCGAAAAGCTCACTCACTGGATAAAGAGCCACGAAGTACTGTGTGAAGCACACATCGCTGCTGCATACATCGGAAGACATTCCCACGTGGACGTGATGTAAATTTGCGAAATTCGCCTCCTTCCAAAATTTCACATTTTTTCCACTATGATAAAACAGGCAACAAGATCCGGTTAATTAATCATTATTTCTTAATTCTTCACGGGTAAATGTATACATCGCATATTTTCCACTTTTCGCCTGCGGCGCCGCGTGGTAAAATTTCAACTCTTTCACATTCATTGTGAGCAACAACAACGGTACAAAATAATTGTTTGTTAGCTTTAGATAAGTAATCACTCTTTCTTAATTCTACACCGATAATTAAACGTATATGTTTCACAATCTTTGTATTTTACCCCTCACAACCATAGCATCCGAAATTTGTTTTTGACGGTATACTTGTACTGTGAATTTCTGGCGCCATTTTCCTGTTTTTCTTTAACAGCTGTTGTGTGTGAAGTAGAAACTGCTCAAGTCTGTTCAGCACCCAAAGCTTGTGTCTAACACACTGAAGTCAACGACAAAGGTCAGCTCGAGCTACAGAAAGTGTTTCGGCGGTGCAGTTCTTCTGAAGTCAAATACCTGTAAGTATGAAGATTCTGATTGCTAGATCTCACGGATAAAACAGATCCAAGGCGACAAAACGTCGTTGGAGTTGAACGAGGCAATTGGCATGCTACGGCCGTTTCGTTGGGCTCTTTTTAATTTCCTCAAACCGTAAACCAGACCTTCTCCCACACGCTTGTGTAATTTGAGCGAGGTATAATTTAAGTTAAAGAGTTAAACTGGGGATTGTGAAATCTGAAAAGTAACTCATTTTTATTTGATATGCTTCTTTGAGTAGAGTCCCAAGTACAGAAAATTTTAAAGCAAAACGTTTAAAGAACATAAACAAAACGAATATCTACTTGTGACAGAAAATTACTAGATTTCGACGATACCCTTGTTAAGATGATAACAGGCGGACCACATCACCGGTGAGGCTCACGGACCAGTCTTACTTTGCATGGTTGGTGACCACTCGTCTCCATCCAATAAGGACTGGACGTCAGTGATGCCGGAGAGGTTGGTGGTTTCCACCGAGTACTCCGACTCTTTTTTCAAGATTTAAAAACCTTCTTCCTCTTTAAAGAAAAAAAGCACTTCGGTGTATGGCTTTAACAAAGAAACACAATTGTAATCATCTGATAAATCTAGCAGCAAAAGTGTCTTTCTTGCAGAATTTCTTTCCATGGTTCCATGGTTCGGCTTCGAAAAAAAAAGACAACAACACAGGTACCGTTCCTTCAATAGGCTCGTGTGGTGTCCGTGTTTTTAGTATAAATGCACAGAGCAGTGTCTCCTCGCTTAAGTGTTTCAGGAACAAAAAAAAAACAAAACACTATGGTGTACTACGAGGTTGCCGAAAAGTGTCAGTGTGACGAAAAAGGACGTCAGGTGTTGTAAATACTATTTAGAATTAGCTGGAAACTACTTCGGTACGTGTCAATGTAAATATCTTCTTTGCATTGTTTCCTTCTTACTGTGTACACTTGTGTTAAACAGCACTAAACCAGTGAATCCGATAAATTCCATTTAACACCACAGTGGTTTTTTACCCAGTTCTGCTTAAACCAAGGTGCTAGAGGGGTGTAAGTTGTTATTTCGTAAACGTTTGACTGGTAGAATAAAACCCTAACGAAGGTAAATTGACAAGTGGTCGGACTTCACCTGTAAAGTGTGAGCATTTGCCAACTATCACACAGTAGTCGCTTCTCTAGTTTTATTTTCTGTGCTGTAGTCTCACGACCCATGATCTAGGGTCATTGGGCACGTTTGCCAAGACAAATATTTCTAATAGATTTGTTTGATGAAAGGCATAGCCGTTCACATAGCCAATGTGTCGATATTTAATTCCAGCTACCCGCACCTCTGCTGCCGATGACACCAGTGTGTCAATTCACAAGAAGGGTTGTACTATGGCAGGCCTTTGGAAATCAGTTTTCTCAAAAATATTGTTAAAATGATGTGAACTACAGCACCATTCAGGGATTCAATATCCCAAGCTGCGAAAGTAGAACACTTCCTGACGACTTCCCTCTAAATGATCACGATTGCATATCAGAAGTATCAGAAGACCTCCCAGATGGTCTCAATGAAAGAAAGCGAGAATTATTGAAGAAAAACAAATAAAATAATTCAAGGTTTGCTTTTAAGCAAGAAAATTTATATATATTTATATAGATATATTTAGTCACCGCTTTGGAGTGGTTATTTGAGAATTGGTTGAACGTTCTCCTTGAAATCTTGGTGACAATGAAAAGTCCACAGTGTTGGTTAGGCCACTTTATGGAGTACAGATGAGGCATCACACGAACGGAAGCTGGACAGTAACTTGCCAAGGTGTGTGGTTCACCTCGAATAACCACGGACCATCATGCAGTGAAAAAATTGTTGAAAAGGTACTGAAATATACAAATGGATATAACATGCATGAAATATCGATTCTTTTCAATATAATTATCAGAAGCTCGAAAATATCTGAGCGTATTACTGGCCCCAAAGAAAAAGACATCTTGATTGGATGATTTCCGAAACGTATTTGCTGAAACTGAAGTAGGCAGAGAAATTAAGGAAAAGATTTTGCACAGATGGTGGTTTAAGTTGTATTTTTTATTTGTGTTTTTATATATTGGTCATTTATCGCCATGCATAATGTCCAACACGGGCACCGGCTGTGTTCACTGAATGCAGTGAGTTATTCAAAAGTTATTCAAATTCTCATTGGTTCACGAAATGTTCACATTTAAAGATGACACCTGTGCATACTGATAAAAATAAATGTGACGTCAGGGCGAGAAGAGTGACGGTTTGTTTTTCATATTCATTTAGCAGTAAACAGCATGAGTCATACACCTTACAATTACCAAGGCGCATTTTGGACATCATGCCAATTGGTATGTCGTTGGGGTGAAGGAGCAAAACACTAGCGGATGGTGTGAGTCTGCATCATTTGCCAAAATACAAAGAATGGCTATAAGCTGGGCAATGTTTGCTCGAAACATGCGTGCTTGTAAATCCGGCGTAGGCTACACACAGTGTTAAACTCTGACCGTTAGTTCTCACTAAAACGGCGGTATTGTTTCCTTATACGTCGGCGGCAAGCATTATGGTGGGAGGAAACCGGGCTGAGACTGGTGGTAACCTGAGACCATCCGCAGGTTGCTATCCGGAGATGAAGCGGGCTAAGTCCGGGGGGTCGGGGGGGCGGGGGGGCTTTGACCAGGAAAAACAGCCTGCGGAGATCGAAGAACACTGACCAGACTCACAGTAGGCCTATCGATCCGTCGGGACAGCGGATTTTATGGCGAAACCCTGCGACATTGTTACAGCCGACGATTTGCATGATCGTTTACAAAACATGTAGCAAATTTATTTGCCGTCTTGGTCAATATTTAAAAATGCTTGTATCATGTTTGTGAAAACACTTGGGGTGTCAGCTTTTGTGCGGTTCAAATGTACATATATATTTACAGAAAATGTTTATATTCTCTTCGTTCTTGAGTCTTATGATTTTGAAGATTCATTTTATTGAGTGCAATAATTAATATCCGTGACAAAACTTGGATCTGCGTAAATATTTAAGTATGGCATTCTGTTTTGAGCCATCGCCTTTTAATACTGGGAGCTCCTTCCAGCTAGGAGCCTCAGTTTTTATGTATCAGTTTACTCTCGAATGAAGGAAAACACTGAAAGTTTTAGAAATTGCATTCCCTCAGATTTTAGGCACATAAATGTAGAAAACAGCACCCACAAGTTAGTCTTAACCAAGCGGTCTCATGGATGGTCCTCATGGTTGTCATTATTCTGGTCACCGAGAAAGACGACAGTCCGAATCATGGTCGTAGTAGGGCTAGAATATAGCTATTTATTTGTTGGAATGTCTTGCAATGTGCTTTCGTGGACTTCAGTGTCTTCGTTAAGGTGGAAGATTCCGACGAAGCCGTATATAGCGCTCAAATCTGTGGAATCTTCGTCTGGTTTGGAGAGAGGAACAAGATGCACTGTCATGAGGCTGGCCATGTTAACTGGTATTGTATGCCTTGCTATGGCAGACTAGCCTACCCTACGATACGTCCTCAGCTCAGCATGCCCAAATTTAAACAAATTTAGAAAAAGGAAATTCAAAAAACAATATATGACTTGTTTATGGATAGTGATTACTTTTATTTCCTGACATATAAACAAAATGGCGTCAAGGATAACCTTTAAAGGGTAAAACCACACAAAGATGAAGATATTGTGAGAGAAAAGACCATTAAAAATCTGCATCTGAAAATAACTTCACTGAATATTTCAGATTTTCTTTTTTATCAAATTAAAGGATTTTTAAGCAAGACTATTCGGGATTTGAAGTCGGGTTTCTTGTCCGAAATTGTGCAGTTAATTAACTCAGACTACTTCATGCACAAGACCAAAGAAAGCCGCAACCGTTGCTGTACTGATCAACTGGCACATAGCGTTATATACACATGGTACATGTACGTAGAAAAGTCCAACCTTCAATGCAGGCAGAGATATTTCATGAGCAACAAAGTGAGGCACTCCAAAGGGTACTACGAGATTTCTTACAAGGCTCACTGTAAGGAAAACGAAATCAAGTGCAGTAGAAACTACATGCAAATAGCCGAAAACTGCTTGCGTAGGTATCAAAGTAAATATTTAAAACAAAATATAAAGGATGCCATTTGCAAATAAAATAAAATATATGTGTAAGGTTTGCCACCATAGAAAATTTACACCCATGAATTTTATTAAGAAACGAGGAACGGAAAGAAAATGAAATATGCTGGAACAGACGTAAATGATGTCTTTCCGTGATTTGCTTTAGCATAGAACAGATTTATGCTGCGACCTCCCCGACAGGCAGTGGTCGACAGCCATATATCCGAACCCATCTCCGCACAATACCTAAAGTTTAAATCAATGGTCCGATTTTAATTAAGAAAAAAAAGACCCTGTCTTAGGAAGACAGGTCACTGCTGTTAAATGAATGGTTGTATTATTATTATTGATTATATTTCAAAATATGCCATGCGCTTTGCAACCAGTCAACTAATGACTAAATAATGACTAAGTCTATCTAATGACTAACATATCCATTACGTTTCTGAAAACACTGAGAAAGAAATGAATATTTTTACTTTTATCACGATTAATAACATCCCAAAAATTGGAAGAATTGTTGTGGGTGTTTGACAAGCTGTTAGCCATTTCCTCGTTTCTTCGAGTTCTTTTTAACTTCCTCGAACTGTAAACTAGAACACCTTTCAAAGGCCAGTACATGTATAACATTGAGTGGGGTACAATAAAGCCATTGATTTAAACTTAAAATTGAAAAAAAAGCTACAAAAGTACTCATTTTATTTTGACATGCTACTTCCATTCTGTCGCCAACAAGCATAGAAAGTTTTACAGCAGAGAATTTAAAGAACATTAAGAATACAAATATGTACTGGCAACGTCCTTGTGTATGAAGGATAAAGAAGTAAATTTTGAAGAAATACAGATACAACTGTCGCCATTGGCTGCTTCCTTCATGACATTTTGAGCAACCGTTGGTCAGTGGTAGCACGCTTCTTTCCTTATAGCTGACAAAGGGATGTGTGGGGTCAATCCGAGCCTTCGATTTGGGGATTTCCTTGATTATTCTGAAGTCTTTGTTCGCCAGACAAAGAAGGACAATAAAGGGACACCCTTCCATATGACCTGCATCTCCCTAGTAAAATATTCCTGGCTCTTTGTAAGGAATAAAGTAAAACATATGAAAGAAAATTTTAATCATCCTTTAAATCTAACATGTGGAGCAAGGGTGTTTTTCTTGGAGATTTTCATTTCGTGAATCCATGGCCCTGCTTGGTGTAATTATCAAAGTGATCCCGTATAACATTAATTCAGAACTAACGGTGGAAGGATTTACCCATCGGAATTTGAAGTTGAAGCTCCTGGTTCGAAATCAAGCATTCAACCAATGGAGATAAAGTTGCATTCCTGCCAGTCACTTTTCATAAAGGCTTTGAAATTAAAAATCGCTTGGCTAATTCCAGCTAAACGCACCTTTTCTAAGGCACCAGTGTGTCGTTTTAGAGACAGACAGACCTGTGGGAGTCAGTTTCCTCGAATAAATTACTTGAATTATTTGGACCAGAGCACCACAAAGCGGTCTAATTTACGAATATCCGTAGTTGTAAAAGTAGAACACTCCTTGATGACTGTATGAAAGATATCCAGCTAAATGACCACTTGACACACCTATCACGAAGAGACCTGCCTGAAAACAGATCACTATGGCGTCAACAGGCTTTGATCAAGATGTTAAAAATCAATATAAGAAATGATTTAACATTAAATGCATGGCATCTCTTTTTTTAGTTCAACAGAATTGTACTTGTACAATATGTGGACAAATTGAAAGATCTGGAAAACAAAAAAGAATTCGGCGTTTCTCTTATATAGATTACGTTGCATAAATGTTGGATTAAGTTGTATTTATTTATTTACATATGAAATTTTTTCCTGGTAGCTTAACCAGTAAAGTAAACAACATCATCAGCAGAGCCAGCCAATGTGGTGTGTTCCTATTACCAAGAGACACGGACAATCTGGAGGACACTTCCCCACTGCTACAGGGGTCATCTGAGTCCGCTGGTTCTACCAGTGTGGCCTTGCAAGACGGCGACGCTCTCCTGCAATTGGAGCACGGTATAGTCTTCGGGATCTAAGTCCAAAGCTCCGCGGGCTCCTGAAGTAGGGAAACAGGTGCGAGTGGTAGGGCGGAAAATATCAGAGGGGTCAGGCCAATATACCTATCCTGTGTCGTAGATGTAATTTAGAAAGTGGATTTAAGTTACAGTATTATCGTTAACAGAGATTGTGCTTTCTGGAAATAGCACAGGTTCTAGTGTTGAAATCTGGCTGAGATTACTCCATGTTTCGAACCAGCGACGCCAGACTCAGGAACCAAATCACCAGCTAGTCATCCGTCTAGGGAACGACCAACCAGTGTCCCACAAAAATAAAAGATAGCTAACCAGTAGATTTTTATGGCAATAGATTCTGATCGAAATAAAAGTCTACCGGTTTGCTGGCGATTTGGTTGCGGAATGAGATGGGTGATTCGAAAGACAGAGAGGTCTAAGCCAATTTTAAACACTAGCGCCTGGGCTATATCTAGAATTTGTAATCTCTAAGAATGATAATAGTCTGTCCTGGTTTGGGGTCATCGGGCCGGTTCGTCCCAACAGACTCTGAGGACAATAGCGTCGATTCCCGCTCTCCTTGTTGTGGCGGTCTGCCTCGTCTGTTTAGCTAATTAGGAGGATGTCTTCATGGAGGAGGAACGTGAGTTCTTCAAACAACTCAAGGTTGAGCAGTTCTCTCTAGAACTACAACAGGTCCTTATGAAGAAGACAAGAAGTGGGAATTCAGGGTTTGTTGAGTGAAAAAAATACTGACTGATTGCATATGAAGCTTCATCTAAGGGTAAGTCCCTCGTATGCTATGACGTGGCGCTACATGCCGACAATCGCCAAATCCTATTTAAAAACGAGAACCTATCAGTTTAAAGAGCATTAGGTTATTGCGTAGTGCAATTCCAGGATCATACGGCACACAATAGCCTCAGGGGGGGATTTGTGTTGTTGAAAATTCTATTCTGCATGTGAATACAAGCATTTTGGAAGGATTGTGAAAGCAATACATGTTTCCTTTTGTTTTGAATAAACAGGATAATACCTGTATCAATATCTATACCGAAAGAGAAACAGACACAATTTTTATGAAAATATACCAAAAGTAAGGTAACCAAAGGTAAGAATAAAACGGCCATAAGTTGAGGAACAAGCATGCATGAAATGACCCGAAAGTCAAACTTGACCTGAAAGTCATTATGGTAAAGTTATACAGTAAGTTTCAATTCAATGTGCGTCAGCGTTCTGAAAACAGGTCTGCCAAAGTGATTCAATTTAGATCAGAACAAAAACAATGATAATTTTGTCTCAATTGATACGGTGGTACGAAACTCTAGCAGGGCTTGGGATAGCAGCCTTTGATAAAAATCTGTAATAAGCAATCTACGTCCAAAATTGGGCAAAAAGCAGCCATAACTTCATCTCAGTAGGAAACTTGTAGAACTGCTCCTCACCTTTTGTGCACGTATGCTCAGAAAGCACTTAGGTAGTGCATAAACACTTCAGCAGAACAGCAGAAAGAGAGGTGTGTCTCTTTGATTTGGATTTGGTCTGTAACCGTTTATGGTGAAGTCATGCACTAAGCCTACATGCACAAGAACTGAAAGACGGGCCAAACAATTATATTTCTTTGGATGTCCTGCACGAGATTGAACGGCTAGGCCCTTCAAGTTTAAACCTTAAATCAAAGGAGAAAACAATCTCTCCTCTGTAACTTCAAGAACAAAAGGATAGTTCACCATTTTGGCGTAACCCAGTGCATCATATTGCCATGAAGTGACGCATATCGAGGGTCACTGGCTCCAATTCATGGCCGTTTTTGTTCTGTATAGCTGATATGTCTAAATCACCTAACTCGGGCCAATTCACTTACCCCGACATAGCAGCCAATGCAAAACTATTACTTCAAATATCAGCATTTGGAGTGGTTGGTTAAGTGGGGACAATTTATTCTCTTTCCCTCCAGCCCGCGCTTGCGGAACAGCTTTTGTATTTTCTTCTTTTGCGATGGCCAAAAAATAAGACGTGAAAAACTATATGTCCCTTCTGCAGCTACGTAAATAAGGGATGTATCATATGATTACCCCGTCCGGTCAACTCCGCTTTAGCAGAACAGCTTTTTGTTCTCTTTTTTTTGCGGCCACCAAAATATAAGAATTGAAAAAATACATGTCCCGTCTGCGATTCCCTAAATAATGGATGTATCATCTTTATATTTTACCATCAAAAAGAAAAAACTCATTGCTTATATATAAAATTTAACAGTTATACACGTAAATCAATTCTACATGCAGAGATTTATTTTACTGACTTTTGTTTGACTGAAACAAGGACTCGGTGTATGTCGAAGACGTGGAGGCCCCGACCTTATCCCCGAGTCTAATAGAAGTCCACAATCTTCGTGCAAACGGAATTGGGGAGTAAGATTCTTGCCTTCCAGCGGACTTTTGTGAATTTACATATAGGTGTGAAATGAAATAATGTGGTTTGATCTAAACTCTTGACTTGGTTTTTGTTCTATTTTGTTCTTGTTGTTTTTTTTTTTTGTTTTGTTACTTAGCATTTCAGTAAATCCATTATAACACAGCACTTCCTCTGGTGATTTTGGTTTGGTATAAATAGATTATATGGCGTTTTTCATTCTCTGAGGGACTGCTCTACATTACGACTGAATGGACGATAATTTTGAATTACTGGTCAGAAAATTACCCACCACTTGTAATTGGTCAATCTCTTAGATATCGTTCCTGTGACTGACATGGTGGGGCGAAATTCAAAACAAATAAAAAAGACACCAGGTAGTCAGATGGCTCTCCTTTGGAACAGACGGGTCCCAGAACCTACCTGTCTGCTGATGTATGCTCGGTCAACTTTTGTTGACCTCTAGCTCCATGACCGTCATTTCTACAAACTACACGTAATGAATGCTATTCTTAGATCATTAAGGTCAACATTGACAATGTGACAAGCATACGATGAGTGTTTGTACTGCTTGAAAGAGGCTTTTCTTGCTCCAGTGAGAGTAGACCTGCAAAGCCTGAGCTGATTTCGGTAAATCGGGCATTGGGTGGTCACAAGAACGACCCTTAGTTATCAAAGATTTCGAACTTCAATCTGCCCTGCCGAAAGTGCTATGACACCACTTATGCTTTATACCAATAAACGTATGTCTCGCAAACTTTTTTTCCCCATAACAACCGCCTCTAAAATTTATGGTTGGCAGTATATTTGTACTGTAAATTTCTTTTGACATTTTTTTGTTTTGCATTATTTGGTGCTGTATCTATGCGAGACCGGCAATTCAGCTCTCAAAGGCTTTGGCACACACAGCAAAGTTCACGGCAAAGGTCATAGCGCGTTACAAGAAAGTGCGGTGTCAGAAAAATGCAAAAGTGCGTTATCTATGAAGTCAGATACGTGTGAGTATGATGTCTCTGATTTCCGTTGTGTCATAGGCAGACACGACAGACGAAAGGGGACAAAACATGACTGTAGCTAAGCTACATGCTCGGCAAGCATGGGTAGTATCTTGGCACTCTTTTGAATTTGGTCGACCTGTATACCAAACCGTCTCTAAAAAAGTAAATTAATCTTGAGTGGGGTATAATAAAAGCTAATGAGTTACACTGAAGTAATTCATTTCATCTGACAAGTTCAGTTCGGTGTTCAACAAGGAGGGCAAGTGGAATCAATAATGAGACGCTGTGTGTTGGATTAATGACTTAAAAGCTTGATATAAGTCATATCCTATAACAATCAAAGGTTTTGTTAAATAACACGTAATGATAATTGTTTATAAATGATTGGAGATGGAGAAAACACAAAAAATATGTTTTGAACTTTCTACTTTGAATGTTTTAACGTCATCGTCAAGACTTTGAAGCACGTAAAGAAACAAATATTCAGGAAAGAAACAAATCTGGAGGAAATGTAGATGTAACGTTTCCCCTAGAGGTGATCTATTTGTTGCATTTTGAGGGATGTTTATTCTTGAGTATATTTTTACTAGCAATAAAATAAAATAAATGAAGTAAAGTAGTTGTACGTGTGTTTTCCCTGTTGAGTTTATTTTTTCTTGAAAAAGGAATCCTTTTGTTTCTACACACGGCCACGTGATATATATGCAAATGTCTGTGGAAATGGTACACATGTATAGAGAATAGCCCACTCCCCAGTGCAGACAGAAATCATTGTTTCAGAAACAAAATAACATACTCCATGGCGTACTATGACGTTCCCGAAGAGAGACAGCGTGAAGAAAAGTACGTCAGGTGTTGTGAGAATTACATGGAATAGCTGGAAACTGCCTGGGTATGTATAAATATGAAAATCTAAATCAAACTTGTGCTGTAAATTTCAAGGGTGGCATTGTAACGATTATCACATCCATGCTTCAGGAGTTTTGATATTGGACAGTGGGTGTTTTTATTATTAATGGCTTTGATCTGCGAAAACTACAGTCGACCTCTTACCACATATGTCGCTTTGTTAAATCCAGCTACCCGGTTCCTCTGCTGCCAATGGCGTCATTGTGTCATTTTAAGCTACGGGGTACACTCTGACTGGAAAATATTGTCACTTTCCAAAATTAACGGACTACGAATATCAAGGATGTAAATTTTTTTTCGAAGGCGTCACTACGAAGGTACGTACTGTCTGTATTTCACGCCGCCTTAAAACTGACCTCGATAATGCATTTTTTGAAGTTATTGAAAAGCGCTGAAATGAAATCAATACTACATGCTTGAAGTATTGAAATTTTCAACAGAATCATCCGTTGCCATCAAATAAAAGGACGTATTGATAGCCTTGAAAAACAACGCCCTTCTTGACTTAATTGATGATTTCCGAAACGCGCTTCTTTAAACTGGAGTAGACAGTGACGTGAATGAAGCCGGCGTTTGTTTGGAATAAATTCTGTTACATAAATGGTGGTTTAAGGTGTATTTATTGATGAATTTAAATTGCTGATTGTTAATCACCATACATTCCTGAACTATAAATTGGCAGTCAGTTTTACGGGAGAAGGAAAAAAATAAGATGCTTAACAGAGACGATGCAGGTCTGGAAAAAAGTTTGTTCCGGAATTCTTTAGAACCCATCAGTACTGTACTAACATGGAATTCCACATGTTACAGATAATAACTCAAAAATCTGTACGTTGTGTTTATTAAAAAACACCTTGCTTTTTTCGCAACAGTAATTTTTATACAACATCTAGGTTAAACCGTCGAGATAAGACAGTTCAGAGCTAGATTTAAAACTTTCAAGAAGGAACTTAGTTCTCGTTTTCAAAAATTTTATTGTGATGACAATATGTAACAGGTGTGAAACATCTAGGTTTTATATCTTTGTTCCTATACTTGCCTACTGAATTACTTTGATGGGTTTATTTTCAAGGTCTTTTACACCATACTAAAGATAATTTCAATGCATGCATAGCGATAAACCGGTGTGGTCAAGAGAGTTGAAGAGGAAGTAAGAACCGCATTAGACTACTGTGCAACAGTCCGCAACATTCCAGTTCCATAGACGCAAGGTCGTTCTCCAGAAGAACGTTCAGTACAAACAAGAACTACGAAAGTAATTCCGGCTCAGCATCTGGTTCTTGCCTTCCACTACTGGGGCATACATAATGTTCCTAATCTGTGGTTGAGCATTTACATGTGTTCCGTGTGATAAAGTTTTAGAGTTATTTGCAGAAGGTCGGTGGTTTAATGCCGTAGTTGGGGTTTCCTCAACACCATGAAGCTGAACACCCATCATATAAGTCTAAATGAAATAATGTCAATGCTTATAAACAGAAGAAATACCAAATTAGCAACTCATTTTGTCACTTGTGTTTAAAAAAAAGATACAACCGAGGGAGTAAGGTCTTAAGAAGTTTAACATGATGAATTACAAAAATTATTCTGCCTGCATTTTCTTTGTAATAATACTGAGGTGCAATTTATCAAGTTCAACGTGTTAAGCTTGAGGTGTTGCTTGAACTTATCGTTGATTAAAGGCAACTTTAATCAATGACAGAGTCAGAGATATACAGAGTGAACTTACTGAGAGCTGAATATAGCCAAGATAATAATAACAATCTATTAAGGCAAGCACCAGAGTTTTACCTCCGTAGGGAACGTTTACATAAAAGTAGGATTTCGGAAATAGCGGTTTGGATAGCCCAAACTTCCAACAGTGTATTCCTGCCTAAATCAAGATTCTCGAGGTGGAATAAGCATCTTCCAGCATTTTCTAGTGGCATCTAGTATATTGCATTTAGCATAATGTATTTACCTAAACTAAATTAAGCCACGGAGATAGAAGGGGTGTAAATGCTTTGTCCGTAGGTTTTCTTCATAGAAAGTTTTTGTATGTTTTGTCCATTTTACACAAAATTGTCCACATTGTTCTAATATGGATTGGACCCAGTTATTCCGTCAGCTCAACCGAAAAGAAACATATATAATGCTCCCAAAATGCTAGTTTCCACTTGCAATTGTTTGCGAAAAGGCAAACAGTGTGGAAGGCAGCCGACACATTCCCATATGTACAACATACGTCTACTATATGTCATTCAAAATGACTGTAACATTTTTTTATCCAATTCTGCTTAGGCCACAATGATAAGGGACGGGTGAGCTGTTACATGTTACTGCAATACTTACGTGAACATTCTGGGAGATGGATATCCCAAGTTCCACTATTTTCAGGTTCTATGGTTACTATAAGCAGTGGGCAACTCGCTCTCGTGTAGTGCAACATGAAGGTCACCAGTTTGTTTCACACCAATATGACATATATGACATATATATTGTCAGCGAAAATAATGTACCGTCCGCCATTGTGTGAATAAAAAATTTTTGGCATAGAATTTACACAACAATGGAAATAGGGAAACAGAAAGATAGATCATACGATCTGCTTACCTTACATTCTTATCAATGGCTGATTTTCTGATTTGCAGATGATCTTAGTACTCTGAAGTACAAATACGTTGATGTTCAGTTGTATTCCCCGTTCACATCATCATGTGTAATGCGAACAGAAATACTGTACAGAACTGGAACAGATCGCGTTCTGGGCTCTAATATGGGAGGAAGGTGAAAGCTGCCCACGCTCATGACTCCATTTACGAGAAGAACTTTGATTAGCTTTTAACAAGCTTTGTTTAAGCAGTCCTGAAGTATAAACGGAACATGTGACAAAGGTGGAGAGAATTCCAAAATTATATCCACGTACAGAGCTGCATAATATCTGGGGTAAATACATTCTTGGCCAAGCAATGTCGAAAGTTTACATCGTCCACCAACTTTGTTGGCCACCTTTAAGTATCCGTTATATAAATTTCCATTAAATATTTTGCTTAATATGATGTTGATATTAGTCTCTTCAGTAAACATAATCCAATTCCCACGAGTAAAACTAACAAAAAGCGGTTGGTCAAGTAGAAAGGACATACAGATACCTGTACCTCGGGGCAGTGATTCGGCCATGACGGCCACACATGGTGTGCCTTGTTAAAGGCTGTCATAGGGTTCAGGTTTCTGTCTTATAATGTGTAATTTTATTGATATTTTTCTAAACATGGATTAATAACACTTAAAAAGTCAGGATTAAAGAAACAAGAAACAAGAAGCTTCCGACAAATTGATTTCCACTGTAGGAGTGAATGCAATGAGTAGACAAACTGTGCTTAAGTTGAACAACTAAAACCGCATGTCTACATGTGCAATGGCTTCGCTTTGTTACTAGCTACATTCTTGTGTAAAATTTTGATACTTTTAGGACTTCAAGCACAGCTTAAATTAAAGTTATATATCAGTCATGAAGCTATTGACAAGATTATGGCGTATCCTACAAAGATTCAAGCTTATTCAAGACTGTAGGTGACGTTAACAGTTTGAGGCTGCCGTATGTGGCATCTCAGACACATGTACTTTGTGGGCGCCTCACTGCCTGGAGGTTCCCCATCCCAGGACGGAACATTGTAGGAATTCCTCAAACAGCCAAAATGCTTGCCTCCATTGATTTCCCTACAATTGTAATGGAGCTGTGACTGGCACGGTCCGTTGCGGTGACTTGAGTGCCGCCATGTTTGTGGATTCGGAAAGCTCGGATTTAGAATTAAAGCGATATGAAATAGACAATATATTACACAGATTGTGGTACATACATTATAACAGCTTCGAACAGCATGAACATCCTTTGGTAGACATGTTCTATCCAGAAATCCAGAAAGTGTAATCTCTAAGAACGATAATACTGTTATGTCTGTCCTGGTTTGGGGTCATCTGGCTGATTCATCTCGACCGCGAGCGTTCCTCACCAGATTCGCTCTTTTCAGAACGTCTTCTTAATCTGAACACGGCGAAGAGACAGTAGAGCTGACCAAAACTCCAGCCACTGCTGAGCATGCCAAAGACTCTTTTGCGGTATGTATAGTTCTAGCGCTGATAAGAATGCATCCAAACATGACGTTTGAACTTACGGTTTGTCCAAATTACAACTGGTTTTAGGCTCGTGTGGATTTACAAATGTTGAGGCTTGGGAACAGCTAACTGGAATTGACAGCTGAGGCATCAGTGAATACCGACAGACACTTTCAACTGGCCCCAGACTCGAGGTGTTGAAGACAGCACTTATCTTAAACGACGAGGTAGTGATCGTGTTCACATAATCAGAGCCCTACGGAGACCCTTGATAAGTTTTACCCAGTACATAACCTAAATTAGATAGATAAAGAGTTAGATAAGGCTGACCGAAGTAGACAATCTTCGCTCTACACTTTCAGTTGACTCTGAGGACAATGGCGTCGATTTCCGCTCTCCTTGTTGTGGCTCTCTGCCTCGTCTGCCTAGCGGATTCGGATGATGTCTTCATGGAGGAGGAACGCGAGTTCTTCAAACAACTCAAGGTTGAACAGTTACCTCTAGAACTGCATCAGGTCCTTATGAAGAAGACAAGAAGTGGAAATTCAGGGTATGTTGATTGCAGATGAAACTACATCTAAGGGTAAAGCCTCTCGTATGCAATTAACGGGCCCTCCATCCCGATAATAGCAAGATTCTATTTAAAAACTAGAACCGATTAGTTTAAAAGGGATTAGGTTATTGCGTAGTACAATTACAGGATGATACCACACACAATGGAAGGACGTGTGTTGTTGAAAATTCTATTCTGCATTTGAATACAAGCCTTTTGGAAGGATTGTGAAGCAATACATATTTTCTGTGTAAGGGTACCACTATCGGAGATGAAAAACGATAAACAAATGGCTTGTTCAACTCTCAGACAGCAACAGACCTTACACAAGATCAGACAAAGAAACATGAAGACGCTAGACTAAGGTTAACACCTGTCTTTGGACAAAATAGACAAATGGTACAATTGACAATAATATATCAAACAATTCAGATAATTATATATATATATATATATATATATATATATATATATATATATATATATATATATATATATATATATATATATATATATATATATATACATATATATATATATATATATATATAGTTTCTTACTGGTGACAGCGTCCAAATCGTGTTAGAATATTCCGGCTTCCCAAAGCAAGTCCGTCCACGTAATTATAGAATCTCCAGTTTCTGGGACTTCACAAATCGAAGGATGACAGTTCTGTAATCGCGAACAACAGTGGGCACAGTACGCCGACGATGGTATATATCAAACTCCCCGGCAAGGCACAACTTTCCTGGGCAAATGGGTTGACAATAGCGTCCGTGATGCGGAGCGGGAGATATATGTTTCACTCCCGAGAAACGTACACAAAGTCACTTCCATGGTAAACTGGCATGAAATGTACGAAACCGCGCGAAGAGACAATGATCTATACAAGCTCCAAGCAAACGTCTTGGATTCGACAAAACTGTCGAATGGTATGAAAATCGATACCTCCAAATCCCGCACAATCCTTCTAAATGATCGAGAGTAAATATCACTGCTCTCACATCAACTTAGGTAAAAGACTGCTGTCGAGTGGACATCAGTAAAATGACTGCGAGCTTAACAACTTCGTCGCTCATATTTATAGACTACTGTAAAAAAAGTTCTGGATGGATTTTTCGTAAACATGTTTACAATATGGGTACAGCTTTCCAGAATGTATGCTTCATGCACAATGACATGAATGACAAAAAATATAATGCAATATTTTAAAGACGTGGTAACTCCTGTTACCTTGAACAATCAGAGTAATAGCTGGGTCAATATATATATCAGAAAAGAAACACATACCAAAAGTAAGGTAACGAAATGTAAGACTAAAGCGGCCACAATTTGTCGGAAATGTATGGAAGACATTACCCGAAAGTCAAACTTGACCTGGAAGTCATTATGGTAAAGTTATGTACTAAGTTACAACTCAGTGCTCGTCAGCGGTTTGAAAAAGGTCTGCCAAAGCGATTCAGTCTAGATCTGAACAGTCATAGTTTTGTCTAAATTGATACGGGGATACGAAACTCTAGCTTATCTGTAATTACACCAGCTTATAACAGCTGGGCTTGGGCCGCAACCATTGATAAAAATCTCTATTTACTATAAGCAATATACGTCCAACTTTGGACAAAAACAACCATAGCTTTAGCGAAATAGGAAATTAGTAGAACCGTTTCTCCGAACTGAGAGATGGGCAAAAAACTATATTTCTTTGGATGTCTTGAACGAGATTGAACGGATAGGCCCTACAAATTCAAACGATAAATCAGGATAAACTTCAAGAACAAAAGGTTGTTCACCACTTTGGCGTAACCCAGTGCATTTTATTTCCATAAAGTGACGCATATCGGGGGTCACTTGCTTCAATTCATAGTCGTTTTTGTTCTGCATAGCTGATATGTCCAAATCACCTAACTCGGGCCAATTCACTTACCCCGGCTTAGTAGCCCATGGCAAAATATTATTGCAAAAATCAGCATTTGGGTTGGTTGGTTAAATGGGGAAAAGTTAATCCTGCTCTCTTGCTTCACCCCGCCTAGCGGAACAGCTTTTGTATTTTCTTTTTTGCGATGGCCAAAAAATAAGAACTGAAAAAGTATATGTCCCTTTTGCGGTTCTATAAATAATGGATGCCAAGTCTAATTATTTCACTGTCAAAAAGAAAAAATCATTGCTTTAGATATAAACTTTAACATGTAAACACGTAAATAAATTCTACACGCAGAAATTTCATTTGACTTTGATTTGACTGAAAATAGGACTCCGTGTATGAAGAAAGTGGTCGTCCACGAGTCTAATCGACGTCCATAATTTTCTCCTAAACAGAAGAGGGGAGTAAGATTCTTGCCTTGCACACGGACTTTTGAGAATTTACATATACCTGTGCAATGAAATAATATGCTTTGAACTAAACTCTTGGCTTTGTTTCTGTTGCTTCTTTACTGTTGGTGTTCATGTTTTGCTAACTAGCATTTCAGTAAGACCATCATAACACAGCATTTTCTCTTTCTTGTGGTTTTAGCGGTGATAGATTATTAAGGGTTTTTCATTCCCCGAAGGGCTAATTTACAACACAAATTAAATTAAACAAATGCAAAAACACCAGGTGACCAGATGTCTCTCTGTTTTGACTGACGGGTCCCACAGGTTACATGTATGTTGAAAGTTCAAAGGCAACCTAGAGCTGTGTGGAAATTTTCGATTTGCATACCAATATATCTCGGCTTTTGCTTACATTTTATCGCCCGGTCAGTTTCGGTTCACCTCCGGCCTCATGACCCCACTTTCCCTAAACTGCACGTAATGAATGCTATTGTTAGATCATTAAGGCCAACGTTAACAAGCTGACAAGCATACAAAGAGTGTGTGCACTGGTTGAAAGAGGCTTTTCTTGCTTCCACGAGAGTAAACCTGCTAAACTGCGTCTGATTTCGGTAAATCGGAGCGTAGTGGGTGGTGTTAGGGAAAGTTTGACTTACGGGTTGATATTTGTGTTAGTTATGCTCAAGTGGAACACGGCGATACAGCTCAACGGTAAATTAAGGTCATCCGAAGTCACTAGAATGACCCTTGGTTATCAAAGAGTTCGTTTATAAAGTTGGCGGTTTCTACCAATAAAGAAAACCTTTTTCTCCCCATAACGACCGTCTGTAAAATTTATAGTTGGCAGTATATTTGTGCTGTAAATTTATTTTGCCATTTTCTTGTTTTGCTTTAGCTGGTGCTGTATCGATGAGAGACCGATCATGTCAATTCAACGCTCAAAAACTGTGTCATACACAATAAAGGTAACGACAAAGGTCAGAGCGGGCTACAGAAAGTGCGGTTTTGGAGGATGGAAACGGTGCAGTACCTATGAAGTCAGATACCTGTGAGTATGGTGTCTCTGATTTCGGTTGTATCATAGGCAGACACGACAGATCCAAGACGACAAAACTTTACTGTAGTGAAGCTACGTGCTTGGCAAACATCGGTTCTTCCCTGGCACTCTTTTTAATTTGCTCGAACTGTAAACCAAGCCGTCTCTAAAATAAAATAATCTTGAGTGAGGTATAATAGAAGCAAACAAGTTACACTGAAGTAATTCATTTTAATTGACAAGTTAAGATCGGCGTTCAACAAGCAGGGCAAGTGGAATCAATAAAGAGACACTGAGTGTTGAACTAATGACTTAAAAGCTTGATATAAGTCATATCCTGTAGAAGTTCAAGGTTATATTAAAAATCACGCCATGATAATTGTTTATAATGAATGAGGATGGGGAAGACACAAAAAGGTTTGTTTTGAACTTTTTAGATTGATTGCTTTAATGCCATCGTCAAGAATTTAAGGCATGCAAGGAAACAAGTATCTAGGAAAGAAATAAATCAGGAGGAAATGTCTAGATGTAACATTTCCCGTAGCGGTGACCTATTAGTCACATTTTAAGGGATGTTTATTCTTGAGTATACTTTTGGTAGCAATAAAATGAAATAAATAAAGTAAATGACAATCACGTTAAAACACGTGATGAGTTTATTTGCATGTACCCATGCATGGCCCAGCTTGGTGCGATTAGCCAACTTCTTATTTTAACACTAATTCATGGGTATGGATTGAAGGAATTAATCCTTTGGACAATCCCGGATTTAAAGTGAGAGACTCAGGTCCGAAATTAAGCATTCAGCTAACGGAGCTAAAGTCATATTTCGTAAATGCATTGAAAAAAGAATCCTGCTGTTCCTACACGTGGTATATATGTAAATGTCTGTGGAAATGGTACACATGTACAGAGAAAAGTCTACTCCCTAGTGCAGACAGAAATCTTTGTTTCAGAAACAAAATAACATACTACACAGCGTACTATGAGGTTCCCGAAGAGAGAGAGTGTGAAGAAAAGTACCTCAGGTGTTGTAACAACTACATACAAATAGCTGGAAACTGCCTGGGTATGTATCTCTGTAAATGTCTGAATCAAACTTGTGCTGTAAATTTCAAGGGTGGCATTGTAACGATTATCACGTCCATGCTTCAGGAGCTTTGACATTGATCATTGGGTGCTTTTACTATTAAAAACACACTCTGACAAACCTTCAGACGTCCGTATTCTCGAAAATATTGTCACTTGCAAAACTAAGCGGCAATGAATATCATAAGTTGTGGATGCAGCATTCTTTTCGAAGACGTCACTCGTATGAAGGTTCGTTAGCAACTTGTCGAGAATTTGTAGTTCACACCGGCTTAAATGTAATCACGATAATGTATATTTCGACCAAAGTACTGAAAAACACTGAAATTAAATCAATGTCACATGCTTGAAATGTCTCTTTTTTCAACAGAATTATCAGTAGCCATAAAATACAAGGACGTATTGAAAGCCCTAAAAAACAAAGGTCTTCTTGACTTGATTGGATGATTTCCGAAACACGGTTGTTGAAACTGGAGTAGAGAGAGGAATTGCACAAGTCGGCGTTTGTGTAATATAAATTATAATGCATAAATGGTGGTTAAAGGTGTATTTATTGATGAATGTATATTGAGTTTGTTCATCACCATACCTACGAGTTTCTCCACTATAAATTGGCGGTCGGTTTTACGGCAGAAGCAAAATAAATAAGATGCTTAAACAGAAACGATTGAGACCTGGAGCAAAGATCGTTCTGGAATTCTGTAGCATCCTTTAGCACTGTAATTACAAGGAATTCTAAATGTCATAGTTAATAAAGAAAAAAACTGCGTATTCTGTTTATCATAAAACATGTTGCCTTTGTCGTAACCACTATACGTTTATACAGCATCTAGATGAAACGGTTGAGATAGATAGTTATGAGTGAGAGGTAAACCTAAAATTTTCAAGAAGGAAAATTTGGTTCTTGTTTCGAACAATTTTATTCTACGACGGCAATATGTAACACGTGTAAAACGTTCTACTGATTGTTCGTTCTAGCTGGTTCGCAGTTATTCGGGACATTGTAATCTGGTAGATTTGATCGGCAAAATTATTTTATTCTTATAGCAAGGGATGCGTTAGCAAAAGCCTATTTACCAAAATGTCATCCAAATTACTCTTATAACCATGTAGATTTCAAGAAAATATATTCCTACCTTTACATGAGCGGAAGCTACAACTCGATCGCAGATGCAAGCGGAGAAAAATCTCCATGAGGTTCACCAGCACGCTTTCAAGAAGAACCAAAAAGGTTTTGTCGCGTGAATTTGGTATCCGAAAAGTCAGTTGGTAGAACTTTTATCAAAGTTGTTTTGTTGAAAATCTGAAAACTTTATCAACACTTTTTGGAGATATCAAGTGTTGTGTAAGGCAAATGGTTGAGGTTTACCTTCCATACCGCTAAAATATTATATGACCGAGATACTTCTAATACTTTTAATATTATACACATGTGGATTTCAAGCTTAACAGGGTTGTCTGATATTCATGAAATAATTCCTGCTGCTAAATTATTAACTTCTGATTTTTTGTCTTTTTGAAGAAAAAATCATTTCTGTAATTCTGAAAAACGATACCCATTATCATGTGAACCTTTACTAAAAGCTAACCCGCAACTTTGGCCTTTCTTCTGATTATAACCTCAATAGTAAGTGACGGAATTCTCTACTTTGATTTACCGGAAATATGTTTGCTCTGTTACGAAATTTAAAAAAATGAAAAATGTATCCAGAAAAAATACTGTCTTTGCGAATGACACAATCCTCTGATAGGTTAACAATTAGGCCTCAGGTATATCACAGGCCGTCGAACGAAGAAGCTGTGTCATTTGTTTTAAAATAATTTAATGCCGCTGAGGAATAAGCTGATGTGAAGGCTCTTACTGATACCTAGAGATATTTACCTACAATTTTGCTATTATTCTATGTTAAGAAAACTTTGAGTTTGGAACACATCACGGTCGATTCATTTAAGCAAATGTGTACCCAATTCTATCTTTGTGCTCTGAACACAGCAAGACACAAGGGATTTAGAATAATTCTTATCTCATAGAGATTATACGCAACATATATGGAACGAAGTTTAATGAAGATTCATTGTACCAAAGTGAGATAATTACTAGACTGGTGTTTTCCACACCATTGAGACATGCTTCACACATATGGCGGTTGGCAGCATTACGGTAGGAGGAATGCCCACGACCAGCCCCACATTCATGGTGAACCTTCCCAAGTAAGGTTCCAGCTTGAAATAGACTTGAGCTCAGAGAGACAACACTGGTGAGAGGCACCGAGGTACTTGGCCCCTTGTTATGTATGCATACAATGATTCGGGAGAACCATTTGACTACTTTCGCCTCTTTGTGTATTTCTTGGTGAGGGTAGAGCCGTTACCATTTGCTGGTATACGAACATCTCACGACCATCTGTGGGCTGCTAGGAGAGCTTCCCTAGTATACAGCCTCAGAGAAAACCAGCATGAGATGAAAGTGAATACACAACGACCGCATTGTTGATTGGCTCCTGGGTCATTCTGCTGCTCTAGCTCACTACTTTGAACCACCTAGGTCACTGAGCCTTAAACAAATGCGGTGACGTCGGGGTATAAAAGAATCTTCTTTTGTGAATGAAAATGTGAGCAGAGGGTCAGAGACTAGCGAAATAACACAGAGTAAGAGAATAGTAAAGATGATTTTGACCTGGCAGGTATGTAGACATGTTTTACGCTCACATATTTCAGACGTGACTTCATAACCCTAATCGGTCTGGCATGTTTTGAAATATTGTGATTTTTTGTCGTTAAAATTACTATTGTTTCAGGATGTATGAAAAGGCAGGGCGCAGATTGGTTTGTGTTTGATCTAGGTGAACTAATATTCAAGCCGCCAGAGGAAAACTGTGCTACATTACGGTGATGAAAGTAGTACTTACTCCCCGAACAGGGGCATCATTTACATCTACAAAGAGCTTGCCAGATTTTGTCAACTCTTGGGATACATCTCGAGAACGAGTATGTCATATACCGTGAAAATACATTAACACTAAGAATCTACGATAAGTCATCCAACCTGCATGCATGGTTTGGTAGCCAACAATTGAAAAAATAAGACGTGAGCATTAACCAACTGTTTATTCAAAGAAACAGAGTAAATAACAGAAAATTAAAAGGGTGTTTTATATCGGAGAATCCATTCTTTGGATCAACACAGGCTGAAATGAAAAGACAATGGTGTAAAAGTATTTATTTTAACTGGTATTTAACGTTGTACTTAAGATTCTTTAGCTTTTGTGATGGAGAAAACCGGAGTACACAATGTAAATCAGTGTATTATTGACAAACCATTTAATACTGCAACTAAAATAGCGATAGTTGGATTTCAGTTGCAGATATACATTGCTATAGCCTTCTGAGTACAAAAGTGTAAATTACCACAGTTAATACTTGAATTATTATTAACACCAGCACCGAAAACATGTCAAGTGTATGATGGCTAACGGCGACAGTACGCCTCCAGTAATGCAGCTTGTGCCAAGGCGAAGAGACGAGTTGAAGGAAATTACCTCTCCCAATAAAGTACCCCACTAACATTTTAGTTGAAACTATCTGAACAAATTTTATGTAAAAAATCTGGGATCTTATTCGGAAAACTAACGCACCCGCAGGATTTACGACAGTTGTCCTCCATAAACGTGCGGTAGACGTTAGACTTGGCACAGAAACCCATCTTGACCCTCGATCTGCAGTACTCCGCGCCATCGGTGTCAACACAGGGGGCTGTTTAAGACAACATAAGGACAGTGATAATATTGGCAGCAATTTCCTCCAATTGAAATGAATAAAAATTACTGGATCTCTCCTAATCAATGTTATCTTTTAGGACATCATGATAAAATTCCCGCAGCAGATTTGATATTCACTCGGTGATTAAGTGTAACTCATTTGTATTTTATGTGGCAGGTGAGACGTGTGCTCAGCACATGGATCATTCTCGGAGATGGATATCCCAAGTTCCACTGTTTTCAGGTTCATGGTTGCTATAAGCAGTGGGTAACTCTCTCTCGTGTAGTGCAACATGAAGGTCACCGGTTTGTTTCACACCAACATGACAAAATCACACATGGAAGATCTGTCAGTATAACTCGCCCATTGTCAGCGAAAATAATTTACCATCCGCCATTGTACTAATGAAAAATTCTTGACAATGAATTTACACAACAAAGGCTTATCTTCCATTTCTAACTATGGCTGATTTTTGGAATGGCAAATGATCTCAGTACTTTCAAATATAAAGACGCTGATGTTCATTTGTAGTCCCGGTTCACCACATCATGTGTAAGACGAATAGAATTAGTGTACAGAACAGGGACAATACAACACTTACGTCTCGTGCTAGGCGGTAATGTGGGAGGAAGGTGAAGGTCGTCCACGCTCATGACTCCATTTACAAGAAGAACTTGTATTAGCTTTTGACAAGCTGTGTTTACGGAATCCTGAAGTATAACCGGAACATGTGAAAAAGGTGGAAAGAAAGCGAAAATTGTATCCACGTATAGAGCTGCAATAATGTCTGGGGTAAATACGTTCTTGGTCAAGCAATATCGAAATTTTTCATCTTACATCAACCCGTAACCCGTAAGTGTTTGAAACAGATATCGGTTATGTAAAATTCATTTTAATACTTTTCATGATATGATGTTGATATAGTCTCTTCAGTAAACATAGTCCGACTCTCACATGTGAAAGTCACAGAAAGCGGTTGGTGAAGTGTAAAGGCCATACGGACGTCTGTACCTCGAGGAAGTGAGGCTGCCAAGGGGGCCACACGTGGTGTTAATAAATTCAAGTTTCTGTCTCATACTGAAAAAGTCAATACTAAAGAGACATTTGCTTCCCACAAATTGACTTGCACCCTAGCAGTGACTACAATGATAAGCTCACGCAGGTGGGGTCAAGTTGAACAAAGCTTCGCTTTGTTACTAGTTACTAGTATATTATGTTGATATTATCCGGACTTAAAATGCAGCCTTATATTAAAGCTGTATGTCGGTCATGATGGTACTGACACGATTGCCACGTATCCTACAAGAAGACACAAGCTTAGTCAAGACTGCGGGGCCTCCGTGTCTCCGTCGGTTAGCGGGCTAGCGCAGCGCAATTGCCGAGAAGCCTCCCACTATTGTGGTAGCTGTGAGTTGTGGTAAGTCCAGCCACCAATTTGCGGATGGTCGTGGGTTTCCACCGGACTTTGCCTGGTTTCCTTCCACCATATCGCTGGCCGCTGTCGCATAAGTGAAATATTCTTGAGTACGGCGTAAAACAGCAATCAAATAAATAAATAGGTAGTCAAGACTCTAGGTGACGTTAACAGTTTGTGGCTGCCGTACGTGGCCTATCTGAGATACATGTGCTTTGTGGGCGCTTCACTGTCTAGAGGTTCCCCCATCCCGGGACGGAGCATTGCAGGAATTCCCAAAGCAGCGGTAATGCTTGCCTGCATTGATTTCCCTGCAATTGTAACGTGGGTGTGACTGGCACGGTCCGTTACGGTGACTTGAGTGCCACCATCTTTGTGGATTCGGAAAGCTCGACCGACAAACACCACCTAAAAAGACAGGAAAGATTTAGAATTAAAGCAATATAAAATAGTATATTACTCTGACTGAGGTACATACATTTGAACAACTTCGAACAACATGAACTTCCTTTTAAGGGCTTACTCTATTTGTGTCGGATTTAGATAGCCCTTGGGGTTTCACATCGACTCATACAATGAGCCATACTAGCAGCTGATTTCAACTCTTCAAAGTGGAAAATGTATCTGAGATACATGTAAATTAAGAAAGAAAATCTTTCTTTGCCTTTAAATCCACAACAGTGGAACAGTTGCTAGTATCCATATATGTTATGTGTTTCAGAAATCTGCCAATTTATGCCTTGGGGTTTCACATCGACTCATACAATGAGCCATACTAGCAGCTGATTTCAACTCTTCAAAGTGGAAAATGTATCTGAGATACATGTAAATTAAGAAAGAAAATCTTTCTTTGCCTTTAAATCCACAACAGTGGAACAGTTGCTAGTATCCATATATGTTATGTGTTTCAGAAATCTGCCAATTTATGCCTTGGGGTTTCACATCGACTCATACAATGAGCCATACTAGCAGCTGATTTCAACTCTTCAAAGTGGAAAATGTATCTGAGATACATGTAAATTAAGAAAGAAAATCTTTCTTTGCCTTTAAATCCACAACAGTGGAACAGTTGCTAGTATCCATATATGTTATGTGTTTCAGAAATCTGCCAATTTATGTCTGACTGTATCTTTGATCCAGCACTAACTGAACACTTTCCAGTACTTTGTACTTACATTTCCTATTTAATGAATAGATTTCATCTGATTTAGCCTTTCGTATCCCTCAGGTGCACATTACCAATATTTTGAAAACTCCTCATAATAACAGTCAAAGTTGACTGTTCGTCTTCAGTTTCCAGAGTTTAGGCAATTCAATCATATGGACTATTGAACTTCAACAAAGGGTAGTATGCCCTGGATGCACACGCTGTAATCCCTCATTTACGCCTTTATACGAGGAAAAAATAATTCTGCGTGCTTTTGTAGATGTATGCTATAATGATTACAACGTGCTCCCTTTTATATAATTAAATCCAGTGAGAATACAGTGGTAGGTCCACTTTCCATTCTAAAACACTTACGTCTATATTATCAGGATCCAGCCAGTTGTCTAGGATCTTGTGGAAAAGGGCCTTGGCGAAGTCCTCAATCAAACTCGTTATAACGGGTATGGCAATCTCTCCAAACTGACGCTCATCTCTGTCAAGGGAATGAACCACGGACCAACAGCCGGTCACGGTGACAACTAGGCAGAGCCAGCCTTTATGAAGAAGGCAAAATGAGCAAAGATTAAAACCAAAGTTGAAACATTCTGTCCTTGCAGTGTTCTACCAACTTATCCGAGACTTTTAGCTATTTTTCCTTTCTTTTCATGCCACTTTAAACTGTCCAGCTTTTATGACACCTTCTGTTTTTCTATGTTCTGTTTTGAAGGAAAAAAAAAAGAGAAAACCGTTACGTTAGCCAAAAAACCCAAGTCGTCAATATACGAGTAAATTCCGTAAATATGGGATGAAAATTATATTCACCCATGTGAGTGCACTGTATTTTTGAAGAAAGATATACATGGATAATCAGTTAACATGCAATTGTGTGAATAAAAAAGCTGCATCCAGCGTTTTAAAGATGTTAGAAGAATGCAGTTTCTTCACTTGATTTTAATTTAGGTCTACCGCGTTTAGAAGATAGCACCACAACTGTTGTCTTTTGGGAATTCGATAGTACATACACATGTTTTGTAGAATGCTCACTTCCAGCTGTGTGAACATTTCTTTTGATACAGCCTGTATGGACGCTTGTGTAAATGATATATAGAATTACTACAATACTATTATTATTGCTGTGTAGATCTTTTTGAACACTTACCGCACAATCTCATGATGTCGACTCTCTGTAGATTTATCTAGCCGTCGACGATCTACGTCTTCCACGTAAGCCTGCCCACAATCCGCTAGAGGGCTGTCGTGGATAAAACAGCTGCTGATTCTCATAGCTTGATCTGTTCTGTGGGTGACCTAGACATGACAGCGAATGTAACCCTCAGATAACGAGGTTTTGTTCAACATAAGGCTAGCTAGCTCCAAATGAAGGTTGTGATAATCTTGGAATTTATCCAGAAATTTGTACTTTCGATTCCAGACGTTGTTCTAAATTGCTAGATTCCGGTTTCGAAATGCGAGTGTTTGCTTGGCGATTTCTCTTTTAAAAACGGAATAAAGCGAAGAATTTCAAACGTCTTGTCTGAAAACGCGGTAAGAATGACGTGATAATTCGCTGAAGCTTAGAATTTAGAAATTTAATGGATTTTTTCGCGGGGAGGGGGAGGATACGAGGGCTGATGAAGTGGGGGAGGGAAGGAAGTGAAGAAATTCAAAGATATAAAAAGGTCTGAACATTGTCTTCACGGTATTTCCACATTGTCTATATTGGAAGCTATAGTATCAGAATTCCATGAATCACTGACCTGAGGGAATCTGTGGCATTGCAATGTTGACTCTGAGACCCTTGGAATCGATCAAACATACATCCTGTAAATTATCATTGGTAATATATAAGCATTTGTATAATCGATTAGAAATTACTATGTCTGACCTGAGTTGTGGCATCTCGTGGAAATAAAATCAACAAGGGAAACACAACAAAAAACAAACGTGTACATGAAAAAGGAGTCCCTTCAGAATAAAATAGTATAATCAAAACGGGGAAGTTGTCAGCTTTCAAAAGGTGGCGCTGTTATTGGTGGTGCTAGGGATTGTGCTGTTTGTATTGTTGTTAAGGTTGGGGATGGCCCCCTTCTTGTTCTGGGTAATCATTACCCACCTTGTGACATTGGTCAATCTGTTTTCGATTTACTTGAGAATTATTTTGATTTTCCACTTTTCTCACCAGCTTATCAACTTGACTATATACACTTGTTATGCCTAGCCCTTGTGAAACGACGGCAATCGCCTTGCTTATCAAACTGTCATCACTATACACATGTGAATTAACTTCTTCCCTGAATATTATGTAAATGTAGTCCATAGACATCCATCAGAAACGCATATTGCCTTTCGTACTCGAGACACATTCGACAAGTTCTTCACCACAGTTCTGGGTATAAACTAGTGCCTTCTTAATTTAACCTTCTTTTAAACTATTTATTTGAAGTTAAAAATGGGGCTTACCCTAGGAGTCGAATCCGACATTCGTATACCAGCCGCCAACCAAAATGGGCGTTCCTGGTCTAAAATCACAATTATTAGGCCTGACGCCGTGCTCAAGAATTTACTGGACAGGGGTACAGGTACATGACCGGAAGAAAACAGACTGCCAAGTGTAAACGGTTGACCTTAGCGTGCTACATGTCAAAACACCCCGCAGCAGGAAAGCTGTGCACTGGTAATTGCTCAACATGCTGTTAATATGTTTGACTCCTGTGGACGACGTGAACACCTCATGACGTTGCGTTGTCACAAATTTCCAACACTTGGAATTTTTCTTCACACATTAATGTAACAATAAGAAAACATTAAAATACCCACTTGGTATCCTTTTTTCACATAGCTGTTTTTCTGATATCACAAAAATGTGTTAGCTACTTTTCATGTGAGCTTTTGTACTTTCACGTTTCCATCAACATTATCTTTGTAGCGCATGAATCCCGTCAGCGTCTGTTTGTTGATAAAACTAAAACGTGCACCCCCATTTCTGTTTCTCAGAGACACGTATAAACTATCATATAAAGCATTCTCCTTTTGAAATTATTACGTTTTTTTCCACAGCGCAGCTGAAGAAATTGAAGCCACTAACAGCTTAGAAATTTGAAGGACTGATTTGACGTTATTATTGTCAGAAATAACCACAGTTGTGCTCCATAACCATTCATTCATTCATTCACAATTGTGGATAGCTTGCCCTAGATACGCTAAGTTTATTTTGTGTCCGGTTCGTCATGAAAAAATCAAGTTTTCTATGTTCTAGTGCCTGGCGTTGCTTTTGAACATGCTTTCAGGTAAAAAGACAGAATTACAAAGGATTAAATCAGTGTATAATCTCTATGATCTGTAAATTCCACGTGAGATCTGAGATTTGAAGTCTGAGGTCTGAGAACAATTAAGGATGATGGTTGTTTAAAAAAGCGACAAAGGCTCATTTTATTCATATCCCCTTAATGTGGAATGGCAATATATGTCACCTAGATTTTTCAGTTCATGTCATTCAATCCTTATGACAAAGTTCCTCGAAGAAAACCCTGTCCCGTTCGCTACCTTTCTTTGTTATCTCGGATTATGCGCATTTGGACATCAGCATTAAAAATTTTTAATGATCAAACACAGTTAATTTGGCCACACTGGATCAAGTTGGAGCAATGCCATTTTCATACAGAAAGTATACTGCAAATGGAGTTAAAAGAAAAGACAACACTAGACAGAATGTATACATGTATCAGTAAAAAACCAGATTCATTGTTCAAAAAACGTCAATTTTTATTTTGTGAAGTGGGATAACCGATACATCTCACTTCATAGTGAGCAAAGACGCCACGTAGGGAAAGTTGCCATGCTCTCAGTTTCAACCAATCAATGGTACGGATGACGTGACATCGTGTCTCCGCTTCCTCTAAAATGGCGTATCCCTTGGCCTCGTAAGAAGTTCAGATTAAAAGGTGACTTATAGTGTTATCAAGCAGGTCGGAAAGATAAGCCCACTCCCGTTTGGGTCTGTATGGACCCTCTTTTTAAATAACTTTAGTAATATTTTTTGCTGTCTTTTCTTTTAAATATTTCTCTCATTTGGCAGAGGAAAGCCCACAGGAACCAAATTCTTCCTGTCTTCGTACAGGAGCCATATGCTTGCTAGAGGGGGAAGCAAGAGTTCATTCAGGGCTTGGAAAACGCCAAATTCATAATTTCACTCACTCACTCAAGCAAGAGTTCACGGTGCTAGTAGTTCTAAAGCAATTTTTGCAATCTTTGCAAAATAAATACTGAGAAATGCCCGAAACAATGTCGAACCTAACATACCATTATTGTCGAAATATTTATTTATTTACTTGATTGGTGTTTCACACCGAATTCAAGAATATTTGAGTTATGCGACTGCGACCAGCATTATGGTGGGTTGAAACCGGACAGAGTCCAGGGGACAGCCACTATTCTTCAAATAAAACGAAGGCTCCATACATGCGTGGTAAATGGAATAATTTAAACAACCACCCTTATAGTAAATCCACCAAAGCATGGCTTTTATTACATCAGGATAAATTTTCCATGATATGGACGCGATAAATCCACGCCGTCTATCTTTGTTACACATGAAATCATCCGACGAGTTTACCAGACACGGAACTCAGGCTGTGAATGTCTGAAAAAAGGTAGATCAGTGGCATACTTAAATAAAACTTTTGGAAAGCGCATAGTTTCCAGAAAGATATCATTTTTCATCACAATGAGCAAAAATATACACCTTACAGCTACCATTAAATTTAAGTATATAGGCATGGTAGGGGGGATTATTTAACCCGATCTTCATGTCTTTGACTCACGTTACTGTTGTCACTGCAAACTCAAAACCAGGATTTAAATCGCATCTCGTATCCCCTGGTGTTTGAAAAACGCCCATTTTAAAGCAAAATAATTCATCGCTGGAACTGAATTGATTAAAACGCCAAATGTCCTTATTACAACAGGTCTACAGACAATCAAGTCATTTTTATTTTTGCCAACAAAATCCCAGTTTCCATTATAAATGTATGGAAGCAATTGTCTAGTTTCAGATGCCGGTAGGCATTTAGGTTATTTATCAGTCACTGATGCATTTAAACCACTCAGACGCTGGACGTGATGTTTATCTTCGTAATACATTTTTTGATTGTTCCTTTCCTTTCCATTTGAATGGTAGACACGCTACACTAAAGAATGCTTCACTTATACAACTTGCTTCAGGAAACCAAACAGAACCTAAGGAAACTCACACCCTGTGCCCAGGTACCCGAATAACTGCCTGAGCAGTTATAGTGTATTCAGCACTGCTGGTCATTTACATATATATTCTGGTGGTCATTTTAGATGAAAAAATGAATCCTTGTTCTTTTAAAAATCTTGCCCAATTCCAACGCGTTGTTGTTGCATTGTTTGATATTTGGCTTTTTAGCGAATAAACGACACCATTTACAGATACACGGGTGGCAGGTACAAGGTATATTTCTAAGACGGAGTCAACTGCACTTATTTCTTCAGCACCTGTTCATACTTACTGACACATCTTCCACTAACATTGACGTACAGATGGCAGCAGACCACATCTTTCTCCGGGCACGGGTGCTTCACGGACTCTTTGTAATATTCACGTGCATAAGTGACGACTTCCCTTATAGATGTGAAGAATACCATAAATAAGGAACATATATATACACTTCTGAAGATATCTGAGGATTTGTTCACCCTGGTGCTATAAATGGAAAGCTACGAGCGTAGCTCTCGTCTCTATGTTATAACAACGAAGTCCAGTACATGGCTTACAATATTTGTGATACACAACACAGCAAAAATCACATTATATATGTTATAGAAGCATTCGGAAAAAAACAAACTTGTTCCATCTTCAGGTATGATGCCACCCTCCCTCCTTTTTTTCCCGAATTTATTTATCTATTTGATTAGTTTTTTTTTTAATATCGTTAAAACAACAAACCATCTGATACCCGCATATACAGTAGATTTACATAATAATAACTGTAGCCTAGAAAGTCCTCTTCATGATGAACAGAACTGCAGTTGTGCTCTAGAAAAGTCATAATCATGGTGTTGTCTATCTAAGGTTATCGTGTCAAAGAAATAGCATCAGACTGCGCTCAGACAGCATTTCTTGCCTAAAATAACCCGAACCGAAAGTCTGCGGTCGGTTATTGATTCCTACATACCGTTGCGATGACGTTTGGTGGGTGAACTGAAAATGCATTGCTCAGGAGTTAAAAGTGAACAATGGTCAACTCGTTATATATATATATATATATATATATATATATATGTATATATATATATATATATATATATATATATATATACCCAATTGCCAAAATACAAAATTGATAAACTGAGGTGTACGTAAACTGTGTCGTCACAGTCTTGCCCTGGGTAAATGAGACACACAGGATTTTTTGCCTGTGGATGTGCACAGGTACATGTACACCATACTGTGATCCACAGGTCTACAACCTAAAGCTCATCGAGGGGCCTGCGTTGCTCAGTTGGTTAGCGCGCTATCGCAGGGGAGTAATCCAAAAGCCTCCCACCAACGGGTCGCTGTGAGCTGAAATTCAGCTCATGCTGACTTCCTGTCCTGTCGTACGTGCGAATGGTTTCCCCCGGAGTTTGCCCTGTATCCCCCCGCCGTAATGCTGGCCCCCGTCCTAAAAGTGAAATGTTCTTGAGTACGGCGTAAACACCAAACAACCTTATTTATACATGAACTGTATGCTCATGACAAACTTAAGGTTCTTGTTTAAGTGGCATTTAGAAGTTGGGATGGAAGTACACTAGAACATGTCTTTCTTATGGATATACAACTTCTTGGTTTATTATCACGACGTTTCGATGTAGATACTAACATCGTTATCAACTTAAGGTTCCTTTGTAAACATACGTGAAGAAATGCGATATAATGGTACTATACGCGGAGGCAAAACTTGATTTGGCAACGCGCAAAAGAAAAGATTTTATGACCTTATCACATGAGTTTGATAGCAGAGAAATCGTCTTTTGTCGACAGCCAGACGTTGGCAGAATTTGAAGGAGCTTACATGGATATAATTGCTACATACCCACTTGTATTATTTTTCCTGTACAACTACAAGGCCACGAGCTTTCACTTACTAGTTTGCATGATAAAGGACGACATATAAAAAATGTTCTGTTTTTTTTACCGATATCGGTTTTCGTAACGCGCACATCGTCTCCAGCCCCAGAGCCCGCAGTGAGAGGAACCAGCACGGTAGTTACTGCGATGTGTTGTTACGCGTTTAGAGGACCGTGACTTGGTTTCAACACTCGTTGGTACATTTCGACAGCACGTGTTGGCTCTGTAACGGATAGAAGAAACCTTGAGCTACTAAGGGCTTTCGTATACAGAGCTGTGAAATTTTGTAAAGATACTTAAAACGTTTTTCGATTTATACGTGTTTAAAATTCATGCAGCCTTTCATGCTATGCGTAATGAGAGGTAACATTAAAATAAAGATGACACTACATAATTCTACTTATTTTTTGAATACGTGTTAAGAGGGATCTTCAGTAAGTGTGTGTTCAATAAGGGTATGTTTATACATATATTGGGTTGGTGTTAAACACCATTCTTAAGAGATTTTCACTTGCAGGACGGCGGTCAGCGTTATGATTGGAGAAAACCAGAGTGCCCGGAGTAAACCAGCAAGCGTTGTGAAATATCTGACGAACCTGCTGACTTAAAGGTCACAGCCGAAATAGCGAGAACGGGACCCTAAAATGTGATCTCAATGGTCAAAGGTAAGACGATGGTCAAAGGCCAGAAAGTTGAAGCGAAACAGGTTTTCAGCCGTCTGATTCAGCCGAGGCACGTTAGACGTGTCTAATTTCATGCAACCTAGCCCAAGCACAGACCAACGCTCATTTTCTGTACAGCAACAATTAATTACGATTAATCACGAGATGGTAAGAACTATTCGGCGGTAATTATTAGGAAAAGTATGATCCTTATCCGGTATTCGAGCCAGGATAATACATGCCTCTATCGTTACGGCAGCAAATTACCAGTTATTCACATATTAATGAAATACATACAAAGTCTCATGGACAAGTGGGGCAGGTGGTAAATGGTTCAAAATCTTGTCCTGCATGTCCGGCTACAACCATCCTAGGCCTTTTGTGGAGTGATATTCACTCTAGGCTGTTTGATATGCCTGTGAGAATAGCTCACCCTTTAGCCACGGTAGTCACCATACGTCTAACGGGCTCGGGTAGATCATCTTCCTTAGCAAAGGCCAAGACCTTGCGGTCTTCATCTGATAGCTGGCTCTGCGTCCTCAGCTTTTCAAGAACTCTCAACACAGAGGAGGTATCTCCGAAAGTGTACCCTACTATGCCGAGTAGAATGGCGAGAAAAGCAAGTCTAAAACACATCTTGTATGAAGACCTGCCGTGCTGCGCTTCGCCGATAGCTTACGGAAGGCGCAAGCTGTTCTGATGACCTATTTTTTCAAGAGATTATCTCGACACATTCACTGATGGCAGGTCACGTATTTTCGGCTCGGCACTATACGGCAGAAAATGGAGGAAAATTAATAACTTCCACATTAACTACGTCTCCCAGTCGTACGTGGAAATGTCCACCAGAAACCTGCGAATGGTTGTGGGTCTTGCTCGGGCTCAGTTTCCTTCCATCCTATCCGTCGTAAAAGTTAAATATTCTTGAGTACGACGTAAAATACCAATCAGACGAACAAAGAAACAAACAAAGACATAAATAAATAAATTCATTGGCCAACCTTTCTTAGATATACATGTATCTAATAACAAATATATTGTACAGGATGTTTTGCATGATGTGACGTCAGAGAATGCACCATGGGGACGTACCGAGCAGATCAAGGCCCTTTCTCATTGGAACAGATTTTTTCTTTTCCATGTTGGGAAGGCATTTCCTTAGTAAATCTGTGTTGTTCCGAACTCATCCTGAGAAATGTCAGCAGCATCCTGCCTAACGCATAACTACACTTTGGCACAGGTGACGGTTCTAAATTCAAAATAAATATATATGACTGTTCAGTTGGACCGAAATGCTTGAAGTTAACAATCACAGTGAGCTCAAATTCCGATTTTTGGCGTCAATGTAGGTGTCTAAACACTATAAAATTCCACGAACCGTGGTGAGGTGATAAATGAGGAAACGCAACTGCCACAGGAACACGAAGGCATTCAAGGTTATAGTGATTGGCCAAGTCCTTACAGTTGAACTTTCCCGGTTAACCATTTTTATTCGCCAAAATTGGCACATCATACCATAGAGGTATCTGAAACATGAAGCCGAAGCGATTTAGCGAATAAAAGTTGCCGAATTTTTTTTCAAGAGCGATAGGCTGAGATTCGTGACGCTTGATGTTCCCTACACGTTTATCTGCCCATGAAGTCCCATGACGTCATATTGGCGATATGCCATTTTGTGCAGCTGTGAACTGTGCTAATCACCCACCGAAATACGATGGGATTAGCTTTTAGGCTTTCTCATCGGACCCCACCATGCAAACATAATTGCCATGAAACATGACAATTTCGAACCCAATAAGTGCTTCCGTGGGGTCTCCGTGGCAGAGGAAATTGGGGCGCTAGTGCAGCGTAATGACCCACGTGTCCCTCACCAATGCGGCCGCTGTAAGTTCAAGCCCAGCTCACTCTGGCTTTCTCTCTGGTCACCGGAAGGTCCAGCAGCAAACTGCAGATGGCCGTGGATTTCCCTCGAGCTCTGCCCGCTTTCCTCCCATCACAAGTGAAATATTCTTGAGCACGGCGTTAAAAACCGAATAAAATAAATAAAAAATTAACAAAGGTATTCTACATGGTTAGTCCGGCCAGAATTGTCCGTGAATGCCATGTTCCCTTCGTTGAATTCCATCTCCTTGGTTTTCAAATCTGAGACATTAAAATATTAGTCTGTCGCTTAGTTCTTTTCTTCTATGTATAAGTGTGGTAGACTGTTTTCACATTTAGCAAAGGGGTAGCCGTCATAACGATATGTGGTATGTTCACTTGACCCTTTAACGCCAGTCTGGGTTTAAATCCTCAGCTCGTTTGTAGGTATGTCGTAAAATATATAGGGAGATAATTCCACAGTGAAATTTGGTTCACGCGAACAATATTCATGGCATTCAACGTTAAATGATGCTTTATTCTAAGTGTTATTTATGATTTAGCAATATAAAGATTTTGTGTATTTAAAGAAGTTTTAAGCAATGCTTTCAGATGGAGATCTTCGAATGTATATCCATACCATGACGTCTTATACGACGCCGCGCTCCCACTGAAACATCAAGAAACAATCTTTGATGTCATCGTGTTTGGGCGTGAAAAAGTCAAGGCGTAACAAACGTGATACTCCGTTGCAATGAAGTATCAATTTTTAATAACCGTCAAGACAATACCGGGATTTCAGTTATGTATAAATAATAAATCTTATATATAAACAATATGCCAATGGCATGACGCCTACTTTCAGTCATTAGATCTGAACGCATATTTATATATACACCGCTGCTTTATTGGAACATGATTTTGTTCGTGAACCTGCCTGATTTTACGATTCCTCCACCATGCAGACTTCCATTGTACAAGTGAAATGTTCTTGTGTATATGTACAACGATGAAAAAAAAAATACACCAGCAAGTAAAATTACGTTCACAAGATCGTCGTCGATCGACCAGAGATAAAGAAAAGAGTATGAACATATGCATTTATTTCCTTTTTCTTTCAGTTTCATGTCTACGTACATGGTTATGTTTGCCTCCCACTGGTCCGTCAATAATGCGCCTGTTTAGCGAATTAAACTACAAATTCGGGGAACGTCTCTCCATCCTGGTTGAAATGACTTGGTTTAGACGTTTGCTTTCTGTTTTATTTATATAACATATTTCTTATTTTGAATTATTTGATTGGCGTTTGCGGCGTACTCAAGAATATTTCACTTATACTACGGCGATCAGCATTAGGGTGTTAGGAGACCCACGAACATCAGCCGGTTACTGGCAGTTTCCCCAACTACATTGGAAAATCCACTTAAGACTGCGTCCTTTTTGCCTTTAATAAGCTAAAATATAAAGCGCCAAAATATGAATTGAGACTCCTTGTTAATACAGTGTAAAAAGTAACATCTGACGAAATTGAATACTCTGCCAAGTTTTGAAAAACACCACTCACATGCTGGCGATATGAGATCGATATTCGTAATACATGTAGGATATAAAATCAAAATTGAAATATTAAGAGCCCGACGTACAATGTTATTAATCTAAAGAATATTCAGGCAAAAGTCTTCATAATTGATGGCTTTGCCCTCCGTCTCCAGGAATGTCACGTCTCGTGTTTGCTCTGCTTTCAGACAACATTTCGACACATGCACGAAACAGTCGTCTAATATCACTTTCGTAAGTGTAGAAGAAACCTTGGCAGAAATGGGCACTGCTAGTGTTGCGATTCTGGCTAGACACCAGCATTCAAATCCTACCACGGATCTCCACTTAAAAGATGGAGTATAAATCGCACAACAATTCATATTAAAGAAAAGCTATAACCATGGTCTTTAATATTTTTACCCAAAACAGTAATTTGAAACCCACACACACGGTGGGCATTTATGACCAGCCTCTAGCAGAATGTTGTCTATGCAAAAACATTGTCTAAATTCGTCTTTCATCCGAAATTTGCTTCATATTTACGTTTTTTTCTCCTTTAAAATCTCTCTCCTGTGCACACACAGACAGATACTCTTATTCATCAAATCTTCTCACCCGTTGCACTAATGATTCAAACGGGTTACCATTTTAAAATGGAAAAATCGCACTGAAATGAGGGTTTAGTGAGTCGAAAAAAAAACTATCAAGAGCTGTCTCTGAAAAAGTATTCACCTTCCAAGAACATATATGAGTCAGTGCTAAACATAAAAATTACACACAAAGTTTTGTAATGTCATTCCTCACCCATATTAGTAATAAAGTCCATAAATCAGCCCTAAAAGGAAAACATCTGACCACGTCTAATTTTGGGAAAAACAAAATCTAAAAAACATTAATAAAGAACTCTCAAATACATTTTTTGATGGCCTTTCCGCTCACCATAACTTCACTTTTATGCGGTCTTTCACTTTAACCAAGCCGCAATTGGGAAGAGTCAAGTCGTGAAGGAGTGATCTCAATGATCAAAAAACAACTCTTCTTTCTGTATGGTATTATCACAGGAAGATTTATTTATTTTTTTTATCCACAATGCAGCGTAATGTTAACAATTGTTCGAACAAACATTAACAATAAAACGTATCTGACTAGTCCAACAATGATCTTCTATCAAAAACATCGAGGTCAACATCTGAAAAAAGAAATTATTTACTTCTGTCAAGATATATGGCGTTATACTTAATGTACGTATCTGTAGTCCATTTTCTACAGATTGGTACTTAATTATGCATATTTGTTTGCAATGGAAGGAGAAATACATGTGACACAGTTCACACAAAGATTGCAGCATGATTACGAGTCCACTCCGCTTTCAGATGCCGCATTTAGATATTTAATGGTGAGCATTTCTCAAGGAATGCTGCATGAATTCATGAGTTTTACGCCGTAGCTCAACAATGAAACCCTAACTGAGGTAAATTGACAGAAGGCCGGCCTCGTAACCATTTGCCAACTATCACATTGCCGTCGATGATCTGGTTTTACTCTCTGTTCTGTAGTGTTTTGTATTGCACAGTTCCTACCTGGCACAGATCTCTTCATGACAGGAATTTCGTCCACCGTGTTACAGGAACTCTACAAAGCACATGAAAATAATACAAGATAATATCGTGCAATTTCACGCGTTTTTAAATGTTCAATAGTTCATTGCATTGTCAACCTGAATACTGAATCCTTTGACTCCAGTTGCAAAACTGATAAACCCTATACCATCATCTCGTGCAACCCTTGTTGTAGGGCTAAACCAAACATGGACTAAATTGTACTCTTAGCCACGCTTGAACCTATTAACGAAATTTCAGTCTGCGTTGCGGCCAAAATGTTGCCCAGTCCCCCCATTTATAATATTTAACCGAGAACAAAGTGCTGCTTACGTTCCAAGGAGAAACCTATAAAAATTAAAAATGACATGAAGATAATTGCATTCAGCAGAGCCAATTCCATGGTCCATATGGGTTTTCCATGAATACAACTCTTTAATCCAAACTATATAACAAAAATGTCCTCAAAAACGAAATTTCACGACATTTTCAGTAAATTTTCCAGATATGACGTGATTGTAATCGTCATCTTACGTGGAATCCGGAAAGTATGGGCATCAGTTAAGATAATGAGATAAGGCCTCAGAACCACGAAACCATCTTGGACTTAAAATCAAACCTTACTACTAACTTATGCTGTACTAAAACTGACATTTACTGTAAAAAAATTAACTTCAGTGCTGACAGATATGATAATTGAAAATCAGTGTTCTAAAAATTAGAATTACAAGTACAAGACATTCAGGAACTATAACAATTCAATATTGATGATTCTTTCTTCACAGTAAATCAATGTTTGGCAAAAAATATTTAAGTTATTAGTAAGTAAGATTTAAGTCTACGACAGCTTCTTGAGCCAGCGTTTGAATTTACGCAGTCATTTTTGGCCATACGTCATCATTGGACGTCCAAATGGGTCATTTTTTAAAGGCAAAAGTGGAATCGACAGGAAGCTTTGGTTTACATATTATCTACCGAAACGTAAAACCGGTTTTAATACACTTGCAAGTTTTGCGAAAAAATACGAAATCAATACAGAGTATCTGGATTCGTATCAGCGAAACCTGCATTTAAAAAGACAGGTTTCCCGACAGGTGGAACTCTTTTGTACACAGGATAATGAAGGAATTTATCCGAGCAGTGAGGGTCGTTTGTAGCGTACTTACCCCGTCACACTCTCCCAAGCCACACACTGTGAACCGACAATGGAACCAGACTGCTCGGCCACCTCGGAGTTTGAAGGCGTTGAAATAAGGGCTGTATACCACGTTACCTGCAGTAATAAAGCCTTGAGTTTTGCCCAAGACTATTCCATCCCCACATCTGTCAAGTAAAAACCAAAAAATTGCCGTAAGTTGAATGTCCTATAGTTTGCTTGCTTGCAAGGTTTAAGGCCGATTTCAACATTCTTTGTGTACTATTCGAGGAGTTTCTCTTTGTAACAGGCCAGTCCCCAGGCCGACGGTTATATGTGTACATTTATGTGATTGGTGTTATTTTACGCCGTACTCAAGAATGTTTCACTTATTCGACGGCTGCCAGCATTAAGGTAGAAGGAAACCCACAACAATCCGCAGGTTTCTGGCAGATCTTCCCGCGAACGGCAGGAGAGGAAGCCAGCATCAGCGGGGACTTCAATTCATGCAAGCGATCGCATTGGTGAGAGGCACCTGGGTCATTATCTGGTGCACCAGCGCGCTAACCTCTCGACCACAGAGGTGTCCCAACGGGTTATAGTACAGCGTCAGTGGAACACGAAACTGAAGACAGATTTTCTATAGCAGCACTACATTTTATACTGAATACATAGTGACGAAATTCTCGATTTGAAAGTCAAAAGAAGGGCAGGGCTGTGGACTGAACCCGAACACTAAGGAGTAAATACTTCCTGAACTACTTCCTGCATCATTCAATATTTGCAACGCTATAAGTCTGTGTCGCTTTGTTTTTCAGAGTTTAAACCACGTACCTTTCTCTAATCCTCTAATTACGCCTACCACTCAGGACATAAACCACCCAATGTTTACAGATTAAAATCTCGTTAATTGCTCGGGCAATATTTCATCAGACAGAGTCTACTTGACTTAACCACTCATTCATTTTAAAGTCGTTACCGTGGGATAAATCACCATGAAGGCTCGATCTACACGGGCCTCGTCAATGGATCGGGCCACATCCAATATAACGGAAAACTTACCCTGCACGGAGAATTGGATATGTAGTGACCCCATTAGACGCCAGACAGCTGAGAGCACGAAAAGCTGGTAATGTACCTTAAAGGGATAGGCAGCGCATGTTCACAGTTAAGTTTGCCAAACGAGTTGGTCAGTATTATGTTCATTTCGGTGAACCATTTTTTCTAACACCTACAACGACAGTGGAAACTGGCATTTGACAGTGCCTCGTCGGCGAACATGAAACGCAACCATTGTGTGTGGTGACGTAATTGTTCCAAGAGCGGAACACTTTTGTCACCCGAGACTGTTGTAAGCTGTCAGGCTTGCGGTTCAAACTTTATGTATAAATTTATGACAGGAAATACTCTGCAGTGTTGTTCAGTTATGTATTTGTTATAATTAAAATATGTAACATTAAAACAGTGTCCTTACCCTATGCTATTACACTGACAGCGAACTCAACATTTATGTCACAGTTTATAAACAGCTGATATCTCCTAGCTCTCTGATTGGTAAATCTTTTATAAGCTTAAAGCATGAGCACCTTCTGACGCCCCAGTCGGCAGCAAAATACTCCACACTTCAAACGAAGATTATTCAGGAACGAATTCATACAAAGTCCAACCGATTTTTCGTATTCAACAGAAAATTTTGTCATCTTTGTAATGAACAGTGCTTTTCACATGAGCTGTCTTTCACTTTAAGAAAAATAAGTTTTCATTGAATACATCATTTTCAGTTAACACGTTTATTATTTTATTATATTTCCACGTCATTATAATGTATTAGTTTGTTGCATGCAGCAAAATAAGATTTCGAAGCATTTTATATGCAATAGAATGAGTGGCAAAAGTGCTGAAGTGGGATCGCTAGAGTTGTCATTTAGGCCGACTTACATGTAGCATACAACTGTCGGCTTAGTATAAAAAGCATAGGCGAGATGTCAGCATGGTAATATTCATTTATGTATCTAATATTTGTCGTTTCACGTCATGCTGAAGAATTCTTTCACACAATGTCGGCCATGTTAGTCGCCGAGGCAAACCGAGTGCCCGGAGCAAACCAACAACCTTTGACAAGTTATTCACAAACTTTTGATCTTTAAACAATTATTGTATTGTCATGTCGACCGCCTATTGTCCCTCACAGGGAAAGTAGAGCGGGTGTATAGAAATTCCCTGTTCAAAGGCTGGGTTTGAACCCTCAACTCGTGTGGTAAGCGATCGGGCGCTAGCCATATCTTACTGTTAGGACCATGTGCTACCAACAAGGCATAAAACCGTTACATTGGTCTTAGTCAGTTCATTACCTCAGGGTAATATCTTAGACTGCTAATCAAATTAATAATTGATTGTTTAGGCTTGTATCGATACAGGGTAATAAACATTATCGGATTTTAAGGTTATTTCTTGACTCACACTTGAGGTCTCCCCGTGGAATACAACATACTAATACAGCTTGCTTGCTTCGTCCAAATTCGCCTAGCCAATAAAATACCTCTCGTGATGTCAAGTGCAAATTTACTTACCAGTAGAATCGGAAGCTTTCAGCCGAATCTTTTTACCTATAGAGATTTGCCCGGTGGTGACCTGCCTACCAAGGACGTCTAGTACACGAAGGTCAAACGTGCCGGCGGAAGCCCCTCCAAACAGCCTCTGTTCTTCGTTCGGTGCAATGAACCTGCAGGGCAAAAAAGTTTAAGAAAATTGTACACTTCTTCATTTTTAAAATATACTGTGTGAGGGGAACAGACTATGAGATGATAGTTCCAGTGATATGTAGTTTGTTGTTTGCAATGTGTATTTACCACAATGAGCTCAAAATTCTAGCTTTTTGTCGTAAGCTCTTAGAAAACCCCAGAGGGATACGTTATCGGGTGAAGTACCTATTCCCACGCAATGCCGAATCTAGTCCAAGCTGAACTGGCCGGTATAGTCTGGCGGTGTACGGGTTATGTGTTACTATTCTCAAAAAACCCAACGCAAAGAGCCAGAATGAACAGACTTCACATTTGGTTGGAATTCTTTTCGGCGAGAGAAATGTATTCTGTTCAGTAGAGGAACACTCGATACTCAATGGCATTTGTATCTAACCAGACGACGTCCAGTGTAAGGGATATAATTCATGTCATGCAAAATCCCGCTTCTCAACGAATTTACTTCAAAATGATAGCACTGAAATATGAACAAGAGTCTATCTGATAACCTGTAAGTCCCGTTCTAATGCGCGATTTCTACTTATATGAATTTCACACCCACTGTAATGTTTGACAACGTTTTCTGTGCTTTATTTTACGATTCAACACGTACCAATCAGCAATGAGTTCCACAGACGTACCAGCATCCCCGTGGGCGTCATATGAGCAGGACAAGGTATGAACTTTCTGGTACAAGAACACCTCGCGGGCTTCTTCACCCCAACCCACTTCCACGTCAATTGTATAAGTGTTACTGTTGACTTTGCGCTGGGGGAAGAAACAGTTCAGCAGACATTATTATCACTCCTTGCGTACAGTCGTGAGTTTCCCCCCTGCTCTGCCTCGCATCGCTACCTATCTATCTCCTTCGCTACCTCCGAGGCCATCTAAAAATCGTTTAACTCCAACAGCTGTGCCCTCTACCTGCTAACAAAAGATATATAAAAATGTAAAAAAATATATTATAATTATTCATGAAAACTTTGCTATGGAGGACATCTCGTTACCTCACTACCTTGGCCTTTCTGATAGAAGGCGCGGGAGGGATGCGATGAGCATAACCTCGCTACCTCGCATCCCTACCTTGCTATCTCACTGCTGCGCTTCGCTACCTCGCCCTCCACTAGAAAAGTCGAGGTACCGAGACGTCCTCCATGGGCTTCCATTCTTCCTGTTACAGAACTTTTACTCAGATGAGAATACTTTATTCAGCTAAGTGTCCACAGGTAAGTCATATCCATATGTGCATGTACTTTCGTGTTACCTGAATACGGCCTATAGGCTTCAATAGCTTCAATAGTATTTTCCCTGAATACAAGAGCAAAGTTTCCTGACACCATTGGTATTGTTATTGGTAGAGGGCACTGCTGTTTTGTGACCTGCAAGGTTAGCTTCCTTTGCTGGAAAGAGAGAAGATCCCATTGAGGCCTGTCAAAAACGCCGGGTTAAAGATTCACAATTTTTCGAACGGAAAAGTACTTCAGCCATCTCCTGAGAAAATAATGACGCAAAATGTCTTTAGCATGAGTTTCTACCTGATCCTAGAGAGACTAAAGTCAATATAGTTTCATCATCCTAAACGATTCTAAATGCGTTTTGCTTACTATTGTTACTGCCTTTTACAACAAAGATCTACATAAACTACAAATTGCCATCTTTTCACGTTCAAACAGTGTTGTACAATGTAGGCATTTTTGCCAGTTAAGACCACTCTGGTATTTAGCAAAAAGAGCTAATATGTTCATTCAGTTTTTTCAAAGATTAAACATAATAAAGGGAAAATATATGAACCGTATACAAAACAATTATTTCAATCAATTACATTAACGTTGAGTATTTTAAGTACTGACGTTCGTTACTAAGATAAACAGAAACGCAAACTTACGTAGAATTGGCAGTCTTTGGTGGCTCCTTGATAGAATGTGCCCGTTATGGAATACGTAACCTCATCGACGGACACGAAGGCTTGGTCACCATTACGACATCTAGCCAAGCCGTAAGCCGGGACGTCAGCGCGCAGCTCTAAAGTCGGGGTGCCAGAAGCTGTCGGAGGACAGTGCGGTATCACTGCAACCATACGAAGCACAGGGTTTACTAAAATTGTTCACGGATAGCTACGAAATCACATATCGAAACCGAAATGTTGAACACCGGCAAAATTCAGCAAATACTAGCTCAAACGGGAGCGGGAGGGGTTATGCGATTTAAAATCCTCAACAGCAAATTTCACAAACGCCGTATTTAAGAATGATTTTACGTCAATTAAATCTACAACTACAAAGGAAGTGTAACTCCGAAAAACTGAGACTTCATTGTGGCTAAACGTTTTGAACCTATACCTTACAATCAGCACTCTCCTGCTGATGACAAGATAAATGGCGAAATACTGAATCACAATGAAGTCTTCGTTTTTCGTAGCTACAATACTTTTATATTATGTAAAAGTCATCTGTAGCAATAAAGGATATCTACAGGTAGCCTTCGTTCCCAAAATAGTCTGCCTACAGTACCTGCTTAGAGCGCAAAGGCAATTACATGCAGAGGACCTCCGAAGATCAATGCATCACACATGGTCAATGCATACGGAAACCTTCACAAAAGAGCTTTACCTTCCATATTGGGAACAGTTCTAGAGACAAGTGCGTGAATTGATGATAACTGCTTAACGTCACTTCGACAGTACGTATCAGGGATATGTTGGCGAAAATAACACAAACGGTTCTGCTGCACTAACTTTTCGTGCCCTATGTTCGGCTTCCCCTGACCTCCAGGCATGGGTGACTACTGAAAAACCGCGAGGAAATTTATTACTTAAAAACACTAATTTTTTTTTTCAAGTTTGGATCATAAAAAAGTATAAATAAAAAATTGAGGTACATATCCGTTTTTGTCTACGCTTCCACATAGATAGGGGAACCTGTACATTAAATCTTTATCTGTTCCTTTAATACTGTTAGGCTGGCCAAAATATTAGAACAAGTGAGAAGCAAGTGTTCTGTTTATGATTCAAAACGGGTTAAATGCAAGTAACTAAATTCGGTTGCATAGTTTGGGTTTAAACTCTCTAAACTGGTTAAAAATCATTCCACGTTGGTAAATCGTCAGCTTAAGAAACCCTCAAAACAGTAGCTTGAAATTGCGAAGAAAAACTCCGTTTAAATCGATAGCACACATCCTACAGTCAGGCTTGACGATAATAAAATTCCACAGAGCCTGTGAAAAAAGGCACTTACCGTGCACAATGGGAAGATCAGAAGCGGTTCTGCCAAAAAGAGAGGGAGACGTACATGTACAATGTCGGAGGTCTTCGTTTGTAAAAAGGAGTTAAAACGTTCTATAATCGTTCTCTATGAAATTCCTTTTCATTCATGTCATACCTGTATATACGAGCAACTTGTTAATCGCCAATCTTTTTTCACGACATACACATATGTACCTGCAACATGTTACTCGCCAAAAATGCTTGCAACACCCACGATTTTTAAGGAATGTAACTAGCAGGGTTCTTCGGCCTCCGCCAAAATGAAGCACATCTTGCAACTAATGAGACGGCATTTACTTCTGCATATATGCACAAGAAAACCAATGATTTTATTGACGGAAGAATTCATCGTGAATGGCCATAGCTGACACCGTTAATTCTCTCCTATGTATCTGGCTGAAAATAGACAGTTCTACATTTCTTAAGGTTATAAAGGTAAGGCGCATATAGCAGATATGAACACCTGCATCTTGACAATTTTATAAACTAATTCCCATGGTTGTTTGGACATCTTCCCTCTATCTCGATATAAATTTATCAATATATTTTGAATTCAAATGTACTTGTTCTTTTGAAATTTCACATGCCATGGCGAACGTTTGTAAACTGACTGACAGTCAACCACATTAAACACCCCACACACAAAACCTTTCTGAATAAGGAAGGAAAAAAAAAACCAAAAAATTGTGACGGCGCAACATCGGTTTTGGAAGTATTTCATATTTACTCCTGAGCCAGCATCTCTAGGTTCCGAGGTCAAGGACGTAAGCCCAGCATACCAGTAAGGGTTGGGTGGGGGGAGGAAAGAGCACTAAATCACGTCTTTAGTTACCTTCCCATACAATAGAGTGCTCCACTGAAGTAGTTGTAATAGTAATGATCCATCGTATGGTAAATCATGCTTTCGTAACCATCCTCTGTCTTAATCTGCAAAAAAGATGCGCATCAGATTTGGCTTGTCAGAGCTGAGTTTGATAGTCCCAATTTAAAAAATCCAAATCGAAAACTCAGTCCTTGTTGAGTGTGTTAAAATGCGTACAGAACCGACGATGATTGGCTGACAGTGGAAATGGCGTTTCCTGGGTTAAACTCTGAAGCCTTGGTCACGCATGAAAAACTGTCATGCGTAAAATTTAGCCAAGGGTAGGCATGTCTTAAACTTGCCCACCTTTTAGTTGTAAAAAAAAAATAATAATAGTAATAAAATACAAAAAATCAGTAGTAAAAACTATACGTAACGGTTGTTTAAAAGAAAAAAACGACTCAATTCAGCTTACCATGACACATTCAGCGTCTTCGTAGTCGCCGAAATAATGGTCTAGGAAAACGGCCTTGACTTGCTGTGTGGTCTTGGGTGGTATGACGTAATCAGCCTCCATCTCGTAATAATTATCGTAATACCCGTAGTCGTTGTAGCAGACCAGCGTCGTGTACTGATCCTCCAATTCCAGGTTGTTTGTGAACTCCAGGGTTAGAAAGCCCTCAGCATTCAGCTCACAGGTTGTGCTCGCTTGTGATACAAGTACAAAGAAATCAGTAAAACTTCAAAATGGCAACGTGTCAACAGAGCGTTTTCTTTTTTTTTCTGTACTTTTTGAAAAAAGAAAAAAAAAAGGAAAACGGGAAGGTACCTCACTTACCTATGAATCTGGTATCTAAACCGGGCCTGGAAAGACAAAAATGATACATGCACATCACGAGATATCAACAACAACAAAACACATAAGAATACAGGTACATATATATACACAAGCACACACACTGGTGTTCAATTATGTTCTTCAATCAGTACCCAACTGATTTTATTTTGAAGACCCGAATCGGCTCGTGAGGTTATTATTACTATGATGAATGCCATCTTTCTAACAATTTTAATTAAGCCACCGATTGTTTTATTGAGCCTTTCCAATTCAAAAAGCAGAAGTGTGCAAAACGAGAGAGTGACTGAAAATCACTTACGACGTAGAACAGTAGACATTGTTCCACACTGGGGTTGACGAGCCGTTGAACCAGGTGTAAATTGGTATTCCATACGTGTCCATTGCAACCTGTGGGCAGTAAGAAAAACTTGTGCTAGATGTAGTGTAAAAAAACAACAACAACTAAAAGACAAACCCAGATTATACAGAAGACTTAAAACTTCCAACGAAATGCTTGTTAACAGAAAGGCGCAAGTAATTAAGCGCTACAAAATATCTTCGTCTGCGCACTGGCCTAGCACTAGGTGGCAATTTCACTCCTCTCTCTTTTCTGGGCTGGCGTCGTATCACGGCCACAACGGGAAACGATGATAACCTTCACACCGTTTAATGCCCATTCTGGGCTGGCGTATCACGGCCACAACGGCAAACGATGATAACCTTCATACCGTTTAATGCCTATTCTGAGCTGACGTCGTATCACGCCCACAATGGCAAACACACACCCTCACACCGTTTCATGCCTAATCTCATAAGCCCTTTCCAAACGATGTTTGCAGCCTAAAACGGGAGTTAACTGTGGCATTTACCTCTCTGTTAGGCCGCACACACACACACACACACACACACACACACACAAAACAAGCCACGTTAATTCTACCCCTTAATGACAGGCTGGGGCGGCGGCCACTGTGTAAACCAGAGTTATGGATGTTGGGATTTCGATCATGTGACGGTACATGCGCTTTAAGCCCGAAAGAAGGGCATTATGGCAAAATTTATTTATTTATTTGACAGGTGTTTTACGCTGTGCTCAATAATATTTCACTTATAAGACGGCGACCAGCATTATGGTGGAAGGACACTGGGCAGAGCCCGGGGGAAACCCACGATCATCCGCAGCTTGTTGGCAGACTGTCCCACGTACGATCGGAGGAGAAGCCAGTATGAGCTGCACCACACTGGTGGGGAAGCTTCTGGCTCATTGCGTTGCGCTAGCGTGCTAATAAACTGAGCCACGGAGGCCCCACATCATGGACGAATAGTTGTAAAGTAGTTTGCCGTTTCATGAATTTGAGGCTGCCTGTCTCTTCAACGTTGGCAGCCGTTTTGAGCAGCAAGCACCGCTGAGAAAAGGCTTATCGTATTGGGGGTGAAAGTCATCCCAGTATAACGGGAGAGGTGAAATTCACCTTGGGCTATATGAGTAGTTGTTCCTGCTCAAAAATCAGTCGTAAAATGCGGGTGGCTTTATAACTTTTCCAAACCTCAGAAACCTTGAAGAGACACGGTCGCCCAAAATTGGGATTTTGAAACAAATTTTTGAAAAAAAAGGCAATGAGTATGTATCTTGCACGAGCCCGGAAAATTCCTGTCTTTGTTCAAATTCAACTCAAAGAGGGCGGGCCACATTGTCTGATTAATATTAAATCGAAACGACGAAAAACATGTCTCCAGGCATTCGGGATGAGTCGATATTGGCTACATGATAATTTCGAATTTTGAGAGAGAGATACACGCGAGCATAGCAGCTTACATTGCAATGAGAGAAGGTTACCAATAATCTCATTAGACTATGAGTCCGAAACGTGTTTCTGTTCGACGTTTAACACCGCAACAACATTAGCATCCACCTATTGAGCAGTAGTTTTGCAACAACTGACCGCCAATTACAACTCTAATCTTGCTTGTCAACCTGCGGAGCTGTCTTTCACGCCTCTTTTTGGCCGATCCTGTTATAGGAGAGCCGTAAGTTCTTCTACATGCCACAAGGCCACGTTTGTTCACAAATGTAGTTTAACGAGAGCTGTGCGCATGCTTCATTTGCACTGGATTCACAGCACTCATTTAAATATTCTGGTAGATTTTTCAGTATTCATTTTTTTGACATTTTTAAACATTCACTTAATGCACAATGTTGGTGGTGGGGCTAACGAAAAGCTGGTAACTTTTGCTCCTTGAGAAAAAAACCTAATACTCATGTCATTCTGTAATGACGCCAAAATACCTACTATTAAAATATCCAAAACGTTATCTTTGCAACAATTATCTGAGAATTTGTATCAAGAACACCGCTTATGTTACAAACAATTACCCCGCGTTTGTAGATGAAATTGTAAATAAAATGTTTTGGTATCGCTAACCTTAAGTACACAGTCTTCCGTGACCAGGTTCCCTTCTGACGGAAAGACAGCCGGGAAGGACTGGGTTGTCCCAGGATCTACCTCCAGCACAGGGGTGTAGTTGTCACATTCCAGAGCAAAATACATGATCTTCTCCGCATGGTTCTCCACGTGTAATGTGGGAATGCAAGAGGGGTCGCTCACGCACGTGTGCTCCCCTGCAAATTGGTAATTTGAGCATACGTGATGTGAAGGCGGCATATTTTTTAAACCGTTGAGGTGGCTTCAGTGTTAAGCAGGACCTTGAGCCATTCTTACGACAAAAATTGTTTATTTCGTAACTTATGCAATATTACAATGTATCGGTTTCTATTGTAACGTTGCGCTATCTGTAATGTGACGTCATTATGATGAGCCGGGAAAGGAGCATCGGGAGCTTGATTCACAAAGCGATTTTGCGTTTCAGTATAAAACTGTAATCCAAATTAAGCCATAAAATACATGCATCGCATAGGTTAAATTTTAACCGCTTGTTCCATTCTGTTATAGGTTGGTGTCACCCAAGTTTGAGCATTCAGCATCAAATATTTTGTTTTCTAAAAAACATTAAAATTTTGGGCTCTAGCCCGAAATCACTTTGTGAAGCGGGCGCCTGATTTCAATAAAATGACGTTAAGGTCCCACTACCAGACGTTTGACGGGTCCCCATAAATTTTCAGGTTATTTTCAGTAGAAGCAGAAGTTTGGGTAGTATTTCAAATTTGTCATAGCCTTGATTCTATTGTACTGGAACGTTGCAATTTCTTTACAGACTACTTACAGGGTACGTCCTGGGCAAAGTCATAGGAAATCTACAAGAAGAAAAGTAAAACGAGGAACAACTTGGTCAATGAAGTCGATCGTGTGCAACATTATAAATATGGTAATTGTACAGAAACGCCGGTGCGGAGTTCATGTAATGTTCTTTGTACCTTGTTGATGCCGTGATTCAATTATTGTCAGCTGTATCGCAACCAGGATGAGAGCAGAAGGATAAAGATGTATGTTTAGCAGTGTTAAAGTCTCTGGCGTATACATTGTATTGTTTTTTGTATCTTTGACATACTTGACAGAACAAAACGATGTTGTACTTTCAGCATATACTTACGGTCAGTAAGGTAATCAGTGCTTGAAGCAGGAGCATGCTGTAAACCCATCAAAAACAAAAGAAAACAGAAGAGGCGTTACATGGTACATCAGTGTAGTTTTCAGCAGATTAAGTGCTACCGTTAATACAAAGCAAAGGTCTACTAGGTTACATTTTTGTTTTGCACAAACTTTTACGAGCAAGAAAGTTGGGAAGAACGTTAATGACGAACTTTTCCCACCAAAAGTAGTTATCTTATTGTTGATTCTCGCATTTACGTTGACGTTTTGTTGGCAAACCGGTAACGTAACAATGTATACGTTGTCGAAATTTTGTGGACTTCAGTGTACTTTACATACCTGGGCGTGAAATGAATCCTGCTGGAAAATCAGAAAGTGTAAGAGACAGAACCCAACAGTCTTCCCCCCAGTATGGCCCTGCAAAAAACTGGCTGCAACCTTACGCGCTATATTTATAGCGGGACTGTCAGAAGTGGTCAATATTCTTTATGTAACGCGTCGCGAAAAAATTCGTACAGGAAACTTGTGTGTGACGTTGAAAGACAACATTTCAAGATGTTATCAAAAATACAAAGGCATACCCTGGCTACACAAACAAATATATAGAATATAAATCGTCAACCTGCTCTGTCTCCTTCACGTCTGAACAAGATTTAAGTTTCAACTGCTAAAATTCTTTCTGACCAAAATTCGATGAATGAAATAGTATACATCTACGTGTATACTATTTCATACTTATTTAACATTTATTAATACGATGAATATGTTGAACTTTTTAACATGGTATATTTATTTATTTATTTGGTGCTTTATGCCGTGCTCTAGAATATTTCCCTTATATGAGGGGAACCAGCATTATGGTGGGAGGACATCGGGCAGAGCCCTTGGGAGAAGCACATTTTATGGTTTTTACTTGCAGCTGGCCTAGTCAAAATTAAAAACACAAAATGTAACCATTAATTCAACCGCAGAAATGTGAGAAACCTGTTTCAACAGACACACATTCACACACAACGACCTGATTACCCACATGCTGGAGGCAACGCGATATTATTTTGGCTAAGGAAATGTAGCGTCGACGCTCCAAAAAAATGAATTTGAGGCTCTGTATATCAAACTCAAAATGCTTACAACAGAAATCTCATTTTGGTTATGATTACATAAGGGCGGATGAATACATGTAGGGACTACCTGTAACATAAGAAAGGGATTATTAATAGCTTAAAACCATCATCGAAACAAGAGTTTAACGTAAACCAAAACCGTAAACTTTATACTTTACTGTGTGCTGTCAGTCACACCTGAAACCTGATGATGAAAACTTATAGTATTACAGTCTGCCCTTTTCATCACAGAATCAACTCGAAACAGGAGACACAAGATTTAGCACTCACGTTCCCTTCTAACCAACCATGGCGATAAGCTCATATAGTTAGAGACACCGCTTCTCAAAGTGAATATTCTTCGAAATGATACGTTGACACGTTGGCATGTGACACTCACTGATACATCCGATAAATTTCGCTCTAAAACCTGGTTTCGCCTTACATAAATTTCTGGTTCTTCTGTAAGATGTGTCTATAGCGTTTGGGACATGCTGACTCTGGTAGCCGTTTAAGGTCGGTTAGTCGGCTAAGGTCCATTTAGCTGACTACCTTTTCTAGCGTAAGCAGGCTACGAAAAAAAATGACAAAACGTTTCACAAAAGTAAAACTGTCTAGTGCCTAGCCGACTTACCATAGTCTGTAATATGGCCGATTTGCTGTTATTTGATTTTTTGAATCAATGAAGATAATTGTTGTATTGGTTTCCAAAAATAAATAAACTACATTACTATGTTGAAATATCAGGAAAAGACGTTAATGTCTTCTTCATTTTCGTTATTGACACAGCTTGTAAAAAAGAGAGCGATAGCTCATCATAGACAATCGAAGGGAAACAACAACAGATAGGTTTTGGAAGGTTGTGAGCTTTAAAAGAGACTCTCTAGTGCTGAAAGAAGCTGATGAATTCCTATTTTTCTACAATCAAGAAAGAAGCTTTCAAAAATTGCACACATAACATCTTTAAACTGAATTTCCTTCCTCCTAGCCATCGTGGAAATAACTAAGGATTTCACGCTAACTTTCAGAATTTAAGCCAAATATTTTCTTTGTGAAAAGTTCTACCGTAGACAGGCTTGCTGTCTACTTTTGGGCTTCCTGTGAGACAGGCCCCTTGTGTATGCCGAGCTTTCAGATCAAACCTTAGCTTACAGGGGAGCTTAAGACATGACTCAGCATGACTCAGCAGGGCGCACGCGGACGACTGAATGGCTTATATGTAAGGACTGAAGCACAAGCCTTGCTGACTCGCTTTGTTGTGTTGCATACACGAGCACTGACAACCAGACGCATCAGTTGGGCATGTCGGGGGTTGAAGGCGGTAAAAATCTCCCACGTGTGCCAAGTTTTAAGATTTCATCAACATACTGGGCTAATGATTACGTCCTACATGTAAATGCCATCCACACGCGTGAGGCCTGGCCTAAAGAATCAGGGCTACTGAGAAAATCATCATTTTGATATATCTTCCTTTCTGTATACTTGGTAGTATATGTTTATCCCGTATCAATTGTTAATATCTTAAGAATCTCAGACAAAAGCGAGGATTTTACATGTACTTGTATTTCTATGCTTGTCACAAGGATCTTTCGATCATATATCAGGCCAACTACACAATGAATTCGATGTTCAGTGTGTGTCCTAAATAAGCACGTGTGTTAATATCTACCTCAACAATTGATAGATGGACCACCTCGTTGGAATAATGGTTAGAGCGTCCGCCGCGAGGCCTGGAGATGCGGGTTCTTTAAAAATGGTACTTGTCGCCGACTCGCTTGGCGCTAAGCACTAAGAGGTCAGAGCAAAGAAACAGAACGGTTCGACCCGGTATCCGCATAACGTCACGCTCTGGAGTGTCATGTCTGGTGTATTCCGCATGATATTCCAGGTGAGGCATCGCTTTGACGCCATGGCGTCGCCTTGCGACAAGGAGAAGACACAGTGTATATACATTGCAAGGGTTTCTCGTCATGTAACTAAAAAATTGTTGAGTGCGATGCAAAACGCAAGCATATATTCTGTACAAACATGGATGATCACGATGATAATGACGATGATTATTTTATCTTGGCTTTATTCCAATGGTTTATTTATTTATTTATTTATTTATTTATTTCATTGGTGTTTTTACGCCGTACTCGGGGAGATTTCATTAATACGACGGCGGCTAACATTATGGTGGGAGGAAAGTGGGCAGAGCCGCGGGGAAACTCCCATCCATCCACAGGTTGCTGGCGGAACTTCCCACGTACGTCCGGGGAGGAAGCGAGCATAGGCTGGATTTGAACTCGTAGAGATTGCATTGATGGGAGGCACCTGTGTCATTACGACGCGCTGAAGGGGTAATCTCCTCTGCCGCGGAGGCCCCTATATTTGAATGGACAATACCCTATAGCTCACTGAGTCAAAAATATTTGTTGAATACGTCCTAAGCCATTTTCGAAAATGAGAGACGTGGATACTGTCTGTTGGTACCAATATAACTAAGATGCGAATGTCCGTAGATTATAACTGTATTTACTTTAGTATTGGCACTGTCAGTATTTTTGAAAATCCAACCCGCCCCTTTATTGGTATACAAGACAATTGCAAAGACGCACGCCGTCCTCTGGGGAAAGCTCAATAATGAGGTTCTCAGCATCTGAAGGTGTTTACTTTTTCTAAACTTGGGCAATTGCTTAGCAATACACTCGCGGTATATACACAACGCTGTGAGCGGGTACATGTATGTAATTATAGTCCCACGTTCACTCTTGTCCTCACGTAGCTTATTCTGGCCAGACAACGCACACCCATCAATCCATTGTGGAGCAGTTTTCTAAGGTGAACAGATATTTACATGTACTTGTAATGATGGGACTGTCCGATAGATTAATACTTTTATACCTCAGAACAGACACTAAAAGTGTTATGGCTGTTCTTTCATGCACCAGGTTGTGTACAGCACGCTCGACTGTATCATTGTGGAAACTTACCTGGCTGTACGACAGTCGGATACCATTTTCCTGTTGAACTAGAGTTCCCAGTGTCTACTTCCTCTGCGATTTTTCGCAGTTTTTTGATCGCCGCAAAACTACCCCGAGTGAAACCACTAATATTATTTTGAGGACACACGTAAACTGACCCATCAACTCTTGAAGGGGTCGTATTTATTCCAGGTAGCGCCTATTTACGTGCTTACGCCAACTTAAAGGTAGTAGATGTTGCGTGTCTCAACAGCGACGCGTCAAGCCGACTTTTCGGTGACCCTTAAGCAGAACGTCAGTGTCATAATGGCTTTTCATACACAGACAGACACACATCACAGCAGTACGGTTCACCAGAATTTTACTCAGAGCTGAATATAGAGGTGTTTAAAAAACTGCTTGACGTCATTGTTGACACACATTATCAATATAGTTTAGAAAACTTCCTATACATTTAGGACATTTTAGTGAAAAAACAAACCCACTGAAGATATTTTCAGATACAGATTTGAATTGCCTTTATGCTCACAGTATATTCATTTCTGCGTCATCCTCCCCTGGAGATAACCTTTCATTGCAGCTGACTTTTTGCGCCCACAAGAGACAACAGCTCCCTCCCCCCCCCACCCCACTCCAATCGTTGCTGACATCGTGCCATATAGCACGATTAGTAACCATCTTCCATGACTTACTGCCCGATCAGTTCAATGTTATGACAAACAGCCGCGATTTCTGGGCCATCAATACAGTTGTAAATCTAGGCATGATTGAGCCTTCACTTGATAATTCAACAGGTCAGCAATGTTTAACAGGGGTGTGTTAATCATGGGTATTTCTTCGAGACAATGGAAATACACTTCTGGGTCGCTTATTGGCATTCGGGCAGTACAGTGTAACATTATCTCATTTTTAAGCTTTATCTTCAACCGACGCAATTTATTAGCAACTGTTCGTAACGGGCTGGTAAAGAGTTAGTTTCTTAGCCTGTTTTTTCGCTGGTAGTGATTTGAAGCAAAGCCTTATCATTTGATAACGATGTTGTTAGCTACATGTAAACGTCATGTTAATAAAGGGAGTCTCGTGAAACCGGGCCAGGCTTTATGTCTTTTTGTCCGTGTGAGAAGTTTAAAGAATGTTCATGAAGTCTGTTTGCTAGGGACACAATCGCTGTCAGTAGTCTACAGGATGAGGTCTATAGAAAGCAAGCACACACTACTGAATATGCTGTGTTTACAAAAGTTCTTATCTTTTGAAGTGATCGCCACAGCTTGTTAACTCCTGCAGGAGTGAAGTTCTATACCTCGGTCACATTCAGTTTCAGACATGCATGTCCATAGCCTAATACAACTAGGAAGTTACGTCCGTGTGCTTACTGCTTTTTAAGAGGCTTGTACATGAGATGTGAGTGGTTAAATGTAAGCTACAAGTCGTGTGAACTGTTTTGTTTTAAATGGATTCAAACTATATACTACCGTATACTAGTCGTGGGACGGACAGGTATAGCCATGGGCACATTCACTGATCATCGTTTTTCGGACGTAATGCTGACGTTTGTTCTTTTCCTTTGTGTCTCATTGAAAAGTATCTCGTCTGGTAAGTTACATTTTAATTACACTTATTCTTAGCACAATGGCCCACAGCTCTCTCACCAATGCTGTCGTTGAGAGTTCAAGTCGAGTCCATACCGGCTTTCTCTCAAGCCATAAGTGGGAATGTCTGCCATCAACCTGGTCGTGTGTTTCCCTCGGGCTCTGTCAGGTTTCCTCTCGCTATAGGGCTGGCCGCCGTGGTATACGCGAAATATTCTTGAGTAAGGCGATAAAATAAATAAATTAATACTCCTTCCATGCAAAATGAATGTCAGTATACTGATCAGAGGTATCAAATCAAGATGAGAGAAACCCAATGTTAGGGGCCAGACTACGCAGTGATTTATCTTCAGGAATCTAAAAGAATTTAAGTAATTATACTTGATTGTACCATATTCACATCGGCAGGGAAACCCGTGTTACTGAAAACGCATAGACCCCCCCCCCCCCCCCGCCTCTTCAAGTGTTGTAAATAACAGCAAATGTATTTTGGCCATACAATTGTTCTAGAAGTGGGTATGTATCTACAACCTGTCACTACTGCAAAACGCCAACACGCGTTTAGATAATACTGCAATAAAGATTTGAAAACCGGTTTTTACCTTAAAAGGAAAGAAACAAAAAATCAACAAAGGCTGTGACATCCCGTTAGTTGCCGATGTCGCCTTGTCGTCTTTCCAATTGTTACGTGAAAATCTCATGTTAAAAGGTAGGGAGTTAAAACTTCGTCCTTCTTAAAGGATAAGGCGTTAAAAGTTTGACCATGGTAAAAGATAGGATGTCAGGTATTTTACCATAAAGGATAGGACATCACGGGCGATGGTGGCCTAACAACGCACTTGTGGGTTAATTCTAACCAGAAAAAGCAATGAAGGTAAACACTTTGATGAAGCGATTAAGTCTTCTGTCATATAGAATGTTGACTGCTTCGTGAAGAAAATATTGCCTGACAGACTTGGATATCCACCGTGGATGGCGCGACTCGTTCATTTTCTTACAAAGTTATACTTCTGCTATATAAAGTGATGCGTCTAAAGTAACAGTTGCACTCTCAGGCGAACAATCAGTAATTATATGTTCGCTTCGAAGAATTGATCAGTTGTGAAACTATAATCTCCTTCAGGCAGGGCATTGCAGGGAATGTATCTCTCAACTATAGAAACAAGGAAATATATTACTCTTGACCTCCATTTGCAGCGCTCGGTGGATTATTACGGAACTGGCTCTGACGCAGTCATGCATGAAATGAGCCATCTCGCCTAAGCACACTAAAAACAGGTTTTATTGCTGACACTTTTATTTTAACTTCGGGGCCTCCATGGCCGAGGCGGTTAGCGCGCCAGTATAGCTTAATGACCTAGGTTCCTCCCACCAATGCGTTCGTGGTGATCTCTAGCCCAGCAGCTGCTGGCTTCCTCTCCGACCGTGCGTGGGAAGGTCACTGTTGATGGTCGTGGATTTCCCCCGAGCTCTGTCGGGTTTCCTCCCTCCATGATCCTAACCGCAGTTGTATAAGTGAAATATTGTTGAAATAAAACATCCATCACATAAAGTCATAAATAAGTAAATATTTTCACTTGTAATGCAGCATGTAGAGTGATACTTGTAATGCTGCCTCAACGGGGCCCCATGTCAAAGGCATTAATGTCAGATCTGAGCAAACTCTAGCTGATATCCAAGTTTTATGCCTGCAAAAATGAACCCAGCGTATTCTTGACCAACTTACACCGTGTTGAATCTAGTCGTGGAAACAGACATTAACACACCAGTCACCAACCATGTATTCCACAAGCCAACGGCCCCATCACATATACTGATCAAACCTCCACCCTGGCCAAGCACATGTACACGTCTACTCAACAAACATTTGACGGTTCTCATGTACTCATCCAACTACTGGCACTGCTCATACACTAAAAGAAGCCATCCGCCCTGCTACAATGACCAATGACCCTGTTCATGTACTCAACAAAACAACAGTCTGGTTCTTTTCCCAAACAAAACACCCGTTCTACTCATCAACTTAACGAACACATAGCCTGTCCATGTGGTTAACAAACCATCGGCCCTGCCATGTGCTCAAGAAACCACTAACACTTCTCATGTATTAAACAAATCAACGGCTATGATAATTCACTCAGAATGCAACCAACAGAGACCATGTACTCATCAAACCGATGGCCTCAGCCCATGTCCTGATCAAATCCCGTTATGTACAAGAATACTCAAGAAACATCCAGCGGTTCTGATACAAGATGTCACCAGCCCTGTTAATGCGCTCAACAAACCACAGGCCCTGCTCATGTACTCAACAAATCACCGAGCCTGCTCATGTACTCAACAAAAAACTGAAATTGCTGATATACTCAACTAAACACTTGCCCTACTCATGTACTCAACAAACGCCCAGACTGTCCACGTCCACTGGCCCTTCTAGTGTACTCATCAAAATCTACGGCTAGGCTTACGTACTCAACAGGACACCGACACTGGTCATGTATTCAACAAACCAACGGCATCAGCCCATGTACTCATCAGCCCATGTACTCACCCGACGGTTCCGATATACCGATGATGAAACCACGGAGTCTGTTCACGTGTTCAACAAACTATCGGCTGTACTTTTGTACTCAACAAATACCTAGCCAACTCATGTGCTCAGCAAACTACCGGGCCTGCTCATGTACTCAACGAAACACCGGCTCTCCCCATGTACTCAACAACCCAATGGTTCTGCTGACGTACTCAACAAGCGAACGGACTCAGCCCATGCTGATCAAATTCCCGTCCATACTTGTGTACATGTATGCTCAACAAACACCCAGAGATCCTGATATACTTGAAAAAATCAGTCTCCCCGCTAATGTGCGGAGCAAACCATATGTCCTGCTCAGGTACTCAACAAACCACCAAACCAGCTCATGTACTGAACAAAGCATCAACTTTGCTACTCAGCAGAACGCTGAACATAACGCCGGCCCTGCTCATATATTCAACAAACCACAGGCCCTGCACATGTACTCAACAGACTACTGGCCCTGCTCAAGTACTCAGCAAATCACCGAGCCTGCTCATGTACTCAAGAAACAGCCGGCTTGGTCTATGTACTCAACATAACGCCAGTCCTACTGATATAATCATATAATCAACTGATCCTACTCAAGTACTCAACAAAAAACCTCTACATTTGCTCATCAATCAACCGGCCATGCTCGTGTACTTGATAAACCACCTTCCGAAACACATGTACTCAAAGAACCACCAGTCCTGATTTTTTGACAAACGTCTGATCTCATATGTATATGGAGGTTATATACAGCAGGCATGCACGGTCGCTACTTAAAATTGTTAAATTTCGAGAAAAGTCTAAATATTTAGCGGGACCATTGCCCACAAATTTATGCAGTGCTGTTGATGGCACTTTTTCAGCTGGATAAATCCTGTACGTGAACATGTAAAGGTTGAGTAATTACTATAAATATACCTTCCCGGGAAAGTATGTTTGAGACAGGGAAATCACATTGCGTCATTAAATGTATGTTTAGTTACATTGTTTTATTAACTTTCGAAGGATTGTCACTGCATATCGCTTGTCGGTGGGGCAATATAAAAAGGGTTGATCTCATCGCAGCAGATCGGCGCCCGTGTCCGGGCGCACTCCTCTGACACCTCTAGCGTAAAGCCGTAGCCCAGCTAACAAGCGCTGAATCAGAGCAGGCCGGAGGCCTGTCGTCTTCTGTGAAACCCGGCGCGGTAGATCACGAAGCCAGCGATGGCCTCAGGGTATTTAATTATGTGATACTTCCGTGTGTTTTTTTTTTAATTTGGGGTTACAGCCCTATACATAGTAAGACAAATTTTCACGGATGTCACACTATATGGCGAAAAAAAGCCTCTGGCTAATTTAAAATTCCTTTTATGTTTTTCCTCCCAACAAGCTGTATAACATGCTACACACATGTAGATATACATACCACAATAGGGAGTAATGTGCTAAACTGACTATATAAACCGCCAGCCAGCCACTACATGGCTGTTTTTATTCTTCATTATTATCAGTATTCTGGAATTAATACCATGCACGGAGTAACCCCTTGTAAAACCCGACTGCTGTGTTGGCTGGTTTCAGTAGGTCAGTATTACCCTTTATTTATGACAATCGTTTTACCTTAGGACCAGAGGCATGCTTATGTCGATTTCTTACGTTAATTTACTTAGTGTTAGTTTAATAATGCAAATTATGTAAAGATGCAAATGTCTTGTTCTTAAAAAGCGAAAAAAGGTTTAATTAAAACCTTTTAATTTCCGTCTAGCTTTCAGCATCAACATGCCTTCATTTGCAGCAGAGACATGTCGGTTTGGAGAAGGCTGTCGGTATGAATGTAACTGTAATGAGACCTGTGACCGTCAGATAGGCTGTGTCGGAAACTGTTCTCTGGGCTGGGACGGACCTACTTGTCAAAGACGTGAGTACTAAATCTGTTGTCACGGTCAGTTAGCGGATAGACCCGTCAGTTTGGTCTAGATTCTCAGTATGACTGTGACTGTTACTGGGTGTGTGACCCTCAGACTGTGTCGGAAACAGTGCCCAGGACTGAGACGGACCAACGTTTCAGAGACTTACATAGTTCGCTATTGGACACCAGTGTTAGTTTGGTCCAGTCTCGGGTATGACTGACAGGAATCTGTGGCCGCCATGCAGTCTTTGGGGGAAAGACCGTGTTGGACGGTCCCAATCGTCAAAGAAATTATAAGTAATTCTGATGAAAACTTCAGTAGTAATGTCTGATTTGAAAAAGATGTTGACACATGTGTATATACTTGTGATAAGACTTATTTATGAGAGAAGTGTTTTATTGATAAAGTAAATATTGTTTTTTCGTCCTCAACATGGATATTCCCCAATGGTCACCTTTGCAGATGGTCGTTACAGCCACAACAGCATAAACCTTTGTTTTCAATGACATGCGATGGCATTTGAGATTACCCGCCCATAGTTTTTATTCTGACAAGGAGAATTACGTAAATACGGTGCAGAAGTTCCAGGGAAGATTGCTTAAAGCACGTGACTACGCAGAGCAAATGAAACCATGTTCCATTTACCGGATTAAGATTTAGCACTGTGGTTGACTGATAAGGTAATAGACACAGGCATTAAAATGCAGTTCTCAACGCACGGGTTCAAAGATCCTCGAGCAACCTGCCAAACCTACCCGGCTTCCTCCCACCATAATGCTGGCCGCCGTCGTATAGCTGAAATATTCTTGAGCACGGTGTAAAACAACAGCTAGAATCAGAATTAACACACGGGTCGGAAGACACTATAGTGAACAGGTAAAGGAATCGCATGTCCGTTGAAAAACAACTCGAGATGGTGTCACTTTCTTCAAAAGGGGCTGATTTTCTTTTAAGAAGTGCCATTTAATTTGGTATTTCCAACCAGTAACAACTGTGAAATTTTGCTCTTTAAAACTGGGCACTAGCATGCACCGTAAATGTTTTTCCCTTGTGTTTGCATTCGGTTAATAATTTGTGTATTTTGCAGATGTGACTATAATCCTTTCTCTTCTGACTCCAAGTGGATTTACTCCCTAAAAACGACTGTGTACCACAGACACATAAACTGTAACTGGACATCTACACTTTTGTGTATTAAATGTACACACCCGTGTATACCACCAACACACGTGTTTGTTTTTCTCAAATGCACATTTTGTACTCCAGTTGTTGATGTTCTGCTTTGCTACTGTTTGTGAACCTGTGGTACACAGTCATTTTCCGAGAGTAACACTTGTACCATATTACCTGTGAGACAAAACAAATGAAGTCATTTCGATGCAGTGCACCAGTAAACAATTTTATCGGCTTGTTTTTCTAGAAAACGTAGCCCTGCACAAGCAGACGCATCAGTCATCAAGGTATACAGATGATGGCGATCGTTACTCCTGGCCGAGGTTTGCTGTTGATGGAGTTCTTGGGCACAGCTTTACAGGCACCCCGTGCACTCACACTCGTCGAGACCCTCCCGCTTACTGGACAGTTAATCTGGCCAACAGCTACAGAATCCATAGATTCCGCATTTACAACAGGGTTGAGTATGAATGTAGCCGTAAACAATGTAAGTACATACAATGAATTTACAACGCTCAGTGCACAATGCGTAGTAAAATAAAAATGTCCGAAAACTCAATTTTCAGATTTTGAGCTTGTGTCAATCAAAAACTCGGCATATATCGGAGCATAAGGCATAATTCAGCGTCGATCCCCACGCGTTCATGCATGTGAATGAAAGAAAGAAGAAAAACGACGGAACTCAACTGGAGTGACCCAGTATGGCGTTCAGTCTGAAAGTAGCATGGCCGTCGGCGACTGAGACCAAATCATTCCGAACCGAGTTGCTCTGAGTCGCTCTTGTGTCACATGGAACATTGATTTGTTTGACCGACATGTGTTCCCACAGGTGGAAGACGACTGAATGGCTTCACCCTCTCTGTGCGGAATTCCTCGGGGGTTTATCAGGCCTGTTATGAGGATCACACTACTGGAATGGAAGGTCCAGGAGCCATTATTAATGAGACCTGTAACATGACCGGCACGGATGGGACTATCCTCGGGAACAGTGTCAAAATATCACTGTCGTCAGGCAAACCACTGACGCTTTGTGAAGTCCAAATATTTGGTAAAATTATAATTGTTTTTTTTTTCATGGAGAAAGCTTGTATCTTTGTTTGATTAGGATGTGATCTCACAATGTATAGGTCATATGATCAAGGTGTCTCCTAGTAGCTGACATAAAGTGCTGCTGACTACAAATGTACGAGTGCATGATGCTAAACTTACCAGTGATGAGGGATGAGATATGTCCCTTTGCACTGTAGCTCATCATAGCATGCTGCCTTCAATTTCTTCGATGATCTTTCGTGCCTAACTCCCTAGAACATCTTGACTCTAGATGTGACACTCCAGCCCTAGTAGTCCTAGATATGACATCATTAAGCCCAGTATCCAAGCCGCTTACGAAACAAAGGTGTTTATACCAGACCATTGTACACGCAGCTGCTAAGAAGAAGGAATTCTCTCATCACATGTCGACGGAACACATATACCTGTAGAAGTATAAGTAAACAAACGATTGTCCTACTGCGGCAAAAATAGAACCATATTGCGGCAGTGCAGCAGTATACAATCTAAAAATAATCTTTGTTATTATTAAAAGTGTGATATTTGCGATTTTTAAAAGAATTTCAGCAGATTATCCAGACTGCTTGTATCTATATGATTTGACCTCGAGGAGAACCTATGAATCCACCACTCAGCTATTTTTAGAGTACTTGTGATTTCGAAAAGGGTTATATAAGGCAATGCACTTTCCAGACTCAATAACGTAATTAAATACACAATAAAAATGCTTTATGCATATTTAGATGTATTCATTTAATTGATGTTTGAAATCACACTGATTACATTTCACTTATACAACGGCGGACCACTTTATAGTGGAATGAAACCCTGGACGACCATCCGCATGTCGGTGGGCTTTGATATGCAGTTGTCATTGTCACAGGTATCTGTGCATGAAGACGAGTTAAGAATTAATTAAGCTTTATTTTATATACTGCCACCAGTGTGTTCTGAGGGTTGGTACGGAGATTTCTGTGACAAAGAGTGTAACACGGCGACAGCCTGTTCCAGCTGCGACTTGGCACGGACTCGTTGTGAAGGTGAATATTATTACCATAAAATCTTATCAGTGTACATCATCTCTTACTGATTCTTCTATTATTCACAGGTCGGTGGGGTGAAGGCTGTCTGAATGACTGTGGCTCTTGCTGGAATAACCATGCCTGTGCTGGGTTTTCCCTGGGCTCTGCCCGTCCCCCCCCCCCCGCCATAATGCTGGCCGCCGTCATATAAGTGAAATATTCCTGAGTGCGGCGTAAAACACCAATCAAATAAATGAATTCATATTCCCCTGAGGAACGTTTGCAAAATACAATGCAGGCATAGAGCCGTTTCATGAGTCAGTTCCCCCTTTATTTGAATACAGTGTTCCTGTCTGGTGTGCACTCTGCTCTTCGTAGGTAAAAATGTGAGATATATCCACAGATAGTAGTAGCCCAACATTTTACATATGTCTGCAGATTGTGATCTTCTGAGATAGTCCAGAATGTGAGATACGTGGCCAGGTAACGCGCTTCTGTGATAATCCAAAGCTTGAGATAGCTGGCTAGATTGAAATCTTCTGATCTGGTTTAAAATATTAGACACCGGTACCAAGGAGAAATATGTGACAATTGTTTACCTCCACGCCTTATCGCAAATCACGTGTAAATGTTAATACTCATGGCAAAGCGGGACTGCCGCAAAGTGAGACACATATGTATGGGTCGGTCATCATTCCCTTTCCTGACCCCTTGCCCAGCAGATCACGCGCCTCATTCATATTAACCTGTGTGGGCGAAATACTACTGTCTCATTCTTTTTCAGAATGTGTTGCTGGAAAGTGGGGAGCTGATTGCCAGCAAAATTGCCATTGCTTCGAGGACAGAAAGTGTAACAAGTCATCGGGGGAATGCCCTCAAATTTTGGATACTCCTGTCTGCTCTTCGGGGTACGAGGGCATCAACTGTTCCACACGTAAGTAAATGTCCCCAGACTTCAGACGCTGTCTGTCCCACAGGGTAAATGTCCCAGACTTCGGACACACCTGCCCGCTCCACAGGATATCAGGGCATCACCTTCTCTACACGTAAGTAAATGTCCCAGGGTTTCGGACTCTCCATCCGGCTTCGCAGGGTATCAGGGAAAAACTGCTCTACTGGTCAACTTGTAAATGTCCCCAAATCTGGTATCAGGATATCAACGGCTGTATATGTAAGTAAATGTACGCGTTAACCATGAGGCAGTCTTTGTAATGTGTGCATATCATTTGATGTGGATTATTTCTTACCAAAAACTTGACAATCATACATTTCTTGTGGATCTGCATTTCTTAAAGATTTGTGTTTATAAACGGTTTGACCTGTAAGGTCAGTGTAATACACTTTTTTAATTTCTATTCAGTCCATTGGATTATTGAGTCCGATGTAGTAGGGTTTCCTGATACACCTAGGCGTCTTGACGAAATAATGATGTAAACGACATTATCTACTAAGCAATTGCAATTGTTTTCAGATATTAAGGGATTGCTTTAAATTGCAAGTGCTACCGGCGCATTAGTTAGCCAAGGTCCAAAAACTGAACTGTTTGTTGTAAAATGATTTTCACGAAAACATGTCGAACAAGATGGATCGATTTCTGTTGACAAACAGGTTGTACGAACAGTACGCACGGCCCCGACTGTACTGAGCAATGTGGTTTTTGCGCCAATGGAACCTGCAGCGTTACATCCGGGCACTGCCCAATTGTAGCAAATCTACTGCGATGCGTATCGGGATACGCTCCTCCATTGTGTAAAACAGGTTGGTAAAACTAACAATTAGTAGATCCAACTGAAAGGTAGTATAAAGTAAATGTGCACAGGATACGTTGTTATATGCAGCAATGCGTGGTTATTATTATTATATTATTTTGGGGGAGGGGTTCTTGGGAATAATGCAATAATGATCGTATGCATTTAACGGAATCAAAAGATTCATTTAGGCTCTGTGTACAGAGTGTAGCGATGTAGATCCGTCATGTAGGAGGGGCACATGTAGGATGACGTCACAAATGAGACTTGTATACGACAGCCATGTCTAGCAATAGAATTTTTGTTCAGTTTTATCAAGAATGTATCAATCTTGAAATGTTATTCTCAAATTACATACACATTCATCTGATAAAAGAATTACTAATCCAATGTTTATGCATCACCCTGGCATTATCCTTCGCCATAACGATCATCATGCCTGTACCGACGCAATGCAAAATAACTTGATTAATGTCACATTGTGTTAGTACAGCCTGTATTGGAGAAAGACATGCTAAGTGTTTGGATGGAGATGGAAAGATGAACCACTGATATTTTTCACAGTATCATTGGCTGTTAAGCGATCTTCAAATTATTCCAGATTGTGCAATCCCAAGAACTTAAGGCACTTTATTTAGTTAGTTTATTTAGTTGGTCAAACCACGAGTTTCAATAATTTCACATATGTCGCAAGGTATGTCCCTCGTTGTCGATCTATTTTTCTGAATTTCTAATCATCTTCCGTGTACTTATTTATTTGTTGTATGTTATCAATTCCCATAAATTTTCAGAGACACAAGTCGCTAATGTTCTACATATTGGCGCAATTGTCGGCGGAGTCGTAGGCACATTGTTACTCGCTGCTGTAATGGTCATCGCCGTGATCGTGTACAGGTATTTTGGCCTTGTCTTGGTCACTTGTCTCGAATAGAGGTGTATTATGCTGTACTACTTGACTTTAAATAACCAGCCCTCAGCCCAGTAGTGATTTGAAAATCTCAGTGTTCCAAGAGGAATAATGTTACTTTGTATTGCAATGTTGTAAGTAAACTTGCTACTATAATTTAAGGGCATGTAAATGTCAGCACTGACCTAAACATACTTTTGCGTTCTTCTTTCTAATCGTGCATTATTTACTTATGGTAATTTGTGTACTTATGTGAGTGTTAACAGCACGATATAACATGTAAATAAAAATATTGTGTGTGACACGTTTAAAATCTTCGCATAATTGTTACCAGTTTTAGAGTCATTTTGTTTGTGGTCAAAGATCGAGTTTATGATGTCAGAGGCACACCTGAATATAAGTATAAAGTATATATATCTGATTTTCAGAAGACGCAACCCTGTCCATAGAAATAAAGGCGACCTACAAGATCTTCCGGTTCGACAAGCGGATCATGAGCGCCTGGATCAGTCGACGGAAGGAGAGGCTAGAGAGGGACAAGGTAGATTACATTATATGTTTTCCGCATTGATTTTTTTCTTGAAGTCAACCATTCTGTCATTAATTTTGTTATTCTAACTTCTCTTCAAAGTAGGCGAGGCGACCATCTGTTCCAAATTTACCGTCCAGAAGACGTGAAGTTAGGCGTCCAGAAATATGAACCCGCTAAACCGCAGTATTTGCTCTTTTCGTGCATGCATTAAATCTGACCACCGATATGTTAATTTTTGTCCGTGAAAAGAGTCACAGGGAATAAAACTATACACAAATGAAATCACGAAAAGAGCCAATATAAAAGTTATATCTTAATTTTCGAAAAAAATTATATCTTATCATAAAAGACCATTACGTATTTTAAATGTGCATACCGGTACCTGGAAAGGATATTGCAGTGCGGGATTTTATCACACAGGACCTCGAAATAACGGGAATTCCGAACCTGAAGCATGGAGCAATCAACCTCGTTCTGGCGACAACCCGTTGGTGTCAAATTCGGTGTCCCTTGACAGATTCTGTGGCTATGTCACTGCAAAAGACTGCGCCGAGCGTTTCAAAGCTCAGTTCGAGGTATTTACCGCTTTGCTCATGCATGCATCTGATATCAGGTGTTATTTCTAACATTCTGACACAGCGACAAACGTGTATCAACTGCCACTCTGACTGAGATCACATCGAGGTGAACAGCTCAGAAAAGTTGTCTTCGTCGTTTTCAGGCCTTTTTAAATATATCCACTCCAGGGCAATCAAAGTAAAAAGGTTCTCATTGGTTAAGATACGACGAAATAAGCGAGTCACTAGGAAACTTGTTTGTGTTCTGATGTGGTTTTCAGAAATTCCCCGTTGGCTTACATGCCAAACACTTGATTGCCGACCAGCCCGTGAACAAGGTCAAAAGTCGCTACAGAAACCTAGTGGCTTGTAAGTATTCAAGTTCTTGTTTCGCTTACCTATGTAAAATCACACGAGATGAATTTACAAAGGGGAAAATAAACGTTCAGATATGGCCTTCATTGTTCAATGATGGCCGAAAAAGAGGGGTCCGTGTCAGGAATCGTTATACATAGTAACCTTCTTATGACCATGGATTTCCCCCGACACCTCCCGGTTTCCTTACACCATAATGCTGACCACCGTCATATAAGTTCATCAACTATTCTTAAATACGGAGTAAAACACCAATCAAATGAGCCAACAGATTTATACAAGCCTACATATATCCTGCAGTTTCCGATGACCCGGACGCGGCTTTAAGTCATCCTGCTTGTCAGACACCTGGCCAGGTGCGATGAATTCGAAAGCAGTTTTCCTCTACCCATATACTTGACGTTTTGTTTTGGTCAACGGAAAACCACCGAAACACTTAGTCCATACAGAAGTAAAAGCAATTTTATATTAGTGTTAAAACACTACTTCCGTGAAATTATCATATAACTCCTATGCCTAACGAACGATATGCTCGGCTTTAACCTATAGAATTACGTTTTGCATGAACTTACAGAGAGATAATTTAAAACCTAAAAAACGCTAACTCCTGAGTTGAATGAAAAACACATATGAATATTCCATTGGGGTTAACTCCGTCTTTTTCGCTGTACCATGGTATTAGGATCCAATGCAGTTGGTTCCAATATGGCCATGGTTTGCTCGATTCATGAGATGTGTCTGAATTAAACTATAATTGAAATTTTAATAACCAAACAGCCAAGAAGTAAAGAAGTCGAATGGTTAATCCTGAACAGGAATGAATAAGTTGACATTGTTTTTTCAGATGACCATTCCAGGGTTATCCTGAAACCATCAGATAAAGACAACTCTGACTACATCAACGCAAACTACATTCATGTAAGAAATATGACAAATTGCAGTTGCAAAACGAGAGAAAAGACTAAGAACGATTTCCCTTCTACTTGTTGTGCCATTGTTTCTTTATTTTTCTACATTGATCGTACACACTGTGTTGAATAGCACGATGACGTGGCGATAACAACAGAGGTATTTTGCTGGGGGTATGGAATCGGTACGCTTATGAATTCGATTCAGTTGCTCATTATGCTTTCTTGGGAGGATTGTAAATTGTATACATGGGTGGCATTGCTCGGAAAGGTACTACATGTACCAAACTTGTCGAATTTAACATGTATTGTTTCTTATGTTCACGAGTATACAACACAGTGGAGCGGCATATCATGTAATGGGCCTGCAGTAGAGATGACGATGTATGTATGTATGAATTTATGAGACGAAAACTACTTTTCTCTTTAAATAATGCGATTTTGCTAGGACGAGATATTGGTGATTGCGCTCAGATATCGTCAAAGTGAAAATTAGTTACTACTTCTAGACGATCGATTGATTTTCCTTGAAAAAATATCTATACGCAGTAAACTGTCAGTTTGAAAATTCCGTTCTTTCCAGGGCTATACTGAACCAAAGAAGTACATCGCATCGCAAGGTAAATCCTCAACTGCTGAAATTTTACACCATTAATCTCTGCTATCTTGTACGAATGATTACTTACGATTGTGATTGTGACAGTTTTGACAAATTAAGAACTTCTAAATATACACAGCTGTTTTGGGAACAGCAAGAACCGATGTGCATTCCAACATTAAGAAAGTCAAAGAGTAAACGTTGCTTTATATAACAATAACTAAAGCCGTTGCTAAATTGTTGCAAGTCCTTATAATTCTTACCTGTACGATAAATCCCTGATGTTTAAAATAATTATATATATATATATATATATATATATATATATATATATATATATATATATATATATATATATATATATGTAAAATTTTATACAGGGCCATGTTTTATACAGACCCATGTTTTATCTTTTTCGCTTAACATCTTAACAGGTCCAAACGCCGTCAATATCGAAGACTTTGTGCGGATGATATGGGAACAAGATGCTGGGAAAGTTATTATGTTGACGAATTTGATCGAAAACACCAAGGTATACCGTGTATAGTTTTACTTATTTTACAAATTAGTATTTAGTCCAGTAGGCAGGAATAGGGTATCTGTTGGAGAGCGGTCCATCAGGTCAGCCTGTGCGCAGAAAAGTGAACAGAACCTTGAGGAAACATCGCACCTAGCCAGGCACATGGCAAATCTCCTGACACAAAGCTGCAGCTGTGCCAGCTGCATCTGTAGGCAAAGGCCTGAAATAAAGCACCACTGCCCGGTCTAGGGAAAACTGAGCAATTAAGTGATTTTTTATCAAACGACCCATTAGCATTTATTTAAATATTATTTAATGCCATGCTCAAATTTTTGTTCGAAAAAATAACGGCTGTCAGTTTCATCTATAGATGAAGGAAACCGGAGTGCGAGGGGCAAACCACCAGTCTTAATTAATAGCAAACTTACTCTCGTGCGTACCATATTGGAAGTGGGAAAGTAATCTGCAGCGGACGTTAGAGCGCGAAATTGTCTTATGAGTGTCTCTCTAAAGCCCTGAGAACTCCTGAGACGGAGCGAATATGTCCCCTTTCATGTCGTAGCCACTGTAAGGGGACCTGCGTACAACATCTTTTTAGATCAAAACCAGGCTGTGGATAAGAAACTTCAGAGATTTGTTTCCGACGGCAAAGCGCTCCATGCCTTGGTTGAAATGATCAGATGAAGCCTGAGACTTGCTGAGTAACACATTACAAAACCCGGATCCTTTTGTTTGGTATGTAATAGTTAAACATTAGAAAAATTACACTTCCATCTAGACAAAAATTGGGGCCCTGCTAGTCTAAATAAACCCCTGTAACAAGTAGATGTACGAATTGCTGCACTTCAGACAAATAAGAGTGCTTTGCACTTCTGCCCTATATTAGTGGCGAGGAGTCGTTTAAAAATGCCGGTACCCACATTCTCACGAAAATTTAATGGACTGTCCCTAAGCACAAGCTTAGTGCACAGAATTTCATCAAAATCGCGTCTATGAAAACATAAATTGAATTTTTATGAAGCCCTGTGGTCTTACATAAACACTAGCATGTTTCTGACTGGCAGAGGAGAGACAAATATACGTGTCATGATATACATATCATCATCGGTGAATAAATAATTTGTTGTCGTTGTTTCAATGACATGATGATCGCGATGATTGAGTTCGGTTGGCCTATGTGTTATTCTCGATACTGCTGTGGCAACTGACGGTGATTTAAGCTAAATGAGAAGCGCGATCAAAAAATAATACCCACAATTTAGTGATGTAAGTGTTTATTTTTTTTTTAATGGTCGAGATTTTGGTATCATGCTCGAATTCTGCGGTATCATGGCAACGGCATCCATATATTCCGCGAATCTATGGACAAAAGCTGGCCTGGTGAGCTGGCCTGGCTCCGCGTTCCTTGAGCTGCTGGAGGTGTTAAACTTCCTTTTTTGTGTTAGTTTATTCTGTTATTGCATTTCCAGGAAAAGTGCCTACAATACTGGCCAGACACAGGGACATCTCGGTTTGGTGTAGTTGAGGTTTCTCTGATTGAGGAGATGGTGTTGACTGATTTGGTGATCAGAACTCTGCGTCTTCGTCATTTGCAGGTAAAGAAATGGCGTTTCAAATGAGAAAGATTTGCATATTTGAGCCAAGTGGCCCGAACCGATTCCCTCGTCACAAACACCGTGTAAAATGCTTTTCTTATCATCTGCTTGCTGCCCTTTGCCTTGGACTTAAGACATCCGATTTGATATTACAGTGTCCAGATAACTAGATTTCTGTCCAGTTACCTGGATCAATTTCGACCTGAAGAAATACTGAAGGGAAAAAGAGCACATTTTATTCAAATACTCATGTGCGTGTTTATATCTACAGCCATTTATATAGAATTGTTCTTTCTTACGGTACATTTATCTAAATGGTCTTTTCATTACCTGTTAATGTATATCCACATAAATAACATTTTTTTCGAAACAAAATGCATTAAAAATGCGCTCTTAACGCATAGTAATAAATGTGATGACAACACACCACTTCAAGTAGGCTAAATTTAGGACCAGTGACATCTAATATATTGCACTTAACATCACTGTATTTCTTACGTAATTCTAATGACCAATGGTGATGGAGGGTGTGTAAGTTGTTACTTCATAAGCACTTGCTTGGACAGTTGAGAATAAAACCCTAACTGAGGTAACTTGACAAGAGGCAGGATTTCATCGGTAACTTGAGACCAGTTTGCTAACTATCAAACTGTCATTGCTGCTCTGGTTTTACTATCTTTTCAGTGGTCTCTAATATTAGTAAAGACATTAACAGTGCGTTCTACCGTCATGTTTCATTCTAACTACAGCAAAAGAGCAGAAGTCGACAAATCAGACAGTTCCACTTCACGACTTGGGAAGATCATGGTGTACCGTTTCGTACAGGCGGCTTGCTCAACTTCCGGGATAAAGTCTTAGAATATAAAACACCTTTAAATGGACCAATGATCGTACATTGCAGGTAAAAAAGCGCGATGGGACTATCTGTACCACAATAAACGGAAACGAAATGAGTTGTAGAATTTCTCAAAGTTCACCTTTTATCAAAAAGCTTTCCACATTGAGTTCACACTGCAGGTGAACACCTGGGGGTTACAAATCGTCAGCTACTTTTTAAAGGCTAGTGTTGTGATCTGGCAATTCCGGTGTCATGTACCCATGAAAATGGTCAACTTCAACTATTAAAGTGTTTCAGCACAGTTTTAAGTACCAATGAACATTCATCCTCTGTGCTGCAATATGTTCTTAGTTGGAGCATCAGCGTATGGGAAATCAATTGTCGCTGAATTTAAAAGCTTAAAAAACTTTAAAAATCGTAAACCTTTTGAAAGTGTTGAAGTCACCCGGTATGTTTTTTTCTTTCTTCGTCAAAGTGCTGGAGTAGGGCGATCGGGAACGTTCATTGCTCTCGACTACTTGATGTGCCAAGCAAATGCGGAAGGGCTGGTGGATGTTCCAGCCTGCGTCTTTCAACTTCGAGAACAGCGTGTCAATATGGTCCAGACACTGGTAATGTTCCACAATGCACACACAAAGGATATTTCTGAATACACAATGCATTTATACGTTTGTTTGTTGATACAGATGCCGTCAATTTGCACTTGGCAAGATGTGCCAGCATCTTGCACATGTATAAGGACTCTCAAGGGCTCTCTTCCAAAACCAAAATTGGCCACCGTTGTATATAAGTGAAATATTGAGTACGAGGTAAATCAGCAAAGAAATGATACGAAAACATTTGCGAAAAATGATAAATAAATCTTTTCAGATTTAATATCATTTATATCCAACATACATCTGTTAAAAGTCTTCCCGTTCGACGATTTTTCAAAAATATTGCTATAACCAAGACGCCATTAATTGTTATCTCCTGATTGCCTATTAGGAGCAATATGTATTCCTCCACGAAGTCTTGGTGGACGGTTTAAAACTGAGAGAGAATGCTATCCCTTCAGTGGAGTTCTCCAGTGTGTACTCAGAACTGGACACTGTTAATCCTGACACTGGAGAAACAAAGCTGGCGGAGAAGTTCAAGGTGAGTCGATCCTGTGATTGAAAAGCATGATGGGACGTCTCGTAAATATCGGCCTTCTCCGCGTCAAAATAGTAATTTACACCAGTCGTATCAGACCCAGCTTCACCTACACTGCATTAACCTTTTTTGCGTGGCGACTTGACCAATAAAGTGCTCTTTTTGAAAAAACAATCCTGAAATATCTTGGCTTCACAAAGTTGAGTATGTCAAAATCATTTTAACGAGAATCTCAACATTACGTTACCAGAGAACCTGTTTTGAGCTAGTGGTGTGTCTTTCATATAGACTAAACCAGTGCGTAATCTAGATGTTTTCTCACATAGTAACAACATTACCAGAAAGAACTCCCATGTTTCCAGAGATCAGACAAGAGTAAACATCAACTAAAGAATTCTGATGATCCCAGACAAAAGTACATTCAACAGTCAACAGATTAATAACATTTTTCAGGTGCTCCAGAAGCAAAGGCCGTGTCTTGATGACGATGTTTTCTCCAGCGCGCGAAATCCAGAGAACGTTGCTAAAAACCGATCACAAGGCGTTCTGGCAGGTAAGGGTGGATACTTATTATTTACTTTTTGCTTCACTGAATTAAATGCCGTCAAATATTTTGATTGAGAGGTTAATGGATCATGTTAATAATGTATGTCGGCAGTGATGTCACGTCAACTTTTCTGTCGCCATCAACAAGAATTTAATGTCAGATTCGCCTCTCCATGCAAATGCGCACGTTCGTTGTGATCGCTGTGAGTTCAAGCCCAACTCACGCTGTCTTCCTCTCCGCTCGTACGTGGCAAGGTCAGCCAGCAGTCTGAGGATGATTGTGGGTTACCTCCGAGACATGTCCAGATTCTTCCCACCTATATAATGCTGCTTGGCCGCCATCGCATAAGTGAAGTATTCTTGAGTACGGCGTAAAACACAATGAAACACAATAATAAATGAATTAATGAAATATGCTGATTTTCCGGCTATGTATGTCGGTACGTATATTTACTTTAATAACGTACCGAAAGGTTCTCAATGAAATCTTACTGTGACCAATGATATGTGCCTTTTGAAGAAATAAGCTCACAGATTTATCTGTTTTTTGTCCATATAAAGCTGACTTCTGCAGACCCATCCTCTTCACACCTGTGGCCGACAGGAATGACTATATTAACGCTGTCTTCCTTCCGGTAAGATATATGGACGTCACATTACGATCTTCGTCCATGTGTATATATTCTTTCCCAAAGTCAAGGCATACTCAGAACATGTTGGAGGGCACCAGGTATCAACAACGTCCACAATGAACACTTGTGACCTGGTGCGCGGCTGAATGAGATTCCGCTGCTTGTTTCATCAACACTGACACCCTGGCTTGATCATTGTATAACTTGGCTGAAAATGATAGGATATTACATTAATTATCCACCTTTGAACAAAATCTTTTGAGGTGAAAATTTAACCCCAGTATTAACTGATGTGAAACATTCTTTCGCTTTAATTCCTTGACTTAATTCTTTTGCAAAGTTTTCAGATTTTTTTACTCGAATTAAGAAGGTGTTTGCGCATCGTAATCCTGTATTTGAAGGCTTACCAGATCCCGAAGGGTTTCATTCTGACGCAATCACCATTGCCTGACACTGTGGTGGACTTCTGGCGGCTTATTTACGAACAGGGTGTCGTCTCTGTCATCATGCTGGATGGTCTGGACAACGTATACGAGGTCAGTTTTGGGCATGCAACACGGAGATACGTGACTTCAATCTGGAGATACGAAATTTTACGATATCGCAATTAACGAGGATGTAACTTTTGCCCCACTGTATTTTCTGTTGACAAGATCAAGTATTTATCACGATATTTTACCAATGAAATTTACGGAGTGTTTTGCCATTTAACAAACACAATCTTGTGACATTTTACACCGAATATTAGACACACATTGTATTTGTATTAGACGACATTTATTCCGGTCATGTTACACCGAGGTGATGGATGTTTGAACTGCACTGAACTTTTCAGAACGAGAGAACATACTTTCCTGAGGAAAGCGGAAAATTTGGCCCGTTTGAAGTACGGGTAACGAACGTCTCAGAGAAAGAGCACTTCTCTGTATATACATACGAGATGACCTATAAAAACAGGGTGAGTTCTCTTCCTATCTTAGTGCATATTCTAATCTTCTGTCGTCACCATAAACGTACCATCTACACAATAGTATAAAATATTAATGCGCCGGTTCCCTGTGTCCTAATATTCGCTGACGTGCACACGTATGTGTACTGTCTTGCTTCATTCCTCAGATTAGACTTGGGAAGGTGTTCTGGCAAACGGCAGATGCCTGGATTAATTCCCACCATAATGAACACCGACGTCGCATTCTTGAATATTGTCAAGTTCAGCGTAAAACACCAATGAAATAAATAAAGAAATAAATACTGTGATTATTGTTTTCAGAGCAGCGGTCCACCTCCATTAATAAAATAAAGTAAAAGTACAGCATTTTGATAATGTATGGAATCTGTAATGAAGAGATTCCGGGAAATAAAGTGTATTTCATTTTTAATTCTACACACAACATTGCAGAAAGTGTCCGATCCTATAAAGCATTTCCGGTGTGCGTTTTGGTCTACTTTGCCTTCGATCGAGTCGATACCAGCCCTGCTGGAGGTTATCGAGACGGTTCAATGCCCTCGCGAAGAGACCGGGTGTGCACGTCCCATACTGGTGCTTTGCAGGTCAGTTTTACAAAGTTATCTTACTTTCCATAAAGGTCTTGGTGTCAAAGCCTATCTCTTAAATGGAAGGTGAAATGTTGCAGACTGAGATCGCCGAAGTGTATTGATAAAAGATATACGTTTTCACGAATTTGTGGTGGAGGAATCTTCAGTTAGTGTTTTGAATGGTTATTTATGGTAAATTCTTTTGATCCATGGCATTATGTTTCCTTTACATCATTTTAATATTTCTTCCCGGTTTCTACTGGCATTTAGAGGCTCTTCAAACAAAATTCATGTTGGCAGAATTAGATTCAACCAGATTAATGTGCATCGACAGGTTTTATCGTAATTCCTTGCCTAATCGTTCCACTGTCTACAAATTTCAAATTTATGTTTAAGGATGTTTACATGTGCGTTCAAACTCCGTTACAAATAAACATGTCAACCAACAGATTTCGAGATAGAGAATATGTAAAACGCAGATATCGTTGCCGTTTTCAATCGAGATACTGTTATTGTGATGTAAATGAAGACATCAAAGTGTAGTACTTCCATATTCACGATTACATCAGCTTGCTAATTTTGAGGCCAAAAAAGGCCAAACATTTCATTTATGCTCTGAAGTGATGGTAAGTTTCACTTGATGGAAATGCACATAGCAGAGACATTTAAAATATGAAACTTTGAAAAATATTTTAGGTGCAGTGTATGGCATAAGTTAATAACAGTAACATTTGTTGCAGCAAAATCTCCTGTAGAGTAGCTACTTGAATCACGTTGGTAACAATACTGCCATCGAAAGGAGTCAACCACTGAAGGTTCTTGAACACAGAACAGCAACACTCTTATGTGGTAGAATTACATTCATGTCCTTTGGTGTAAATCACGTTTTGTCACGCAGATACAGCATTTTTCGGGCCGAATTATCAGCATGCAAACGCAACACAACGACTCAGAAGCCATTCACCATTCTAGTCATTGTCAGTTTAAATCTGCCTGTGAGTTCAAGTACATGCGAAGGCCTGCCAACAGTCTGTGGGTGCACTGTAATGCTGGCCGCCCTCTTAAAACAGAAATATTCTTGAGTACAGCCTAAAACGACAGCCATATAACAAAATAAATAAATCAATACATGGACAACATTTTGTCGCAGCCATAACGTCGTGTTTTTCTTGTGATTTAGAGATGGTTTTACACACAGTGGATTATTCTGCACCGCCTCTTCTGTAATAGCGGGCATAAAGCTGGACCAGGAGATAGCCATTCCACGGATCGTTAGGCAGATGAGGCGGAATCGTCCGGAAGTCATCACTGATTTGGTACTTCAATTCTCTTATTTTTTTTTATGTTTGTTCACACAAATGTCACAACCAATAATAATAATGGGATACCTTCTTGGTGAAATGGCGATTTGGCCCAAGCTGACTTGACTATTGTCTTTCCACCGCACGAGTAATACGTTATCAGTTTACCCATAAAGCGTCATCGTAAATGTAGGACTGAACAATAGACTGTACAAATGGATCGACTTACCTTTTGGTCGGAAAGGTTCCCCATTAAAATAAATGTATCAATTAAAGCCAATCAGTTTATGCGCAACTGAAAAACCATGGATAGGCAAAGGAATCTGAGAAAAAATCTGTCGAACATGTTCCATTTTTGCTACAGATAGGCATACTATCAATATGACACCACTTTCATTATTAGCTACATTAGCTACAAAGAACAGTAACTAGTAGCTGCTTACTAAACTGATTTGCCTGTCAGCCCCAAAGTCACGACTACTTCTAACCTTTCATTGAAAAAACCACAACCCACAGTAGCTATTAAAATCAGTGTTTTAAAACGGAAGTGCTTGATGTGAAATGAGTGGAAGGTCGACTTCTCGAAGAGTAAATTAAATTGGACAAACTGGAAAAATGAGAACGTGCTTGGACAAACTGGAAAAAATGAGAAGGTGCTTGGAATAGGTCAGTTTCAATATTGTAAGGCACAAGCCATGAGATCTAGTATCCATAGATCTGAGTTCAGAGACCTGGCGAGGTGACCGGAATGAAAGTGTGATGTGTGCACGGCACTGAAAATCAGGGTACTGTAGATATAAAAACGGGCTTATTTAACACAGTTGTCTCTGATTGCAGGATCAGTTCCGGTTCCTTTACGAAACTGTGATGATGTACCTTGATAACTTCAGAACCTACGCCAACTTCCAGTCTACAAAATGAATCTTGGTGCGCAAGATCAATTGAAACTACAGACTAATGTAAAGCTTCACGTCTCTGTGTGGCATCTTACCACAGACTGTTGTTAGGGATAGATTTTACCTAAAAAATCTGCATGAATTCACATATTTGACTCGATTATTTACGCGTAGGTAACTTTCTCTGGTTGTTTGCAAGTGTTGCAAGTAATAATACAACGAAATGCCCCCGTTTTATGTATCCACGAAAATTTAGAACGCAACTTATGTATTTTTTTCTCTTTTGTGTGACACAACAGGTCTTTAGATACGGTACTTATTACATCACTTTACCATTATATAAGATGTGTGCATGTGAACTTGTATTTGATATTTTTTATTATGTGCTTGTTATTAATTGTTTTGGCTGTTCTATGGTTAATATCCGTGGGTATTGTAAATATTAATGATTGGTACATCGCACCTTGTAAAAAGGAATTCTGTGACTGGTAATACAACTTAAGATATTTTTACAATGGAGCACGCGGTTAACGTATGCTTATCATATTAAAAGTGTTAAATTTTATAGCCAGGTATTTTTCTCATTTGATAAACGTGCAATTTCATCACTAGGCGAATTAGATATGGCAAATTACTTTTCCCTTATTGCTATGGACGCAAACAGTTCTTTTTAAGGATCTGTAAACCCAAAAGCCTTGAGGTCCAACAAAGGCTCGTTTTCTTTTCGGTCCTTTATGGGAAGGTCTGCCTGCAAAGTGCTCACGTTCGGGGTTTCCCCGTGCTCTGCCTTGGTTTCCCCCGTCATGTCTTCTGAAGGTAAAAGTGAAATATTCTTGACTGCGGCATAAAACATCTTTACAAAATAATAAAATAAAACAATAAAAAAACAATTTGAAAATACATCAGTAATTAAATGCTTCATCAATTCCTAAATCGTACTTTTTGTTATCAGAAAGAGTGTTTTTAGTGTGTTGGCTCTCAGTGCTTATACCACGCGTAATAGTTAGGCCCGAGGATATATCCCTAATCGAGTGATACCTGACTGCAACACTACCTTGACACTGAAAGCTCATCTTAGGACTACTGCACTTGGTTCTTAATATAAGAGGAACAGACCAAGCACTATTAAAATTGGACCGGTGTCAGTACAATGTGAATAGATGGGGTGTTGTGTCTGGTGTGCTCCTCATGGCCTTCTAGATATGGAGTGCAATAAACATGCTGCCTGTAGGTCCGGCCTGCTACCGGGAGTGCAATATAACCGAAAATGTTGAAAGAGCCGGTTCAGCCGAAATTATGGAAGCAAGCTAGCTGAGTATGAAAGAACCATAAATGAATTCTACTATGGAAATTTTTTTATATGCATAAACTCTATGGGATTACTTTGTAAATATCCCGTGGCGATGATATAAAAATACACCCAAGTCTTCTAGTAATTATTTCATAACTTATATCAGAAGAAATGACTATAAAAGAAGGGGCGTTAAAACGTTTAAAATATGCATGGAAGAAAACAGTTTTAAAAGCTTATAGGTCAATAAATACCCATATTTTACACTTGCTTTCAAGGAAATAAATCTGTGGCACTGGCTGGAAAAGAAATGCTACTTTTCTTCTTCAAAGGTATCTGTATTAGTCACTCTTCATTTTAATAGCAATTGGTGTATCTTTACTATAAAGTTTGCTCGCAGTTTGGACTGAAATGCATATTCTGTTTCTCTATGGACGAACAGCTCTCTTCTGACTGTAAATTTACAGGTAATTGCATAAAGAAACTAGCAAGCTACAGCATGGCTTCATGTTTTGTTTTCGTTTTATAAATTTGTGAGTTTTTTCACAGCCTATATGTTGCAAAGGTGTAAACACCAATCAAGTTAATTGTAAGCCGACAATACTTGTTTATACAGTGAGGATTTTTAGATCTCAATTTACCTCCCTTTTCTCTGATATAGAATACAGCAAAAATATTGTGTATATACATAGAAGTTTTAAACTGTAATGGAAATCACAAGTATATGTATGTATCTCTTATGGTAAAGTGTCAAGAGACACAAGTTTTATATAAATACGGTAGGACGTAAGATTATCACAGCTGCAAGGCCTTCTCGCATTGACAATTGTTCTGTGGACATAGAATTCAAAGACTCGGTGTGATCAAAATAGTATGGCGACAGATGATGGTAATGTTTTATCTTTAATTAAATTGTTTTGATAAGTGTATGAAAGCATCTGTTTAATATTTTTTGAAACTATCAGCACATCTTTATGCTAGCAATCTTTAGGTTTGAACCACTTTGAACTGAGATTTGCTCACTTTATGAATTTGCTTTGAGTGAATTAAACTCACCTAAATACTTGGATTTTATTTACTGACGTCTTCTGTCTTTCTTCATTTTAAATAACAAGAACAAATCAGCCCTGTAAGATCAGGAAGACAGTGATCTACGTATGCGTGCTATGAAGATGTATCCCAAGATGAAAGACATAAGGAACGCCGTCTCCACAAAGACGGACAACAATAACGAGGTGATCGTCAAAGCTAGAAATCCAATCTTCTTACATGCAGGTGGCATTTGAATAGCCCCCGTTGATCACAAAAAGACCACTGCAGGGCCATTTTTACAACAATCTATGCATGTAACACAGTATCAGTTCAAAAGCTGGTAACATGTAATAAGACTGAGGCAGCCAACAGTTCTCAATCATACAAGCAAGACAGTGGATTTTCTTGGCTTGACATCCACTTCAAAATTCCAGCTCCTACTCCGTGAATAATTTCGAGGTCTAATACAAATACAGGAGTCTTAATCGAGCTTAGATTGCAGCAGTTGGTTATAAGGGCGTCATTTCTACCTGATAAACGTGAATGTTTATGTCACCCCTAGCGCAGGGTTAGGAGGATTTAGACACAGTTATGTCACACATAGATCATCTATCTATAATCGCAAACAAGAGTGTTATATTCACAGTAAATAGGCGTTTGACGGAATGTCCTTGTCACGATAATGTTTGAATCTATATCCCATGACGTATATTGAAATCATCACATTTTACAGAATATCAAGAAAAAGTATCGCGTACTGTTTTTTTCAAAGCAGCTTTCGGAAAACCTCAAACTGCGAGACACAACCAACAGGGATGTGGTTTGTCGTACATACCGTTCGGTAGAAAGAATTGGACACGAATGCGAAAACTTGTATTGATCCCACAGCTAAATAAGGTTTATTCCTTTCGGAGAATTCAGATGTTTCGAATACAGGTTCTTCACGTGCCAGAGACATCATTAATGCGGTAAGTTGTTGTGTACTGCCAGATGCTTGAGACCTGAAAAATGACCACATTATCAAACCAAATTGCAATTATTTCTAGTATAAAAATAAAAAAAGGGAAACGTATATGCATACAGATGAACATCAGATTTTTTGATTATCTTCCCCAACACGTTTCTCGTTCTTCAAACCCCACTAGGGGCTTCTGTGGTCAAGGGTTTACGGTGCTACATGCAGCGCAGAATAATGCCTCAACGCTGTCGATCCATCCCATCCCTCTACCTTTTAAAAAAAATAGAGACACACAGCATTATTTACCATTTCGGCACGTCTTTCCCAAATACATACCTGTAGTATACAAAAATATCGATGTTCATAGTTTATGTACTTGTAGTATGCAGCTGTCTTGATACAGCATTATAACTGGCAGTACATGGAATATATGCCAACCATCTGACGATGGGCATGGGTTTTACCCTGGATCTGTCCGGCTTTTTCCCACGTCAATGGTGGTTTCAGTCCGATAGCTGAAATATTCCTATCCCACATCTGGATGACACTAATTGCGGTGTCACATAAGAATCTAATAAGTTTACGCTTTTTACGTGTTTTAGAGTTCCATGAATGCATTTCTTCATACCTCTCCTTTTATGAACCTATATATTCTTCGGAATATAGGCTAAATGGCCTTGCAATTCAGTGCATGGGAAACCCTGAACTGTATTCAGTAAATTCAAATAACATTTTTTTCTACAGAAATCAGCTTTCATGATAGCCTGACTATTTTGGCGAATAAGTGAAATATTAGCTTATATCAACAGAACTCGATAGAATGGACCAAGTATGCAATTGCCCAAACAAAGTCACATAGACAAACCAGTAAAAGTAAACCACTCACCGGCCACAGCGGACTGGAATCCGGCATTGTAATCGCAGGCTACCTCGTTCCTCTTGTAGTCTGTCCTATCATCCACATACTCGTCGTTCCGTCCCGGACCGCCAACCATAGCGCCGTAGAGAACGTGCGGATCAGGTTCACTTGTCCGCTCGTGCTCATAGTTACAGGTAGCGGGAATTTCAGGACAAGAGCTGAAGAACACATTTAAATTTAATTAACAAAGGAATTTATTTATTTATCAATTTATTTTCTTATTTGATTTGGGTTTTACGCCGTACTCAATGTGCACTTAAACTGACAGCAATCGCATTGGTGACATTCACCTGGGTCATTACGTCGCACTTGTCTCTGACTAACCCCCTCTGCCATGGAGGACTCCAACAAAGGGGTTTAAAATGATACCTTAAATGGTCCTAACATCTGTTGCAGTTACATCAAGCCCAGAGAGACGCGTCCCCTTGTTTTCATTGCCAAATACAATGTCTTTGTGACGGAGGAAGCAACAAGGAGAATGGAAGAAAGAAAGGAACTTTTTAACATCGTATACAAGAATATGATTACTCGAAACCGTATGAAGGCAAACGATTTTTCGTAACGTAAACAAGCCATATGCGGTATTTTATTAAGACAGCCCGCTTGACTGCTCAGAGGAAAGAGGCACCTACATGTATTAAAAATGTTCTCTTGAGCTTCGTTTACGGAATTCATTACATCTAAAAGACAAAAAATTCTGCACAAGAATGCGCTGTGATGTTATGGCGTTTGGCTTTCTCCGTGCCCTGTCAAAATTTTCAGTTTTATTTCTCAAACTTTCGCAGAATCTAGATTGCACGTTGGTACTGAAATTTTCAATTCACAGGTTAGTGCCAATACCGACCAAAATATCACAAACGCGTGTACATGCACAATGATCTTGACTGTATGGGAGAAACGAAACATACTCACGCTGCTCTATGGTGGGGTTTCGTCGGAGGGTTTTTACCGAAACCCACGACGAAACTCCTCCCGGCGTCTCCCAGAGCGTAGTGAACCTGGCTCATGGCCCACTTCCGGTAAGACGTCGGGTTGATGCCGTAGTCAGCTGCCATTAAGGCAATCATGGCCATGTTTTCTGAAAAAAGGCGAATGGAACGACGATGATCACCGCAAAGATTCATACGAAGTAGTTTCCTTTTGACAACAAAAGCAGGATTTATTGTCATCAACGAGAATATTAAGCACATTTGCTGGATTATTTGATTGTTGTTTAACGCTATACTGAAGAACTTTTCACTTAAAGGATGGCGGTGGGTTTTACGAGTTTTTACGCTCTGCGCGGCGTAATAAAACCACCGGCCTCTTACAACTTACTGAGGAACTACAGATACGCACACCATATCGGTAGAAGACAAGTTGTACAAATCCACTTTCAAAGGACTGATATAAACAATGATGTTTTATGTGTTAATCAACAAGAATGATGAGCACAATCGTCGATTTGAACGAAAATGTCAGGAACTGTGCTGTATCCGGTGATAGGGGAAGAGATGCGTTAATATCTTAACAAGAGAGGGGGTAGACAATCAAACTGCCTGCATTGCTAAGCCTACGCCTGATTTGGTGCATTGTTAAATGCACTCCTTATATATCTGAAACATATGTATGGTTGAGAGCAGGTCTTATCTCGTGTTGTCGACAATGCTGTAACACATACATGTATAAGCCCTGTCTGGTTGAATACGAGCCTAGTCTAACCTTGCGACGTAAAGGCCTTATTTTTTCACTAGACTTTATGTTATCTTCAAACAATTTACTGACTTGAACAGTTCACAGCTGTCACCGTTTGTAAGACTCTTCATAGATATGTATGTTACCGGTTAAATAGTTATCCGGTTTTTATAAGCATTGTTCTTCAGTGATTTTGCTCGAAATACATAAAAAACAATTGAAAAGAATGATAACAAAATAGTTCTTCCCACATAAGCAGTGCTCTTTAAAAACGACCGCGTACAAATTTTGTAAATGTACTTCTGATACAAATGCCGTTGTGGATCTGTTACACAAATTACACATTTGTGTGCTACTCGTACACACAACTGTATGCATGCTTATTTTAGCCTCAATACATGAAAGCCCTTGTACACAATAGTTTGTTGAGCGTATCACTACCATTTGATGGCGAGGAGAATACGCATACTCACGGGCATATCTAAGTGGTCCCCACTCCAGTCTCCAGGCCAAACCTTTAGGCGTGTAATGAATGGAACCACCGGGCATCCAGTTCTTGTACGTTTGAACAGTATCCTGTTTGTACGTGTCCTTCTTTGTGAACTTGTATAGGAGTACCTAGAACAAGAGGGCAGAAAATAGTGAACACACAACCTGATAAGACAGCGTTGCTCACTATTTTCTGATTAACATTTGCCTAAAATGCAGCATGCCTCAACCGGTAACCCATTGGCGTCCCGTTCTTAAATGGAATATGTTGCGAGCTATACGGATTTTCAGAGCGTACAAACCTGGCAATCGTAACGCCTAGAATAACAACATGGTCGAAGTACAAGTCGGCCAAATGTCGGCAGATTGTGACTGGGTGGAGCTTTGTGTCTGTTATGTATTTGGCATGACCTTTTAGTGAATACCATTATAAATATGATGGCTTTGAATCTGGCGTCCTGCGGGTGTCTATGGTGTCAGTGGCATAGCCTTCCAGGGAATGTCATCATGAACATACTGGCTTGAATCTGGAGTTCAACGAGACGACACCCTCATGAAATGGTGGACAATGCGTTCAAATTAACCTTAGTCTACAGGTAAAATGCTATCTTCCACATGAGAACGATCGAACATCACAGCAGCTTGCTGTTGACCTGCGACATCTGAAGCCATCAGTCAAGACGAATAATGCAGGTGTAATCCATGGCATGGTAAATCATTCTGTTTTATTTATATCGCAGGATAAGGTGTGTTGCGGAATTAAGCAATTTTCCAGTAGCATTCTTCAGGTTTTCAACGATTAACTCTAGAAAACTCCAGATCAACAAGAACCTGTCATTGCTATTGTTGTCTCGAGGCTTTTCAATAGCTGTTTTGTGGTTTCCTATATCAATGCAGGCAATCTTTGGAATGGTCGGTCTGACCGTGTAGAAGGCGTGTATTCTGGTCAACCTGAGCAGAAGTTTCTTCAGTGTTTAACACATCATTTGCTCTAAATCAGCGCGTCTTACGTTCGCCCCGGCATTTTTCTCGTCCCACGACTGTCCCCAGGCAGCACCAGCGATGGCCGAATGATGCTTCTCGGCATCCGCCAGGTATTTAGCGTCGTTGGTGGCGTAGTACAGCCAGCATCCTGCCCACACAGCTTCGTCCTCGTAAGAAGCGGATCTTTCGGGAAATAAATGAAAGCACTAACTTTTTGACATGAGAGCTTCCCGTGACACCGGCGTTATTCATTCTCTTTTATCGTCTAATAAACAATAACTCGTTAACATAGGCCAATGCAAGAAATCCCATTTGAAGTTGAGGAAAAACCATTCAAGTCCACTTGCATCTAATAAACTTCAGTTAACATCTATGCATGATGTACCTAATTCTGCTCTAGCTGGCGTGCTAGGGCGGTTTAAGTTACCATTATTTAGACATTATTTGAACAGTCAGAACACAGCCCTACATCAGCTAAAGTGACAAGCGGCCGGATTTCACCTGTTACGCGCTACCATTTGGCAACGATCACATCGTTGTCATCGCTGTTCTGGTGTTATTCTGAATTCTATTCTGACTGTATTTCATATCTCCTTTTAACTGTTCTGTCGCTAGCCTCTCGCTGCCTGTACTTTATAGAGAACCAAATGTCTGGTTATGCATTTTACACATTCCGATTAACTTAAACTGCAGCACAGAGTTCTCATTGTGGAATGGGTGGTTGCATTAATAAAAAAATGTTGCTGAGAAAGGAGCACATACTTATAGTATTTAGCAGCCGCTGGTACAGATTTGGAGTAGATGCCTTTGTGGTTCTTGGAGAAGTCGTATAGCTGTTTGGCATGAGAAAGTAGCTTGTTGGCATATGCGTGATCTGTTAAAAGCGAAAAGGACATTCGTTTTAGCTGTCATATAAAAACACAGCAGCGCAATGAAATGTCTGCATTTTGAGTGACTTTATATTTATAGAATGAAAACTGAGCGAGCGGGAGAGATAATCAAATAAGTACGGTTTTACCGTCTTTGTACCTATGGTATTTTGGGCAGCCGTCGTCTTAAGTACATGGCTGAAATCAGAAGTGCACAGGAGATTAAAAATTCACGCCTTGAAATACTGCTCAAGATTACACCAGTATCTCGTCTGTGTTCCATTGTAAAACTGACGACAAGGAACATCATTGAGATTTTTATGAATCCAGATGACGTATACCACATAGGTTTTCCAGTGGACTTTCACGCTGGACAAGATCTGAAGACAGCTGGACGTATGTTAATTCGAAGTTATTCTGCCGTAATCCTTGAATATTATATAGCTACAGCGTAACGAGAAAGGGCCCACGGTCTATAACGGAATAAACACTAAATTAGGAGTTAGGCCTAAAAAGCTGCTTAAAAGAGCTGATCAATAAAAGACGTACGCATGTCATCAAAAAAGCGGATAGGTACAACAGTTGTAAAATGTGTAAACAAACAAATAATACAATAAATACACGTGCACTCATAATGGTGAAAGGGCAAGTGATGAGTTCATGCGGAAAAACAAAAGAACTCTTCTAGAATGTTGTGTGTAATATTTAATCAGTTCATTCTTTCCCCGGTTGCGACATCTTAAATCTCACTCGCGCCCTAGGTTCTGTCTACCACTCTGTAAGTTGTCTGGGCATATAGTGACTACTCCGTGAACTTACCTTTGCTTTTGAAAACCAAATATCCAGCAGCCATAGCAGCGGCTGTTTCTCCGGCTGCATCACTTCCGGGCTTGGAGGCGGTGATCTTGTAGGATGGTCTCGCCATGGTCATGTTTTCTGGGCGTCCCCAATAGCTGTGATCCGCGCTGCCGTCTCCAACCTGTCCACAGTTAACCCAGCATTAAAACTCCGTATGAGTCTCTAACTGGCATATACGCAAGTCGTGAGTTTAATTCAATACCTGAATTTACATGCATATGTAGAAACTAAATATTTGGTCTTAGAAAGACGGGCTTTAGTTTAACGGTGCCTTTTATATAAACCGCCTAGAGGATGGCTTCTGGTTTATTTACTCTCCTCACTCGAATGGTCTAATGTTAAAATGTCTCGGTTTTCTTCTTCGTCGTGTTGATGAAAGTCTAGAATACGTTATTTCTAACATTTGTTGAAAAAACGAAATCGTGGCGCAACGCTAACGATATTCTAGTAATCCCTTCGTTCAAGCTCGGATGTCGTCGGTTTAAAGGTTATTCTTGAAGAAGCATTCGTAAAGAAGCATTTTGGTGACGATTTTATTTCTTAACACCAAATTCCGAGTCTCAACAATTCCATAATCACCTCATCAAATGATTCTGGGATTCCATTAGTCAATACGCGCTCACATGATATTAGGCAAAACACGACGTATAACTATAACGAACTCAAGCAAATCAACGTCATGTTTACAAAGTTGTATCAAATGTTCGCGAGGCAAAATCCGACGATCACGGGCTAACAATTTCGTGCGTTTATTCTATAGCGTTTTCTCCCTTTGCGAACTCTATTGTCCGCCTGTTTGCGTAATGAACAGTGGGACGAAGGTCACACATTTAAAGTTTAACAGAACCGGTCATTTCTCTTTCTTTTTTTTTTTCATTTGTGCCGAGCTGACAATTACTGCTGTCTCATCCCGCCCTACGCACTACCTGTGCAGTAGTTACCCAACACGATTACAACTTAGCTATGTTCACCGCATGTTCTTACCTGGATATATAGCTCATTAGCGCCTGTGTGGGCTTTGAGGAAGTAATCCAGCGGCCATTTGATGCAGTCGTACATGCGATCCAGCTGTCCGCTGGCCTCATAGGCGTCCTTCCACTGCAGTAAACCCCAAGCGAGCATCGTGGTAGATGCCGCCATTGGCAGACCAAACTTTACGTGATCACCGGCTGCAGGTGGAAAATGGTACAGGAAAATCAATGAAGGCTTGCATAATAGCACAAAGCCTTTAATCGGGCTAGCGTCAGTCAGATGCGTTGTTATAAATTCTCCAAAGTCTCTACTCGTTGGTTTGTCATCAACTGTACCCATCTAACATCAGAATTGTATTGGGGAACTTTTCCCTTCCTGCAACTAAGGCCCAAGCTGTGCAGTCTTTTGTTCAGATTTGCTTTTGTAGTAAGGATTTGTGCTTGAACTGTTAATCAAGAACTCATGCAAGAGCAAAAGTCACTTAGGCTTGACCCCTGACCTTCCATTGGTCGGGAAAAGGTGACATTCCGTGATATTATTTGCAGAATGAATATGCAGACTCCCCCCGTAATCCCCACCCCTCTACCCAACCACGCCCATTACGTAGTACCGTAATGTATCGATGTTGTATAGCGCTTACACTCCTCGTTAGGGGAGTCCTTTATGTGAACCGACTGACCAACCGATCGACATGGTCACTCATACAGCTGCATGTATTTGACCCAACAGAGAATCTCGAGTGTATATGTGTAAAACTGAAGCTCACTGATGTGACAAGAAAATCCATACAAGTATGCCAAGAGATGTCAGTAAATTTGCGGAGTCAGTGTTTGCAGTTAGACTTACCGTCATACCAGCCACCAGTCAGATCATGGCCTACATCTTTTCCGTCGTGGAGGGCGGAGTCGCCTCGCCATGGGATTGGGTTATTTTTCGGAAGTTTTCCAGATCTCTGCGCAGCGTAAAATAATATTGACTTCATCAAGACTTCGTCATAGTTGTATTTTGTTGCTTGACCTGGAACAAAGTATATTCAAATGATCCTATAAAACTCCCTTGGCATGTAAATACGCAAAAGAAAACATCTGAAATAGTGAGAAGGATAGCGCCTTCAAACCGGAAATTTTGTAGCCGCTAACCATTTGGAGGTTGGAATTCATCATTCGGCAGCAGTTTAAAGTTAGGGGAGTGTTGCGGAGTACATCCAAGGGTGTGATGCTCTTCTCGAACCTTGTTTTCTCTTACCATAACCTCACTACGGGTGTTTGAGTAAAGAATGTACATGCCTGACCCGCTCGTTCCAATCTTGTAATTGGCACAAACATTGACTGGCTTCGATGTGGTCGTCGCCTCTCTGCGCGTGAAAGTGGCTCTAACATTGTCTGGCTGGACTGATTCACGATTGCTCCAGCCATGCAATTGCTTCTTTCATTGCTAATACTAGAGTGTATCACGATTGCTTCACGATTGGAATGGGTTATAACAAGGTTATACTTGTTGAAAATTGCATTTCATCAGGCTTGAGGAAGCACGACGAAAATCTGATACCCATTATGGTAATGCTTGGTGGACCTGCACGCCTTACCCGTGTGATGTGGAAGTGGAGGTAATGTCTGGCTGTCGTGGGAGAGATCAATGAACACGCCCGTGCCTTTCGGTAGTTCACTTCCGGTGTACTCCCCTAACACTCTGATGTCCAGGGGCTGCCCTGCAGGCAGTATACCGTTGGACTTCTTATTGACCATGATAAAGTGCTCTCCGTGGGGATCCTTCTGCAGCCAATCTCCATCCCATTGCTGTAGGAAAAGTATGATTTGTCTTAGTCTTTCATCTCAACCAATCGATATCATTTGCTCTTTTTATGATGGTGCAAGGTGTTCGAAGTGGCGATCTGACTTCCACTTCTTATTTCTGATATTATCTTTCCAAAGATTTTTTCATTGCTATCAAAACATCATTGGAGATGTGGGAAAGCAACAATTGGCAATTCATACTGGGGCATTTCAACTGTTTTTGTTTTAAACTCAACATACCGATATTTTCCAGGCAACCCCGAAGGTTTATGCAAGATCTGGTCATATATCACATGCAGAGCTTGTTAAAGGTTAACTAATGGCAGGCTACATTTTTACAAAAATTGGATAGAGTATTTAAGTTTTCTAGCGCACATAATGTCCATGTATTATATGACTATATTAGCATCATTAAATACAAAAAATTTGCATGTGGGCAAATCCCCAATGTTTATTCGCTGAATGAACCACTTACATAGATTTTGCAATCCTTGAAACCGCATACTTCTAGCGGATATTTAAAGATTTTGCATTGTTTTTTTTTTGGTCTTCATCTCGCCAGTCAGTTTCCTTTAGAATGTAATTTTTTTACGGGATGGGCGCAATTCTCTCCGCAATTTACGATTGTAAAATAAACGTCGCGCTACGGCAGCTCCCAAACAGCTGTATACTTAATTGCAGTAATATCATTATGGGTGTTTTACCCGGATATTTTGTACAGGGACAGAGAAGTGAATCTTCAGCTCCCATCCCATGATGCCATGCTTGGGCGTGTAGACGAAGTGGCCCTCAAAGTGGTTGGAATAGTGCTTCGTAATCTTCATGTGTATAGTGATATCCTCGGCCAAGGCCCCTCCGAGGAGGAATAGAGCAAATACAACCCACATCTTCCCTGGGAAAAACGCAAATATCAGTCTTGGTTAATGCACGGAAGTACACAGACATACATGTAGTTCATTTCAGTGACGTCCTTAAAGTCTCCGCCTCGGGGTCGGGGGTAAGTGAAAATGGAAATTTTTTGCGGCCTTACTCGGCTTACCCAACTGAGAAGTTTGAGCAAGGAAACATGTCTGGTCGGCTCGGTGTCAGTATGTTGTGACGGTGTTCCGCGAGTGTCATGTCTGGAGTCTTCGGCATTATGTTCCAGTTGCGAGAGCACATCGGTGGCCAGGACTCCCCCTGCCACAGGAAGACACAGTATGTATACATACTAAGGACTCCTCGTCGTTACGAGACAGAAAATTGTTAACTACGGCGTACAGGAAATATACATACATAAGCATACACACATGTCCAAGTTAGACATATATAGGGTTTGTTCACTTCCAAACGTCTCGTGGCTTTGTTGACAATACATGGGTTCACTGTGCTCTGTTACATGTATGTGTTCCTGCGTTGAATTTACCTGCTTCGAACTGTTTTTCACAGGCAGGAAGGCATGGAACATATGCGGGCATTTGCCAGTAAAACGCCAAAGGTTTGCCGTTTACTTCGGGTTATTTGGTTCCCGCCATAAGATAGCCGCTCATATTGTACAATGTTATGTTCATGAGACAAAAAAAAAAAGAAATAAAGAAGCAAATAATGATATAAATTATTATCAGTTTTGCCAACCATATAATAAATAGTCTTTATCCGATGTTCATTAAGTAAATAAATTCACAGAAAAACAGACTATTTCATACTCAGTTAGTCAGGCCGCATAAAAAAATACTTACCGTTGTCCAGTATTCATGTAACTAGTTAAACGAAACAATATGTCTGACTTAAAGTTTTAACTACCTTTTAAGCCTGAGCAAAATACAAAAAAAAGATAAAGGATCCAATGTTACCTCTACATACAGATGCCTGCAGAATGACACTAGCGGTTAGTAGATAATTTATAAATATATCTTACGACGTTACCTAGAGATAAGAGCATTTTCCTTGGCCTATTTGACAGTTGATACGGACCGGCGTGACATGTCCATGATTCTTAAAGCTCTTGGACTGAATATCTGTACATTCGCCTACTCGCGTTCTCCTTTCAGTCATGGGGACGATAAGACGCCGACGACGTTATTGGGTCGGTTTATCTGTCTTACTTTTCTTTTAAGGTCACTTGTCCTCTGTGGTTAGTCTGTGATTCTACAGACAAAGGGTATTACTAATTTGCGAATGTCCATTGGTCTATCACGCAAACCCTAAGGTACCCTCAACCCGCGTCGGAGATCCATAAATAATCCTATAACTCAAAAGCAAAGAAAGAAATAACTTAATATAGGGTACACAAGGCATTGTAGAAACTAAAACAATATAGCTCTCGATATAGCGATGACGGGTTAGGAAGGTAGAACTTTCTGTTTCACGGGAGCCGACGGTCGTCTAGTGGCCAAAGACACCTGTGTTCTAATCGCTGGGATATGCACGGTTCGGGATCAAACCCGGAGTATGGTTGGGGATTTGTAGATTTGTTCTTACCGCTTTTTGGGCCGTGCAGAAAATGCGATCACTGTGAGTTCCTCTCCGGTCGTACGTGGGAAGGCCCGCCAGAAAGGGGCGCATTGTTACGGGTTTCCCCCGGGCTCTGTCCTGTTTTCTCACACCGTAATGCTGGTCGACGTCGTATAAGTGAAATATTCCGTGGCTCAGTCGGTTGGCGCCCTAGCGCAGCGCAATGACCCAAAAGTCTACCACCAATGCGGTCGCTGTGAGTTTAAGTCGAGCTCATGTTGGCTTCCTCTCCGGCCGTACGTGGGAAGGTCTGCCAGCAACCTGCGGATGATCGTGGGTTTCCCCCGGGCTTTGCCCGTTTTCCTCCCACCATAACCCTGATCACCGTCGTGTAAGTGAGATATTCTTGAGTACGGCTTAAACCATCTATTATATAAATACATAAATAAATAAATAAATCTGTGCCGCATCTGTATTTTCGAGGAACCAATACTTACAAAGATATAGTTTCTAGGAAAAGAACAGGTGTGGTGAGAATTTTGTCTTGACAGAAAGTGACACCAGAACACAGTTTAACTCTAACTTCGAGATCTAAGGTTGGTTTTTGGACTTAACAGAGATAGCAGGCGAAGGGTAGTGCACAGAACAGTGGGGTGTTGGTCATCGTAATGGATACATCCACTGTGTATACGCAGGTAATGTGTATAACATTCATTTATTCACATTCTTTGAAGACTCATAAGATTCAAGGAAGTTGCGCCGGTAATTTATGATTAAGTTCATAAAGCTAACATAAGTTTTCGTATATTATTAACTTGTGGTTGCTTATTAAATGCTAATATTATGTATGTATATAATTTCAGTCATTTTGAGGCAATTGAAGTGCACGGTTTGCCTATAAATCATTCTCTAAATAGAGGAATATTGAAACTTTGCTGTCTCAGTAGCGGCCATAACGCATTCATGAAATCTTAAACTTATTTTAATCAGTTTGGGTTGACCATTAATATATGTTATAGAAAAATTTCTGAAACAAATTGAAACAAAAATTAATTAATATTTTTGTAATTGGTCCTGGGTCAACACGCTGTCTTTACTTAAGTTTTTATAACTTTATTAACTTGACGTAGCGGTATGTTATGTTTGTAACACATGCATCTCCAAAAAATGTCCCATAAAAGCATAGACAAAAAATCAGATTCCTCAAGGTCACGCAGCTTCCTGTTTCATACACACCAGACACCAATACATCCCAGACGGTTGAGGTATGACCGAGGTATATAAAAGGCATTCAACAAATCTTGGCCGTAGCACAATTCCCTGAATTACCAGATTAGCCTACACATAGGTTAACCTCGGAAAGGAAGTCTGTCTAGACTGATGAATTTCTTGGTTCATATGTGGCTAGTAGCTTGTGGAAAAAAAGCTGAAGTTGTCGTTCAGATACTTGCACCCTCAAAGAGCTAACACGTATAGGTTCCAGGACTTTCACACTCTAGTGAGAAGTTTCTCTGTGCGGAAAAATTACACCTGGATCAAATCGCTTTCGTCGCCTAATGATACTTTTTGTGTGAAAAGGGATTGCTTTTGAATATGGGGGATCATAAATCAGGGATCACCGGTGTGTTTGCCATTGTGATTTTTGCATCTGTTACACTGGGTGAGTTAAATAGGTCTGCTGTATTGAGGTAATACATGTAGGTATAACACTCCGTTATAATAAGCTGCTCTGAAGTAGAATATGTAACACATTCGGTATTCCTTCGTCTTCATGGAATTGTTTTTCGCTTGAAAAGATATGCAAACATCCAAACAACATTTACAGCCATTGCGTAAATCATCTACATGTAAGGCAGAGATGTGTTACTGCATGTTTCACATTTGTTCAGTGAATGGTGGTAATATGAATAACATTCAGCAAAGTATCTGGTACATGACAGTACTGTGGATAACATTCGTTTGACCTTCTTCTAATCTGTGTTCCATTTTACGTTTCACTCTACCAACTACATGCAGATGTCTTTAGTTGACCTTTTCCCTACTACACTCTCTGTGGGCATGACTCTCTGTCCACATGACTATATGTTTGCATGATATTGTTACATTCTACTTACATGTACCACATCGAACATGTTTAATGTAACCTCTTTCCGTAGAGGATATCATCATATTTACAGCTCAGCTTGCATGTTCGGCTTTAAGAGAAAAAAAAAGAGAAAACACGTGCAAACGCTACTGATGAAAGAAAAGAAGTTTTAGCCCCAGCTAAAATAGTGTGGTGTCTACGTACGGGGATGTCAACCGAAGATACGTCAAGTGGTCATATAGTGTGGGCAAAATATTGTATATTGTATATTGAGATAAAATATCGACTCAGAATTGCACATGTCTGTGGCGGGGCATTACTTGCTCGCTGCATTGGTTGCCGCGAATCAATTATTATATACCTGTATGTGTTTGCTGGCTTACCTTCGAAGTTTATATTCCCCATAAGCGTCTACGTGACCTGACCAAGGCTGCTTCATTTACAGAACCATTCAAGGCTTCGTACCAATGTTTGATTTTATTTTTCAGTATCCAAATTCCAGCAATTTACAATCTGAGCTGACGGAATGGTCCTGTTTGCTACTGCTAACATTGCTACTCGAATGGTACTGCCGTTTATACAATTTCCCCGTTGAAATCCTCTCCGCTTCCAAGAAACACCCTCAGTGACATAAGTCCACGGCTATACGCTAAATTACTGGTGCCCAGTTGATCCTCGGTGGCCTAGAGGTTAGAGCGTCTGCTTCGATGCCGTGAGACCCGGGTTCACTCCTGGGGTCGTACCAAAGCCTTGACTCAGCACTCAGAGGGCAGAGCAAGGAAACAGGAATGGCTGGTCCGGTGGCAGTATAATGTGACCGGGTGGGTTGTTTTGTCTGCTGTCTTCGAGAGCAAGGTGACATGTCGCAAGAAGACACTACATACATAATTGGTCGAATCAGTTCGACGTTTTAACCTCAGCATATTTACATACGTTAGACCTCCGTTGCAGGGCGGTTAGCGGTCTAGCGCAGCGAGATAACCCAAGAGCCTCTCACCAATACAGCCGCTGTGCGTTCAAGTCCAGCTCATGCTGACTTCCTCTCCGGCCGTAAGTGGGAAGATCTGCCATCAACCTACATGACCTCGTGGATTTCCCCTAAACTCTGACCAGATTCCTCCCACCACAATGCTGGCGGCCGTCGTAAAAGTGGAATGTTCTTCGGTATGGTGTAGAACATGAATCAAAATAATAAATAAATACATACATCCCCTCCAATACAGCTACACGCACCCTTAAGGATACGGCGTCTTTTCTATTGATTATACTTCGGTACATTACGAGAAAAAGGTGTTTAATATGCATAGCAGCGAAGCATTTTCTTCTTTGAAAAATTTTATAGCAAAAATTTGTTGTCAAGCAGGGCAATAACGTGGTACATTTTATCTTTCAACCGCCAAATGATTTTTGGTCCAGTTGATCTAGAATGATGGGACTTCCCTTTTGAAAGTGGAAATACATTTTAATCCGATTTTGCGGTTACCTTCCTTTCTTTTTGCTTCCTTTTGTCTTCTTCATCATCATCATCGCAATCGTCGTTGTTGTTATTATTATTATTACTATTGACATTTTGACACTTTCATGCAAATATTTTCAAACATGTGTGTTTAACAATTTGAAGGAATGATTGTGCAACGCAAAACGGCAAATTCTTTGCCTATAATGTGCAACAAAGTGCCTTAACCGTACTTTGTTCCAAGCTAACTTAACCATTGTTCTCTTGCAATAAATGGGTACTACGTTACCAACCTGTCATCTAAACGTCATCGTGAAGGTGGGAATGAACAATGAACAGTATAGTTAGGCCTAAATTATTTTAACTCAAGAAAGGTTCCACACTATCTTGAAAACAATTAGCCTAGATGTTAACGTATCCTAATTATTCTGTCTGAATGGATGTAACGAACAAACAGGGGTGTGTTCCGGAAAACGCAGTCCTGCCTGGGATGGTCCTACTTGTCTCAGACGTAAGTGACATACTATCAAAGATATGTATATAGTAAGGTTTGTGATCACTCACAAGAATTTTTTCCGCTTATTTCTTCAAACAAGAGCTTTTTTTTAAATATGTTAGAAATACTCATCAAACGGATTCATGACGTACTGTCTTTTGAACAAAAACAAAGTAATGATATTTTTTTATGATGATATACATTCCGCCACATCGGGCCTTTGATTCAGAGGATAGATCCACCACAGCCGATATCCCACTAACCCTTTTCGTTCTAACGTTACTTTTCAGTTCATTCCCGGCGAAAGCAATTGTGACGTTATGACACCACAAAAAGATTGAACATTTGTAGTCATTTTGTGCATGGGACATCCGGTTGACCTACTTACAACATTATTGTTTATAATTGGTATTCTTGATTGGTAGTTCCTCAAGGGCTATGCTGATGACAATGATAAACTTGTTAGGTCTACCATGTGTGCGTCCAAGTACATAATGAAAATAAATTTCTCCTCCATGTAGAGCCACCTTTGCACATGCAGGTAGGTGAAGTACTGGGAAGAAATATTGGAATAAAGCCGAATACAGCATGCATCGAGTGTAATGCCAGAGTAGCGACGGCAGTTTCACACATGCACATGTAGCCAGCACACTGTTGCAACCACTGTAATCCTGTGCCTTCTTAATTTACCTCAGTCACGTTTCATCCAGACTATCCATATAAATGCTTAAATAGTAGGAACTTATGCGCTCTTTAGAATTTTGATAAGGCAGAAGAGGGCAAAGAAAAAGTAATTGAATTCATTAGATGCCATACTCTTGTCTAGAATTACGCAAATTGTCACCACATTAAATAAAGACATTGTGGTAGAGACAGAGATAGCATGCTTGACTAAAATCAAGTCTTGTTTTATTCGTAAGTAAATGTACGTCAAGCTTATTTCAGTGAACTGAGACTTGGGCAGATGAGATAGATTTCCCGTTTGACTGACTATTTGGCTAATTTATTTTCTTTTTGCTTAACGCAACACTCAAGACAATTTTCACGTTTACGATCGGGTCAGTTTATGGGTGCGGGAAACGGAATGTGTGGGATGAATCGTCCATTTGGCATCTTGCTGAGGAAACTTCCCAGATCTGACGTACAGAAAGCGATAAGCTAGCGTCGTAAAGGAATACATCTAACAGATACTGGCTCCATGGAGACTCGAATCCACTCTACCATATGGGCTACCAAGCCAACTTAGAACGGCTCGCTTGTTAGAGTCCAGAGTGTATGAAGTGGATGGTTTACTGACAAATACATACAACGCTTATTGTGCTATGTACCAACAGACAACTTATTGTTTCTAAAACAATTAGCAATCATCGCCAGAGAATACATCGAATAGATATAGTTTCGAATAGATATAATTTACACAAGGTCTCTATATAGCAGTGTAGGAAATGTACAGATATGCACACCATTTTGGTCAAAAGACAGTACACCTTTAATGAACGTTAGACAGGAAAAACAGTCTAACGCATCATTCATTGGTGATGACGATGAAGGCCTCACGAAGAGCAAGAACAGAAGAGTTTACAAATTCCCTGATCACGAACCGGATAGAACACTCACCACATGTGTCGTAGTGATTGCAAGGCAATTATGTTATCCATTCGGCCACGATCCGTTCCCAAGACATCTCTCAGCATGATTGCCGAGAGTACGCATGATTTCCTCTACTCTCGTATGTGCATCCATTATATGTAAGGATTTAATATGGTTTATGAAATTGATAGCAAGGATGTTACAAGTATATGGGGAAATGAGTATCACTTAAACGTTGCATAATAAATTTAATTTTTTTGCCAACAGCATTGTTTAGGCCTGTTTTTAGATTTTCAATCATCATAGAAAATTGCTGACTGCCTGATGACGATTGCTAATTTCTTTTGCACGATTCTTTTCTTACATTATTACTTCATATACTTTGTTACTTATGTCGTAGTTTGTGTGGACCGGTCTGGTGATTATTCACCCGGAACGCAGATTTTGGATAACGGATGGAATAAAAAGAAATATTGGTTTCGGCACCTAGACTGAACTAGTCTGGTATATGACAATAATCCCAAAATATGCATCAAGTTGTACTTAAATAATTAAAATTTCTATCTTTATTTGAACTGTAGAATTTAATATGTTTGTGATGACAGGAAATGTGGCATTTCACCAAAACACGACGCTGTCTTCAGATTGGCGCATCTTCGACTCCAGCCGTTGATGGTGGGACTGGACGTGTTTTTTTGCGATCCCGCCGACATGTCACACCGAAGTCAACTTACAACCCGCGTACTGGACGGTACAGTGGATGCACTGTGCATAATCTACTGGTTCAGGATTTATAACAGAGGAGATGAGTGTGAAGAGGGACCTTATGGGTAAACAATTTATCCTCCAAAAATAAGAAGACCTGGCGGAGTGGCTTAACGACTTTTCCTCCAAACATCCTTTAGCCAATGAGCAATGTGGTCTCAGGCAGGATTTCAGATCATCTTGGTTTCGCTGCGCTTTAAAGGATAACACGACATTCGATTAATGCTTACTTCCAAAGAAATCGGCATTTTAAATTGTTTCAAGAGTTTCTTCAAAATAATGAGAAGCAAAATTTCGATTTGACACAGTTTCAACACATAGGCATATTCGAGGGATGTGTAACGTCATGGTTCCTCAGGTGATTTAATGGCATGACCGATGGGTAAGCAGAGAGGTTAACCCAAGACTAGATTAACACAGAATCGTGTCAGACGCCTGGGGAGTGTGTACGATGGATCAGGGGGTATTGAAAAATTGAATAATGACCAAAGAGAAAACCGACGTAATATGATGATTGGGACTGGACAATTGCTTATTTGTTGTGATCAACTCTGAGTTTTTTTGTTCCACATGGTGGTCGACTTAATGGCTTCACTCTAAACCATCTGTCTGTGGGTAACTCCTCCTCTCAGAATTACAAAGACTGTTACCACTGCAGTCCGAGAAGGTCCAGTCAAAATCATCGACGAGTTTCTAACAGCTGTCCTATATTAGGGAACATGGTGAGGATTATGATCAACAACCCACTTACTCTGTGTGAAGTACAAATTTTTGGTAAGTTTTTGTTCTATTAGGTAAAACTTAAGCGGCCCATACACGATCAATTATATTGCACAATAGTATTGCACAATTTAATTGAGGGTTTTTTCTGGTCGGCACACACGATTCAATAAAATCACACAATTGTATTGTGCAAAATTGTATCATTTCTACTTTAAGCTTTGGCCACTATGGATCCAACAATCGCTATCGCGTTGGTATTTGCCTCTAGACGTAGAAAACGGAGAAGACGAAGGTTGTGGGCGAAACAATGGTTTCTAGAGCGTGGACGAAAGTTCGGAAATCAATCATTCTTACTGGAATTGCGCCACAATGAGCCGGGGGATTTCAGGAATTTCTTGAGAATGGACGCAAATTGTTTTGATCAACTACTGGATATGATAAAACCTTTAATTGAAAAACAAAAAACAATTATGCGAGATCCGATTTCCCATAGTGAGCGACTTTCAGTTATGCTACGGTATTTGGCTACAGGAAATTCTTTCGAGGATTTGAAATTTAACACTGCTGTATCACCTCAGGCCCTAGGAAAAGTCGTCATCGAGACTTGTGAGGCCCTCATCACGTGCCTTGGACCATATATCAAGGTAAGCACAAACCACAATTTCAGTTTAATTCGGTTTATTATTATTATTGATTTAAGAAATGTAGAAATATACATGTGTCATCACAAAGTTCAGAAATGAATTACCAAAACAAATTCGTTAAGTCTGCACCAATTTTGGGGAGCAACTGCAAATTTAAACTGTTCAAATACTGTTTGATTCACGGTACAAAAGAAGAGAAATAATCAGCGAGTCCAGAAGATGACTCCTCAGGAGGCGGCAAAGGGGTCGAGGATCGACTGTATGTTAGTGCAGATACAGTGCTGTATGGTGTATCAGGGCGGTTGTTAGTGTAACTTGATTCAGATGCACTGCTGTACGGGGTACCGGGTCGGCAAATGAACTGCTGCATTTGGTTGATTGTAACGCTATCTCTTCGTAGAGTACCCATTTGGCCCTCAAATAAAATATCATTAATAGCCTTTTTTGCTAATAATTGCTGATTCGGTGTCATTTTCGATAGTTCGTTGGCCCATGTCTTTGCCAAGGCAAGATTAACATCATCGGGCTCACGAAATCGTTTACATGCCAAATCCATTAGTTCCTGTTCTGGTGACAGCTTACTCTTTCGCGCGTCCTTTTGTCGAGATTTCGGTGTGTTTTTGGAGGGGACAGGCCCAGGTGTGGTTGATGGTTCATGTTGTGCGATATCTTCTGTCTCAACCTGAAATGACAATAAAATTCTATATTTCAGATGCCGAAGACGGAAGATGAGTGGAAGGTAAAGGCGGATAAATTCCGCAGTAAATGGAACTTTCCCCATGCCATTGGAGCGATTGATGGCAAACATGTATCCATAAAAAAGCCCCCATGTTCTGGATCATTCTATTATAACTACAAAGGCTTTTTCAGCATTGTATTATTGGCAATTGCTCAATATAATTGAGCAATGCCACACACCGTCAATCAAATGATTGCGCAAGTCTGAAAATTTCTACTGGATTTTGAAATTCTGAGACTTGCACAATATGATTGCGCAAGTCTGCAATGTCACCCACACACGGTCAATATAATTGCGCAATGCCAGTTCACACAATACTATTGTGCAATATAATTGATCGTGTATGGGTTGCTTTAGACTGGCAGGGCATCCCCAGCCCATTACAATTTCAACCGACGTTAACAAAGAAAACAATTAAAGCGGCCCATACACGATCAATTATATTGCACAATAGTATTGTGTGAACTGGCATTGCGCAATTATATTGACCGTGTGTGGGTGATATTGCAGACTTGCGCAATCATATTGTGCAAGTCTCAGAATTTCAAAATCCAGTAGAAATTTTCAGACTTGCGCAATCATTTGATTGACGGTGTGTGGCATTGCTCAATTATATTGAGCAATATTCATTTGAAGGGACAACTTTCTACTTTAAACATGACCACTACCCAAGAGAAGAAATTCTTGTTGGAGTGTATAGAACTCTATCGGGAACATCCCGTACTCTGGAATATTAAGAGCAAAGATTACAGCAATCGGAGAATGAAAGAGGAGACATATAGAGTACTTGTAACAAAATTCAAAGAGAAATATCCCACTTGGGAAAAAGATGATGTGAAGAAAAAACTCAATGCCCTTCGAACCAACTTCAGGAAGGAACTTAAGAAAGTAATGGATTCCAAAAAATCTGGTGCTGGTAGTGATGATGTGTATGAACCTACACTGTGGTATTATAATGCATTGTTATTCCTAACGGACCAAGAACAGCCAGCTTCATCGAGAAATTCCATAGAATCTGAAGAAAACGATAAACTTGAAGAACAAATCCAGGTATGTTTTCATCTTGATATTTAACTTTATAATAATTATTACATAATTACAGTTATAGAGTTTTCTTCAATTCATTTACATTGGGCCGTATTCATAAATCGGGATCAAGTCGAGATCATTTACCGATCGCGCGATATTTTCGATCGGAGCCAATTTTTTATTGTAAATATGCCAAAGTTTGTGAGCTTTGTGCTTGACGGACAACCACATTTTTTTGATCCGGACTCCAAAAGTTACATATTTCATCATATGAAATTGATTATAAACCCAGCATAAATATTACAATCAACGCGGATCGATTACATACAGTTACTGGTACTTTTCTGCTGAGAATCTGAGATCACCTGTCATAAAATTTGATCTCGACTAAATACCATGCATTCCACGAGTCTATCAAGCAAACCTTGGTGTATTTACAATTAGAAATTGGCCCCAATCGAGCTTGGTCACAATTCATGAATAGGGACCATTATCCTCGGTGGCGTTCACTCTTTTTTAATTACTACGGTTACACATACAAGAATGTAGCAATGTTTGTTATTCATCTGATTCCTCTTTTATTTCAACCATGTGCAGCGTTCTTTTTGCCACGGGACTGCTCCTTTGCTATTGAAGTATTCCTTGTATAAATCACGGTAGTATTTTGCTTGACCCGACGCATTCCGCCCATAGGTTGCCCGCAAACCTTCTAGGTTTCTCTGACGTTCACGTCATGATCCTTGGTGTACGACTCCATTATCATCTTCCCAATCAACTGTCCCGGTGGTGATGTATGAAGCAGATTTTGTTTTTAAATAGTTATGAAGATAGCAACATGCCAATGTAATTATTTGAGCTTTCTCAGGGATAAGTTTGATGGCTCGCTCAAACACCCCAAATCTGGACGCCAGAATTCCAAAAACGTTTTCCACTATACGCCGCTCTCTGTTTATACGGTAATTGTAAATGCATTGGTCAAAATCAAGTTTACCAGCACCTTCCCCGGCGTAAGGCTTCATCAAATTTTCTCCCAAGGCGAAGGCGTCATCACCGAGAAATACGTATGGCAGACATGCCTCATCGTTATCATGTAGCTTCTCCGGTGCTGGTATACAGAGTTTGTTTTCCTCCATCATGCGACCAAATGTGCTATATGAAATAACTCCACCATCGGAAACGCGACCGTTGATGCCTGCGTCCACAATCAAAAACTCATAATTAGCATTTACCACTGCCAATAATACAATGCTGAAAAAGCCTTTGTAGTTATAATAGAATGATCCAGAACATGGGGGCTTTTTTATGGATACATGTTTGCCATCAATCGCTCCAATGGCATGGGGAAAGTTCCATTTACTGCGGAATTTATCCGCCTTTACCTTCCACTCATCTTCCGTCTTCGGCATCTGAAATATAGAATTTTATTGTCATTTCAGGTTGAGACAGAAGATATCGCACAACATGAACCATCAACCACACCTGGGCCTGTCCCCTCCAAAAACACACCGAAATCTCGACAAAAGGACGCGCGAAAGAGTAAGCTGTCACCAGAACAGGAACTAATGGATTTGGCATGTAAACGATTTCGTGAGCCCGATGATGTTAATCTTGCCTTGGCAAAGACATGGGCCAACGAACTATCGAAAATGACACCGAATCAGCAATTGTTAGCAAAAAAGGCTATTAATGATATTTTATTTGAAGGCCAAATGGGTACTCTACGAAGAGATAGCGTTACAATCAACCAAATGCAGCAGTTCATTTGCCGACCCGGTACCCCGTACAGCAGTGCATCTGAATCAAGTTACACTAACAACCGCCCTGATACACCATACAGCACTGTATCTGCACTAACATACAGTCGATCCTCGACCCCTTTGCCGCCTCCTGAGGAGTCATCTTCTGGACTCGCTGATTATTTCTCTTCTTTTGTACCGTGAATCAAACAGTATTTGAACAGTTTAAATTTGCAGTTGCTCCCCAAAATTGGTGCAGACTTAACGAATTTGTTTTGGTAATTCATTTCTGAACTTTGTGATGACACATGTATATTTCTACATTTCTTAAATCAATAATAATAATAAACCGAATTAAACTGAAATTGTGGTTTGTGCTTACCTTGATATATGGTCCAAGGCACGTGATGAGGGCCTCACAAGTCTCGATGACGACTTTTCCTAGGGCCTGAGGTGATACAGCAGTGTTAAATTTCAAATCCTCGAAAGAATTTCCTGTAGCCAAATACCGTAGCATAACTGAAAGTCGCTCACTATGGGAAATCGGATCTCGCATAATTGTTTTTTGTTTTTCAGTTAAAGGTTTTATCATATCCAGTAGTTGATCAAAACAATTTGCGTCCATTCTCAAGAAATTCCTGAAATCCCCCGGCTCATTGTGGCGCAATTCCAGTAAGAATGATTGATTTCCGAACTTTCGTCCACGCTCTAGAAACCATTGTTTCGCCCACAACCTTCGTCTTCTCCGTTTTCTACGTCTAGAGGCAAATACCAACGCGATAGCGATTGTTGGATCCATAGTGGCCAAAGCTTAAAGTAGAAATGATACAATTTTGCACAATACAATTGTGCGATTTTATTGAATCGTGTGTGCCGACCAGAAAAAACCCTCAATTAAATTGTGCAATACTATTGTGCAATATAATTGATCGTGTATGGGCCGCTTAACAACGGCCCTATACTGTAATGGTCTGGGGATATCATGCCAGTCCAGATATTGTAATGGGCTGGGAATGTCATGGACTGGGGATGTCATGCCAGGCCAGAACGTCCACGTACTTGCATTTGGCTGGGGATGTCATGCCCCGCAAAGAACGCCCACCTACTCTAATGGGCTGTGGATGTCATGTTACTCCAACAATGTCCACGTACTGTAATGGAATGTAGATATCATGTCAGGCCAAGAACGTCTTCGTACTGCAATAGGCTGGGGATGTCATGTCAATCAGAGAACGTCCTCGTACTGTAATGGGCTGGAGATGTTATGCCAGGTAAAAAAAAAGTACTCTAAAAGATGGATGTCGTCCCTGGTAAAAAACGTCTTACTACTGTAATGGGCTGGGGATGTAATGCCAGGCTAAGGAATCCCACGTACTCTAATGGGCTGGGGATGGGCTTGTTCCTCCAAGAACGTCCACGTATTGTAATGGAATGGGGAGGTCAAGCCAAGCCAAGAACGTCCTCGTACTGTAATGGGCTGGGGATGTCATGCCCGACCAAGAACGCCCACGTACTGTAATGGTTGGGGATGTTGTGTCAGTCAAAGAACGCCCACTTACTGTACTGGGTTGGGAATATCCAGGCCAAGAAGTTCCAGGTACTGTGATAGTTATACGCAGTACTGTGTTGTTATGGGCTGGCGATATCATGCCAGGCCAAGAACGTCCACGGACTATAATGGGCTGGGAAGGTCATGTCAGTCCAACAACGCCCGTGTACTGTAATTGAGCGGGATATGCCAGACCAAGAAAGACATTGTACTGCAATGGGGTGGGTCATGATGCCAGTCCAAGAATGTAAAGTGTGACACGGGTAGGTTTTTCACACTGACTTTTATCTGTTGTAACGTATCCAGGTGGATTCCTATCAAGACCGTTTAAGGAACGTCATTACGGACCAATGTAAGCTGTGTTTTCAACGTTTTTTACTGCGTATATATATATATATCTGGAAATTGCAGAAACACAACACCCAGCTGCATGCTGAGACTCTCTGCTCCGAGTTACACAAGTAAGTTCGTGATATACACATTTAGATACATTTAGATACTACATACAAAGTACCATGTGTATATAGTTATACACTCACATTCACTATTGCCTCGAAAGAGAAATTGATGCAGACAAATATCCTGTGAACCAAATCCAAATCTTATGATAAACAAGCCGAAGTTTCACGCAATAACGAAAATATTTTAATCGATCGTTTTGGTAAATCTGATCCTCTTGGAGAGATGCCCTGTAAATATATAGATGTTAACACCGCTATGATCGTCCTGGAACAATGTGATAAAATAGACGGTACATGAGGACAAAACGATTTAATATTATTTACACACGCAATGCTTTAAACACGTTTTGTGCACATACATGATTAAATGGCTTCAGGCTGAGTCCAAAGGAAATACTAATGTCATTTATTATTCTTTCACTTGGAATGACGTAAATGCTTCCTTTGCTTAGCAGAGCAAAAGGATCAATTTTTCAAATATTGTCTCCTTGCTCGTCTCTCTTGAATGTTGCACAGGGCATTATTATGTGATTGTCTAAATATTGCGCATAGATTAGTTCTGTGAAAAAATCAAACTAATTTCATCCCGGAATGCACTACGGGAATGTACGGTCCGGACTGTGCAGAAAGTTGTGGCTTCTGTGCCGATAGGAACGCCGCTTATAACACGACATCCGGGCACTGTCCTTACAGAAAACCAAGCTGCGTACTAGGATACTCCGGTCTGAAGTGTGACACAGGTTCGTTCTACTTGAGAAAAAAAAATCTCACATATGTCTGGTTAAACACCATTTGGCTAACTGACAACTATCCTTGAATCTTTGTCCCCAGTGTGGCCAATTTTTCAGGCACTCACTCTTATTGAAGTTTCGGGTTTCCCGGATTACACAGGAGCTATTAACGGGTGTTCAGTGGGAATCTTTCGTGTCTTCATCGTCGGAGTCATTATCCTTGTTGGCGTGATGTAAGTCTAAACTTGTTTCAGAGCCGTGTCCCGTGTGCTTTATAATTGATAAACACTAAGGCTAAGCTTTCAGAGATAGTAATTTTTGACTTAATATAAGTTCAGTAAAAGAATAGACCAAATTTTAAATCCGGCATATTGTGGTTTAAATTTGCAATACAAAACGCCCTAATAGATTTGTGTTTTCGCTGCCGGACTGTCCTGTGTCTTCCATAAGCAGGAGAAATCCGCAAAGGTGGCGGTCTGAGCTGTGGCCGACACACTACTCCATCCCAGCAGAGCTGTTTTTGTTCAGAGGTCGTCGTCGTCGATAGAAGTAAAACGCCTGTTCCGTCAAGCCTGTGTGATAGGCGCGAGGGAAATCCGCATGAGGACCATACCCACGACGCCACTGAGCAGCAGTTAGTGAACAGCAATGGAGTTTAAACACAGAAACATAATTCCAGGTTTAAACCATCTTAGCGTGTGATCCTTGCTTCCACCTTGTTTTGAAAGCGCACAGACCAGTACGATAAGGTGACCGGTTGCCACGCAACTGTTGGTTCAATACGGACAGAATGGAGCCTGCCTTGAGCGACCGGCCCAGTGCAGGTCATTTAGCCACTTTGGGGCAGTAAAATGTCGGTGTTCTCTGACAGCTATACGAGAGATAACATCGACATAAACATATGCTTCTTTAGACAACGTCTAAAATTTACCTGATTTTGTTTTTTCAATCTTCAAACCTTGCCCTTTTGTCTACTAATTACATTATACCTTCCCGCCTTTCCTGTTGATGGTGGCGGAGGTGTTTGTATCTATTTTATTTATTTGATTGTTGTATTCAATGCTTACACTGTGGCGGAGACGGAGGCCCGATCTGTTTGTGAATGAATAACCTGGATGCTGTGTACTGTGTGTGGGGACAATTTGTATCGGAATGGCCTGGTTTATATATTATCGCATGCTATACTCCTTTATATGGATACTGTATATAAATTACAACTATGTACCGAGAGAGTATGGTTCTTGTGTGGACAAAGCTTACGTATATAGATTCTCTATATGAAGGTCTAGGGGTAATATTCATCGGAATGCAAAGGTTTGTATATTATAATATAATATGCTTATGTACGCGGATACAGTGTATGTAAGTTCAGTATATATCGCAATAGCGTTTTTTTTTTTTTTGGCGTATGGACAAAGCCTCTGCATATTATATTTTCCTTGATTACATGCCTTGCTCGTGGGTCTAACATCGGTTTTATCATGACATTTCTGCATTAACGCCATTTACTGACCTATTTCAGTATCTTATCGAATATTCCTGCGGAGGTAAAATACTAAGACACTGCTGACGGACAATATGGCCACATAATTGAGTGGTTGTTGATAACCCCTTTCTAAAAAAAAATTGCACTTTGTCGATGTCGGTTGGTTTTCCGTGGGTAGAGGAAACCGGGGTGCCGTCGGTAAGCCACCGACTTCCTGCAACTCACTGAAGAAATTCCCACGAGTGGCATGTTGGGATGTGTGCCATGTACAGGTCTTCCCATGTACAGTCGGAGAGGAAGAAAGCATGAGCTGAACTTGAAATCCAGCGTCACTGCGCTGCGCTAGTGCACAGGGCCAATATTGATTGTTACCATTTGAAGGAGTGTGATGAATTACGAACTCTTGTACTATAATGCCAACAACATCTCAGTACTCGACTTAACATACCAGTAGAGGAAACATAGTTTGAATTTGTCTTGAAATCTGGATCATAGATTGGATACTCTGAACTGGGATTCTCTTGCAGTTCAATATACTTAGCCTATTTCTGTTGTGGAGTGAAGTGTTATGGTTGGATTTTCGAAATCTTCTGAATCCCAAACGGTATTCTTCTGTTAAAAACGATAGATACCTCTGCATTTCAGTTATCCCTTGAAAAGTGTTATATGTTTATTTGGATTTTGAAGGGAAGGATGACTCGGTTGCTGTCAGTGGCAGTTATGTGCGAACTGCTCATTCAAAGTAAAGACAATAACATTTTTGATAACAGATAATAATAATAATATAATCTATAAGAATATAAAAATGTGATATCCATACATAGCTAATTCTAGTAGCTTCAAATATTGATTTTGCTCATACTATCTATTTATCTTATTTGTGTTTCACTCCTGTTACGAACACCGTGTTTAAAATATTCGATTGTGTTCTTTTTTTATTTGTTTTTGCGCTAACTGGGTCAGTGTCTGACCTACATTTTTCCCTCAGTGCACGTTGTGGCCTGCATTGTAATTCACTCTCACATTCTCGAGGCTTCTGCGTTGACGAGTTGCGTGTCATTGTACATAGAGCGTACATTCTGGAAAGATGTACCCATGTTGTAAATATGTTTACGGAGAAATTATCCAGAATGTTCTTTACGTTAGTCTAGAAATATAAACGACCAAGTTGTAAAACTCACAGTCTTTTAATGAAATTCACGCAAAGCCAGTCATATTTGCTTTCCTCCATTTAGGAAGATTTTGTGGGATTTGGAGATATCGGCTTTCATGTCATTCCACAGGTGTCAATTTCTACTCCATTTTTCTGTACGTAGCACTTTGTGATCTTGTGTTTCTCCATTTGCTATTTTTTCTGAGACGTTCTTTTGGAGCTTGTATCGCTCTTTGTCTTTTTATCCTGAAAGTGACTTTGTGTATATTTCCGAGGAGTGAAACATACATCGGCAGCTCGGAAACATGGACGCTATTGTCATCCTGTCCGCCCTGGAAAGTTGCACCTGGCCGGGGAGTTGGATATTAAAACCATCATCGGCGTACCATAACCACTGCTATTTGTCACCTACAGGGCTGTCGTCCTTCAATCTGAGAATTTCCAATGACTGTGGATTCTATTTTTACGTGAGCTGACTCGCCCTTGGAAGTAGGAATATTCCATCCGGATTTGGTTGCTATCATCAGTAAGAAGCTATACATTTTGTAATTATCTGTATTGTTTATTGTATGTTATTGTCATTTGTACTATTTGTCTATTTTATGTAAGTATATGTATAGGACTAATTTAGGCGTCTTCGTGTTTCTTTGTTTCATCTTGTGTAAGGCCTATCGCTTTCTGAGAGTTGAACAAGCCATTTGTTTATGATTTTTCCTCTCCGATAGTGTTACCGTTACACGCTGCACACAAGAGTATTTCACTTATAATAAACTTATTATAAGCTGTTAACACCATCAATAACAATGAAAACAAGCGAATATTTTCGGACAATAATTTATAGAAGTAAAAGCGGAAATTGTTTAAGCTTGTGGCTGACAGCAGCGGTTTTGAAGAAGTCTTATTTGCCGAATTGCGGGCACATGTACCTCGACCTATCTTGATACAGATTACCCTCTCCTAATTTCTTACGGTGCAGTAACATCGATGTTAGGGCTTACCTGTGTTGTCCTCGCCAGATAACATACTGCAAAGATGAGAAAACTTCTGATACTTTTGGGGTTTTGACTAGTCCCCTGCCATAGCGACTATTTACTTGTCAAATCTACTTGTCAAAAACCGCTGAACCGATTGTGCTAAAGTGAATATTCTCTTAGTAGATACATACGTCTACTATTACTACTTTTTGTGCTAAATTTAACCAGAGCAATACTTTTCGGGAAGTTTCGACATTTTGCATGGACTGGGAGGAAACATTGGAAATTGTAGAATATTGTTTTGGCGAAAACTTAATGTCTTGGGCCGCGTTATACGTAATTTGCTGTGATAAGTGTAATGGTGCATGCCTTATGTCTGTAAGTGTCAATTTATTACCGGATATCTGTCGTGTTGAAGAAAATACGTATAGCCCGGTAGAATGGCCACTATAAACGTTAGAATGATAAGACTTGGGCAAGACTGTAGCTCACCATCTAGCCTTTATAGGGCGCCTGAAGAGATTTGTGCTGCCATGAGCAGTTGTGTTCGCAGATTTTAGAACAATGTAATAATTCAACTGCAGAGTAAAAGTTAAATACTGGACAAAACAGATATGTTTATTGTATCGTAGAACCCCCCACCCCCACCCCACTCCCCAACGACCATTGGCCGTCCTTCGCAAACGAACTACTAGTACATCACGCTCTTTTTTCTCCATGATGCACCTAGGCACCTGGTTAGTCATAGTGCTCTTTAGGGCGCTAACCCTTTTGACGACGCCGGCCCCTACTTACATCTAATCTGGAAAATGATAACATGACGCGGTCAATCATGTAAACCTCTATTAAACTCATAAGGCAGACAATACTGTATACTGTGTGAAAGCCTGGATGTCAGCTCAGCTTTCTTAGTACCGTCCTGTCAAATAGGTCATCGGTATAATCGGTATCATTCCATTCTTGGGTCACCTATAGTACATATTTGTATACCAAAACACAGTTTAGGCAAAACACGTAATAATGTTATTTATTTATTTATTTATTGGTGTTAAAACGCAGCGTTGGAGAATTTTTTACTGATGTGGTAACGGTCATCCTCAAAGGTGAATTCCCCCTGCGCCCCACTCTTCACCATTTATATGTACCAGACAATCGTCCTGACGTAAATCTGTCGCCCAATTATGAAGAAAGCGATCAGCTTTGAACAGAATTACACACTGTACCTGTGAGTCAGCGCGGGGCGCATTTCTGTATAAACCACATAGACAGTTCATAGACAGCTTTATACGGTGTCAAGTTACCGTTAGTAGTTGATACCTGTGATAAACTAGTACAGATCGGAGAGGAGCCGATTGTTTAGAAATGTCCGTATTCTGACACAGTTCTGCAACAACTGTCTATGAGGAAACTTGAAACAGTCTATATGTGTGTATTCTCTGGTAGCCTAAGTGGGTAATATAAAGAATTTGAGCAGTTCTTCCTCTGTGCCAATCTTGTCTTAAATCAATAAAATATAGTACCAGATATTGTTTGCTTCAAAATTAAAAACACCACGAACGTGCAGAAAAACAAATTGTCTGGCAGACAAACGGTCAGATTGTGATGGTAACTGCAACATGTGAACATGAACACGATATAAATACACCAAGCAATGCTTTCTATGTAAAATTTAATCATTTCCTTGGTCAGACCATTATTTACTTAGACTGAACATAAACCCTGGGCCTTACTGTCTTTGTCACATACTACTACTGTCTAAGGTAAACCTGAAAATGTGTTTCTCTTTCTTAAACTTGACTAATATATTGAAGGATGGCTTCGTAAGTGTTATCTTCATTCGGATTTCCCCGACGTCTATCACACAGACTTAACGGCTCAGGCGTTTTACTTCGATGACTTGTGAGGGAACAGCGCCATCTGTCTGTGTTATTCCGTTGATTTTTCCTGCTAGTGAAATATATGGGATTGTCACGCACCGAAAAAAAAAACCATTACAAATTTAAACTGTCAACATGCCAGGTTTGAAATTTAGCTCGTTCTTTACTCAACATAAATAGATTATATAATTAGCATGCTTTGAGTCTCGGAATTACAATTTGTCAATCATAAAGCTACAGGTGACGGGGGCTTTAAACGAGTTACACCACAGCAACGAGGATAATAACTCCGATGATCAAGACAAGAGAGATTCCTTCTGAATACCCAATAATAACTCCCGTGCAATCCGGTAAACCTGAAACTTTGATAAATATTTAATGTGTGAAAAACTGGTGAGAATCAAGGCAGAGATTCAAGGATATTTTGGGTTAGCCAACGGCGTTTAACCCGGCATATGTAATATAAAAGACTACAGAACAGAGATTAAAACCAGAGCAACAACGACAGTGTGGCAGTTGGCAAGTGGTCACACGTTACCAATGAAATATGGCTACGTGTCAGTTTAACTCAGTTAGGGTTTTATTCTAACTTATGTAAGTAACAACCTATACTACACCTGGCACCATGGCTCTAAGCATTTGCTCCAAAAAGAATGATTTTACCCTATATTTCTAATGTAAGTTTACTCTTCTAATAATGCTTAAGCTGTTAAAAGAATTGTATTTTTCCTCTGCATTTTAAAGAAAAATAAAGCCTGCTCTGAATTATTTACGATAAATAATGTCGAGACAAATTTGTGTCACAATTTAGATCGGAATACCTTGGTACACACCGCGGTCCTCAGTCAGGACAGTGCCCGGATGTCGTGTTACAGGCGACGTTCCTCTCGGCACAGAAGCCACAACTTTCTCCACATTCCGGACCGTACGTACCGCTTGTGCATTCCGATGTGAAATTGCCGTGAAATATTACAATTACATCACAATCCCCCCCCCAGCTCCTCCAAAAAGGCCAAGGTGTACCATGGAATGATTAGGCCAATAGTAGTGTTCATCATACATATGTGAGGCATTTCTCCAAGTTGGTCAGTTTCATCACTACATGCACGACTCATGGAGGTATATTCCAGACTGGTTGAAACTTGGGCTTGTTCGTCAGGACATTTTGATTTTGGATATTTTCACAAGATATGCGTCTTGACGATTTTCTTCTTCTAGGCGGTATCGAATGTAAGTACATGCATATCACATGTGCGACTATGTGACGTTAATTGGATCGTGTACAATACATAATCCCAGTTGTGATATGCCGTTTTTATGAATAGATACAATCAAAACGCAACTTTGAATTGGAATTCAAGCCTAATAGATCTACCACCTTCCCCACATTACTAAGCCTAGGCGTCGAAACTGATATACGTACACCAGCCGTCAATCGAAATGGGCCTTCCGGGTTAATAATTGCAAGACCAGTTTCCCGACAAATGAACGACAAATGAAACAAACTACTGAAGAACTGACAAAGCATGTAAAATGACGGATTTATGTAAAGAGAAACAGTGAACAGTTCTGAGTGATGACGAAAAAACGCAATGAATGCTCAAGGCCGATGACTAAAATGACTGCCTTATTACATGATGCCAGTTATTTTCCTATTCCTAATATTAGTTCTTGCAAATTGACTGGGATCTGTTGTTATAATTTGTTTCGAAGTCAGGTTTTCTCTTGTCGGCCTGCAACTCCTCTCCGTGGTCGTATGCTGAATGCTAGATATGACGCTTAGATTCGTAAAGTGACAAGACTCAAAATATAAATCATTTCCATCCAAACAAAAAAAAGAAGAAAAAATGCACTGGTCATTAAAACGCCAAGGGGAGAAAAGCATTGTAAATGAAAAGGCAAACTTTATCCCAAAGTGCAGTTTTCAGAGAGATAAGGAGAGTTCGGACAGACCTGTGACACACTTGGCACCAGAGTTATCCTGGCATGCACCTCGGTGTCCTGTTACTACATTTCCCGGAAGCTGCGTCACAGGGAACCAGTACTTCAGCACAGAGACCACATCTCTTCGCAAAGTCTGCACTGTAGGTTCCGTTGCAAACTGGATTAACCAGATTCATATTCACGTTACTTGTTTTGAAAATGAAGACAAGAAGGAACTACCACAAGAAAACATTAAGTGTTGAGCATGCAGGTACATGTAAACCAATATTTTTGAGAGGCCGGTAGAGAGTAAGTAGAAGTTCTCGCTGTCACGTGACTGAGGGATTACGATGAGATATGTCATCAGCTGTCCAGCTATATGTAAGTAGGTCGCTTCCGTAGTGGCATATACATACTCATGAGACCCAACATCAATTGTGAATAAGAACGTCTTCATCACAGATTAGATATTAGTGTAGGGTTTTTCAGTAAGCTTAAGAATGGCAAAGCACACCCGATAAAACCTACGATCCAAGTTGGGCATTAAAACAGAAGTCAAAATAACGTCTAGTATGTTTATCGAATTAGTTAATACGTCCCTCAATTCTTCTGATTTGTCGTTGCAAATGCCCTTTACCGCTTTTCATACACTTTCTCGCTTCCACAGGAATGAATGTAGATTTGTACGTTTTCGATGCAGATATGCCACATGATAACTCATAGAGGAAGCGATTCGGTTAGAACTATACAGCATTACAGACTCGGTTATTTACGCATACCTTCGAGGAACTCCGTCCCTCGGTGAGTTCCGTGTGCAAAATTAGGATTCCCCGTGTGCTTGTCATAATGCATTTCAGTACGGTTTCTGACAAGGACGTTTCTTTTCTTCCAACACCGTCGATTTTACCCGAGGTGTGGGTGAAGCTAACCTGCTCGATACGTTAGTCCATTGTCAAATCAAGTGTAAGTGTCACTCGTGGAGCTAAAGTTCTGCTTACCACCGGTCAGATGAACCAAAGTACTTGTGTGAAACTATGTCCTCCTCACCGTTAATAGTGGACCTACCTGTGTCACATATCGGACCTGAGTATCCCGGCATGCACCTGGGTGTTGTGTTTCTACAGTTGCCGGATACTGTGTCACACGCCAGTTGGCTATAACAATGTCCGCATCTCTTCAGACAATCCGCTCCGTATATTCCTGGAGTGCATACTATAGGTAGACAGATATACCGAGGTGTCAACCAGTTAAAGGACAAACCAACGAATTTTACCTGCTCTTATTTGCTTTGAGATCCTTCATCATAAACATAAGACCGGTGTTCACTTAAATAAGTGTTGATATATGTGACTTTTGATGATTTGTAAGTTGAAAATATGTGCACGTCGTGCATCGTGGCAGTGCCAAAATGACATTTAGGTATTTCTCAGCACATATGTAGGCATCCTTAGTATCAAAAACCTTTAAACAACATTTACAACATCAACACCTAAACAGCAGCTTGAGGTATATCGTGACGGTGCAACGCTAGTTGGTTGTTGTTGACATCTTGTTGATGGTGTTTTTCTTGATATATACATCACGGAGATGGAAGGGGGATCCATGGCGGATAACTAAGCCTAAACGACCTTATAAAAGAAGTAAATTTGCAACGAAAGTCATCTTTTACCACCGAAAAAAATTAAATTGGCAGATTCGAAAAACTTGCAACCCTTGTAAAAAGTTACATAATAATATATATTTGGGACACAGCAGATGCCGTGAGCTTTATTGTTTCGTTATTCCCTTGTGCTCGTCACATGCTGTCTTTCGTTTACACGCCATTTGAGTGTGTAGTCCCTGTAGCCTGTTGACTGAGCAAACTGGCGGTGTAAAGACTGTACATCCCTTCTATCCGTGATAGTATATGTATATGAGAAATATTTTTCTCGACTTTTTGTGTTAGAGGCCTTCCGTGAAGTGTATTGACAGCTCTGCTGCCGGGACTCCATGGTGTCGTTCAGTGTACTAGCTGTACCGCAGCTTTATGTCATTTAAGTTTCACCATAGGTATTCACATGCGTGAATGCTGTATGAGTAATTTTAACAATGGTAATTTCAGGGAAATGTATATTTTCAACCTGGGTACGATACACCAGACAAAGGACAGTCTACGACACGTATCTCTGTCACATTTCACGCCTGAGTATCGCGGCATGCATCTGGGTGTTCTCTGTGGGCAGTGCCCGGATATTGCGGGTCCTTCAGCACAGTTCGCACATCTCTCCTCACAGGCTGATCCATTGAAAAACAGTTTTTCACAATTCTGTTTCACATTTTCAGTTAGTGTTTAACGACAATATGTGCTATGTTGACATTTCATACTTCGTCCATGTCACTTATTCCCTTCATACCACGATGTTGTCTACCTGTGTAAATGACTGAGCCTAAAGATTTTCTCACATTCTGGTCAAGCTGAAAATACGAAGCGTGACGCTTCACCACATTACAGTACACGAGCATGTTTGTCCTGGCAAGATACACCCTGCCATTGCTGTACACATGTATTCTTGTCCTAGCATGACGCACCATCCCATTACAGTACACATACATTCTTGTCTTGTCATGACGCCTTATCTCATTGCAGTACACAGGTATTCTTGTTCTGGCATGACGCACCATCAAATTGCAGTACACAGGCATTCTTGTCCTTGCGTGACGCCTTATCTCATTACACTACACAGGCATTTTTGTCCTGGCATGATTCTCCACCATTTTACAGTACACGGACATTCTTGAGCTGGCAAGACACCCCATCCCATCACAGCACAAGGGCATTCTTGCCCTGGCATAGCGCCCTGGCACATGCAGCACAAGGGCATTCTAGTCCTTCCCTAAAGGTTATCTCCACTTTACCCTTGCAAAGGCATTCGTGGTCTGGTATGACGCTCCGCCCTAATTTCATGCACGGGATCATTGGCCTTTTCGGCGGCATTGCAAGGCAAGTCCAAACGACGATAAGAATGAAAAAATTTAGCTTCGCCTGTCGTTATTAAAGGTACACGAACCAAAAGTCTGCACTTTGGACAAAGTATTAAAGGGTATGAAATTGTTTATATCATAATCCTCACGGAACATGTCAAAAAAGTAAACACTTGAACAGTAAGTTATAATTTGAATGATATCTGGAGGGCAGAACATATTCCTCAGTGTGTCTTTAGTTGCATCATTTCCAGTAGAATCTCTTTTCATCACGGAATAAAAGTTTATATTCGTGTCATCTAGGTACCAACGTATTTACAACTTCTTTTTGTGTTCTTTGTGACTTGTAACTTATCAATGACGTAAAATATATGGAACCATTTTTATAGACCAACCTGTTATAGAAGTTGTAATGAGGCGTTTGGGCTCGCAATTCTAGCCTCTCACGGAGAATGTGTTCTTCACACAGAGTAAGGGGCCGGGAATTGTTGATCATAATCTTCACGGTGTCCTTTAATAAAGAACCACTGACGTTACAAACTCCGTTCATGGTGTCCCCGGGGCCTCTTCCGTCCGTAGCGGTGTCCTGGTAACAGGCTTTGTAATTTTTTGGAGGAGGAGTTACCCACGGACAGAGTGAAACCGGTAAATCGGCAACCACCTGAAACACATCGCACAGTGTTTCTCTGAATAATTCACCAATCGCCGAATTGCAGTGGCCACATCGCGCAGGTGCTCTCATGAAGGAACCTAAGTAAACATACACAAAGTATAACCGAGTTAATTTCAGGTTTTTGTCGAAGTAAGTAAATATATGTTTTTGGTTTTCAATATAAAATGGTGCATGTATGTATGAAGTGAATATTGCAGGAGAGTTCAAACAGATTTTCCCTTTTATACATGTTGGTAATGCACTAACCCACCCGCGCAATTATACGAAGTCTTCAGTTTCTTTGACTGTTGCAATATCCACGGTCCTTGATCTCTCTGTCAGACAGTCAATAACTAAGATAGTCACTCAGTCAGGTGTTGTGTGCGAAGTGTATTCGTCCGAGAACAGTCGCTTCATCTAGACAGTACTGGTATAGACATGCGACGCGTAGAACACAAAACACACTTAATAACCCTGTTCTCGATTCAGCGGCTATGAACAAATAGGAGATCCTGGGGATATACATATGGTAACACTATACATGTATATATATTGGTATCGACAAAATATCTGCTCGTAAAATTTGGTGTGTAAACTCCATTCTACTAACAGGCGTGTTGTGGTGTTACAGCTTGGAAATGTCTACCCCACTCATGTCAACATAATATCTCAATCCTCACGCGCTTGTGACTCTCTGAAAACATTCACCCACCTTGGTGGTTTCACCAGCAATCTATCATGCCGTCAGGATTTCGGGCTTAACGACAACTAAACGGCACCGGAATGTAAAATGTAAGTAAATGGACAGTTAATGGCAGTGAGTGAGAGGTAGGACCTGCAGACAAAGCCCTTCCGCAGGAATTGCTAATGCGAATCAGTAGATCAGCAGATACTCCAGGGACAATCCTTGCTGGCAGTAGCACGATACCAAGACATGAAACCGTAAATAAATGAATATAATTTCAAATGAGCATAAATGGGTGATCACTTGAATTTTCCGTGCTAGTTGCGCATAACTTTTTCCGCCATACTACATAGCCCTTTATACGGAAAATACCTCTGGCATTGAAGTGCGTGAGTAATTACGACGTCTCGCCGCTCAAGAAGCTGTGCCAAGAAAAAGGCTCACAAAACTTTTATTGTTTTGAAAGCAACCCAACAAAATATTTGAAAGCTGATTTGAGGTACTTTTTATTTACAGTCTTTCGTTATAAATGAATATCCTTTAAAGGGTGACCCAATCTGAGAGAGCTGGAATCTAGCCTGCGACCTATAAAGCACATCTGGAGAAATAGCTTTATGTGGCGATCTGCCGAGGATATAACGGTAGATATCTGGCTGAGATCAATATTTTTCCAAGGCGAATCCAAATATCTACCCGTATATCCCAAGAAGATCGTCAAATAACAAATTTATCACCATGAAAAGCATTTTTCAGACGTTTTCCAGCTCGGACCATACAACGTCCATCGCGGAGTTATCTCCCTTGGTAAAACTCGCCCAATCTTTACTGTCCGTGTTGGTAACGGCAGTACATTTCGGTGTTGAAAGAAGCTTGTAAAGGGTCTCGTTTTCACATAATATGGATGTTCAATCTTAAAGTCGCAGAACAGCTGATTTAAGTAGAAGTAAAGGTCAGGGTTAACGGCAATCAAATGAAACGCTCGAAGAAGATGAGATGAGAGCAGATCGTTATTGATGTGATTCTGGTGATTTCTTTTTTGAAAGAGACCTTGTCGATTTGAATGATGATGCGCATGAATGGTACGGCAGGAGAAATCTCGGTACTTTCAGTTTTCGCCCATAGCATATTTGTGAAGTCCACCAACACGTACATGTGTCCCGAACAACAGGTCGGATATGAAACTGATCATCTCCGCCAACAGCTGTGTCCGGACACAGGAGCTTTCAGATGGTCATTTAACTGTGTATGAAAGAACCATTCCAAAGGTTTACACAGTGTTCCATCCTGTAGTCTGATATTCAGCCAAGATAAGTGTTAGAGGACTTCATCCGACAACAAAAAGTTGTTTTTGCCTGCGCAAAGTTGTCTCATTTTTTGCATCGGCGCGTTTTGCCTTGATTCTGGGTATATGATCGCGTGTAAGTCCTTGACTCCGGTGATATATGGACACCAATATACCCCCGAAATACCATCACATTAGGGTTTCTTTTTTTTTGGCATTTCAACCCATCAAATCACTAGAATTTTCTCTGAATGATAATAAATATACACGTATAGACTCTTTGCATATCTTAAAGGGTGTTCTAACATTGACAACTTCAATCCGGTGAAACTTCTACGTCATCCCTTTAGAATCAACAATGCCCCTTTCAAAGTTTCTTGAACTTTGCTAAACATATCCGCAATTAATTTTACAACTTATAGCGTGGAACATGTGTGATGCTACTCGTTATAGATATGTATATAATACTGTTTTTCTTCTGTAGGAATTGTGTGTGGAGAGTGGAGGGGGGGCGTAAATATGGTGCAGCTCTAGTATTACTTTCATGTCTGTACCTGACTTGTAGGAGGATATTGTGTGTTACACAAATAGGGACGCTTCACTGTTGAAAAATAAAATGGCGTGGGCTTCGTACTCGATATGATGCATCTCTTACTACCCAAGCATGCCTCCTAGGCGTTAACTGATAGTGTTTAAGGAGGATAAGAAGTTTACTCACAAAGTTCATCTTCACACTGCTCATTTCTGTTGTATATCCTGAAACTGTGGATGTTGTACTTTGCATCCAGGGTCACCATCCAGAACGTGGGTTGTGGATAGGTTTTGGTGTGAGTACATGTGTATGGTTTGTTGAAACATCGATGCTTTGTTGAAATGCCAGATTTCCTGTCATCACAAGCTCAATAAATGCAACAACTGCTATGAAGCTTAAACACCTAGTCAGCTGAGTACGTATGAAGCTTGACACACAGGAAGCCTATGTCTAGGATTACCTTCATATTACAACATCCTTGTAAACCATTTTCAGAAACAAAAATGCAATGACTATATAACATAGGTTACTCTAGAGGAAAATGTATATTTTTCCCACATTAATACCTCCTCCTCGGTGGTACCTGGGAAGGATGGGTGTAGGTTTTCCCCGGTTTTCCTCCCACCATGATGCTGGCCGTCGTTGTATAAGTGAAATATTCTTCAGCACGGCGTAAACAACCAATAAAAAAATAAATAAATGTATCATTATATATCGAAGATATTTCGATCGTTCAGGTGTGGCGCCATGAGTAGGGAGGTTCTGATACAGTTAGACATAGTCAGAAAGAATTAAACTTCATTTGATTTTGGTTTTACCACTTGTACTTCAGAATATTAGTCAAAAAAACTTGTGGACTTACAGAGCGCTATGCATAAACGGTATCTTCATCATTAAATTTTTATTGCACAGGTTTGTGTTGTACATCCTTTACTGTCACCACATATACCTCCTTGAGTACCTGAGTTAAAACTTGTCTTTTTAATTTATTGATAAAATTTTTCTTGCATGTAAGTGGGAAAGTGCTGCTCTAATGAGTTAGTAGTTCTGGTGGAATTTATTTATTTATTTATTTATTGTTTTACTGCGCACTCGGCAAAATTTCTCTTTTACCACGCTGGCCCTGCGCAAACCCTCGAAAATCCTCAGGCTACAGGCAGACCCTCTCACTCAAGAGAGTTGAAGGAGCCAGCGTGAATTCCCACCGATGGGTCTACACTGCTCTCGCGCGCTAATGTTCTGGTGGAATTAAAAGTTTCGACTTTGTAAAGACTAATAATATAGTATGTAAAAAAAATTATAATGGGTAAAATTAGAACTTGGACAGTCTGATGCTTGGAAAATCTCTCACATAAGTGGTGAATCTTGTCAATAACTTTGTCAGCGACAGCGAAACCCGGGCCGCGCGAGTAGAGCTACCAATTATCTCGACACTGTAGTTGTCTGGTCTAACTAATTTTATTTTACAATTCATTTCATTTTTTATTCTGTCTAATTATATTTTACGATTCATTGCATTCAGACTCCAGATGATGTCATGTAAAAAACTAAAATACAGGACGGTGGAATTTACCTAAATACGTAACCATACATGAGGCTACAAACGTACCATGTGTATGTACGCATGTATCGGACTTATCTTAGTTGTACTTACGCCTCGAACAAGTAGGACCATCCCAGCCAGTATTACATCTCCCAGAACACAGTCCTGTTTCTTCGTCACATTTACTTAAACAGCTCCCCCAGAGCTGACCACAAGCTGAAATTCGTATGTCAGGCCAAAGAATCAAATTCTAACACACAGGGAAACTGGTTAGCTTTCGAAAGTTTAATGTACAGTGCCAAGGTGGATTGTTTTTCATTGACGGCACAGATTCAGTTTTATTTCACAGACGTGGAAATCTTCATATATATGTAGAAAAATATTTAAAGACTTAATAAAACCATTACAGAAACAAGCTTATCTAAAGAAGCCTTTAGATAACCTAGAAATTAAAGAGATGTATCGAAATATTTTCATTATCAAGACTTCCAAAAAGTCCTTTTTATTGCAATGCATTGCAACATTTAACGCATAAACTGACGGTGATTTTTCACAGTGTCGCATCTTTTCTTTAAAAAATGATTTAAAATGAAAAAATGCATGGTTCATTTGGTATTTTAAATCCTTAAATTTACTGCCTATGTATGCTGCAACGCATAATGGATGTGATGGATTCTTAGTGGCGTCAGACATGAGACAGTCGTGGACCGTTTGTCAAACACACTGAAATCAAACTCAGACACCTGATTCTGAGCACGTGACTGCGCCACGAAATATGAGCACACAATCCTGAAGAACATTAGTTTGTGCGTTGTGTTATTAGCTGTGTAATATAACCTCCAAATATTACAGTGTTAATTAAAAGATTTGTCAGCTCTGTACGTGAGGTTTATCGAGTAAGCGATAAACTGTATATGTAGCTTTTTACGAAGTTAACGTTACCAGGTGTAGTGTGTGGTAGTACTTTTATGTGGACGCATTTTATGATTACATTTTTGTAATAATGCGCTAGTATAATAGTATAATATGTTATGGTAAGGTAAAGTTGGTGTGTATTTGATGTGAAAAACACAGTAAGTGATTTCATGCAAGTTTCGATTGTACGCTGTAAAAATATTTCTCACTACACTGTAAGAAATGTGTTTACTTTCAAATGTTTATTCCAACTGTTCACTTTTTAAACACTTGCTCTTGTTTTGTGTTACGGTTACAATTTATCATTTGATCTACCGCTTGTATGTTGCCTGGTACATGTCGATAAAGGATGGCGCCGTTGTGAACCTCAGCACCTTGAGGTAATTTTGTGAACATTTGTAATTCTGGTACATGACCGGTGTAGTCATATTATCAAGTGGCAATGAGCTACATTAAGGGGAATTATGAATATTGTGTTTTGTTTTGCAACATTAGTATTTGACGTTACAAGAGATGTTGTTGCAGTATTGCATTAGAAATGCCAATTGGTCATGATGTTTACCTTTAAACACTACTTTCATTAACTTACGTGTGTTTAATGAATTGGTTACCAGTTTGACTGACATTTCGCAGCCTGAATGAACACAAAGTTGCATTGTAACGGTAATATCATATATATTGCATTTAAATAGCATACATTGGATGTTATGTGCTGATGTGTATATCCATGGTCAAAGTACTTAACATGTAGTTTTCAGGTTAAGTTGTGATTTATACTTACCTAGGAACCTCATAATATCATTTGCATATGTGCAACTGTTAACTGAATATAATACTTGGATGTGTACAGTGACTGCCGTTGGTAGGATGATTGTGTTTACAATAACGGTCATAGTCGTAGAAATTTCTGATTGTCATTACGGGGTATTTCCTCCCCTGCTGGGTATTTGCATCACACCAGAGATGGTTGATGTGTGATCATCAATAAAGCATTTGAACGGCAGTACCCTACACTTTGTCTCTATCCTTCGGGCCCAACCCGCCCTCATTACCCAAAAGCAGGCATAATAGGCGCGGTCGAATCAACATGGAAAAATACGTTTAGTTCTACTACCTGTATAAGGCTATAGAGAGTTCGTCAAAGAGATTAACTGTCACAGATATCACACAACAGCCAGCTTGGTTACTACATGTTACCCCCGACTAACCAACATTTGTTCTCACTCCATAAACTCTTTGTATACAGAATTTCCATAGTATTTGGTTACTGTTCAAAAGGGAAGCTCGGTAAATACCTTATGAAGACAAATTGATTTCACCAGATCCACTAAAATATATAAAACTTTGAGAGGCACATTGTTAAAGGCCAAACCAAACTTGTAACCAGTACATCAAATTATATAAGCTGGACGAATTTAAAAAATATTATCAGCCTTTGATACCAAGTATAACGGAGTTACTTCTCGCATGAAGCATCAATGGCTTTTACTGGCTTTAACGATAGTTGCCCCAATTAAAAGACAACCCTTAAATGAGAGACTTGTATGATGCGAGTTTCACTCACAGAAAAATTTCGAAAAATAAATGCTTTTTTGTCCAAGTACAACACCTATCAAATGTTATTTCAAGCATAAAGAGAAGCACCCTGTTGATCTGTATGCCATTATCTTCCATGCCTTTTCTGTTCAGATGTAAGGTCAGTTTACAGTAAAGAGATGACTGACGATGTACATATCCTGACATAATATCCCACACAGCAAGACAGAAGCACAGAAGATACAAAGTCTTCCTGAAGCTTAAGGAAGCTATGTCGTTAACAGTGTATGTTCGTCCCCTGTCGGGTTAACAACGTGAGTACAGGAAAGATGTGCTCTTGTACATGTATAACCCAAGCGGTCACCAAAGCTTTTTCTCACAACTGCCACCATATGAAGTAAGGAAGCGATCATATGGGAGGACAGAGATCCACAAGTGGCCGGGTTTAACTGGTAACTGTCGTCGATATTCTATTTTGGGTCTTCATACGAAAGGAAATGTATGCTAAGAATCTACGGCCGTTTTACGCCTCTGCTTCAGTTAAGGCACTGTTAGTCATCTCAACACCAGTTGTTATTCTCACCGCGAACATTCGTATTAACGTCAAGACCTGAATATTAAAAATGCGTAATACAAAACTCCTAAAAATAAGCTTTTCAGCCTGTTTTCAGTATTATTATTTCTGAAGTACAGAAAGGTTTTCTTAGACTTTAGTGCACATCGACTATGCCTCAGCCAGGTGTCCACAATGAGGTCATCCTTGAAATAGCCAAGAAGTTACGTCACCATGGGGACACAATTACACCGCGTATTAACGGACAAATACCCCCTTCTATTAATAATGCAGCGGCCCGCCAACAGATTTAGCACATCTTTTCAAAACTACCTTATTATGAGAAAATCAACTCACCGTTCATAGCTACGTTTTGACGAAGTGAAAATACCCAGTAAGCGTATTACGAAATTTGGCCCCTGTTATGTGCTAAGAAGATGTAGAAATCTCCACAGGACTTGTTATATACCTGGGGGCCACGTAATCCCTCATGGCAAAGACAGTTATTAATAGGTATTTTTTATGCCATGATAAGGACCAAATAATACACCAGGGAATGTACACATGTATAGTGGATAGCAGTGGGGCGTTTGTTTGTTGTTGTTGTTGTTGTTATGATTTGGGAGGACAAGGCATGTGCACATGTATAGTAGAGTGGATAGCAGTGGGGCGTTTGTTTGTTATTGTTGTTATGATTTGGGAGGACAAGGTATGTGCACATGTATAGTGGATAGCAGTGGAGCATTTGTTTGTTGTTGTTGTTATGATTTGGAAGGACAAGGTATGTGCACATGTATAGTGGATAGCAGTGGAGCGTTTGTTTGTTGTTGTTGTTATGATTTGGGAGGAAAAGGTATGTGCACATGTAGAGTGGATAGCAGTGGAGCGTTTGTTTGTTGTTGTTGTTATGATTTGGGAGGACAAGGTATGTGCACATGTATAATGGATAGCAGTGGAGCGTTTGTTTGTTGTTGTTGTTGGTATGATTTGGGCGGACAAGGTATGTGCACATGTAGAGTGGATAGCAGTGGAGTGTTTGTTTGTTGTTGTTGCTATGATTTGAGAGGAAAAGGTATGTGCACATGTATAGTGGGGAGCACATTTGTAGTGGAGAGGACATGTATAGTTGAGAGCACATGTATAGTTGAGAGCATATGTATAGTGGAGGGCACATGTATAGTGGATAGAACTATACCTATGACACTTAAGTGCATTCTAGCCTTAAAAGCAGAATTTTGAAACACTGAGCAATGGGAAGTTACAAAAACTGGTCATACCATCCACGATGACATTCTGCATCATATGCGTAATGTTTCCATGTACAAAAATATATATTCAAGTTAACCTTGCGGGAGGAAAGCCCGACATGATGACACCGTGTACATGTGCCAAAGTCTTGGGGAGCGAAATATTATACAACCTGTATGAGAGAACGTCTTGGTATCGAGTCATATGTTGTTATCTCACACTGATCTATTCAAATAAAACACATTAACTAAGCCAATGCAAAAGCCAACCTTCAAGCTAAACGAAGACACATTTTTATTTTCCAGAGGCGGTGTTGAAATAGCAGTTTCTTACATGCGAAAACAGCAGCGTAATACGGTGACAACATTTCGACCCATTGTCATAGTACATTTAGAATACAGAAAAAAATCACACAGAAATGGACAGACAAGTCAACATGTGATGTGTAATGCTCATTATGCACTAAAGTAAAACAGTTCCCTCAGGTAACCAAAGATATTTGCCCAGCGTCCATGATGGTAAAAGTTTCAAGGCAGTGGCACACTATACTGTACACCGCACACTAATGTCATTGGATTGTGCCTCTCTTCGGGAAAATATTGTAGAATTATTGCAATTTCTACACAAAGCACATATGTCACATATGTAAATGTCGATGTAGTGCAGCAACATGGGTGTACAAGCTGTGCTTAAACATTCATTGAAAGAACACCCACACTGCTGGTGTTACTATAGTCTTTTTCATTTAACTTTGTCGCCTATATTCATACTCACAAGAGTATGACTTTAGACTTCAATGTTAGGAAAAGTTATTATAGAAAACAATGTAGTCCATTCCTAGAGATTGTAGTTAGTGTAGGCTTTGACATTGTTCGGAGTTTGTCCTAATCGCATGGTTTGCTGTTATTGTAAACTTTATACTCCACGCCCCTTGTCCAGCATGTCAATGTTCATGTGAATAGTTATGACACTGGGGCAATAAGATCTGTGTGTCGAAAACAAACTGATGGAGGTTAACTTTATGCATCAGAAAAAGTTCTTTTACCTGTGTTTTCCCTGTAATAGTGTGGACTCCACGTACTTCAATTTGTAGAGCTTGAGGTGTTACTGATCAATAACTAAAGCCAATTTTGGTAGTGCATATAAGCGATTTTTACAGGGGGCTGAATATAGGAAACAATATAAAGAAAAAACACCACAGTTAGGAGCTTCTGCATATTCACACATGACTTTTCTTGAGAAGAAACCAAGTCATGAACAACACATACAGTAATAAACAACAATGGAGGAAAAAGAATATGAGTCTGCAATTTATAGTAGCGAATGATATTAATTAGGTATCATTATAAAAATACCCTGGCGGAAATCACAAGATGTGCATGGATAAGGAGCAGTACGCCACGCTAAATCAGAACTGATTGATACAGTTTATCACGGGAATGGTCGATCATATATTTTTTGTGGTATTTCGGTTGTAAGCGATGCTTTCTGGTAAAATATTGCAGTCAATTGACGGAAAGTGAGTAGAAGTTTTAGATAAAGTTTGGTGCAGCCTGTACATGACATAAAAATTCGCTTGACCAGCTAAGGCGGTGTAATGGCCAGATGATTTGACGCGTAAGCGGTAGATCCGCGATTCAATCACGAATCGAACCATACCAACAAGACTTCAACATCAGTAATCTTGGCACTAACTCAGTTGGCTCTCATCATAACAGCAATAGGGTAAGCACAATATAATGTGATTGGGCAGGGCGTGGTGTCTGTGGCCTTTGGTACAGCGTTCCCATTAGACAGCTTATTATATATGTGAAGTCAGCATTGGGATTTGCCTTCTACAAGGAGACGATATAACCTAAACGTTATTTTCTGTAACTCCTCGATATAGCGTTCTCCCTCGGTGCGAAGGGAGTACACAAATGTGCAAGTTACTCGCGATATGGCACAGCGGCATACTTACCCTATGTTTGTGAACGTAATTACTTTAAAGCAGCACTACCAATAACACAAATGGCTCGCCGGGAGAGATTATTATATCACCTTGAGCAGAATAGGATCAACTGTGTGCGACGTGGAAGTTACATTTATACCTATATTGTGTTGGATGAAGCCAGTCTGTTAATAATAAACGGATTAATAGTTGTTGTCGCCACTCTGCGTTTGCAGTTCCAGCTATATTCCAAAGGCGCGTGGCAGCTGAATACATGTATACACAAATCACACATAGTATTCTAGGGTGCCACCACAGTGAGAACTGGACTGACATGACGTTTACACAAAGTTAGCATATGTGTGGGCTGTCTCCAGATACCCCTTAGCCACCTGGTGCAGGAAGTGGAACTGATCCTGTAAAGAAAATATTAGGAAGGTATTATTAACAGTGGTACTTCTACGAGTCAGAGTAGCTGCCATCAACGAAATGTGAGATTAACTGAAATCTTGGCATGGTTTCAGGAAGGTTACTTGTGTAGACTGCTAAAGGTTTTGACTTAAGTCTTACATGTAATGTGTGTTAAATTCTACCTTCTAGTTGAGCTCTCCCGTTGTCAGCATAATTATGTGTATAATTTACCAGGTCTGTGATGACTTCCGGTCTGTTGATCCTCATCAGTTTCACTGTGTTAACGATGTTCACTTCCTGATCCATCACCAGTCTCTCTATCACCGAGGTGGCCGCACAGTACAGACCGCACTTCGTCACGCCGTCTCTGAACATCACAAATATCGTACATCTCTATGATATCACTGGCTTTTGCAATGTACGTGTTTGCGGTTTAGGGACTACCTTACTTGTACAGATGTGGAGCATATAACCCATTCTCTTTTGATTAGCGTGAGTGTATAACAGTTAGCCAGAACGCATATTGGCCATGTCTGAAAGGATGACATGCTGGCCAACAACTATTGTCAGGCATATTCTTTATTCTACAGCACATCCCTTAATCCACCTAAGACACTATTTTCACCCGCATAAGTTGGCACTGCAAACAAGCAAACACATACTACGACTGACATTTGCAACTTACCTACAATGTACTAGAACAGGTTCATTGCCTGTTTTCTGTTGCCACTTGGTCACATCTTCTATGACGGCTAAAAGCAGGGGTATCGAGGAGGGGGTCGGCACGCCCGGCCAAAACTTACACCGGAACTGCTTGATAGGGTGCGTTGCTTTCTGAAGTTAAACCAAAAAAGGGTGATCATGGTTACTCCTTTCAAGATTTATGAACGATTACGACGCATTCTATGAACACTACGAATAAAAACCAAACGTATTTATATACGTTTAAATTAACATTTCGCGTTCAATGTTTGAAAACATTTGAATAGATAGAGCAAACTGTTTAAAACGACGTAAATATTTTTAAAGAGGAAAATACATCACGGCAGTCGTATAGAAATTTTAAATAACCACTTGCCAGATATATTCTTTATCATCTTTAGGTTCAGCAATTAACCTCTGCGATATTAATATGAATGAATGAATGAATGCTTATTGTTTAACGCCCTACTCAAGAATATTTCACTTATACGAAGGCGGTGTCTCCTTGGTGCAGGGCGGATTTCCACGGTATCTTTTATCTGGTGCTGTCTCACCGCGACGACTTACCGAAGGTACCCAACAAGCCCCCTCACCCAGTCACATTATACTGACATCGGGCCGACCAGTCCACTCTCTATCCTCTTATTGCTGAGCGCCTAGCGAGGAAGCAGGATGTACCATTTTTTTTTTAAGTCTTTGGTATGACCAGACCCAGGTTTGAACCCAGATCTCCCCGCCGGAAAGCGGACGGTTTACCAACTGTGCGATATTAATATGAAGACAGAATGAAGTCTCTTGACCTAGTCTGTATGCCACGTTGTTTCTAACGTATCGAGGTCAGTAGTTCATGAATTTCTGACTTATCATAAGCTGTCTACCTAATGAAAACACGTAAACAGCAGATATCAATTATATTTAAACGGAAGAGGTGCAAGAAGTCAGACTTGCTTAGGGTCAGATGTCATAATATTGCATTTAACCCTCACCGTGTCCTTGTGAGACAAATGGTACGTCCACACGGAAAATCCTTTGCACTCTTGTTTTTCCTTGACCTTCACCACAAACGGGTCAAACTGCGAGCCTTCCGTTGGCCAGTATATTCCTACGTCCTAGCGAAAACATAATACTTAAAATGTCGGATAAGCTCAGTGGGCTTATTAATGGCTACATATGTGTAGTTTTCTTTTACCACCTTTAAACAGAAAATAACACCAGTTAGCATTCACTTCACGGTTTAATACCTTTGTGTATAAAAACAATTAAACGATATGTTCAGCTTTAACTTTTCTAATATAATATCCATTCCCTCCCTCCCACTCCATACAAATGTACGTGTACGTCGTCATCTCTGTCCTATGATAAAACTTCCGGTAAAATTACCCGTAAAAGACCTGCCACGTGTTTTGACTGTCAAATAACAGTCATTGTAAAACAACTGTCACAATGGCTGTGTAATGTGTCCTTTTATACCAATTCCACGACTAAATATAATGATATGTAAGTTTTCCTGTCTGCCTGGTCGTTCCCAGAAGGCAAAGAGAAGAACAATGAAGTCAAAAGATATTCATTGCCTACTGCAGCATTTGGTGGCGTTAGACTCGCCCAACAGATAGAGTAATTTACATCGTGCTTGCACTGTTAAAGTGTTTTTACCCATTAATGAAGAAGGTCATTTTTAACCAACATCCTCTGGTAAGAGCTGTCAAGGACAGATTAATTTAAAAAAACTCGTTTTTCTTCGGGGCGAGTTCCTTTGGGAGGACTTCAACCCCATAAAATTATACACACCTATGAACAGTAATAAGAAAAACCTTTTCCATCTGTAGTGAGTATTTAACCGATCAAAAAGATTATTTGAATAATTGGTTGTTTTAATTAGGATAACATTACCAGATAATTGGGATGAAAATAATTATGGAACAATTTCACGAATTGTTTGCGGCATTAACGTGTACAAGACTGACCGTGTCATGTGGCTTTTCCACGTCAATCATGACGATAACACTCAAGCCGTGGTCATAAACCAAGCGCCAGAAGTCCAAGACGGTGCTGGGTAGAGGAGTTTGGGTGATGACGAAACCTCTTTTGGATTTGAATCCCTGCAACACATACATCAAATGCTGTTGTTCGTAGCAAAAGTGAAACTTGCTTTGAGCATACAGAGATGGACAGAATAAAATATATGAATCGTGACAATGCGATTGTCAGACATGGTGGTGTAGATGTCCGTAAAACTTCTAGGAGACTTTCTGGTTTATAGGTGGCATTAGTTAACTGAATTACTTACTGGCAGGTACACGGCATTGATGTAGTTGTTTCCGTCGGGTACCGGGGTGGATAGGTACGGCCTGCAGGTGTCCGCTGTCAACAAACGTGCTTGGTAAATCAACTGTTAATCTGGGATTCTTGCAAAGTCATGTTATACGCCGTGTTTGAAAAAACAGAAACACCCTACTGGGACACTCATGTTTAAAAAGCCAAAAAGGGTTCGCTTGTTGTTCTCGAAAACAGCTCAGTTCTTATGTTATAGAAATAAATCTCGCTGGGTTATTTATAACTGATAACATCGTGGCGCTTTCGATTTTTTTTCACTATTTTACAACATCACGGAAATGAAAAATGCATGCGTTTTAAACTTCACGTGCGATGCTTTATAGCTGTAGGTACAACTTCGGCCTGGTGTTGTCTTTTCTTACTTTCACATACATCACATACCTGCCACGATTCTGTTTGATCTGTTTTTGCTGACGTTGTCGGGATGACGTGCCGCGGTGAGAAGGGCTTTATCCACGGGGATAGTCAGTCGCTGGAGGGACTGTGTGACAAAATCAAAATGTCATAGAATGCAAGGGAGGACCATCAAACAGCATTTTGCACAACCCACCAAGGAACTAGGAGAGCACTTGTATATAATGTAAGAAATTAAGACGAAGTCATACAAAATAACGGTCAACACTTTCTAATGATGCCAGAAGGAGGTGAGAAGTGATCTAGTCTGGTGAAATAAAAATATCAGTATCCAAATATTGGGCAATGGTGGTTTAAAAGCTATCATTAATCAAACTATGCATCTCAGGTGCGCTTTGAATACAACTGCTAATCTATCCAACTCGGTGATCTTATATAACACGACACATATATATCGCCCCCAGTAGATATCTCTGATCAACTTTCTACACACATGGAATTGCTCGGCCATCTTGGTCGTGCCGGTCTCTGGGGCTGGGGTACACAGCTCAGTAAAGACACAAGGAAATTCCGCTTCGGGAACACTGGTCCTTTTCAGCTTCAGTGCTTCGGCAAGTGCTTCGTGGAGAAATTTGTACTGCTCCTAAAGAAACATAAGTAATTTCATTACAAATTGTATGTCTAAGTATGATATAATCTCTCTATTAAATAACTGTTTTCTCTTCCTTCGCCCCTAAGTCATTTATTTGGGTGGTCCTGCTGCCGACTCGCTGATCCTTGAAGCTTTGAAAAATAAAAAATGATAAATAAAACCAGTCTTTTGCATTTTCGATTCATCATGGAGAAATATTAAAGGGAAACATCCCACAAAAATGAAATCATAATGAGTGAAGAGACTATTTAATACGGTATCAGAAAATGCCTACATCTAACTCGGATTGTTTTTAACCAAATTAAATGCACGAAAATATTTTGAATTTTATTGTGGGTTTCATGGACCGTGTTGGTAATTTGTGACAGTGGTGTCACACCGAGTTTTTCATTGCCCTAAAGCCGAACTTTACCGTCAGGTTTTCTGAAGTCACACATTGTTAACATGGTCCGTAAAACAGTCGAAATTGAATTTTTGCTCAGCACAACATCACTTTTCGAGGTCATTCTCTTATATAGCCGGTACGAACGGAGCTAAGTCTATTTCATAATAGCTCGAATTAGCCAAATCAGACAGAACTGGAGTTGTCACATTTGGTCCAGCGATGGAGTAATGACACGAGGGATTTGAGACGTCTTTGCCAACGACATATGCAGTATACAATAAACAATCCTATTTACCATCGTCTGGACCATGTTAACTCGCTGTTCCCGGAGTTGCCTGACACAGGTGGGTACATCCAACACCCCCTCGTTCTGAGCCTGGTTGATCAGGTAATCCAGGGCTATATATGTCCCCGTACGACCGACACCAGCACTGCATGAGAGAAAACCAGCTTATAAAGGTATTGTGATTCGATATGAAAGATACGATAATGTTTTGATGGTGTGCATAGTAGGACCAAGTCATATGTACATTAGATATACAATCATGGCTACGACTGTTGTTTAAAATAACGAAAACTATAACTGCACATGCATGTTATGACAAAATTACTGCTGATGTTTAAAACAAACAAATCTATTAAGTTTTAAGAAGGACAAATATTTTCCCGAATTTATTTTTTGGATTAGTGCTTTACATCGTACTCAAAAATGTTTCATTTACACGACAGCTGCCAGCAGCATGGTGGGAGGAGACTAGGCAGAGCGCATCAGAAACCCACGACCATTCACAGGTTGCTGACAGAACTTTCCTCGTACTGGCGGAGAATAAGCCAGATTTGGCTGTAATTGAACTCACGGGGCCTGCATTTGTGAGAGGCTCCGAGGTCATTACGCTGCACTAACACCCTAACCCCCTCGGTCACAACAATTCTTATTTATCATTTGAACTATTTAACTTGGATGGTTGAGTGTGTGGAAAAAATATTAAAAGTTCTGAACGCACTGGAATTGAGAAGCAAATACTTCGTCGCAGGAAGAAAACCAGCAATATTTAATGACATGCTAGAAAAAAGGACAGAAAAAATGTTCAAAGAAGTACCTGCAGTGCACGACGATTGGTCCGCTCAGCTGTGGCTGGTAACCGTTAACTTTGTCCCGGAAGTCCAGTAATGCTGTAGCATGCGCAGGCGCACCGTGATCGGGCCAGGCCGTAAAATGGAACTGTTTCACGGTATGGCTTTCCTTCCTTCTCTAAACACATAAATAAAGTCAGGTCGACGTCAAAGAATATCAGCCCTACAGACTTTATCACAGAAGATTTAAGGTAAGGTCCTCATCTGTAGTAGGGGGTTTGCCCACTAGTGCTAAAAGGACCCAGGTAACTTTCACCAATGCGATCGCTGTGAGTGCAAGTCAACCTCAAGGGAAGGTCTTCCAGTAACCTGCGGATAGTCGCGGGTTTGTCCCAGATTCTGTCTGGTTTCCTCCGCACCATTATGCTGGCCACCGTCGTACATGTGAAATATTCTTGAGTATAGCGTAAAACACCAACCAAATGATTTATTTATTTATTTATTTGATTCATGTTCTCGCCGTACTCAAGAACATTTCATTTGTACGAAAGCGGAAACCGGGCAGAGCCCGGTGGAAACCCACGACTATCCGAAGATTGCTGGGGGGCCTTCCCAAGTACGGCCAGAGAGGAAGTCAACTTGAGCTGCCCATAAACTCACAGTGACCAAATTGGTGGGAGGAACCTGGGTCATTACGCTGTGCTAGGGCGCTAATCAACTGAGCACCGGAGGTCGCCATCTCCCAACACCCAACCAAATGAATAGATTTCCGTCATTACTGTGTCCTTCAACCCCTGTTTAGGCTGGACAGTAGTATAGAACTATATACAAGGTACAAGTCAGTGTTTTCTTTCATCAAATTTTCTTGGATTTTTTGGCTGACATCATCATGCATTAGGTATTTATTCAAATCGCACATGTTCATACCCGTCTTTGAAAGTATTTGTACTCATAAGTCTTTCACTAATGGAAATCTCTCGCTTTTCTTTTACATTGCCCTTGGGTGGACGACGCTGGTATGGGCAGTTTACGTAGAACAATATCCTTTAAACATTCACTTGTCGTGTACCAATATGCTATGTTTTTACAGGACAGCTGGTCAGTATCTTGTACGAAAGCCAGTCTTCCACCAATAAGTCTGACCGGCATCGTATCAGTGAAATATTCTAGAAAACGACGACGAACAGCAAGAAATTAAATATATGCACTTGTCCTCGAGGACCTTCTCGCCTTGGCTTGCATGCAATGTAACTATTAGAAATTCAGATCGCCTCTTTGTACCTCTTTACCCTGAAAATAGCTGTTTGACCTGAAATTCTACATTTAATTGTCGAAAAGGATCCAGCGATTCACAAATTCCAGGAGTTTCCACTATCTCTGAAATGAACTAGATTATGATCGGTGGTAAGAACATGAAAAAAATATATACGAGCACCGTCTCAACTAAAATGATTCTTTATTCACTTACGATCAGGCTTACCTTAATATGCGTCAGTTGCAGAGTTCTCACGGTAAAATCCGCGTAAACCGCCTCATCCAGCAATGTAACTGTGATCAGGTCAAAGGTCTCTGATCCCTCATTAGGCCAGTATTGAAAGCACTTTGTCTACACAAACAGAAACAGTAGAGTATACACCCAAGACTATTATCAAAATATGTGTTGAAGAGAGCAAAAATCTAAGTGTTTCCTTATTATAAACCAATGTTTTGATTTTTGTTCAGAAAATCAAACGTTGGTAAATTCTTCTAAACATACAAATGTCCTCCAAATGTATACAGGTATGGAATGAGTTTTCGTGCGGCATTCTTCAAAAAGATTTGCCGGATAGCAACGAAAGGAGAGGACTTGATTGATTTTTATTTGCATTATATGTTTCAACTGAACTAATGTTTAGCGATTTGATTTACGGGTCCTATATATTAAATTTGTCTACACCACCTCCGATGATCTACACTGTTTTCATCGGTCTACTCTGGCTCCAATCAGAACACCGCAGATTTTATCCAATGACATTACGGCATTGCTTTCTGGGGATTGTCAGGCAATGGGACACATATGTACCTTTGTTGACTCTACTAGGTTGGTAACCATGACGATCTTCCCAGACTTCTGTTCCCAGATCATGCGTAGAAAATCGTTCAGGATGACGTCATTAGGACCTGCGTTTCATAAAGCGTATGAAAAAGGATAAGGGCGATTTTCATTGTAAAAGTACTTGTCAAATGATAGTCTATAGAAACTCCTGTCTACGAGTGGTGGCACAGTATTGTGAAAAAATGCATATCCACACATTTGTGTATGCCAACAATCATTTTTAGAGAGTACTTATAAGAAGCCACATTATTTCAATCTCCTTTCTCCAGTATTTTCCTTCCTGTTAATTGAATAAAGCCATGAGATTGTAATATTCACCCTTCGTGAGTCAATGCTTTTCGATAGCAACAGTTGAGGGAACTGGTCACAAAAATCGGAAGTCCTGTCTATCGCTATAAATTACTTACCTTGCGACGCAATATATTTCTTTGGTTCGTTGTAGCCCTGCAAATACGCAAAATTATCCACCATTAAGGCGATGACTGACGCTTCTCGGTTGAAAATATCATTTACTGTCTTTTACACCTTCAGTTATTCAAGCCTCATAGTAATGCATTTAGCCAAATCCACAATAGCCGGAGTCAGTTTTAACAGTATTAGAAGTTGCACAGATATAAAGATACCTTTGGTCACTCCTCGTCTTATACCACACCTTATGAATCTTTGATAAGGACTATAAGTTTCATTTTAAAAGCTGTAACGCACATTGATGTAACAGGCATTGATGTAGTCTGTGTCCTGGTCATCCGTCACGGACAATAACACCCTGGAATGGTCATCTGAAAGAGGTAACTCGTACATTTACCATAGTCAATAACATTATTGCGTTAGATGAAACCATATCTCCTGAAATACACTTATATAACGGACGATATTGCTAAAAAGATTTCTTTCAATAGATTTACCTCAAATGTGGATGGTTACATTATCTGTAGTCCGCTTAATTTCGTAATACTGAGAGAATGTTCCTTATCTCCGCACCAGACAATTCAGCACTGAGATCAGGAAAGTTATTAGAAACACTGTCGCTTTCCAGAAGAAAATAAACTGGGTTTAGTAGTAAACGTGTTTGTTACAACAGATAATCGACAACAGACAAGACATTTTCTGTCCCAGCTATTTATAACAAGGGGTTGAACCTATGACACATGGTCTTAGCAAATGACTAGAAACACGTACAACTGTCCCCACACCGTTCACTTTGACTGAATTGTCAAACGGGTGCCTAAGTCATGATCTCGGTGCCCCTCACCAACGCAGAGGCTGTGAGTTCAAGTCCAGCCTACGCTGGCTTTCCCTCCGTCCATACTTGAGAAAGTCTGTCAGTAACCTGTGGATGATCGTGGGTTTACCGCCCGGAACTGCCCGGTTTCCTCCCATAATGCTGGACAAAGTCGTATACGTGAAATATTCTTGAGTGCGGCATTAAATACAATGACTGTTATTAAAGAATTCTCTATTTTACCTCATATTATCACCCTTTTCTGGCTGTCTTTGAGGGTACTTGCACGAATGAATACATACAGAAACAGGACATGTTATGTTGAAGGGGCTGTCCATTGCAGCCTAGCGAGATTTTCAGAAAGAAATAAAAGATTACTGCCAAAGGCTATAAAGAATAACTGACAGCGGCTTATTGTCACGTGGGGAATATTTAAGCCAGATCGTGGCAAGTTTTAATTAGTAGACCTATATCTCTATACAAGCTCCATATATAGATGTAAGTATACGGCTCTGCATAACTATACATGGGTGTAAAACGTCGGCAAGTAGCTATAAACATATCTATACATATCTATGCAAGTCTATACATCGGTGTATAGCGTAGTGAGGTAGCGCTATGTGTATTTATACTTATTATACCTCAAGGGGTAATACTTGCTTACGCCACGAGCCCGGCCATTAAGATATTGGATTGTGTTTTTTTATTTGTTATCAGGTCAACCGGGTTTGTGTGTGACCCACATTTTTTTCTCTGTGTACGTTGTAGCCTGCACTGGAATTCAGTCGCGTGTTCTCGAGGCGTCTGTGTTTATGAGGTTATAAGCATACATTTTGGAAAGATGTACCCATATTGTAAACATGTTCACGAACAAACCATCCAGAATTTTCTTAGGTTAGTCTATAAATATCAGCGAAGAAACTGTAAAAGTTCGCACTCTTTCACCCATGTCCAATATGAGAGCAGTGTTTTACTCAAGTTCACGTGAAGGCAGTTATATTTACTCCGGTGCACTTCGTGGGATTTGGAGATATCGGCGTTTGTGCCATTCGACATACGCAATTTTGTGCTCCATTTTTGTGTGCGTAGCACTTTGTGAACTTGTGCTTCGCAACTTGCTACATGGTTTGGGACGTTTTTTAGAGCTTCTATTGCTCATTGCCTCTTTGTGCGATTACGTACATTTCATCCCAGTTTACCCTGAAAGTGACTTTGTGGATATTTCCGAGGAGTAAAACATACATCGCCAGCTCGGGAATCACGGACGCTATTGTCAACCTGTCTGCACAGGAAAGTTGCACTTTACTGAGGAGTTGGATATATACCATCGTCGGCGTACAGTGCTCTCTGCTGTTCGTCACTACAGGACAGTCACCCTTCGCGAATTTCAAGAACTGTGGATCCTATATTTAGGGGGACTGACTTGCCTTTGGAGCCGGGGTATTCCATCCAGATTTGGACGCTATCACCAGTAAGAAACTATATGTATTTTAAGTATCTGTATTGTTTTAGTACATTATTGTCAGTTGTACTGTTTGTCCATTTTGTTCAAATATATGTCTATTGTCTTCGTGTTGGAGGATGGCTTCCTCACATAGCAACGGTCGAGAAGTGCAGCAGTTTATGGCTTCACCAAAGCAGGTTATAGCTTTTTCTTTTTTTCAGCTTTCTTTCGGTATACTAAGACCTCTGTGTATGCCGTGGGATTGTTTATGAGAGCTTGTGAGATCTCGGCAGTCATCTTCCACTCGTGTTCAGCTCTAGCTCAGCATGTCTTCTCCCGATCTCACAGTTTCTCATAAAGAACCCCACGGCATGCACTATCTCGTATAATGTCTATACATGGGTGCCGAACAGCTGTATTTAAAATCAGTGTTACACTTGCTTTTAACTGTTGCACAAAAGATCTGCCCATTGTCCGTGATACACGTACTTAGCAATCTTAGGTTCAAAATTAGGCTTTTCCTTTCCTCTCAGACAACATTTGCTCTCATTTTTAGAAACAATCTCGCAGATCCAGCTATATTTCTAACTGTCGTAAGCGTAAATACTTTAACAGTAGACACTTAAACGCCAACAAGCCTCATGACATAAGCAAAAATTGATAAAAAAAAAGATCTACAGGGAGGTTACGCTGCAATAGATCACATGTTCCGGGTTTGTAAATACTTATGCGGTTGTATAAACATGAAAAATTAAGCCACAGGTTCAGGCCTTGGTTATACATAGTTTTACCAGAGAATCCTGTTTTATGATATGACCATAAGGTACATGCACAACACTCACACGCCACAAGACTCCGATAGCGGCTCTTCACTTTATTCTTGGGTTTGTCCGCAGCTGTGTGTTTAGCGTGCAAGCCCACGAGGAATGTCTGAAAGATTATACAGAATACCTTGAAAACCCTGTTTACATCTTTCTATTCATAAAAAATTTTCCCGTAAAAAAGCATGTGTAATTTTTGACATGCTGTCATACAACACGCGTGCACACGAAACAGCAAAATGCATTAAAATTTTTGCTTTCATAAACAGTGCCATACATGTATCAGTGTCGGGTCCATCCTCTGATACAGAATAATCAATTCAGGGTAACTTCGGGGTTGTGTTGGACGACTCCTTCACTCATTTGTCAAAATAGTCCAGTGCCTATAAAATCTGTAATTACCTCGAATTCTCTCTTGAATCCTTTTCCTGCATTCCTTCTCAAGACGTAGTCTGGGAATTCATCAGCAGACACCACGGATGGGACGACGTCGGCGTTAACGTAAGGGTTAACGTCACCCTGTGGTTCGTCATCCGGGTTATCACTGTCCTCCTCGCCCTCAAACACTATGAGCGTGACAAATGGAAGAATTCGCTTGGGGTTTGGTCGTTGGAGTCTCGCATTATTACATAGAAGTCAAGAGACACTAAAAATATTTACAAAGTTGCCTTGAGTCAAATTTTCATTGTTAGAATGGTGGCAAAAGGGTGCTTTTAGGTCATGAAAACTTCAGCATGGAAGGGCTGTGAACCTGAGTCTGTTAGCCAGGTTATTGATGCCCAAGTTTCCACCCAAATGGTGTTGCTCGGCGTTATGTGAGATAGGCGAAGTAATCCACTGCTTCGACAGGTACGTAGAAACACTCTTGACCAAAAGTCGCAGCCGACAAGGCAAGTGCTGTATTCGGACACGTGATCTCATTGCTCAAGGGCCTGAAGGTCGCTACGAGCTAACGCTTTACTAACCATCAGAGTACCGCCAACATCTAAGTGTATACTGCATGTATTCGTGTGGATCATATTGAAAGAGTTGATTGAAAGAACAGGTTTGGAGGACGATGTCCATACCTATGTTATCCTGTGGCTGCCTTGCTGTTGGCTGAAATACATGCATGTTATCTTCAGCCTGAAAATCTTGGGAATCGGGCTTGCGGGATTCCCTACGTCGTCTCCTGTAATATTTGCACAATCAAAAATAGACTTGAAATACTACAAACGATTACGAAAAACGTGATACCTCGCGTGTTCATTGAAAACAAGCAATGTGAAAGATTTGCAAAAGGAATACCCCTTATAGCTGTGCCAAGGTCCAAAATAGAAACAACCACAGGTTTGTCTCTGATCAAATGTCGAACTTGATCCGAAAGTTGTCAGGTATAAGCAGTGTATTATATCAAGTTTCAGGTCAACATTAGGAAGTCTTTTGAAACTGAAATCAGCAAAACTCCAATTTCGTCCATAACCTGTCATGGTGAATCTGTGTTACAATTCAACAAAATCACTTGTTTTAAAAGAAGTACGGAAAACGCACAGATTGGCAGACTTCCCCATGAGATCTTCCGCATCTGCAAGACACTAGTGAATAATGAAAGGTGTAATATTACCTTCGTATCAGAGAAATAACATTGCTCCATATTGGTGTGATTTTTACAGTAAAAATGTAAACAGACTGTACATACCTAAAGACGATAACCACAACAACAGCGACTATGGCGACCAGAACGACGGCTGCAGCCACTCCACCGCCTATGTGCGCAGGGTTTCCAACACTTCCAGGGGGAGCTTTTACTTCTTGAATGAAAACAGAAAATATCAATAAATACCGAGTATCTACCAGCCTAAAGAGTTCATGTATGTACGTTAACGTGACCTCATTTGGCAGGAATTTCTCGGAACACATCCTTATCCTTAATCGTTTTGCTGAATTGGTTTAATATTCTCTCGCATACATATTTATACATATACATAGAATTGCTTCCCAACGGCTGGTGTTTTCACTAGTTTTGAAACAATTACGGTATGCTCACCAGCTGGTGGTGCTAGTTAAAATCATAGATTATTTGGTATATTGAACTAAGTACATGTACCGTAAATCCACAGAGCTTATTTTTTTGATTTACATCAGAATCACTACTGAGACATGTGTCTTCAAGGATACAAGAGAGTGAACGTAAATACGAAGCATAAGGCTATGCGAGTTGCGAAAACAGAGCTACAACCGAAAAGACATCCAACGGAGGTTCGTAACGCATACGTGTGATATTTCCTTTGTTCCATTAAAAATGCACTTTTACAAACCTCAAACCTCGACGCACGTGTAAGGGTACCACTATCGGAGAGCAAATATGATAAACAAATGGCTTGTTCAACTCTCAGAGAGCGATTGACCTTAGACAAGATCAAACAAAGAAAGACGAAGACGCTTGAATTATTTCAATACATATATTTCAACAAAAAAATAAATGGTACAACTGACAACAATACACAAAACAGTACAAATAATTACAACAATATATAGTTTCTTACTGATGACAGCGTCCAAATCCGAATGGAATATTCCGACTTTCTATTGCGAGTCAATAAACGTATATACAGAATCCACCGTTCCTGGGAATTCTCGAATCGAAGGATGGCAATCCTGTAAGTGACAAGCAGCAGTGGGCATGGCACACAGACGATGGTATATATCCAACTCCCCGGCAAGGTGTAACTTTTCAGGGCGGACGGGTTGACAATAGCGTCCGTGAAGTCGAGCTAGTGATGTATGTCTCAGTCCTCGGAGATGTACACAAAGTCACTTTCAGGGTAACTTGGATGAAATGTACGAAATCACACAAAGAGACAATGCGAGATACAAGCTCCAAAAGAAAATCTCAAACCAAATAGCAGGCGGTGAAACACAAGCCCACACAATGCTACGTGCAGATAAATGGAGTAAAAATGCCGAATGTCCAACGGTGTGAAAGCCTCTCCAATCCCAACAAATATCCTTCTCTATGGACGTGAATAAATATAAAGTGGACTGCGGGCTTAACAAGTTTGTCGCTCCTATATATAGATTAGTGTAAAGAAAATTCTGTTTACAACATGGGCACATCTTTCCAGATATGCGCTCTACGTATCGAGTCGAGATTTTGCATTGACAAGGCCGCGGGAGAACAACCTTTTTGTGTGAAAACAGTAGGGTTTGAAGATTTAATAACACCATATCATAATTGCTTCGACGTTCTCTAAGACACATATGCTTTGTCGCCGTAAGATGACATAGCTTGCATAAGACTCCGACGTTTTCCACACACGATGCTGGCTGACTGACGTTAATCGTTCTTTATCCGCGAATGCAAAGCCGGGCCTTTCCCGTCTGCATCCGGACACTGTTGCATACTGCCAAGCCTTCATTCTTGTCTATGCATTAGCAAAACAAGGGTCAGGAGCCAACCATCTGTCATCGAGTTGAATTTGCATCCGTACATGAGTAGGGTTTTGTATATTCAAGAGACAGAATGGTAATGATTTCCAGGCCCGATATATGTTCTCTCCGCTAATCGAACTTTTCACAGTCCTGTATTCTGAGTGATCAATCTATTTTTACAGTTACGTCCCCATTTACATGGATACATTTGTTTTTCGCAGTTGTGTGTGTGCTATGACCTATGGCTTAAAATTTGTTGCATGGCAAAAAAAATGATGGTCGTTTCTAAATCTTCATACTGTTCAAGCCAACACTGCCCGAGTCTTCTCCTATAAGATCTATATAACTTATATATCACCTTCTAAAGATCGTAGACTGTTGAAAGTCGAAGACGCGTTTTGATTCCGTCGAGTTTTGCTGGTATCAATACGTAGACGAGTGAGCATTTTGATCTCAAATGTTTCAATGACACACCTAGAGTAGACTGAATGAAAAGTGTATATCTATTTCTGGAACTAAACTCTGGAAACTAAACGTTTCCTCCGCATGTACAAAGCTCCGCGGAATCCAAACTCGGCGTCGAGTTTTTTCTTAAAGATGTTGTATCTGTTACAAAATATAACAGAATCCAAAAGCGACGTCGTGTTTGAAATTCAACGTGGAATATGTTTCAGTTGAATTTTGAGGTTGATAAATGTGCTATTTGAATGGCACAAAAGGTACACCATACATAACGGTTCTCTTTACTGACTCACTGACTTAGAGACTAATGTCATGTGATCATTTACAAGATCACTCACGTGATTCCCCAATTTAGTCTGTCTTATTCTAAATCTTTATCAACGCCATTATACCCCACGTTTTTCTCCAGGAATTGTACGGTTTGTTGCCGTTGGTCACGATGTTTGAAGCTTGAAGATGTTAAAAAAAAGACAACACTAGACCAAAGTATATATGTAGCGATAAAGAATCATGCTTCAAAAGACTTCACATTTTATTTCTGGGATGTGTGATAACCGAGATATCGCAATTCAAAGTTAACAGAGACGCCCACGTGGCGAAAATCGAAAGGAGCTTCACACTTTCATGTTTAACCAGTCAAGGGCGAGATATTTCTACCACCCGAGAAGACATGTTTCCGCTGTGACGTCAGCAATACTTAGTTCACCATTTTGCTACGTAGAAAACCAGCCGTAGTGTTAAACCAGCTGTTTTCCTTGTCATTACCAGACAATTCTCATGTACTTTAAAGCCATTTTCAAGAAGAAAGTGTTAGTGAAATACATCTGGTTTATTCCCCAAGGCCACAACTAGGAGGCCACAGTGTCTGGCCTTGGATTGGAATAATAAACGGGACCATATTTCGTACACGAAATAGAGTCTCGGCCCTAATACTGAAGGGCTTACAGCACTTATGACGGGGAAATCGTGTTTCCGGTTACTGTAAAATGGTGTATCCTCTGTCCTCGCAAGAATTCCAGACTAAAAGGAGATTAATACACTTACCAAGCACGTCTTAAAAAATGGCTATGCACGTTTAGGTCTGTATGAACATCTCTTCCGAAATAACTTGGGTTATATTTTTTGTTGTATTTTCTTTCAAGTCATACAAGTATGGGAAATCAGTCCGTTACTCCACGAGCTTGCCCTCCGCCAATCTGAACAAACCGCGGACAGGTGATTTATTAGCGCGTTTCTGTTGGTGGGTTTATATATTTGACTGACCTATTGGCTTACGTTCCCAGCACGTGGTGGGCTTTATCCCTCGCCTGCCTGAAAATATCAAATAAGCTCGATACTACTGCATCTCGGTCTCGCGAGTTAATAATCTGACAAAAAAAACTGCTCGGGCAGGGTGATGATTTATTTACACGTGGTTATAAACTGAGCCACCGGCTCTTGTGTGCGGCTGCACGTCTGTCTACTCACGTGCTATACAATCACTTCCGGAATATCCAGGGTCACACCGGGGATTCCCGTCCACTACAGGACAGTCACCAGTGCTTGCGTGACACTCAGTTTTGCTGTAACATTTTCCACACAACTCTAGGCAATCCTTCCCCCAGGTGTTGTTGCTACATTCTGTAAAAACAACGAGATCTCAAAAGCGGCCTTGGTATTTGTTCATTTATTCGTTTCTTTAATTAACGTTTTAGGCCGTACTGAAGAGTATTTCATTTGTACGACGGTGGCCAGCATTATGATGTAGCAGACCGGGCAGAACCCGATGGACCTCATGATCATGGGCAGGTTCCTGGCATCTCTCCCCACTAACAGTCAGGAGAGGAAGCTGGCATTGATGAGACGCCCTCGGGTCATTGCCCAGCACAAGTATGCCATGTGTATTGATACTGATGTTGTCCTGATGATCCATCTCTTGTATTTATTCTACTGCGTTGAAGCTCGTCTACATTTACATAGGCCTATACATTTGACGTGAGGCTACGTTGTTCTTATCTGATTAGTAGATGTCATTTAGAAAGTGAATTTAGATAACAGTATTATCGTCATTAGAGATTACACTTTCTTGATATAGCACAGGTTCTAGTGCTGAATTTGGTTGAGACCTGTCCGGGTTTCGAATCAAGGACCTCAGAGTCGGGCACCAAATCGCCAGCAATACATGTCAACCATCTAGACCACTCAACCAACCAGCCTTCTACATAACAGCCTTCTCTAATGACGATAATACTGTTATTTAAAATCACTTTCTAAATAACATCTACTAATCTGATACTTCAGCAAAGAGAGCTGCGTCATTTCTGATCATCAGAGAGGAAATGCATGTTCGCTGTAAAGTCTACCGGTCAGCTACCTTCTGTTTTATGTAGAAGGCTGGTTGGTTGAGTGGTCTAGAAGGTTGACATGTATTGCTGGCGATTTGGTGCCCGACTCTGAGGTCCTTGGTTCGAAACCCGGATAGGTCTCAACCAAATTCAGCACTAGAACCTGTGCTATATCAAGAAAGTGTAATCTCTAATTACGATAATACTGTTGTTCTCATCTGTCCAGTAAACAAAATAATACAGATATTTCTGTGAAACCAAAATACACATACGGACATCGGAAGCGATATCATAAGGCTGAGGGCTGTTCTATATTACTACGCTTGACTGAGTTCTGACCGAGAACATCTTGTCCTAGAATATTACTTGTGTCTTGAAAATAATTCAAATCTCCTGATATCTTCTGTTTGCTTGGATGCTTGTTTTGAAAATTGGTCTAATTGTATTGGCTATTTTGAACGTTGGCGAATATTCTACTCATGTCTGCGATGAGACCTAGATTCGTGGTATTTTACCGATATTCAGTTTTAATGCAGGAGAAATTCTTGAAACTTAAATAACCGACTATATAGGATTGTATCAAAATATTTGTTAAACAGAGAAAATTGCCCAAAATAATGAAATCAAATGAACACAGGATAAAAATTGAGGAATATTAGAATATTTTAAAAGCGAAACAAAGATGTCTGTTATGCCCTGAAACATATCCTAGTCGACTGTGTGGAATGTGTGAATATTTATAGAGAGCTTGTCCAGTGGATTCTTCATTCCAATAAATTGGCATTATGCTGGTGATGTTATCAATCCCGCCATTTTGTATTTAAAGACTGTTCACTTTTATATTAAGATATAGAGGTAGTATTTATAAAAGTGTACAACATTTGAAAGTGTTTCAATGTGTTTTCTTCTAGCGTCGCAGACGGACTTTCCCTCATTGCAATGGCTACATTTCATCTCACAGTCTCGTCCATATGTCCCCGGGTTACACTCTGAATGAAATTAAAAATATTTCAGCCCGAATATTTGAAGCTAAAAAAACCCAAACAGCTTGTGATTTAATGAAATAAATGCCGTAATCCACATATTACCTTGATGACATTCTACAAGTTGATGAAAACAAGATGACAAAAAAATATACGAGAAGACACAGCTTGGTGCAATAACTCGGGCTTTGTCAGACATAGCTGTCGTTGTCCCGACCAGACTAATTTCTTAACAAAAGTGATTAATATGGAAATATGGCATCTTTCTTCTCAAGCTTTCCAGTTGGCATATATATGGCGGTTAATGTAAAAGAGGCCAGGCTAAAACAAAACGAAAGATCAACCTTAGCTTTCAATTAACGGCCGAACCCAAACTGGCTTATCACACATGTTGGTGGTTTCAGTAAATGACCCCACAATACCCTTGTGTGTGATGCTATTTACGTGTAATTATTGTAGATATATGTACTTTAGCAATCGGCATGAAATTAAATGTACCATTTATTTTTTAAAAAACACAAAAAAGAAAATAAATACGCGAAGCAAGACATCTGGACTCGAACGTATGAAATCTCTCTTCAAGCCAAACTTGGATGGACGCTTGGAGATACTCCTTACAGCGGTGCCGCTTGGCAAGCTGCCAATTATTGTTATCAACATCAGTGTCTGTGTCAGAAAGTTCTCGTACAACCAAACACTGTCACCGTTTTCAGTGATGCCCTCAATCGTACTTTTGCACAGAAGTTAGAACCATGGAGAATTTAAAAAAAGTCTTTACCTTACCGCCTGATTTGATTTTATATTTGGTTGTAACTGGACGTAAACGTTAGAAACCCACCTTTGTCACATTTTGGAGGCAAGTATCCCAGCATGCACCTGGGTGTTCTCTGTGGACAGTGACCGGATCTTGTGTCACAGTCAGACGGTCCGTCAGCACAGTTCCCACATTTCTTCTCACAGTCTGATCCGTAAGTCCTATTGCTGCACACTGTTACATGCACAGTCAAAAAATAGACACGTTTTGATATCAATATCTAGAAAGATATTCCATAAAATTAACGTGTGTTCCTGGGACGCAGGTTTGCAGCAAACATGCACGTTCACATAATTTTATGTACCACAGAACGCATGCTATATTCAATATTGAATGGTACACACACAAATTGTGGAAGATCAGATTTGTACACAGCTGTACTGCATTAGGCTCTAAGGGAAACAACAGGGATATTTCAAACTGTCTGTCCATTCATGTTAATTTCCGAAGTCCACTGGATTTCACCCAAAATATAGAAAGCTCACGGCAAAGGGAAGCTTCTCTGGAAAAGCCTATAAACCATGTTTATTGACACGGATTTGAATAGTTCGCTTATAACAGAAACAGATTAGGAAAAAAGCCAGGAGATTTGAATTGTGATTCGCTTTTAAGTACTCACGAATTAAGGTCGACGTCGGTTTGTGTTTAAAGCTTACCTGTGTCACATTTTGGAGGCAAGTATCCCGGCATGCACCTGGGTGTTTTCTGTGGACAGTGCCCGGATCTTGTGTCACAGTCAGACGGTCCATCAGCACAGTTCCCACATTTCTTCTCACAGTCTAATCCGTATGTGCCATTGGCACACACTAATATAAACAGAGTCAATGACAGGTACAGAAGGCGTACAGACAGAACGCTTTACCATGCGTCCTTGTCAGAAGTCAAGAAAACATACACATAAATTTAATAAACACAGTGAACAAGAAATGACGTACAGGCAAGTTGATAATATGACGTATCGCGTGACTGGCGAAGGCCGACCACTGGCCATGTTAAGGTTTTCAGAAGTTTTCCGTTTACACAATGCTAAATCCATACAAGTGCATGTAGCATTGGGTAAGATCATCTGCCCCTCCTAGGCTATAGACTGATCACAGAACAACACGGCCGCGTTTGTCTATGTGGTGATAGACACAGCTCACCCAGGATAAACAGGTCACTACCAACAGGTCTATCATTTTACCTCAGTGTCAAAAATACTTTGCAGTCTGTGACTCGCCTTATTTTAGCAGATGGCACCCTTGGAACTGAACCATAACTGACCATAACCTTTCATAATTAAAATTTAATACTTAGGCATCAAAATATGGTTAGGTCTAACCAAAAGCGGACATAATCACATAGATATACAGACATGAAAAACATAACGGTACACTAAAAAACTGAACAATAAACTCTAATTTGATAGTAATGGCCAATTGTGGACAGGGTAGGTTCTGGATTGTGTCTTCGGCCCCATCATCTTCAGCAGGTTCATTGTCTCTCTGACTACCTCTCTCCTCTCCCCCCCCCGACTCCCTCTGTCACTCCTTTTTTCGTCTCTCTCTGTGATATTTTATTTTGTTGTCCGTCCATGTTTACCGTATTAATCGTTACATGTGCACATTATTAATTTGATATACATCTAATCGTTTCCATGCCAATAATTATAAGATATTCTTATTTAACCTGTTTTTTAGGTTAAAATTCTGGAGACTTGCCAAAAATCTGTACTTCACACAGAGTAAGAGGCTTGGAATTGTCGGTCATAATCCTCACTGTATTCCCTAATACAGGACCACTGACGTTACAAACTCCGTCAATGATAGCCCCGGGACCATCTGGGCCTGTGGTGGTGTCCTGGTAACAGGTATTGTAATTCTGGGAGGAGGAGTCACCCACGGACAGAGTGAAGCCGTTAAGTCGCCCACCACCTGGGACATAAAAGAAAAAAAATATACCTGAATAGAAGGAATCAGCGAATTACTTTGCAGCTCCAGCTGGATATTTTTCTTTCACATAATTATTCCTTATTAATTGTTTGGGGGCATCTTTTTGTTATCAACAGAAAGCTGGGTTTTTTTTAATCCACACAAACACATTCTCATTATAAACACTAAACCAAGGGAAGTACGTGGCACCGGTAAGGAGGATTAGATTTGTGGAGGAATTAAGTGTGTTAACCACACAAAGGGAAAACAAGGAGTCCGGTGAAGTATAATGTAAACTATAGTCAAATCAGTAAGATCCGCCATGAAGATTTAAAAAAACACCATTAGATATTTTTTTAGACTTTTTCTTAAAAACATATCCCCGCAAGCTCATAATTCTGAGAAGACGCCAACATTTTACCGACCCGATGTTGGCTGAGTGACGTGAAGCCAAAATCTGCACTCTGTGGCACCCTGCCAGCTCTTCGTTTTTTGTCTGTGCACTGACAAAACAAGGGGCTGCGAATCGAGTTTAATTTCCATTCCTATAATGAGTGGTGTTATGTTTATTCATGATACAGAATGGTCATGAATGCAAGGCCAGATTTATGTTCTATCCGCTAACCGAGCTTTACACAATCCTGTATTTTGAGTGATCAAACCTATTTTTACAGTTACGTCCCCTCTTACATGCAGGTATTTATTATTCGCGAATAAGTGTCTGTTATCTCCTAAATTAACATATGTTGCCTCACAACAAAAAAAATCAAAAAAATATTGACGGTAGTTTTTAATCTGCAGACTGTACTTTTTTATCACAAGTTACCCATACTTTCTTGGTGTTTTTCCTTTTTCTCAAAAGTTAATTGATCTATTTATTTCATTGGTGTTTTACGCCGCATTCAAGAATATTTCACTCATGAATTTTAAGAAATCAGTCCAGTTTAAGCTCATGTGTTTTTCTTAAAAATTGTGGATGTTGCTGGGTAGAACTATGTGTGAATTTACTGTTGAATCACTTTAGCAAGGAAAGTTCATAAAGTTTCCAACAAACAACAGTTAGATATCCGAGACAAGTAACATCCCGACTCCGCCTCGCCATTAAATGCAGAGGTGGAATTGTTTTTCTCAGTGAAACGCCAGATTACCGAAGTTTCTAAAAGACTTGACAGTTCATTTGATTTTCATAAGTCATTACTCATAATTTTGTCTCACATTAAGCCTATAAACTGTTCCGGTCCAGAAAAAAATCGGGATTTTTTTTACTTCGGGTTTTATTTAACTGGGGGGTCTACTATAAGTATCCAGGCCTTTGTGATAAAAACGATGTTTTATTAAAGCATGGTCCAAAATACTTTGCCATGTGCAATTTGCCATAACGTGTGGAAATCGGGTAGAGCCCATGCAAGCTCACGTCCATCAAAGGTATCTGACCAACGTCTCCTGTAACAACCTAATAGATTATAATCTATAAAATATCCGTTTTTTACACTATATAAATAAAAGCCTTGTTTTAACATTAACGTGTTGAAATAGCGCAACAAGATTTCCTTTACCCACAAAGCTGATCGCCATCTTGCAAATGAATATTCTTCAATGCAGTGTTTAAGCTATGTAAATGTCAATAATTATTATTCTACTAATTTAAGGTGCATCAACGTTAAATACTCCTCGATCCTCTGAAAAAAAACATGTGCCCACTGAGCAAACAAGAGCAGCGAAGATAGTGTATTAAAGTCAGTAAATAGCCAAACATTGGCACATCAGTGAAATACTGCCGTGTTGTCATGTTACCTAGGCTTCTATTTTATTCCAACTGTTTTCTGAGGGCGTATTACCACAACCTTTATTACCACAACCTTGTATATCACTTTCAGACAAACCATTTTCACTGCTTGCTTAAATGATAATCGATGTTTTTGTAAGTTTTCTACCTATCTTTTTGCTGACAAATGCTTTTATCTGCTTATATTTATTTATTTAATTGGTGTTTTCCGCCGTCCTCAAGGATGTTTCACTTGTATGACGGCGGTCATCATCACTGTGGGGGAACCCAGGCGGAGCCCGGCGGAAACCCACGACCATCTGCAGTTTGCTGGCAGATCTTACCACGTATGGTGACTGTTTGCAGTGTAGTAAAAAAAAGGTAGATTTTTATAATAATATATGATATGCCGTCGCATCTAGCCACGTAGGTGAAAACCCTCCTGAGGTGCTGAATTCCAGTTGTATCAATGGCAGTTGAATTTCTGGAGATAAAACCATGCAAGGTTACAACCATGTACCATGTTGTAGGATGATAATAAGGTAACTTACACTCTCCACCGCACGAGTCTTCATCTCTGTTATATATCCTGAACCTGTAGATGTTGTATTTTGCATCCAGTGCCACCGTCCAATTCGCAGCCTGTCTGTCCTCCTTAGTGTGACTACATGTATAAGGTTTCATGAAAAACTGCTGCCCAATGCCACTATCAACGGCCAGTGTTGAGTTATACTCGGGGGCATAATCCGAAGACTGCATCGTGCGTTGTCGCAATGCCACATTTCCTGTCATCACAGGCACATTAATTACAGGAAATACAAAACACTTATATACCCAGTTACCTGTGTATAGCTTGATGTTTAGGATAACTTTTATATGATATCATTGTTATCCATTTCGTGAAACGGCGTAAGAAATGTGTAATTACCAATGTAACATAGATTAAATATATACATACACACTGTATAGGGAAAGGCATATCCTTTCCGCTGTAATCAGGGGACATGACTCCATCATTCGAATTCCCTTTATAGTTAGACACAACAATATATTTATTTATTTATTTATTTGAATGGTGTTTTACCCCGTACTCAAGAATATTTCACTTATACGATGGCGGCCAGCATTATGGTGGGAGGAAACCGGGCAGAGCCCGGAGGAAAGCCACGATCATCCGCAGGTTGCTGGCAGACCTTCCCACGTAGGGCCGGAGACAAAGCCAGCATCAGCTGGTTTTGAACTTACAGCGGCCGCATTGGTGGGGGGTTTGGGGTCATTGCGCTGCGATAGCGCGCTAACCGACTGAGCCGCGGAGGCCTCAGACACAACAATATAGAAACTAAGCTTAATCTGATTTGGATTCAATACTTGCACTTATGACTGGTCAAATCAGAAAGTTTCGTGGACTGATTGAAAGTATGCATAAACAATATGACAATGGAAAGATGGCATATACGCCTCAAAATTGACGAAAGATAACTGCGAATGTTCAATTTTTTCGTTCATTTCTGTATTGTAAATTTAAAACTGAATCTTCAACAATTTTTTCTTTGTTGCTTTTTAGAAATCTTTTACTTACACCTCTATGCACCCATGATGACCTAGCTCATAAATTGCTTTAATTGTTTAGTAACGGCTCAACAATGCCGGTCTCCATTTCATAATAAACATGGACTTGCGGGAGTACGACTAGATGTGTTAGCCCTCTTTCATAATAGAACAATGTTCTTTGTAGATACGGTTTCATTAGATTTCAGCAGCCTAACAGTTAATGAGCTACACGAATGACGCGGACTTTGAAGACTGTCAAAACAACTAGTACTACGGGACCATTTGGGTGAGAGAGGTGGATGTTAAGGGGCAACACCTGTGCTTTAGTGATACATGTAGGAAGTGCTTAGCACTGGAATTAGGCAATGAGATGATACTGTAGGAAATGCGGCCCCTGTCTAAGCCACTATCGCCTCCCTTCGCGAAAAGAAAAAACAAAAACAAAAAACAACAAAAAAAAAATTTTCACTCACGTATGTATTGTAACATTAAATTCTGATCATTTACTATTATCATGCCACAAATACGCCCAATGAGTTCTTTCACAACTATCTCTTAATACGTCAATGTCATCCACTTAGACAATACTCACAATTCTTTCAAAATCAGTAAAGTTTTACTACAATGCCACTATAATGCTTCAATACAGCTGGGAAAATTGGATGTTTTGATGCAAAGACTAAAACTGACAGATGGGACTGCATGATATTTTGATGTTTTATGTGGCCTTTTGTCTTTATACTATGGAAAATGTCTTGGAGAATGAAATGTTCTATTACATCGGGACCTTGTGGTGAATTCTGCTCAATTACTACTGCAGGTGATTTAGTGATAATGGGACGGAACATCTTAACTCTTAAATATTGTCATCAACAGTGAAATTATGGTCACGTGAGTCAGTATACCAGTTATATCTTAATGGTCGTTCTTTTTGATTAGAATGACGTTGACTGACTTTAACTAACTTCAGATTGTCTTATATGCATACGAAAACAGTGAACTGCTGAAAACTTCTTAGATAAGTAGAAACACAGGATTGATGCCCTCCCCCAACCATGTATGTGTACATACATATACACTGTATACCTACTTACGTCTGGAACAAGTAGATCCATCCCAGCCCGGACTACAGTTTCCAGAACATAATCCCGTGTCTTCGTCACAATCGCTGGCACAGTTTCGGCATAGTCGTCCGCAAACTGAAACTGAGATGAAACCAGTACCAACCTTTAGCGAATGTCTGTCTCTGTTTTGCTTGCTCATTGCGCATTTTAAGGAAACAATGGACCAATTTCGGATATGATGTGGACGTGATAGTTATATTCTAAGTAATAGCTTTTGAAATCGTGTATATATATGGAAAAATTAGCAGAATACCGGTGTACATAAGAGAGAGAAATATGCAATCCCACGATCACTCTCAACTGGCTTGCAGATCAAAGAGAAAATATGTCTTCCGGAAAGAAGTTTTCAAATACATTTGGCTTAGAATATTTGTTACATCTTTTACACCGTGTACGTAATAATTTTTTTTCGGTATTACTATAGTCATATCTCCGACAGTGCCTTGGTTACAGTTTCACCGTACTATGGAATATAAAGTTAAGTCATCAGCGTAAGATCTCAACGATGCCAACGATGGCACTGAGCTATGGCGAATCGAAGACACCAATCTGCGCAACGATGCTTTCACGTTTTTTCGCATTCTCGTTTCATCGCTTTGCTCTGTCGTATCATTGCTTCCCCAAAACTTTCTATCGACATTACGGCAAGAACTACATTACCGGTTCATCATGTTTTTTCTTGCACACATAGCTCAATAACAAATTAGAATGCTTATCTCAAGCTCTTATTAAATATAGTCTTGAATATGGCGTAGAAATCAATCAAATATATAACTACTTCAAAGTGTTGGAAGAATTTCCGTGGCACATCATCAAACATTAATTTATGCAAGGCTGAGAAATATTTATAGCCGTTGTTTTCGGTTACAGCCAACACAGATATAAACTCCCAAAAACCAAATGTGCATGTAGAGTGGGGCCAATTGTAATGTTGTGTGACGACAATGTGGAATGACACCAAATTCTCACTTACAAAAATCTGTAATGCTAAGGGTTGCAGCAGTTCACCTAATATTTGAAACCATTGGGAACCAGGCCTGTTGTACTCTCATCTAAAGAATTGTCTTACATTCACACGCAGGTAAACACCAACCGTTAGATTCCAGACATAAATCCCAAAGTATACTTTATTGACGTTCACAATTTCAATATTCTGTGCAGACTGTTCTTTTCTTTAACATATTTTGATTTCCAGTTATCACACATGCATACTTCCATTAATATTGTCGATTTTAGGTTGATTTTGCCTTCGTCCGAAAGGGTTATCGCGCTAGTGCAGCCTGTTGACCAAGGTACTTCTCACCAATGCGATCGCTGTGAGTTCAAGTCCAGCAACCTGGAAAGCCAGCCTAGACTGGACTTACAGCGACCACATTGGTCGGAGGCACCGATGACATTACACTGCAGTAGCGTGCTAACCTCCAAGGCCACGGAGTACCCTATCTTTTCGATTATCCTATGTCGTGTTCGTTTAATATAAACGAATCTGACTTGTGTACACCGCCTAATTAAAGACTACAGCTGTATAATAACAATGTCGCCTGTGTTAAAGCCTCGGGTAGCGACAACGAGAGTGAGTACAGTTAAGAGACAACGTTGAATGGTTGACAGAATGGTCGTGCTGGTTTAAATAAGAGACTTGCCTGGTTTGGGAATATGTAACAACTAACTTTACACAGCACTAAAATACTTACCAAGTGTTATTGCCATCAAAAACAGAAGCACTCTGCTGACCTGTTTCATTTCTCTTTTCATCTTCACTGTACAGTTGTCGTAGCAGATTCACTAATTATATATATATAGGGATGTAATTTGACAGATGAAAGAAATTCTTACAAGATATTAAGTCTTTCTATAAGTGACATCGTGTCTGAGTTTTGACGGTACATCAGTGTCATCGGTGTTCCACTCCGTGTCAGTATACTGACGTGAATGCCAGCTGAAGTGCAAAACCTTAAATATAAAAGCCCAGACACACTGGTCGACTTGCTTTACACTGTTATGTACAGTCCTGCCTCCGTACAAACCCTTTTTAATAAGAAAACCTGAATAACCTACATAGAGGAAAAGTATACATACCTAAATGATATGAAAAGACTGCGAGATGCGTGTGTGTCGACCTACAGTTATTATATAAGTTTTGTACAGATGTCCTATGACTTAACCAGGTGCAATATCACTGATGTGTCAATGTTCCATACTGACATTTTCTTGCAAACTAACGAAGAGGCCATGTCATGTGGAAAACATACTCGTTAAAGTAAATCGTACATTCTGTTAAGGCCTTGATAAAATGGAAATATCAAAGATATGGAGTAAACGTCAAATGTGATTGTGTAATGGCGTATAAGAGGCACGCACGAGATTACTTCTCCACTCCATGAAAGCCTACAGAGTTCCGTGTTATTAAACACCAATTGTTCTGTAACTAGCAATATTTCAGTGACAGGTGTGGCTTAACTTGTTTTATTAAAGCTTAAATCTCAGCGAAAATCAGCCCAATGAATTAGACGTTAATGTGAATATTGGGACTTAAACACGTCATTAAGATAATCAGTTTCAGTATATGCATCATCTTTATGTGGTCAACACAGATTAGATTAAAATAACTGAACTTACTTGGAGGAGTTGATTATTGAAATCAATGTGTGTTGAGTCAGAGAAATTTGCACTATGCATTGCCTAAATGCACGCTGATGTTTGTACAAGGTTGAAGATTAATTCTACAAGGCGATCATAATAGAAAAAAAAACGTTAAAACTGTTTTAATTTAATTCTCCTGGAAAGAAAAAGGGGAACACAACGGGCCGGGGACCGGAAGTTCTTACGCCTCCCGGCTCTCACAGTTGGTGTTGCCTTGTGACAATATGCCCTCAGCGACGCTCTTGTGGCCTGATTGCCAAGGTTGACGTTCACTGAAGAGAACGTGCTTTCCACCAACGTAATATGTACAGCTGTACGTCACATGTAAGACAGTTCGTCACTAACTTGCCAAAAGATCCGTGTTCTAACCTGAGCATTTCCGTTTCATTCACCCATAAAAACTGTCTGTGTATGACGATATACACCCTTAGAAAAAAGTGAAGCGACAGAAAGGCGAAGAATGAAGAAAGGATCGCTGTACAGGGGATGGACAAATACGCGCATAAGTATCTTCATTTTATAATATTAGCTTTTTAAGGGTGAATATTTGATTTCTATGACCCACTTCATTGATAACTCCACTACTCTACCAAAATGCTCAAAGGAACACGCATCAAGTAAATAGTCCGAGACTCCACACGTAGTCGAAAATCAATACGTTAAGGGAACACAGTCACAGATGATTTAGTTACGTCATTCAAAGGGTAATAGGAGTGTCGTGAGAAAGTTTTCAAAAAGAAACAGAAATGAATAGCTTAGCGTAGAAATGATGTTAATAGTTCAAGACAGGCATTGTAGGCATCCTGTAGTTTTTTTGCACCCGGGAGAGCTATCACATACTCTGAGGCCGCCTAGATGGTTATATTCAGCATTTTTTAAAGAGTTATTGTTGCGAGACAACCAAATGGTATAACTTGCATGTACACCATACAGGGCTGTGCTGGTATGGGCTAGCTGTGAGCTGATCGTGTTCAGAAGACGCACAGAACGCTGCCTAACAATGTTTTTTTCCATTGAATGCAAGTTTCCCCTGACAACAAAGAAGGTCAGAACAGTAGGCTGTAGATTTTGTATAAACAGCCAGTATAACACAGAAACGTAGCAATATATATACATAATCCAGCTCATGCTGACTTCCTGTCTGGCCGTATGTGGGAAGGTGTGCCAGCAACCTGCGGTTGGTCGTGGGTTTCCCCCGGGCTGTGCCCGGTTTCCTCCCACATTAATGCTGTCCGTCGTCGTATAAGTGAAATATTCTTGAATACGGCTTAAAACATAAAATAAATCAATATACATACATGTACAAAAGAAGACCTTTTTGTGTCATACCCCATGAGGTCACGTGTAGTGGTTCTGTGAGGTAATATGGGCTATAGCTGATCTGAATCTAGAACGGACAGCTCGTAAAACTCTGTATTGCCCTTAACAAAACGGTCCAAAGCTGTGCAGTCAGTTAGAGCCCACTATTTCGATGACTTACATCAGGATAGAGGGCTTTCATGGCTAGGGCGATTAGCGTGCTAGTGCAGCACAATGACCCTTAAGCCTCTCATCAATGCAGCCGTTCTGAGTTCCAGTCCAGCAAGTGTAATTTCCTCTCCCCTCTGCGAACAACCCGTGGATGATCGGAGGTTTTTCCTACAGTTCTGTCCGGTTTTCTCTAACCACAATGCTGGCCGCAGTGGTCTAAGTGAAATATTGTTAAGTACGGTGTGAAAATCAAACAAACAGAAACATCAGAATGGACTTTTGTTAATTTTAAGCAAAGAAATATTCACTCTTGGGGGAATATTAAAAGGCACAGCATTAAAAGCTGTGTCTAGAGTAAAGACAACTTCTTGTCAGAGTATCCAAACGACTTTCATAAAAAAGTCGGAATTCAGTCATTTTAATATCTTTAAGTCTCCGAGAAAGACATAAAACTTTTGGAAGCAAATAAACGAAACGTTTCTAGCTTGTGGTGTAGCTTTTGCTGCAGCCACGTGCTAAGTGCGAATTCAATACGATGAACCCTTGTGAGAAAACACCTGGAAAACTGACTTGTAACGGGCGAACAGACGAGATGTAAACCTATAGTCTAATTACACCGCTCAGGTACGTCACATCCCCTCGATTTGCTGCATTCTGTTGCACAGGACGCTGTGTGGATGGTTCGGAAAGTTAACATAAAGATCGCACAGACATACAGAGAAAAGCAGCCACATGTACAAACAGACACACGGACAGACACACGGATGAACAGAAAAGATGCTATATCATATATATCAGTGTAATACACTGTGAAATGACCAACACCCAACGCTTTTAATGGGCGATTAAACCTCAAACCAGGGTGTTTAATAAATAGATGCATATGTTTAAGCATTAAACTTAAGTGTCTTTTCCTGTATATATGGCCTAGGATATACTGCTGTAATCTCCAGATGTTTAATATCTGATACATAAAAGTGATTACAAGTTAAAGATCGAAATTTACAGTGTAAGTATATCCTAATGCCCATCCTGTTTTATGTATAGAGTTGGGTTAAAAAATTATTTTGGTAACAGTTGTGTTGCTTTTATTTGGTGATTTATGTCTGGCTGTACAAGTGTATTTTCGGAATGCGCTGAGAGTCGTCCCGATGGGCTCTGATAAAACCTACCGCGACCTATTCAGTAAGGACCTTTCATCACTATCACGCGGTCTCTCTAGCTATAAACGACGTAAGCCAGATTTCACATTCACTAGACCATGTAACATAGGTATCGTCTTATAAGATATAAAGCCTCGTGGTAGACTGTATGTACCGCGGACTATGGATCCTTTAGATCCCTCTCCCACTTCCGGGTGGAGAGAACATCTCTCACACGGCGCCGATGTGGTTTCACTCCCAAACACGGGTCTTACAAAATACTTCCTCGTCCGATTGTCACTCAGCACAAGGAGGGCTGGCCATCTTCATCTTAAACCATCATCCACACGTCTGAGCGGGAACCGATGTGACTCAACCAGCTATTTTTTCGTTACTATGATCACGATTCCGTGCCACTAAATACAAAAAGGCATGTGAGTTCAGGATAAACTCGTAATGGGGACAATTACTCAAGGCGGTGGGCTGAACAACTGGTACACAAACAAAAACCACGACAAAAAACGTGGTTCACTTCAGGCAATAACCTAATAAAGATCGATGTAACTGTGCGAAATTGGAAATTGGAATACAATAACACTACCGGTTTACCGATACATACAGGAATGGCAACACTAGATAAACAGTACTTTGTATACAAGTATACACACGAACATATACATTTTTACGGCCTGACCACAAGACGTTTTCAGAACTTTATGGCTTGATTGAGCCCATATGGTAATTACTGCTTCTGAAAGTCCTGTCTCAAAGCAGTTATTATTCGCTGTGAATATGTAACTTCCATCCCGTATGCAATTCTCCTGTGTGACACGCTGTTTCAATCACACAGAATATGTTGTATTATATTCATAACTATTTGTTATTTGATTTTGGTGCGTTTGAAGATTTGAACATTAATTGTGGGATTCTCCAATTAACCGCAGTAAAACTGAAATATAAATGATTACATGTATAACCAAATTCAGGTTTAATAGTTTTTACTGCACTAGTTGTGTCTTTGGAGTCCTTCATGTTGCCTGTATTTGTATATTCAATACACAACACTAACGGCATTCCATGGGTGAATATTATGTGTATTATTTAGTCTAAGTGAATAAATCAACACACCACACAATATACAGGCTTTCTCTCAACGAAAACGGCCTATGTACACACGTAACATGCACGAAGTATACATGACGATCATAATAAGAGAATTAGCCATACCCTAGTCATGGCATACAATATCAACAGTCAGTGTCACTTTTAACTAGAAACGTCGAAATACATCTATAAACAGTTTCCAATGTTTACAATAATAGGTTGTCACCATGATCAGACCATGACCAGACCATGATCAGACCACACATGTTTGCTTTGACAAAGAATACAGCATAAAGAAAAACATAGAAAACATGAAACAAACAAAGATAAAATATGATAATCATTAAATATAATTGTTTTACATATATTCTTCTTGCTGGAATTTCGAGGTAAATATATATTTGCGTAAGATCACTGAAATTATCCCATAAATTATCAATTTATAAAAAGAACTGGAACCACACCTTAGTAAGCAGGGAGATATACCTTGGAAGAAGGTTCGTTTAATGTACATTTTGTCACGATCCGAAATCGTAACATATATATGTGTATATATATTATGTAATATCACATAATGTATAATATATGTATAATATAAATCAAAGATAATGATATAATAATATCGTCATCTATGTCATGACGTTTTATCTTCTTTTATACTGTCCAATGTTTTGTTTGTTCTTTATCGTTTGACAAAGCAAGCATCCACGGGCTTATATCGAGGATGATAAAAGTACGTCATCTGGCAAACCGATCAAAACAATGTGAGTAGTTTTGTTTTCGCATTAGCCGTCATGATCATAATAAAACAATTCAAGGCTTTTGATTTGGTTAATATATAGTTCTTGTTTAACGAGTGTGTCCATTGGTTACAATCTAGATTTGTGTAATGACGAATAGCTTCATAGGAATGACTTTCATGAGAGTTTGTATGGCACGTATTATACGCACTGGACGGCTCTGACATCTGGCTTCTGTCGAGGACTTCTGGAAGAACACAGCTCTCCTGAGTTAGACTACCGTTTGGTCCAGACCTCACAGCACGACCTGTCTGCACATTTCGCGAATTTCTCCTGCTAATCAAAAATACGGAAGGGTCAAGCAGCGAAAAACATCCCACTCACCATTGTTTCTTGTCAATTGTAAAAATCAATAGCCCAGACAATATAGCAATAAATCTTTTCCTGTTCGAGACAGTTGTATTTAACATTGACTATCTCCAAGGTCTTATAATTGTCGTATGTGAAACATAAAGCTAAATGGGCCACAGTTTCACACATGTTCAGACTTACATCACGATAATAAGAATAAAGACTCCGATGTTGCCGACGAGAGAGATTCCCACTGAACACCCGACAATAACTCCTATGTAATCTGGAGAGAAAGATTTTATACCGGAAATTACATAACAAACAGGAATGTGTGAATAACTAATCAGAATGGAACGACGGGAAACAGAAGTGTGTGATGTTATATCTTGAGTTTTAACATTATATCTGGGATATATATTCTCAAACCAATAAGATTTTAGAAAACTGACTTCACCATCTTTGATAGGTAAAGCAAAACATATGTGGAATCAAAATGTACTACTTATGATTTTTGTGGGTCAAATTAAATGTTAATTAAATTAAAAGTAAATGTTGAACATTTCAAAAATGATGTATAGTTTCTGCACGTAAACTATGCGACCACTGGATAAATCAGACAACAGAACTTGATAAATGTCTAATTTACTTCAAATGGCAAAAAATAAAAATAAAAACAAAAATTCAACTGTTTGACCCGGTATGTTTTTTTTTATTCTACACAGTTTAGCCATCAGAAATACAGAACTAGGGCCGTTTCCACAAAGCCATTTCTGGCTAAGTAAAAGTTTAAAACATCGTCACATTGCTTAGGTTTTGACATTGGAAGTTGAAACTTTGATACCTTTGTCTAATGATAAGATTCCTGATGTGGATAAAACTGTTATTTCGTACAGCCCAAAAATAAGATATAAAATCGTACTTGAAATTTTGATTTTCATCTAAGCCAGAAATGTCTGTGTGGAATAGGCCCCAGTCCCTTTCCTCGGCTTAGCATACCTTCATATTTGCTGGAGGTTTGTGAACACTCAATCAACGCAATCAACACTGTTGTAACTGGCAAACGAAGCAAACGAAGTTCGTTACACTGTTCGGAGAAAAGGATCAAAACTACCCCCAAACTAGGATCAGACGTGATATTCAGGTATAGACATGACCAACTCCAAATATTAGGTTCACTTCACAGACCCGATAATTTAGGGTTTAAATTTAAGATTTGGTGTCACGCGGCCCTAAAAATTGACCAACCTCACTAATACGGGTCAAATAATTCTAAACTCTAGGGTTACCAGACCCCATTAAGTATTATGTCATTTAAATGGGACAGTGTGACCCTAGAAACTGGGGTCAATATCACTCTATGGGTTGTTCAAAAATAAATAGATTAAATGTAACCTAAATGTAAGCAAAAAGGACATATAACAATAGTTGACGGTAAAGAAAAACAATGAAACGAGATAAAACCGGTAAACCCAAGAAGAATACAGTGTTTATTTGCTATCAACTTGAAACAAGTGACCAGCACTAGAAAGACTAAAGATGCACAGAAATAAAAAAAAAAAAAAGAAAACCAAAAAACAAAGGCATTATGGATTTAATTTCCGCAACAGGTACACTGCTCTCATATGAGGCTTCCTTGGTTGTGTTATCACCTTCCTCGATGTATGCAACGTCTCTTGTCAACTGTCCAAAGGCATGGGTGTGTGGAAGTGCAGACACCTTATCCCTCACCTCCACCATCAATTTTGAAAGCAGATTCCTCGGCTTTGAGTTAAACACTGTGAGTGTGCAGAAGCTGATGAATTCTTTCATCATCTGTAAACAAAACTGTATACCTTAGAAACAGTCACAAAGCATAAGTTGCACATATCATAGCATCATGGGCAGACAGCTTCTCTTAAATGGAATTTTATAAACTGGACAAACGGTTAAACACAACAATGGACATTGATCGACATAAAATATAATCTGATTTTCTTACATGAAAAAAACAAACAAACAACAAAAGTGTACAGTAACAGTAAAAGAAACCACTGCTTAAGGTGTCAGTGCTAAGAGGTGTCGGTACTAATGTGTTCCACCTTCAAAGATGGCCATTCCTTGAATACGCTTTGGACTTCGGTAATCTCAAAATGGCATCTTAGTTCAAAAGTGATCTCCGTTTCATCCTCTAGGAATCTAGTGTTTTGGCCCTTGCTGGCTTAGAAACTCTGAACAGAACAGTCACAAAGCATGAGTAGCACATATCATGATCATAGGACAATGGGCAGACAGCCTCTCTTAAATGGAATTTTATAAACTGGACAATCGGCTTAACACAACAATGCACACTGATAGACATAAATATAATCTGATTTTCTTAAATGAAAAAAAAAGAAAAAACACAATAAAAGTGTACAGTAACGGTAAAAGAAACCACTGCTTAAGGTGTGAGTTCTAAGAGCTGTCGGTACTAGTGTGTTCCACCTTCAAAGATGGCCATTCCTTGAATACGTTTTGGACTTCTGGAATCACAAAATGGCGTCTTAGTTCCAAATTGATTTCCGTTTCATCACGCAGGAGTCGGATGTTTTTGGCCCTTGCTGGCTTCTGACATTCTCTGAGTATGACCAATATCAATCAGAGCTGAGCAGTTTTTATGAAATACATTACTGACTTAAAAAATGCTGTTTATGTGTGACTGCATGCATAGTCTTAGCTATCGACACGTCCAAAAGTTCTTTGGGATTGGCTACACTGAAATACGGCCAGAAATGATGGACTAAGTAGGTCCAACAGCATGGGACCTGCTGAAAACATGACTAAAAGTGACAGTTTAAATGGGAGAACCGTTTATTTTGTCATTGTTCAAAATATTAGTGGCACAACGTAAACATATAAGCCAAGTAAAATCCTCAATTTGGCAATTTGGCAGGCTAGGGCTGTACCCACTTTGCCGATGTTCATAGTGAAAGTGCGTCAATGAATTAACGTGACTCTACCAACTGACAGCACCCTTGTTTCTACCCCTTTTTGCACTCAGTGTAAACATCAGGAAAAGGAATTGTTAAAAAAGAAAATCAAGGCCATGACACGTGACAGATAGGATGAGGTCTATTCACTGAAAAAATTGCTATTCACAATCATCACCTGAGAAGCGGATGTGCGACAAAAAATGGACAGCAAACTCCTTTTACAACTGCCCCGAAAGTCCAAGTCGACCATGTACTCACCCATGAACACAGAAGCCAGGCCGGGAATATTCAATTTCTCCTACACGAACTCCGCTGTTTCTGCTACTGTAAGAAAAGACAAATCCATTCTTGCTCGGGGGCTATAAACACGGGTGTAGAGATCACGGTGTCTGTCATCCAGCCAGAAGTGACATCTTTTGGGTTCTTGGGATAGCTATCAGGTCACAACGGTTTCAAAACTAGCTCTAGCCACTACTATCACTACGACTATGGAATAGAACACTGACTGGAAATTAAAAATGACGCTGTGTACAAAGACCGACATGAAAACAACGATCACGTGAGTTGAATTTCGAACTATTTTTTACCTGCAACTTGAAGAATTCTTAATGATTCACATTTAGCTCCCGGAAGCATTCGGAAGACACAGTGGGCCTTTTGCCGGCCAAGGACGAACGAGACAGAGGAGACAAAAGTTCAGAAGATCAATTTCTTCCTGAGAGCATGAGATGTCTGAAACGCGCGCTCACCGGCCATCTAACTAAAAAAGACGTGGAAAGTAGTTGGACAAGAATAACTGCCCAAGGGCGTAGTTTTGGTAGCTGACGACGACGGAGGCCAGCATTATGGTGGGAGGAATCCGGACAGAGCTCTGGGGAAATCCATTACCATCCGTAGGTTTCTGGCGGACATACTCACGTACGGCCGGAGAGGAAATCAGCATGAACTCAACTTGATCTCAGAGTGAACACATTGGTGGGAGGCTGATAGGTCATTACGCTGCTCTAGCTCGCTAACCGACTGGGCCAAGAAGACCCCTTTATCTTTGTAAATTAGTAGTGGACTTTCCTTTCTTTAAAATCAAAGGAAATTTAATATAAAACTTGCCCCCCCCCCCCGCGCTCCATATACCTGGAAAAAATATTAAGTTATGCGTACTTAAGTTAAAGATTTATATTATGCTTTAAGTATTTCATGAATTTCTACAATGCTGTAATTTATAGAAGCTACAGGCTAAGAACTCCAAACTCTGAAATTAAAAACTATGATTTAAATTAAGCAGTATTTAAGTCAGGTTTTCGTTTTTTCTGTACAAAGTGAATCAGGATGATAAATCCTATTAAGACTAGTAGCCTTGTCTTCACTGTAGGTTTACATGTAAAGGTACAAACAAAGTTTCAGATGAAAACAACCTGAGGTTTAGATAAGGGACATAACCGTGGAAAAGGTCCTTATAAAACTATAACAATATTCATTTGTTGCTTTCATCTGTTGCGACAGCCTACCTGTCGTGACTAGATCAGCTTAATCTCGGTGCTTTTGGTCTTAAGCTTTATAACTACATGTACATGCTCATTTACACGAGCTGAAGAACCCTTTTAACCGTGTTTCTGATCTTTGTTTAATGAATGGATATGATGAGATTAGGGTCATACACCACATATTATTAGTTCGGTTTTATCACATGAAATATTGTATGTGATGTTGGAAACTATGTTTCATGATACAGGTTGAGAGCCTTCACAAAATTGACGACAGCATCGGCAGCGCATTCAACTTGACCTCGCTTTGGCATGACTTCGCCTGTGCTCGTCTTTATGCTCGATCACTTTGCTGAAATGATGATCTTCTCTTGTATACATGTTTCCACTTGATTATTGAATTGTTGCCCAACGGCTGGTATTTTGGGCGTTTATAATCAGTTGTGCACCAGTTGTTCATACATTATACATCATATGTTGGTGATTTCAGCAATCCGGTCATTTAGTGTTTAAAGGCTGACGACTTTTATGGTAAGATATAATTCAGATATTTTCAAATGTGTACAATAATTGAAAGTGTTTAAATGTGTATTTTTTTGTCCACAAACTGATGTGCTTAACTAACTGTTTAAATGACGGTCACTCCGTTTTAATCATTCTCATCCCCAAGGAAATACAGCTCTTTAGCTCTAAAACCGTCCTGCTACGCTAGGGTTATGATATTGCCGGTATGGGGCTAAACCATATTAATTTATTATATCATTCACTGAATATAGCGGGTTATATGATGAAACCGACCCGTGTCACATGTCACACCACAATATTCCGCCATGCATCGGGGTGTCCTGTCAGGACAATGGCCGAATCTAGCGTCACAAACTGATTTCCCTCAATTTCAATGCCCACATTTCATCTCACAGTTTAATACATTCGCCCCCGGTTACAATCTGAATGAAATTAAAAGCATCTCAGTCTGAAATATTTCAAGTTAAAAAAGCCCCTAAGGATTTGTGATTTAATAAAATACATTTATAGTCCACATATAGCTTTGAGAATAATCTGCAGGCCATTGAAAGCAAAATTACATACAATATACGAGAAGATGAACTGTATTAGAAAACAACAGAGCGCTTTGTAATATATCGGGCTTTTGTCAAACATAACTGCAAGTTGTCCTGACGGAACTGATGTCTATATTTCTCCCTCCTTCAAGCTGGTATGTATATGCCGGTTAATGTAAATGAGACAAGACGATACAGCTAAATTTGGCTGATGGCTAAAACAAAATGAATGATCTACCTTAGTTGTCAAATTAACGGCTGACCGCAAAGCCGAACTGGGTCATCTGACAAATTCATGGTTTCAGTAAATGGCCACACCATACCCTCGTGTTAGAATGTCTCTACGTGTAAGCATTGTGGATATTTGTCCTTTTGTAGTCAGCATAAACTCAGAAGCATTTATTTACAAAAAAAAGCTACTCGGACTCACGTATGAAATCTCTCTTCAAGCAAAACTAGGATGCACACTTGGATAGACTCACTACAGCCGCAATTCTTGATAAGCTGCTATTTATTGTTTTCAACATCAGTGTCTGTCAGAAAGTTCTTGTAAAACTATACACATAGCCATGGTTTTAGTGATGAATGAAGTTATGCCCTCAAATGATCTTTTGCACAGAAGGTAGAAGTATCGAGAATATTAAAAAGTAAAAAAATGCAGGAAAATGTTACTTTGGACTGATTTGATGCACCAACTATGGGCCAAATCCACGCCATGCCGCCTTACTGCCTTTCATCATTTGGTTATAACTGGAGACAAACGTTGGAAACCCACCTTTGTCACATTTCGGACGCAAGTATCCCAGCATGCACACTTGTGTTGTATTTGGACAGGGCCCGGATGTTGTGTTACAGACCAGTCTGGCCCATACGTCCCAATGGAACACACTGGTACACGCACAGTTCAATAAAAGAGACACGTTTTCATATAAACATCTAAAAGAATACCTTCCAAAACTTATCCTGTACGTGTTGCATATGCGCCCAGTTTCTTTCAGCAAACATGCCTTTTCACATAGTTTTGTGTGCCGTAGACCACATGTTACATATTCAATATTCAATGTTACACGCACAAAAACTGTGGATGAGCAGTTTTGTACACAGATGTATTCAGGCAGTACTTCTTTGCGCTCTTAAACAAGAAGACAGGGATATATTAATCTGGAGCATGTCTTATCAAGTCAATTTCCACTGGATTTCATCCAACGTACAGAAAACTCAGCGCAAAAGAGAAGCCTCTGTAGAAAAGCCTATGAACAATGTTTATAGATTAAGACGTGAACAGTTTCCTTCCAGAATATAAAACAGAATCCCACTGTGTTTCCCTTTTAATTGCTCTCGAAGTAAGGTCGACGTTGGTTTGTGTATAAAGCTTACCTGTGTCACATTTCGGAGGGAAGTGTCCCTGCATCCACCTGGGTGTTCTCTGTGGACAGTGCCCGGATCTTGTGTAACAGTCAGGCGGTCCCTCAGCACAGTTCCAACATCTCTTCTCACAGTCTGGTCCGTACCTGCCATTGGCACACACTAATATAAACAGAGTCAATCACAGGTACAGAAGGCCTACAGAGAGAACGCTTTACGATGCGTCCATGACCCAAGTCAAGAAAACATACATATAAATTTAACAAACACAGTGAACAAGAAATGACGTACAGGCAAGTTGATAATATGACGTATCGCGTGACTGGCGAAGGCCGACCACTGGCCATGTTAAGGTTTTCAGCAGTTTTTCCGTTTACACAATGCTAAATCCATACAAGTGCAGGTAGCATTTTGTAAGATCATCTGCCCCTCCTACACAACACACTGATCACAGAACGACACGGCCGCGTTTGTTTATGTGGCGATAGACACAGCCCACCCAGGTCACTACCAACAGGTCTATCATTATATCTCAATACCAAAAATACTTTGCAGAAATGTTCCATTTTGTGACTCGCCGTATTTTAGCAGGTGACAACCTAGGAACTGAACCATAACTGACCATAATCTTTCATAATTAAAATTTAAAACTTAGACATGAAACAATGACAATATCGTTAGGTCTACCCAAAAGCGGACAAAATCACATACTTACACAGATATGAAAACCTAATGAAACAGTAAAGAACTGAACAATGGTTTCTAATTTGATAGTAATGATCAATTGTGGACAGAGTAGGTTCTGGATTTTGTCTTCAGTCCCATCATCTTCAGCAGGTCCCTTGTCTCTCTCTCTTCCTCTCTCCCTCTGTTCCCCCTCCCGTCGTCTCTCTCACTGATATTTTATTTTGTTGTCTGTCCATGTGTACCGTATTAATTGTTACATGTGCAAATTATTAATTTGATATACATGTAATCGTTTCTATGCCAATAATTATAACATGTTCTTATTTAACCTGTTTCTTTAGGTTAGAGCTCTGGAAACTTACCGAAAATCATGTGGGTCTGTGGTGGTGTCCTGGTAACAGATATTGTAATTCTGGGAGGAGAAGTTACCCACGGACAGAGTGAAGCCGTATAAAACCCGAATAAAAGGAATCACCGAATTACTTTGCAGGGCTAGCTGGACATTTTTATTTCACATATTTATTCTATACTAATTTTTATTTGGTATCAGAAGGCTGTTTTTTGAATTCATACAACATATTCTTATAATAAATACTAAACTAAGGGAAGTCCTTAACACCGGTAAGGAGGATTAGATTTGTGTACGAATTTAGCGTGTTAACCACACAAAGTTATAACAAGGAATCCGGTGAGGTAAAAGGTAAACTCTAGTCAAATGAGTAGCCATTAAAAAAAAAACAGATTAAAAAAAAAACACCATTAGATATTTTTTAGGCTTTTTCTTCAAAACATATCGCAGCAAGCTCACATAATTCTGAGAAGACGCCGACATTTTGACGCCTGATGCTGGCTGAATGACGTGAGTCGGGCCCATCGCCTCTAGCGTTAAATTGTCTAGCAGGGTGCCGCTAAAAGCTGCACTCTGTGGCACCCTGCCACTTCCTCGTTTTTGTCTGTGCACTGAAAAAACAAAGGGCTGCAGCCAACGATGCGTAATCGAGTTAATTCGCATCCGTATAATGAGTAGCGTTATGTTCATTCAAGATACAAAATGGTGATGATTTCAAGGCCGGATGTATGTTCTATCCGCTAATAAGGCTTTACACAATCCGGCATTCTCAGTGATAAAAACTATTTGTACAGTTACCTCCCCTTTTACATGCAGGTATGTATTATTGGCGAACAAGTGTCTGTTATCTCCTACCTTAACATTTGTTGCCTCATAACTAAAAAATGTAAAAAAAAAAATTAAAAAAACGTTGATGGTGGCTTTTAATCTACAAACTCTACTTTTTTTTATCACAAACTACCAAAACTTTTTCGGCCTTCTTCTGTAGCTCAAGCCTGTTTAGGCGCCATATGAAGCCCAGACAATGGGCTACAATCTGCTACAAGTCTTATCAGTCTATCTTTTATAGTTCTCATTCTACCTGGCTTATTTTTCAAACGGCAGATATCCGGTAATAAATTGGAAACGATGAATTTTACAGACACGAGACATGCACCATTGCGCAAATAACGTATACCGCGGCCTTGAGTATTAAGTTTTCGCCAAAAGAATTTTCTGCCATTTTCAAAGTTTTCTACTACTCTCTGCAAAATGTTGAAACTTCTCTTAAAAGTATTAACCTGGTTAGATTTAGGACAAAAAGTAGTAGTAGATCTGCATACCCACTAACAGAATATACATTTCAGCACAATCGGTTCAGTGGTGTTCCACAAGTAGATTTGACAAGTAAATAGTCGCCAAGGCAGAGAACCAGTCAAAGCTCCAAAAGTATCAGAAATTTTCTCATCCTTACAATACAAGGTCTGTGAAGGACAACACAGGTAAGGGCTACGATCAATGTTACTGCACGGTAAGATATTAAGAGAGGATATTCTGTGTCGAGGTAGGTCGAGATACATGTACCCTCAATTTGGGAAATCAAACTTCTTCAAAACCGCTGCTGTAAAATCTACAAGTTTAAGCAATTACCGCTTTTCCTTCTATTAAGGGTAATTATTGTAATACTTGCTTGTTTTCTTTGTTTTTGATGATATTAACAGTTGATAATAAGCTTATTATAAGTGAAATATTCTTGTGTACGGCGTAAAACACCAATCAAATCAATAAATTGATAATATGTGCTCAGTCAATATTTGAAGCTACAAGAACTGGTTATGTATGAATATCACATTTTTCATTTTGTTATACATTTGAATGAAGGATAAGCTCACAATTGGCACTGTCGGCAACTAAGAAACCCCTCTCCTCCGAAAGCAAAATAAATATGTAACACTTTTCAAGGGAAAATTGAAATACAAAAAATGTCTATCCTTTTTAACAGATGAATACCGTTTGAGATTCATAAGATTTAAAACATCCAACCATAACATATAAATACCAGAAATAGCCTAAGTAAAATTGAACTGCACGAAAATCCCAATTTAAAGTATCCAGGCTATAATTCAGATTTCAAAACAAAATCAAACTATGTCTCGTCTACTGCTATGTTAAGTTGGGTGTTGAGATGTTGTTGGAATTATATTACAAGAGTTCGCAATTCACCACAGTCCTTCAACTGGTAATGGTCAATACTATCCTAGGGAATTACCACAGGGAGTTACCGCATAGACCCTAGAGCCAAAGTTCAGCTTATGCTGTTTTTCTCTCCGGCCTTTGGTGGGAAGGTCTGCAAGAAACCTGTGGACGGTGGTGAGTTTCCCCCGGGCCCACCCCTTTTTCTGCCCACCATAATGCTGGCCAATGTGATTTGAACAGTGTAATATTTGTTAAAAACTATGCCTCTTTCTGCTGTGCTGTGCACATATCTCTGTGCACCACTGATGAGAATTTCTTCAGCAGTTTCCCCAAGGCAGTCCGGGTTCCTCCACCCACCGAAAACCAACCGACGTCCAGAAAATGCAAAAGTTTTTAGAAAGGGGTTATCAACAATCAATCAATCATGTGTCCCTATTGCCTATAAGCAGTGTGGTCGTATTTAATATCCGCAGGAATATTCGATAAGACTCTTAAGTAGGTCAGTGAGTGGCGTTGACGTCTTAACATAAGCGATGCTAGATCCACGTGCAAGGCATGTAACCCAGGGATATATCCAATGCATAAGCTTTGTCCATACCCAAACGATGATATTCCGATACATACTGAACTGTTATATATAGTATCCGCGTACATAAGCATATTATATAGACAAACTTTTCTATTGCGATGAATATTCACTCCACATACAGACAATCGATACACATAAGCTTTGTCCACACAGAAACCAACCTCTCTCCACACATATTGGTCATTTAGACACAGTATCCACATATGTAAGCATAGTATATTATAATATATGAACGAGGCTATTCCATACAAGTTGTCCCTACATGCAAAGTATCCATAGAGATAAGCATCAGCTACATACAAACCATCCACTCTCTGTACATACTGGTCATTTATACACAGTATACATATATATAAGCATGGTAGAGTTGGTGAATAAGTCAGACTCCAAGGAAACCCATTGTTCACCAAATTTCCCAACCAAGCTCTTGTTTAAAATTAAGAGAAAAAAACGTTCTCCATTTACATACCAATGGTGACAAAATACTTCCAAAAAGAAGAAAACTGAAAATATTCTCTGGGACTTATTCCCCGCAGGCCAATAACAATAGAGAAGTGCTTGAGAAAAATTACTGACACTATAAAATAAAATAAAAAGGAGAGTACGTGGAGTCCATCTAGAGTATAGTCCTACTATTTAGACAGATTTATCAAACAACTGTTTATTAGGCAGCCCGGAATAGCCAATATTCTTACAGTCTGTGACAGCTTAAAGCGGTGTTACATGTAAGTCGTTAAAACAGTATGTTCGAACAGTTCCTCCTCTGCCCCAATCATGCCATGAACTACTAAAATACGGGTCATATATTACGTAAGCACATTGTATAGCTTAAGTCATACAAATATCACGCATATGAAGAAACTGTGTGTCATACAGTGGCTAAGATTATGAAGGTAACCGCATTATGTGAACGTAAGCAAATTATATGCAAGTGGTGATAATTTGTACTTTGCTTTAAACTGGACATAAAATTTGGCCATTTAATTCTTTGATCACACGCCTCAACTGTTTTAATAACCTGAAATTATGTTTCTCTGTTTTAAACTCCATTGGTATTTACTGAAGAAAAGCTTCGTAGGTATGGCCCTCATGCGGATTTCCCTCGCACCTATCACACAGGTTTGACGGCACAGGCGTTTTACGTCTATCGACGGCGACGGTGTCCGAACAAATACAGCTCCCCTGCGATGGTGTACTCTTTCGACCACAGCTCACAGCGCCGCCTGTCTGTGTGATTCGTGGATTTCTCCTGCTAATGGAAAGTACAGGAAGGACAGGCAGCGAAACAATAAATCCCTTTAAACGTTTTCTATTTCAAATATAAAACGTCAATTTGCCTATTTAAATCTTGCACTGTTCTTTTACTGAAAGTAGATTAAGCCAACAAATACTATATCTAAAATCTTAGCATTAGTGCTTATTAATAAGACACATAAGACACGGCTTCTAAACAAGTTCACACTTACATCACAACAAGGACAACAACTCCGATGATCAAGACAAGAGGTATTCCCACAGAACATCCGATAATAACTCCTGTGTAATCCAGGAAACCTGAAACTTTGATACAAGTGAATGTGTGAAAAAATGGTCACAATGGGGACCAAGATTCAGGGATAGTTTTCAGCTAGCCAAATGGTGTTTAACCTGATATCGGTGGAATTTTTTCTGGACCAGAAAAAAATATTTTTTTCTGTATTTTTCTGGTGATTTCTTGCTAATGTTCACCGTGTTAAAATCATAACACTAATGGCAGCCATTCTATGAAGTACTTTTGTTTTTAAGAAAATAAAACCTATCAGCAAACAGCTCTTAACATTTTCAAACCAACCTGTGTCACACTTTAGACCGGAGTATCCGAGTGCACACCGCGGTTCTCTGTCAGGACAGTGCCCGGATGTCCTGTTACAGGCGGCGTTCCTCTCGGCACAGAAGCCACAACTTTCTCCACAGTCCGGACCGTACGTGCCGACTGTGCATTCTGGTATGAAATTAGTTTTTTGACATAATTAATACATTCATAATATTTAAACAATCAGATTATATCACCCTTTCCTCAAAATTCCAGACAGATGACCATAGCGACAATACCTAAAAAAATGTACCCTTTCACTCTGCTAAGCAAAGAAAACATTTGAGTCATTCCAGTACAAGAATCATAAATTACATTAGTTATTCTGCTGGACACAACCTGAAGTTTTAGCTTGCTTGTATACAATTAGAACGTATCATTTAATCTTGTATGTGCACGAAACGCGTTTAAAGTATTGCGTGTGTAAATAATATTAAATCGCATTGAGCCCATATTTCCTCTTTTTTATCATATTGTGTCAGAACGATCAAAGCGGCGTTAACACTATACATTTAAAGGGCATCTCTCCAAGAAAACCAGATTTACCACCACGACTAATGGAACTATTTTTTGTCACTGTGTGAACCTTGAGCTTGTTCATCATAAGATTTGGATTTGGTTCACAGGATATTTGTTTTCATGAATTTCTCTTTCGAGGCAATAGTGAATATGAGTATAATATTATATGTACATGTTATAAGAGTATGTAGTGTTTATCGCGGAGTGAACCAGATACAACCACAAATTCCATGTGATATTTTTACGAACATATACAATTAAAGCTTGCGGGGACCAGTTGTTTGAATTTTGATTTAATTTCATGCCCAGAAAATGACTGTATTCCTTGCATCACTGAAATCTATTCACAGATGATTTTACTTGATATTTTCTCTTCTGTTTCTCTTTATTTGTATTATTTCTTGCGTTGTACATATAAATTGTTTGAAAACGGATCTGGCTGTAACCAACTTGGAACGCCCCTTCACGACCCACGAGTGGTGAACCAATGTCGCATATGACGTTTAAGTCCTTAAAATCATACAGTTGTAAACGTAAATAGTTTTCCTCCAGAAAAAAGACAAAAGAGGGCTTCGGTAGACCTGTGTTGCACTTGACACCAGTGTATCCTGGCATGCACCTCGGTGTTCTCTCACTACAATTCCCAATTGTTGGGTCACAGGGAGTTGTTTCTTCGGCACAGTGACCACATCTCTCCGCACAGTCTGCGCCATAGGTGCCAAAGCAAGCTGAATTAAAGAGATTCAAATACAATTTATTAGTTGGGTAATTTACGTTCAAACGGTGGCCACAACAAGAGCATAAGTGTAGCGCATAACTCAAACTGTACCTTCCCGAGAGAACAGTAAACGACAGTTTGCTTGGTGATCTAACGAAATATATTTATTAGGCGACGATTGACAGATAATACTGGAAATATAACGAATTTCACGGGCCAGATGTCTTATGTTCTACAAATCATCCATTGCAGAAACTAAAATGTTTCCTTGAAATATGTCTCCGTCGCCGTTATCAGTGAACCTACGTGTGTCACACCTCGGACCAGAGTATCCCGGCATGCACCTGGGTGTTGTGTTTCTACAGTTTCCGGACACAGCGTCACAGGCGAATTGATTATCGGCACAATGTCCGCATCTGTCCACACAATCCGCTCCGTATATTCCTGGGGTGCACTCTATTAAAAAAATTGAAATGAATAAACCCCATGCCTTCTTAGCATAGTGGAAGAAAGAGAAGGACACACATTGTATATATCTATATGTCTATACCTATCTATCTATCTATCTACCTATTTTTCTCTCCCCCCTCTCTCTCTCTCTCTCTCTCTCTCTCTCCCTATCTCTCTCTCTCTCTCTCTCTCTCTCTCTCTCTCTCTCTCTCTGTGTGTGTATGTAAGTTTATTTAAACAAGAGCATTGCTTTCTTCATGTATCATTCTTTCAGCTAAAAATCGAAACCTTGGCTTTATATAGCTGCATATGATATTCTCTGTACGGCAACGCAACAGTGAAGCTTTATAATTCCCCGTCGGTTACACTAAGTAAAAAGTATTTGCTTTTATGCTGGTTCCATTTGGGTTTTCAAGCCAATAGAGATGGGCAATCACGAAGAAAACACAGCTTACATTGGTCCGTAATGACGTTGTTGATTAAACGATCTTGATAGGAATCCACCTGAATACTCTACAACAGATAAGGGTCAGTCTGAAACACTTACCCGTGTCACATTTCACACCCGTGTATCCCGGCCTGCACCTGGGTGTTCTCTGTGGACAGTGCCCGGATGTCCTGTTACAGACAGATGATCCCTGGACACAGTTCCCACATCTCTCATCACAGTCCACTCCAAACGCCCCGGGGGTACATACTGATACATAAATATTGTCAAAATGTCTACAGTTTCCGATAGATATGCTGAGATATCGTTAAACTCTAATATGTGCTATTTTGACACTTCATACATGTACTTTACTTATATCATGCATTTCTCTCATACAACGGTGCGCGTTACTTTTTCTGCCTGTAGGCTATAAAGCCAAAGACCCCTGACAACGATCTACTCCATTACAGTGTACGAGCATTCATGGCCTGGGTGAAACCTCACTCCATTACAGTACATAAGCTGGATTGACGCTCCGCGCCATTACAGTACACCACGACATTCTTAACCTGACATGACACCCCATCCCCACCACAATTCAGTACAAATGGTGGCAGGACGCCTCGCCCCATTACAGCACACGGCCTTTCCGGGACTGGCATGACATCCCTAGTCCATGACAAATCCAAACGACTTCATATATAAGCACACAAACTAACCAAAAATCTGTACCTCACACAGAGTAAGGGGTTGTGAATTGTTGATCATAATTCTCACGGTGTTCCCGTATACGGAACCTCTGTTACAAACACCGTCGATGATTTTCCCGGGACCTTCTGGGTCTGTGGTGGTGTCCTGGTAACAGACTTTGTAATTCTGTGAGGAGGAGTTACCCACGGACACAGTGAAGCCGTTGAGTCGGCCACCACCTGGATAATAAAACTCAAAGTTTGTCGGAATAAATAAACAATCAGCTAGTCCGTGCAGTCATCATATTACGTCCATATTCTCGATGGTCATTATTCAACGACTCAATATCCCCTCGGATCCATTTGTACATGATCCTGAGCCGTTTGGCACGGTTCTCTGCTGATTTCGTCTCGGGTTAAATTCCTTCTTACACATCGGTCATGGCATTAAATCTCGCGAGTAATGTGCCGTCACACAGAATGGAATACTGCTATGCTGAAGTTGTGTCAAGTCCAACTTTCGATATTATTATTTTGACAAACCTCCCTAAGAAATTTAAAATACCGATGTGCGATAGTTTAATAGATTTTTTTAACACATGTCATTGGTAATATACATTAATCAGGTGTTCACTTATTCTTTAGAACGCGGTTGATCCAGGAAGAAGTGAAATCCAGCCTGCAACGGAATTGCTCATTGGCTAAAGGATGTATGGAGATAATGCCGTTAAGCCACCAGGTCTCATTCCGTTTATTTTTGGGGGAGGGAGAGGGATAAAAAATAACTTACACGGTCCTCCGCTACACCCTCCATCTCTGTTGTATATCCTGAACCTGTAGATGTCGTACTGTACATCCAGTCTAACCGTCCAGTTCTCCTGTTGTAATCCCTCATGGGTATGTGTGCATGGTGTGCTGAAGAGATCATGTCCAGTGATGCCATCAACGGCGAGGCCGGGGCCGTGGCCGAGAGACGAGTAGTTTGAAGACTGTGTCGCGCTTTGTTGAAATGCGACATTTCCTGTCATCGCCACCATAATAATTTGAACAACAAAGCTAAGGGTTGAAGTTTTCGATTATATTCATAAAACAATATCGTTGTTCATTTTGTGAAACGCCTTAAAACATGGAATCACCATATAACATAAGTTAGATAAACATACCAGCGGTATTCTAAAATATGGTTCGTTTTGTACTGATAAAAGAAGATATCTCCGGCGTTCATGTCTAACACCATGTGCCGACACCTTTCGTTAAAATCAGACACTAAAGTGTACTTGATTCGAGTTTTACTTCATGCAGCATGATATCACATGATAAAACATGTGACCCAAAGTAAAAGAAAAAAATCCAGTGTTTAATTTTTTAAAAATTCATTTCTGTATTGTTACCTTAAATCCTAAACTTTAAAAAAATTCAAGGTGCACAAGTAATGGTCTTAGCTGCCTTTTGTGGTCGAAACTGTTTTCTGGTGATCATCATCTGTCAGCGCGCACTCCAAGAGTTAATGAGCCACACCAATGGCGTGGATTGTCAACACAGGACAAATTGAGCTGGGACAGCGGAGGGATGATTTGGTGAGTGGGTGGGGTGGGAAGAGAATTAAATTAGTAAGCGGGTTTTTCGAATAGATAAAATGACAGGATAGGAAATATGCGGCATACCTCACCATTCGCTCTATTCACGCCACAAGATTTTGTTAGGGTAGAGAATGGCCAATGGCGCTAAAGTTGGCCAGTGCTGCTGAGCATTTGATGTAGATGTTTTAATTTCATTAAAATGGAAACTCCGATGAAATTGGTTCATATTTTATTATATAGGGTGGTAATGTCGGAGGGAAAATTGTGTCGCTACCTTTTGGTGACGATTGTTTACAAGCAGTTAATACCGATGGAAGCTTAGTGATAAGGTGATCATTAAATTTTGTTATTTTAGCAGTAATGTTAACACTGAAAGTTGACGTATTCCACATCACTATGTGATTGCGCTCACTTTGTTTTGCGATTCCATGCATTCAAGTTTAGATTGTCTGATATAGAAACGAAAACAATGGACAAATGAACAGATGAACATTACCTAGATCCGTAATCATACATGTGAGAGATCGTACCTCATACATGTGTACATAGATCGCATTACGTGTAACTTACGCCTAGAACAAGTAGGGCCATCCCAGCCATCAACACAGTCCATAGAACACAATCCTGTTTCTTCAGCACATCCATTCCGACAGTTCTTGCATAGCTGGCCACAAACTGAAATTCAGATCTAGCCAGCGTTAGCTTTCAGCGTACACAGCCTGACTCTTGCTAGTTCGTCACATATGACCCCTTTCAGCTTCGATGGAGAGTTCTAACTTAGCTTTTAGACAATATTCCTGGAACTCTTTATACCTGTACATATATGGTTAAGATACTAAAATTTTTAAATCACGTAAACCAACGACCATTCGTATGTTGCTTCAGACCAAATCGAAAATAAGCTGTCCTCATAAAAGGTATGGATTTAATGCATGGTATGTAAATATTTTCATTCTTAAGAGCCCTGTCATCAGTGTAAGATGTAACTCGTGAATGGAAAATTCTGCCCGCTCTAAGAACGCGTGTTATCTGATGTTAAATGAGAATACTGAAAAACGAAAAAGATATAAAAAAGAGGAAATGAAAAATAAAAACCAAAAGGCTGGATTTCCGGATGTTTGTTCACTACCACATTGTCATGCCCGGTCTGGCTTTATTCTCTGTGCTGTAGTCTTTTGTTGATATGCGTTTTAAATGTCTAATCATCCTATGTGTTTGTACAAGCAAACGTTACAGTTGTAATGTATTGTTTTTCCCCAGTCATTTTAGCAGTGATGTTATATAATGTTACTTTTGTCATTTGTACACGTTAGCAATGTGGCTGCCAAAATGATACCATGTTGTTCTTTTACATCGCCTTGCTCATTGAACTACGTTATGATCTGTGAAAATGTAGTGCAGCCGTATTGTGGGTACATTTTACTGTAAAAGTTCACCGTAATGTTACAATGTAGAAAAGGTAGAATACGTGGTTCAAGACATCCAGTGACCTACATGTGACTGATCGTCTGTACTTTGTAAACATTGACGGAGATGTAAATGCAATCCTATAGTAGCCTTACTCATGGTAAGTTCTGAAACTGAATCCACAAAGTACACAAATCTGGAACTCTGTAAATGGTTAAAATAAGAACATTCTGCCACCGTGTTTTGGAACAGACATTTGTCAACATGCAACATAAGCGTAGCCATACAGGTGTACAACACGATGCTGACAGATATCCCAAAAGCCATTCTATATGTTCGATTTTTCTTCATTGGTGTTTTACACCGTACTGATGAATTCCAGGTTGGTGGACTTTATCACATGCAACAGGAGGGGAAGCTAAGGTGAGCTGGGTCATTACCCGGGTCATTACGCTACACTAGCGTGCTAATCTCGTCGGTCTCATTTTGATGTTCCAGATACTTCTGTTCATGTGGATTAATAATCTGAGATGGCAATTACGTGAATGACTGTGGTTATATTTATCGATTATCCTGTATTATGTTCATTTAATATAAACAAATCTGCCCTGTGTACACCATAAAAGGCACGGCTAGATTTGATAATTACTCTACCTGTTTCCAGATCTACTAATCCATACCTGGAATAGCTTAGGGACAAAGGAGAGTGGGACAGAATGCTTGACAGAATGGTTGTGCTGTTTTTTCATTTAACCCATAACTTGCCTAAAGAAGAAACCTGTCTGGTGTGCATTCTGCACGGTGAAAAATGCCTAACAAATAAAAGGGGTGCGTTCGTACTGCAGTAAAATACTTACCTAGTGTTATTCCCAAACTAAACAGAAGTACTCTGTTGATCTTGTGTATCAATGTCATCGGTGTTCCACTCCGTGTCAGTATACTGACGGGGATGTTAGGTGAGGGGCAAAATCTTAAAAACACAAGTCCTCAACACACACTAGTCAATTTGTTTCACACTGTTATGTACACTGTTGTTGGCGTGGAAGCTCTAGAGGAAAAGTATACAAACCTAGATGGTATGAATAGGACCTATACGTATGTCGACCTACATTTATTGTATAAGTCTTGTATCGATCATGTATGACTTAACCAGGTGCGATGTCACTGATGTGTCACTGTTCCACAAAAGTCCCCAAGCGACGCTCGTGTGGCCTGCTTTCCCAGGTTGATGTTCATTTCAGATCACGTGCGTTCCACCAAAGATCCCTGCTCTACCCTGAGTCCATGAATCTGAGCACCATCGTATCAGAAAAAAAATTGTTTCCGTATGACGATAAAGAACATTACAAAACATAAAGCGATACAAAGCGAAAAAATGAAGAAATATTCGCCATACAGAGAATTGACAAATATGCGCATAAATATTTTCATTTCATAATATTACATTTTTAAGAGTGAATAGCTGATTTCTTTGAACCACTTCATGAATAATTCTGCTACCCTTCTACCAAAATGATTAAAAGGAGCATGTATCAAATAAATAGTCCGAGACTTCAGACCTGGTCGAAAATCAATACATTAAGGGAGCACAGTCACGCCTAACGGAGTTACGTTATTTAATGGATAATAAAAGTGTCCCAAGAAAGTTTTCAAAAAGAAACAGAAATGAATAGTGTAGTAAAAAACATCTCTAATATTTCATGACGGGCATTGTGCGCACAATGTAGTGTATAGATATGTGTGTGCGCTTGCGTTGAGCACTTTACATATTCGTCGTACCGAGGTTGGGGAAGTCGGCATACTACTTTTCTGCGCCAAGAAAGCCATCACATACTCTGAGATTTCCTAGGCGATTATATTTAGCATTTTGATAAAGAGTTATTGGTGCTTGAAAACCAAATGATGTGGTTTGCACGTAAGGCTACACTATACAGGGCAGTGCTGCTATGGGTGAGGTCTAAGGTGATCATGTTTAGAAGACACACTGAACGCTGCCTGTGTTTTATTTTTTCATTGAATGCACTTTTCACCTGGAGTAACACAACAAAGAAGATCAGAATTGTAGGCTTTAGATTTTGTACATACAGAAAGTATAATACAGAATCGTAGCAATGTACATACATGCACAAAGGAAGCCTTTTTGTGACATACCCCATAAGTTCCCCTGTAGTGGTTATGTGACGTGATATGGACTTTAGCTGATCTGGATCTAGGATGGGGAGCTCGTAAAAGTCCTTCCCTCCCTTAACAAGGCGGTTTAAATCTGTGCAACCCGTCACAGCCCTCTCTTTAGATCCCTTACATCAAGATAGTGGGCCTCTGTGACCGAGGGGGTTAGCGTGGTATGGCAGCAGGATAACCCTTAAGCCTCTCATCAATGCAACCGCTGTGAGTTCAAGCCCAGCTAGGTTCTTAAAGTTAGGTTGGTTCATAAAGTTAGCACAAAGATCACCCAGACAAACACGGAAAAACAGGCACACGGACAAACAGACACATGGATAAATACACGGGTGAGCGGGAAAAATGCCATATACCATACACCAGTGTAATACGCTGTAAAATGATCAACGCCCAACGCTTTTAATGGGCGATTAAACCTCAAACAAGCGTGTTTAATAAATAGATGCATATGTTTAAGCATTAAACATAAGTGCTTATTCCTGTATTTTGGCCTAGGCTACAATGCAATGATCTCGAAGTATTTAATATCCGATGCATATAAGTATTCACAAGTTAACCATCGAAATTTACAGTATGAGTACATTCTAATGTTCCTGTTTTATGTATAGAGTTTCGTTAAACATTATTTTTCGTAACAGTCCTGTTGCTTTCATTTGGTGATTTAGGTCTCGCTGTACAGGACTATTTTCGGAATACGCTGGAAGTCGTCCTGATTGGCTCTGATAAAACGTAGAGCGACCTATTAAATACGGACCTTTCATTACTATCAGGTCTTTAGTTGTATACGACATAAGCCATATTCACTGGACCATGTAACAATGGTACCATTTTATAAGACATGACGCCGGTATTTACCCTTTACAATGGGCTTTAGATCCCTCTACCACTACCGGGTGAGAATATCTCTCACACAACGGAGATGTGGTTTCAAACCCAGATTCGGGTTTGACAAAACACTTCCGCTCTTGGTTGTCGGTCATGACAAGGACAGGTTGGCCATCTTCAGTGCAAAACGTCTGAGTGAAAAGTGATGTGATTCATTCAGCCATATTTTTGTTATTATGGTCAGGATTCCGTAACGCTTAATAAGAAAAGATCCCAAATGTAAGCTCAGGATGAACGGGTAATGAAGACAATTAGACAGGGCGGTGGGCTGAACAACTGGTAAATAAAGCAACGACAGAGCGCGTGGTTCAGTTCAAACAATAAGCTAATGGAGATCGATATAAGCGTGTGCAATGAAAGAACTGAATTACAAGAACATTACTGGTTTAACGATAAATACAGAAATGGCCAAACGAAACAAACAGCACTTTATGTACAAGTATGTACATGAACATATACATATATACGGCCTGACCACAAGACGTTTTCAGAACGTTATGGCTTGATTCAGCCAATATGGCAATTAGTGCTTCTGAATGCACTGCCTAAATGCAGTTATTAATTCCCCTGAATATGTAACTTGCAGCCCGTATGCCACTCTCCTGTGTAATACGCTCCCTGAATCAAATAGAATATATTCTAACTATTTGTTGTGGACTTTTTGGTGCGTGTGAAGATTTGTACATCAATTATGCGACTCTCCATTTAACCACAGTCTAAATGAAATATAAATGAATACATGTATAAGCAAAATCAGGTTTAGTGGCTTTTGCTGCACTTGTTGTGACTTTTGAAGGCGTCATGTTGCGTGTATTTGTATATTCAATACACAAACACTCATGACATTGCATGGATGAATATTATGTGTATTATTTAGTCTCAGTGAATAATTCAACACTTCACGAAATTGGCACATGTGCACATGTAACTTACACGAGGTATACATGAAGATCATAATAATATTATTAGTCATGCCGTATTTTAAGGCACGCGGCCGTCAAAAATCAGCACGTAAAGGCATAGAATGTCAACAGTCAGTGTTTTTTTTAACTAGAAACCAAACCGATCAACATTGTGAGTAGTTTTGTTTTCGCATTAGCTGTCATGATCATGTAATAATAAAAGAATTCTTTTGATTTTGATTTGGTTAATTCAGAGTTCTTACTTAACGTGTATGTCTATTTGTTACAATCTAGATTGGCGTAATGACGAATGGCTTCGTAGGAGTGATCTTCATGAGAGTTTGTATCGCACGTATTATACACACTGGACGGCTCTGACATCTGGCTTCTGTCGAGGACTTCTGGAAGAACACAGCTCTGCTGAGTTGGAGTACTGTTTGCTCCATATCTCACATCACCACCTGTCTGTGCATTTCGCGAATTTCTCCTGCTAATGAAAAATACGGGAGGGTCAAGCAGCGAAAAACATCTCACTTCGCACTTGTTTATGTCAGCTGTAAACGTCAATCACCCAGACAATATGGCAATAAATCTTTTCCTTTTCGAAACGGTTTGATTTAATACTGACTCTCTCCAAGGTCTTACAGTTGTCGTATGTGAAACATAAAGCTAAATGAGGGCACAGGTTCAAACAAGTTCAGACTTACATCACCACAATAAGGACAAAGACTCCGATGATGAAGACAAGACTGATTCCCACTGAACACCCAATAATGACTCCCGTGTAATCTGAAGGGACAACCGATAAACCTGAAATCACACAACAGACAGGAATGTGTGAATAACTAACACGAATGGGACAGGGGGATACAGAATCGTGTAATGTTATCCCTTGACGTTTAGCATTATATCTGGGATACATTTTCTCACACCATTAGGACTGCTAGATTGACTTGGTTGTGCAAAAATAAATGGCTTTGTGTGACCCTTAAAGGTAAGGCCCAGACAATGAATAAACAGGGGAATGCAACCTTAAATATAGACTGGAGCAATCCCTTCATAATATCCGTGGTCATATCAATTTCACACTAACTGATTTGCAAAGTTTTGTCGACCATCATTAAACTGAGAGTAGACAGGCTCTGCCTATAAAATCCCATGATATACACATTGATAATGGTTCAGTGTGGTTGATTGTCCTCGTCCTAACGCAGGAGGCAAGGATTCAGCAGCACCCCAATAACTGCAACATCACGTGGAGGTCAGTAAATAACGTACACCACGTGGTATGATGAATCAGTTAGAAAGACGGCACAGGCTCCTAGACCGGATTAAAATGCACTGTTAAACCCAAGTTTGAAAAACAGTACAAAATCGGTTCTGTTGTAATGAAGCATGTGTACTATAAAAATAAAGCAGTCAAATATATCACCAGGCTCATTATATTATGTTTGTCCTGGTTAGAAACACAAGCATGAATGCCTGTATGTATATGATACACATGATGAGAGAAAGACATGCAAGTGATACATGAAATAGATGAAAAGATAAACAGTAGTTCAATGCTGTAAAAATATCACACGGTGTCATATGGAGAGCACAGGATGTCAAGCTATTTTGGAATCAAAACTATTTTGGAAACTCCTGTATTATAGACATCACAGTCAAAGATATCAGAAAACTCATAATTACATGTGTGCATGCCCTGGTGGGACGTACACATGCATGTACATATATATTGGGAGGCAAAAGGGACATATAAAAATAGTTGACAGTAAAGAAAAACAATGACACGAGATGAAACCAGTAAACGCAAGAAGAATTCAGTAGTTACTTGTTATTAATATCAAACAACTGACCAGCACTGGAACACTAAAGACGCACAGAAGAAAAAGAAAGAAAGAAAAACAAAACGAAGGCAGTATGGATTTAATATCAGCAAAAGGGTCACTGCTCTCCTATGAGGCTTTTTTTGGTTGTGTTGCCAGTCCCGCCATCTGGATGAATTCCAAGGCTGTGGAGACAACAGCTGGGTATTCTACATCCAGTAAATAGTATAGTGTCGAAAGTCCATATACAGTCTTTCACAGAAGAACAGCTGCAAACTGCCATTTTGTTTGCATATAGCACAATCTTCTGCCTGTGACTGGCTGTTCCGAACATCTAGGTAAAGGGCTCATATGTCTCGGACTGCATTAATGACATCTTCTGACTTCTGGCCGTGGGAACAAATGTCCAAGATGTTTTTGTCTGGATGTGTAGCCTTCTTTGCTGTTGTTGGAGGTAGGTATGTTGTTTGATCACGGCGCCTATTACATTCAGATCTAGAAAGAAAAAATTCTTTGTCATTTTGTGGTAAACAATTTTCATTGGAAGACCTTCGGACGCCGTAGCAAAGAAACAATTACAATGAAAAGTCTTTATTTCACATTCTTGAAGCTTCTTGTGAGGACAGCTCCATGCATTATTAACTGTTTTCATTTTCTTATCAGTCAAACATGCAGATCACCACACAAGCAACACACATACTTTAGCCTTAAACACGTTGTCTGAATACCAAATCCCTTTCCACAATCACACTCAATATCCTCTTCCTCGACATGGGGTATGTCAGTTGTAAACCGTCTAAGAACATGGGTGAGTGGAAGTGCAGACACCTTATCCCTCACCTTCAGCATCTCTTTTGGAAGCAGATTCTTCAGTTTTGAGGTAAACCCTGTGAAGATGTTATAGACAGGATTCTGCAAAGTTCTTTCAGCATCTGTAAAGAAATTATGCATACACCTTAAAAACTTTAAACAGAACAGCCACAAAGCATGAGTTGCACATATTAGGATCACTGGGCAGTGGGAAGACTGCTTCTGTTCCATTGAATTTTATAAACTGGACAAAAGGCTTCACACATCAATGCACATTAATAGTCATAAAATATAATCTGATTTTATTACATAAATAAAATCAAGAAAAGTGTACAGTAACAGTTAAAGAAACTGCTCTTCCAGATGTCAGTACTAAGAGCTGCGTGTTTTCCAAGAGATTGTGAAATAAAGAGTGTATTAAAGTAGGCAAGGAGATATCTTACATATCTTATGTATTCCACCTTCAAAGATGGCCATTCCTTGAATACCCTTTGGGCGTGCGGCACTTCGGTCATCGCAAAATAGCGTCTCAGTGATCTCCGTTTCATCATGCATAGACTGCATGCATAGCCTTAGCTATCGACACGTCCTCCCGTCATTTGGGATTGGCTACATTGATAGACGGCCAGAAATGATGGACTAAGTAGGCCTAACAGCATGGGACCTGCTGAAAACATGACTAAAAGTGACAGTTTAAATGGGAGAGCCGTTTATTTTGTCACTGTTCAACATAGTAGTGGCACAACGTAAACACATAAGCTCAGTCTATAAAATATTTAATTACTGAGAAAAAATAACTCTGACTCCATGCATATATCTACTGGAGAGGTGACGTGAGGTGGAAGGGGTTGTCTTTGTGTCGCTGAGATACTTTATTCTACCGAATTAACATGAGACGTATGTGGGAAATAGGACAAAACTAAAGTTAAAATCAGATACCTGATTGTTGTTAAACATTTTAATTAACAATTTTCTACTTATATTATGGCTGTCAGTTTTACAAGGGTAATGTGGCCGAAATTTATCTGGTCATGTATACTACAAGTACCTGTGTGCGCTCCTCCAGTTCTTGTGTCACATCTTCTGTTATTTATGTGGCTTTTATTGTCCTTCTGCGTTTGGGAGATCTCTAAACTTCTCGTCCTAAACCCCCCTGATGAACGTTTTTTTGGAGCATGAGCTAAAATTTAGGATGGTTAATTTTGCTTACTTTTCTGTAGTTCTTAAATTTCTGAGTCAAAGCAGCATGCCAACATCTCTACATGCAAAAAACAAGGATGCTTTGTTACAATGTTAAGTCATGTCTGTACAGAAAAACCTGCACCATGTTAAACAGATAATCCACCGAAGGAAAAAAGACAGGTTGATAAAAATCACACTACATGTTGGAAAAGGTGCTTCAAGGCTGCTGCTGATATTTGGCATTTATCTTATGTAAGGAGATCTGCATTTTGATTTAAATATTTTTTATTATATTATCCGAATTCTACCAAAACGGAATTCAAAATATTCTTTAACCTTGAGAATATGGCAACATGAGAGTGGTACCATGTTTCAGAACTTCCTACTGCATTTGATACACCCATTCTCATCTCCAACTTTGGACAGTGGTATACCTGTGCTTCGGCTGCCATGGGCAGTACCTCTGGGGAAAGACAACATTCTCTATAGAGAAATCTTTCCCCACGAAGGCTATGCTTGGTGTGCTTGTTGGTCTGGATGTAGATATCACAGTCATGGTTTGTTGAAGTACCTCAAAGATATTTGAGAGCTTTCCACACCATCTCTATTTTCAGATGGGGTGACATCTTGCTCTGCAATTCTGGTCTCTTGAGTGACCTCAGGTGGTGGCAAAGGCAACTGTGGCTAAAGCACCTGTGGCAAAGCAAGCCTGGCTTGTCATCCTTGGAAGCTTTTCAGTTCTTGAAGAACTTGCTGCGTTTTCCTAGTGTAGCTGCGCGTTGCTATACCTGCCAAATAGAGCAGGACAAATAGAGCAAGCCTTACCCCAAGTCACGGACAAGTGTCCTTAGCTCCTTTGAAGTTTGAGGATGCATCTGCTTTCTACGGCTTCAAGATTTTAAAGGAACGTTTTTTACTTGAGATTATCAGTTCCCACAACATTTTGCTATGAACTACTCTGATTGGGAATACAATTTTTATTGTCGATTTTCCGTAAAAAGATATTTAATGTGGTAAGCATGCTGGGTTAAAGCATAGGACACGTAGTGAAATTTAGCAACCAGCTCCAGTGAACTATGAGCTCTCAGTACACCTTAGCAAAAAGACGGCATCTGAAAGGGGAATCTCGCCTAAAGTTGAGTGCACAAGTCTGTCAAACATGGAGGAGTTTACTCTATGGAGTAGAAATAGACCTCATGCATCATTGGAATCGAACATTTAGTCTGATCTAATAGAGACATCATGAGGCAATATAGTTTTTAGCAATCGATTGTTCCCTTGACATCTTCAAGATCAATAGGATATATTATAAACAACAGATAACAAAGAAGAATGCTTTACAGCCTCGCACTCCACTTGTGCTCCCAATTAGCAGCATTCGCATTTCAGATAGCCGCCATTTTTAGTGAGAATCTCGTGAGAAAGTCGTGAAATAACCCAGGACAATGAGAGCTAGATGCTGACTTTGGTCGTAGAGACTAGGGCTGTGCCTGTTCGTCAATGATGTTTATAGAGAAAAGGTTTTTTTGAATTTACGCGACTCTTCTACGTGACAGCACCCTTGTTTTTACCATTTTTTGCCCTTGGTGTAAACATCAGGAAAATGAATTGTTAAAAAAAAAATCAAGGCCATGACACGTGGCAGATGGTATGAAGCCCATTCCCTCAAAAAATTGTTTTTCACAATCATCATCTGAGAAGCGGATGTGCGACAAAAAATGGACAGCAAACTCCTTTTACAACTGCCCCGAAATTCAAAGTCAACTATGTACTCACCCATGGACACAGAAGCCAGGTCGGGAATATTCAATTTCTCCGACACGAACTCCGCTGTTTCTGCTACTGTAAGAAAAGACAAATCCATTCTTGCTCGGGCGCTACAAACACGGCTGTAGAGATCAGGGAGTCTGTCATCCAGTCAGAAGTGACATATTTTGGGTTCTTGACATAGCTATGAGGTCACAACTTTCAAAACCAGCACTAGCCACTACTATCACTACGACCATGGAAAAGTACCCTATATGCAAATTAAAAATGGCGCCTGATCAAAAGTCTCGAATGCAAAATCGATCACGTGAACTGGATTTCGAACAGGCAAATATGCTATTTTTTGTACCTACAACTAGCACAATTCTTAATGTAATAACATGGCAAAGGGGCACAAAATTGGTATAAAAAAATACAGCTAGTTTTAATATATATTCTATTGCGTTTTAACATATTTCGCTAGTTTCCAGAACCATCCGGAAGACACCGAGGGCTTAAGAGGGCGAAGGAAGAACGAGACAGCGGAGGCAAAAGGTCAAAATATCAATTTCTACATCATTAGATGTCTGAAACGCGCGATCACCAGCCGCCAGAGAAGAAAAGACGTGGTAAGTAGGCAGACAAGAACAAGTGTCGCAAGGGCGTAGTTTTAGTAGCTGTAAGTAATTGTTTTTAAGTTTGTCACCTTGGGCACTGCTAGATTATGTCGGGACTTGTGAAGTCCCCACCTAATGTGTAAATGCCTATCCCAACATGTACAGTGTACAACTATCCCCTATTGACACTACTTTTCTTATCAGTTCTTGATTTATATTCATAAATTATTCACGGACTTTCATTTCTTTGAAATCAAACGAAATTTGATATAAAACTTGAGCCTTCACACCAGCGCCCTACACCTGGAAAAATATTAAATTATACGTACTGTTTGTAAATGACCTTTTTATTAAACATAAGTAAGGTACTGTAATCAAAAGTGTTTCATGAATATGTTAATAGCGCTGGGTTTCTACAATGCTGTTATCTCTTAATGCTAAATGCTAAGAAACATCCCCCCCGAAAAAAAGTCGGAAAAGTCTAAACAAGGATTAAATTAAGCAGTATATAAATCAGGATTTCGTTTTTTTCTGTAGAAGTGAATCAGGAGAATGAATCCTATTAAGACTAGTAGTCTTGTCTTCACTGTAGGTCTACATGTCTACAAGACAACCTGAGTTCTAGATAAGGGACACAACCGAGGGAACTATCCATCTTATATTATAAAAATATTCATTTATTCCTTAATGGACCTACCTGTCGGGACTAGATCAGCTAAACCTGGGTGCTTGTGGTCTTAAGCTTTATAACTACATGTACATGCTCATTTACATGACCTGAAGAACAGTGTGAACCGTGTTTCTGATCTTTGTTTAATGAATGGATATGATGGAACTAGGTCATACACCACGTGTGGTTAGTTCTGTTTTATCACATGAAATAGTGTATGTAATGTTGTATTGTGATACAGGTTGACAGCCTTCACAAAATTGACGACAGCATCGGCAGCGCCTTCAGCTTGACTTCGCCGGTATGACTTTGCCTGTGCTCGTCTTTATGCTCGATCACTTTGCTGAAATGATGTAATCTTCTCTTGTATACATATTTCCACTTGAGTATTGAATTGTTTCCCAACCTCTGATATTTTGGGGGGTTATAATCAGTTGTGCACACCAGTTGTTCATACATTATCTGACACACTGAACTGAGTACCTTAACGCCATAAAGCTTAGAGCCTTGATTTACATCAAAACCATTATTGAGGCATGCATTATTTCAAACATACAAGATGGATAGAAGTTTACTTGTCCATAATCTTGTTTTAAAGCGAATGTATGTGTTATACACATCTTTGACAGTGAAATAAAAAATATAAAATATTAGGCTCTACGTGTTACAAAGATTAGGCTACAGCCGACAAGACATCCAACGGAGGTTCCTAATGCATACATGTAGCGATCCCATCGTGCCAATAAAAAAACACAAACCCCAAAACTTGACGCATCCCAAACTCGACATTGTCTTTGGGGATCGAGTTTTTGCAGACTAAAGGCCTATTTATACTCCGACGTCAGATTTTGATTCCGTCGAATTTCTTGGTTGATAAAGGTGCAATTTTAATGGCACAAAAGGAACACCATACATAACGGTTGTGTTTACTGATCGATCCACGCAGAGCTTTCAGGGTAATAGTGTGACCATTTTTAAAGCTATCAATGTCGGTCAACTGGAAAGTTCGATAACACAGAATAGTTGACTTTCATATCTGATACTATAAATCTAGATGAAAATTACCTAAGAAAGATTGACAAAACGCTGCACATTTGTTTACACACGAGGCATACAATCACTTCCGGAATATCCAGGATCACACCGGGGATTCCCCTCCACTACTGGACATTCACCAGTGCTGGCATGACACTCAGTTTTGTTGAAACATTTTCGACATAACTCTAGGCAATCCTCCCCCCAAGTGTTGTTGCTACATTCTGTAAAAACAACGAGACCTCAAAAGCGGCCTTGGTATTTATTCATTTATTCATTTCTTTAATAAACGGTTTACTCCATACTGAAGGGTATTTCATTTGTAGGACGGTGGCCAGCATTATGATGCTGCAGACTGGGCAGAACCCGGTGAACCCCACGATCATCCGCAGGTTCCTGACGTCTCTTCCCACTAACAGTCAGGAGAGGAAGCCTGCATTAATGAGACGCCCTCGGGTCATTGCCCAGCACAAGTATGCTATGGGTATTGATACTGATGTTGTGCTCATGATCCATCTCTTGTATTTATTCTACTGTGATGGTGAAGCTCCTCCACATTTACATAGGCCTATACATTTGACATGAGACTACGTTGTTCTCATCTGTCCAGTAAACAAAATAACACGGATATTTCTGTGAAACCAAAACACACTGACGAACATCGGGAGCCATTTCATAAGGCTGAGGACAGCTCTGTATGACTACACTTGACTGAGTTCTGACCGAGAACATCTTGTCCTAGAATATTACTTCTGTCTTGAAAATCATTGAAATCTCCTGATATCTTCTGTTTGCATGTATCTTCATATTGAAAATTGGTCTAATGGTATGGCTGTATTAGACGTTGACGAATGGTGGACCTATGTCTGGTTTGACACCTAGAATTCGTGCTACTTTATCGATATTCAGCTTTACCGCAGGGGAAATTCTTGAAAGTTAAATAACCGACTAAATACGATTGTATCAAAAGATTTGTTGAACAAAGAAAATTGCCCGAAATATTGAAATCAAAGTGAACACAGGATAAAAACCGAGGAACATTAGAATATTTTAAAAGCGAAACAAAATTGTCTGTTGTGCTTTGAAACATATCCTGGTCGACTGTGTAAAATGTGTGAATACTGATAGACAGTTTACCCAGTGGATTCTTCATTCCAATAAATTGGCATTATGCTGATGTTGTCATCAATCCCGCCATTTTCTATTTAAAGTCTGGTGACATTTATAATAAGATATAGAGGTAGTATTTGTAAAAGCGTACAACATTTGAAAGTGTTTTAATGTGTTTTATTTTTGTATATAACCTGGTATGCTTAACTAGTGGTTTAAAATGGCGGTCTCTCGTTTTAAATCGATCTCATCCCGAAGAAAATACAGCTCTTTAGTTTTAAAATCTTCCTGCCACTCTTTCATTATAATATTACCGGCACGGAGCTACGCCATGATTATTTGTTTTATCATTCAATAACTATAAACTATAGAAGGCTGGATGATGAAACCGACCCGTGTCACATGTCACACCAGAATATCCCGGCATGCATCTGGGTGTCCGGTTAGGACAATGGCCATTTCTAGCGTCACAGATAGACTTTCCCTCAATGCAATGCCCACATTTCATCTCATAATCTGGTCCATAAGTCCCCGGGTTACACTCTTAATGAAATTAAAAATATCTCAGTCTGAATATTTGAAGATAAAAAAAAGACCCAAAGAGCGGTGATTTAATGAAATCAATGTCGTAATACCACATATCACTTTGATAACATTCTACAGGCTGTTGAAAACAGGATTACAAACAATATACGAGAAGACGAATTATACTGGGAACTAGAAAACACAGCTTGGTGCATTAACTCGGGCTTTGTCAGACATGGCTATCGTTGTCCCGAGCAGGCTAATGTCTTAGCATCGAAAAATGATTAATATGGAAACATGGCTTGCTACGTCTCAAACTTTCCAGTTGGCATGCATTTGGCGGTTAATGTAAAAGATGCCTGGCTCATGGCTGAAACAAAACGAATGATCTACCTTAGCTGTCAATTAACGGCCGAACCCAAACTGGTTTATCAGACATGTTGGTGGTTACAGTAAATGGCCCCACCATACCCTTGTGCGTGATTCTGTAATTATTGTAGATATATGTACTTTAGCAATCAGCATGAAATTAAATGTATCATTTATTTAAAAAAAACACAAAAAAAGAAAATAATCACGCGGAGCAAGCCACCCGGACTCGAACCTATGAAACCTCTTTTCAAACCAAACTTGAATGGACACTAGGAGATACTCCTTACAGCTGCGACGCTTGGCAAGCTGTCAATTATTGTTTTCAACATCAGTGTCTGTGTCAAAAAGTTCTCGTAAAACTAAACACTGTCATCGTTTTCAGTGATGCCCTCAAACGATCTTTTGTATAGATGTTAGAAGCATCGAGAATTTTAAAAAAATGTCTTTATCTTACCGCCGGACATTTTATTTTTTGGTTGTAACTGGAGATAAACGTTGGAAACCCACCTTTGTCACATTTGGGAGGCAAGTATCCCAGCATGCACCCTTGTGTTCTATTTGGACAGTGCCCGGATGTTGTGTCACAGGCAAACTGTCCATCAGCACAGTTCCCACATTTCTTCCCACAGTCTGCTCCATAAGTCCTATTGCTGCACACTGTTACATGCACAGTCAAAAAACGTTTTGATATCAACAACTAGAAAGCACAGAACGCATGTTATATTCAATATTGATCACACAAAATTGTGGAAGATCAGATTTGTACACAGCTGTATTTAGACAATACTTCATTAGGCTCTTAAGGAAAAAAACAGGGATAGTTTCAACTGGAGTCTGTTCAGCCATGTTAATTCCCACCGTCCATTGGATTTCATTCAACATATAGAAAGCTCAGCACAAAAGGGAAGCTTCTCTGGAAAAGCCTACAAACAATGTTTATTGACACGGATTTATAACGGAAACAGATTAGGAAAGAAGCTAGCAGATTCGCATTGTGATTCATTTTTAAGAACTCAAGAAATAAGGTCGACGTCGGTTTGTGTATAAAGCTTACCTATGTCACATTTCGGAGGCAAGTATCCCGGCATACACCTGAGTGTTCTCTGTGGACAGTGTGACTTGTGTCACAGTCAGACGGTCCCTCAGCACAGTTCCCACATCTCTGGTCACAGCCTGGTCCGTACGTGCCATTGGCGCACACTAATATAAATGGAGTCAATGACAGGTAGAGAAGGCCTACAGAGAGAATACTTTACGATGCGTCCAGGACCCAAGTCAGGAAAAACATACGTATAAATTTAACAAACACAGTGAACAAGAAATGGCATTCAGTAAAGTGGATAATACGGCGTATCGCGTGACCTGTGAAGGCATTGTGTAAGATCATCTGCCCCTCCTACCCCATAGACTAATCACAGAACGACCCCGCCGCGTTTATGTGGTGATAGACACAGCCCTCCCAGGTCTATCATTTTATCTCAAATACCAAAAATACTTTGCAGAAATGTTCCATTTTGTGACTCGCCGTATTTTAGCAGATGACCACCTAGGAACTGAACCATAACTGACCATAATCTTTCATAATTAAAATTTAATACTTAGACATGAAACAATGACAATATGGTTAGGTCTAACCAAAAGCGGACATAATCACATACTTACACAGATATGAAAACCTAATAAAACAGTAAAGTACTGAACAATGAATTCTAATTTGAAAGTAATGACCAATTGTGGACAGGGTAGGTTCCGGATTTTGTCTTCAGTCCCATCACCTTCAGCAGGTTCCTTGTCTCTCTGTCTCCCTCTCTCCCTTTGTCTCTCCCTCTGTCGTCTGTCTGTATGATATTTTATTTTCTTGTCTTTCCGTGTGTACAGTATTAACTGTTACATGTGCATATTATTGAGTTGAAATACATGTAATCGTTTCCATGCAAATAATTACAACCTGTTCTTCTTTAACCTGTTTTTTTTAGGTTAGAGTTCTGGAGACTTACCAAAAATCTGTACTTCACACAGAGAAAGAGGTTCTGAATTGTTGATCATAATCCTCACGGTGTCCCCCAGTACAGGACCCCTGTTACAAACTCCGTCGATGATTTTCCCGGGACCTTCTGGGACTGTGGTGTTGTCCTGGTAACAGACATTGTAATTCTGGGAGGAGTTACCCACAGACAGAGTGAAGCCGTTAAGTCGCCCACCACCTGGGACATAAAAGAAAAAAATATACCTTAATAAAAGGAATCACCGAATTTCTTTGCAGCGCGAGCTGGATATATTTATTTCACATATTTCTCATTGCCATATTGTTTATGCATATTCCTTATTAATTTTGGGGGGGTATCTTGTTGTTATGAATAGAAGGCTGTTTTTTTTTTTCACACAAGCACATTTTTATGATAAACGCTAAACCAAAGGAAGTCCGTAGCACCGGTAAGGAGGATTAGATTTGCGTAGGAATGAAGTGTGTTCACGACACAAAGGGATAACAAGGAGTCCGGTGAAGTATAACGTAAACTGTAGTCAAATCAGTAAGATCCGTCATGAAGATTTAAGAAAAACTCCCTTAGATATTTTTTAGACTTTTTCTTAAAACATATCTCAGTAAGCTCACATAATTCTGCGAAAACGCCGACATTTTACCTACCCGATGTTGGCTGAATGACGTGAATCGGGACCCTCGCCTGTAGCATTAAATTGTCCAGCAGGGTGCCCCCAAAATCTGCACTCAGTGGCGCCCTGCCAGTTCGTTTTTGTCTGCACTGACAAAACAAGGGGCTGAGAATCGACTTGAATTCCCATCCTTATTATGAGTAGCGTTATGTTCATTCATGATACAGAATGGTAATGAATAAAAGGTCCGATTTATGTTCTATCCGTTAATGGAGCTTTACACAATCCTGTATTCTGAGTGATCAAAACTATTTTTACAGTTACGTCCCCTTTTACATGCAGGTATTTATTATTCGTGAATAAGTGTCTTTTATTTCCTAAATTAACATTTGTTGCCTCATAACAACCCCCCCCCCAAAAAAAAAATGACGATAGTTTTTAATCTACAGACTGTACTTTTTATCACAAGTTACCCATACTTTCTTGGTGTTTTTCCTTTTTCTCAAAAAGTTAATTGATCTATTTATTTCATTGGCATTTTACGCCGCATTCAATAATATTTCACTGATGAATTTTAAGAAATCAGCCCAATTTAAGCTCATGTGTTTTTCTTAAAAATTGTGGATGTTGCTGAGTAGAAGTATGTTTGAATTTGTTGTTGAATCACTTTGGCAAATAAAACTCATAAAGTTTTCAACAAACAACAGTTAGATATCCGAGACAAGTAACATCCCAACCCCGCCTCGCCATTAAATGCAGTGGTGGAATTGTTTTTCTCAATGAAACGCCAGATTACCGAAGTTTCTAAAAGACTTGAGTGTTCATTTGATTATTATAAGTCATTACTCATAATTTTGTCTCAGAGTGAGCCTATAAACTCTTCCGGTCCAAAAAAAAAAAGGTAAAGATGTTTTTTGACTTCGGGTTTTATTTAACTTGGTGGTCTACTCTAAGTATCCAGGCCTTTGTAATAAAAAGGACGTTTTATTAAAGCATGGTCCAAAATACTTTGCATTGTGCAATTTGCCATAACGTTTGGAAATCGGGTAGAGCCCATGAAAGGTGACGTCCATCAAATGTATCTGACCAACGTCTCCTGTAATAACCTAATAGATTATCATCTATAAAACATCAGTTTTTTACACTAATTAATAAAAGCCTACTTTTAACATTAACGTGTTGAAATAGCGCAACAAGATTTCCTATGCCCACACAACTGATCACCATCTTACAAATGAAAAATCTTCAGTGCAGTGTTAAACCTATGTAAATGTCAATAATTATTATTCTACTTATTCAAGCTGCATCAACGTTAAATACTCCTCGATCCTCTGAAGAAAGATGTACGCACTGATCAAACAAGAGCAGCGAAGATAGTGTATTAAAGTCAGTAAATAGCCAAACATATGCACGTCAGTGAAAAGCTGCCGTGTTGTCATGTTAGCTAGGCTTCGATTTTATTGCAACTGTCAAGGAAAAGACACTTCTCCGAGATAAATATATTTTTTGTGGGCGTATTACCACAACGTTTATTCCGCGCTTATATCCCTTTCAGACAAACCATTTTCACGACTTGCTTAAATAATAATTAATGTTTTGTAAGTTTTCTACCTATTTTTTTTTTGGCTTACAAATGTTTTTATCTGGTTATATTTATTTGATTGGTGTTTTCCGCCATCCTCAAGGATGTTTCACTAATATGACGGCGACCAGTATTAGTGTGGGAGAACGCGGGCAGCGTCCGGCTGAAATCCACGACCACCTGCACTTTGCTGGCAGATCTTACCACGTATGGTGACTGTTTGCAGTGTAGTAAATATAGTAGTTTGTATAATAATATATGATATGCCATCGCATCTAGCCACGTGCGTGACAATCCCCCTGGGGTAAGGACGGAGCTGAATTCCAGTAACATCAATGGCAGGAGAATTTCTGGAGATAAAACCATGCACGGTTACAAGCATGTACCATGTTGTAGGATGACAATAAGGTAACTTACACTCTCCACTGCACGAGGTTTCATCTCTGTTATATATCCTGAACCTGTAGATGTTGTATTTTGCATCCAGTGTCACCGTCCAATACGCAGACCGTCCGTCCTGCTTAGTGTGAGTACATGTACGTGGTTCTGTGAAAAACCGGTGCCCAGTGCCACCATCAACGGCCAGTGTTGAGTTATACTCCGGTTCATAATCCGAAGACTGCATCGTGGGTTGTCGAAATGCCACATTTCCTGTCATCACAGGAACATTAATTACAGGAAATACCTAACACTTATATATTCAGTTACCTGTGTATAGCTTGATGTTTAGGATAACTTTTATATGATATCATTGTTATCCATTTCGTGAAACGGCGTAAGAAATGTGTAATTACCAATGTAACGTAGATTAAATATATATACATACACACTGCATAGGGAAAGGCATATCCTTTCCGTTGTAACCAGGGAACATGACTCCACCATTCAGATTTCGCAGGGTTCCCCTTTATTGTTAGAAACAACAAGATAGAAACTAAATTTAATATATTAACTTATATTATATTTAAATTAAATTAATACTTAACAATAATACATGTGACTGATTTGTCTCCATATATGTGCACATACATTTGACAATTTGTACTTACGTCTCGAACAATTACGCCCATCCCACCCAGGTTCACATCTCCTAGGACATACTCCTGATTCTTCATTACAGGTAACCCCGCAGTTTCCGCATCGCAGCTCGCAAACTGAAACTTATGCGCAACCAAAATCAACTTCTAGAACACACGGACGTCAAGTCAAGTCAAGATTTCTGGTAGCGATGTGAAATGAAACTTAATCTTTTGAGCAATATGCATGGAAATACTTTCAAATAGGGAGAAAAATGATGATATATTTTAAAACACGAAAATAAAAAGGAGAACAAGCATACTACAAAAGGATTTTAAATAGCTTAGAATTTAGTCATGCACATACATGCAAATATTTTCAATTTCAAAAGTGAAGTGTTTTCTTGCTATTAGTAATCCTATTATTTAACACACCTTAAATGGAAGTCATTTTCGATCCAGACATCACATCTTCTTGAATGAAAATAATTTAAAGTGAAAACTGGTTCGATCATAAGTATTTTAATCCCTGCATTCCCTGTGTATCAGAGTTCATGATTCTGATCAATCAACACACTGGACTGATGTTACAGTTCACAATGACTTTAAAATGGTTTTAAGCCGATGAACCGACCGACAGATCAACAGAGGAAGTTATAGAGGTGCTTGTAGCAGGCCGAGTCTCCTCTCTAACACAGGCTACAAGTTACTTTTATCGTGTTAGCTGTTTGAAACCGGTATGATTCATTTTTATGGTGGATGATGCGACTAGTGATACAGCTAAAAGGGAACGGGTTGATATGTTTCATCGTTTCATCGTACTATCGTCCCATTGCCCGACGTAGGCAAGAAGCGATGGGACGATGGCACTGCATATCAACAACACGTTGCATTCATGTTATTTGGGAATAAGTACTGCTATGTTATATCAAAACAAAAAAAACAACAAAACAAAAAAAAATTCCGGGATCAATTTCATGTGGACCATTATGAGCTCAAAACGTCTCGCCGAATAACTGGACTTACAATATTACATACTTGTACCATGTACAGACGTATCCAAGTGCAATTTCTCTCTATATTAGAATTCTTCAAAAATGTCGTATTACATCGACATTCGGATAAAAAATTCGTTTCATCAACATCATTTTCTATTTATTTGATGTAGCCTTAAACTCACAATGTAACGTGTCATGCCTTTACGTGTTTGGACTGAACAGATATCAACCCTCATTGAAAGCGACTTTTGATGAAATCCGATTGTCGTCATGCACATTTTATAATAACTTTCACCGTTGTAAATTTTTGACTGAAGACAAGTGTCAGAACCGGGAAGAAGAAGGCCACAATGCCATGTTTTGATCACATGGAGATTCTTGGGTGAGGGATCGAATGAAGAGATGTAAAGTTAAAACGAAGCGGCGAAAGGGTATTGCGAAATGACTGAATGGCTTGAACCGGTCATCATAAGTTCTTGTTATTTTTCTGAAAGAGACAACTTTCGTGGTAAAGGTGATGGGAAATTTGATTCTCAGTACATAAAATAGCCGTCTTTACACTTTGTGAAACTAAGTGAACTGCCCCCGATATCACACAATAGCCAGCATGGCGTAGCAGTTGTGGGATAGACCGTCGTCTCATTCACCAGCACTTGTTCTCCCCGTGTAAAATCTCGGTATGTATAGTATTTACTATACAGAAAAGAGTTTAACTCCATTTATGAATTTATGACAGAGAAAAATAGGTTACTATAAACACTACAGGAAGACAAGTGTGATATGGTAGATCTAGGAAAACAATGACAAATGCGATGTCAAATCCAAAATCAGAACATCATATTATATATACCAGATGGATTGGAACACTGTCGGGGTGTGATACAATGTACGGGTACGACTGAGTTACCTGTCTCTTTGAGCATCCAGCCGAGGTTATCAAATTAGGTAGGGAAAAAGGACTTGTCTGGTGTGCTTTTTCCATAACGGCAAATGATGCAAAAATACGTTTCTACTGCGGTAAAATACCTACCCAGTGTAATTCCCATCATAAACAGGAGAGGCCAGTTGATCTTCTTTCTGTGAATGTCCATGTCTTCTATGTACAGTTCTTATCGACCAACGTTAGAGAAGGGCCTAAGTGGATCAAGGGCCGGATATAGCCACATTTAAGACTGGTTTTTCGACGACAAACGTATGCTTAATACCGCCTAGTCGACCTACATTTATTGGTCTATGTATATCTCCTATGCCCTAACCAGGTGCGATGTTATTAGGGTGTGACTGTCAAACACTAATATTTTGAAACATATAGAGTAAGCTTAATAAGTGTTCTGGTGAGCATCGCGTACATGGGGCAAGTATGAGTTTACACTGCAGGACAGCCTACAAAATCCAGTTTTGGTAAATACTACAGGCCATCTAAGGTGCTTTTTTGTAAATAGGACACAGTGCTGTGCCAAGTTCAGCAGTGCTTTGACTGTGCTGACGCCATTATCTATACAATACTATCCCCCATAAGGCGTCACTACTCATCCCAGACAAAAGATTTGTGTCTGTGGGTCTACTCGAGCTTCAGATTTGGTGCATCGTACATGTAGTTCTGTAACAAATAACATTTCAGTGACTCTCCCACTCCCGCCACATGTGTGGCGTGATGTTTTACATTACAGCTTTAATCTTAGTTTAAAGGGAAAGACCTCGTAAAATTTAAGTTATGGAGAGTAGAAAGACGATTAAAACCTGTATCTGAAAACACCTTCACTGACTTTTTCACTTCTGTTTTCACCAAATTATATGCAGTCAAATGTTTTGATTGTATTGTGGGTAAAATGGGAAATATTGATAATATGTGTCAACCGTGAAGTCACAAAACTTTTTGTACACTTTAAAGTTCAGGTCTGAATAAGATTCTTGTAACCTTACTCCTGTGATGTGTCCCTTTGTGCACAAAAGCGAATAAGATGTTCGGCTTTAGGGACAGAGAAAGGTGGGTGAGACGTCACCGTTGACACACATGATCAAAGTCCATAAAACCCACCATACAATCAAATCATTTGACTGCATCTAATTAGGTGGAAAAAATCCTGAAAAAAAAAACAGTGGATGTATTTTCAGATACAGTTTTTAATGGTCTTTTTACCCTCCATAACTTCATTTTTTTCGGGGTCTATTTCTTTAAACCAGTCGAGGGAATTAGATGTTAATGCGCATATTTTACATTAAACACGTCCTTAAAATTGTCAGTTAAAATGTCCCAGCTTTAAGAACAGTGACCGTAGTACCGTTGTAATTTTACTGTTCTGTAAAGCGAAAGGGGAAGAATCACCGAAATCGGGCACAGCCTACGTGAAACACACGATCATCCACTCTCTCCTGGCAAATTGCATGTTCTCTTATCTATTTTTATTAACAAGGAAACTTGGCTCCAAAATGTTCAGTTTGTGGACAATGGCGGGGTCGAGAGAAAGTTTACACCGAGAATCAGAAAAGAAACAGAGTTTTGTAAACATAATAGTTAAAATTCATGAGAAGCATTGTACGCATCCTGCAGTTTACAAGCTGTTGTGTATCCTTGTGGCTTGTATGGGGAACTTTATATATTCATCGAACCTAGTTTGTGTAAGTAGACATATTCTTCTTCTGCAAATCAAGAAGCTAACACATACTCTGAGACGTAACAGAAATAGCATAGTGGTGAAACGGACATATACACGCATGACAAAGAAAACTTTATTTGTGACGTATCCTATAACTACGCGTTAAAAGCCCTTGGGTTGTAACAGATGGGTTGCTCAGGTGGTTTGGCTCAACAATAGAGAAGACTTACTTTTGTTCACGCTGAGCTAGAAACCTTTCACTCAAAGGTAATAAAAGGTTCTCCAATATAATTTCTGAGAAATATTTAAAAGACAAATGTAACTGAAACTTTTAGGCATAGTTTTCAGATGACCTTTTATAATGTGTGCTATAACTGGGCGCACAGGCATAAGGACGATGTAGGCGAAGAGACAAGCACACGGATTTACAGGCAGGCGGGTAGACGGATACAGGAACAGACAGACACACGGACACACAAGTACATGGACAGACAGACACACGGGAAAGCTGTCACAATCCTCTATCTTGCCAGTGTGACTACCTGTAGATATGTATCTATGTATGTTCGGGTTTGAGGTCGTATTCGAAACTTTGTCAATAATGTGACGACAAGGATTCCTTAGAATATAGATATGTGTCTCCTTGGCGCAGGGCTAGTCCATACCGCCAAAGTGCTGCCGCCACGTGAGCATCATGGGGAAAGCACCAGGCCTCCGAGATTGTCTCGACTACATGTTTAGCCTATTTCCCTACAGATTTATGTATTACGTAAGTAGATTATTGTTCATCATAGGCTCGTTGCCTTCATTTGATATTTTACATCTAGCCATGGTGTGTTTCCGGTATATAATGGCGGCTGAGCTGATGGTGTTGCAACACCGGTCTGCTGAGGGCCAGGCAAGGCAGCAACAGGTACCATTTTTGGTGCATGTGTGACCCGACTCAGGACTAATCCGGGATCTTCCAAGCCCGAATATTCACCTATCGGCCTATGCCGATGTAGGACGGACGAACGCCAGCAAGCAGTTTCTTCACTATTGCTATGTGATATAAGGATCCTGTTATAAGATATGACATCTCTTTGTAGAATGCTTTTAAATATACCGAGAACTTCGGGATTTCAATCCGTGAACCAAGCCGAGTCATAAGAAGTCCTATTACAGGATACCCGGCATTAAACCCAAACTCGGGTCATACAGAAGATTTCCTCGTTTGATTCTATATAACGAGGGCTGGCCAACTGAAGTGTACGTAATTACCCACACGTCTGAGTGGGAAGTGATGTGCGTCACTCAGCTATTATGCACGTGGCTATACAGTTACGACCATGTGACACTGAATATCAACAGATCTCATCTACAAATTCTGCCTTACTTGTATAATAGTAAGATTATTCACTGAAGTGGATTTAACAACTGGTAAATGAAAGAAGAATAACACCGAGAGGTCGAGCCCAAATAATTTGCTGTTGAACGATGAGGAAAATGGGTCAAATGCAAATATTTAAACACAATAACAGTTCTGTTTACCAGTACAGACGGATGCGCCAAACAAAATGGAAACAGCAAATAACAAATGCCTTAGATACATATATTTACATAAATATAAATCATAACACGTTTTCAGAATTTAAAGCTTGATTAAGTCTACTATCGGATTAGAGCATCTGATTGCCCTGTCACCAGGTAAAGTTGTCATTAAATATCGTCTTAAATATGTTACTTTCAGTCCACTTGAATATGTTTACGCCGGAACAAAAAATCATCCATGATATATCTAACGCTGGGATATCACTTGGGCAGAATATCCTATGAATCCGACACAACATGCATCTTCTGACACTGACCTAGAAAACTGGCCCCTTATCTGTGTTCACGTTTAGCAGAGTGCTTACTACTAAAAAGGCTTAAAAAGGCTCTCAGCTGCTGATTTTTTCAATTACACAACGAATAAACAAATAAATCTGTCAAACTTTAACTTTCGTGTACTTCTGCCATCCTTTTACCGGCATTCGACTATTCTGCGTAACAGGCATACTGTTTCAGTTATGCAGACTGTTTTTTAGTTGTAATAGAACATTTGTTGTGTTTGAAGAATTGCTTAATAGCCATCGCATTCTTTCATTTATTTATTTATTCATTTTATTTGATTTGTGTTTTACACCGTACTGAAGAATATTTCACTTATTCGACGGTGGCCATCATTATTGTGGGAGGAAACCGGACAGAGTCCGGGGAAAACCCACGACCACCCGCAGGTTGCTGGCAGACCTTGTCATGTACGGTCGGAGAGGAAGCCAGCATGAGCTGGTTTTGAACTCACAGCGATCCCATTGGTGGGAGGCTTCGGGTAATTGTGCTGCGATAGCGCGCTAACCGACTGAGCCACGGAGGTCCCCTTCTTTCATTTAATCAAGATGTGAATAAAAAACCGAGTGGATACGTGTATAACCCAAATGAAATTTCGTGTTTCTTGGTGTATTTGTTGCAACTTTTCTGCGTGACATGTTACGTGTATTCATTCATATGTTCAATATGCAAACACTGACGGCATTGGGTAAAGTTAAATTAAATGTGTATTATTTTGTCTCAGTGAATAGTTCATCATTTCGCACAGTGCAGTTTTTCTTTTAAACACATGTAACATGTATGTACATGCATAAATCAGAATCACAATAAAATTGGGTCAAGCATGTAGGATTTTATGGGAAAGCATGGCGTATCAATAGTTAGTCTAACTTTTTGACAAAAAATGGCTAAGTATTTCTGGTAATAACTTCCACAGTGTGCAATAAGTGGATGTCATAACGACCCGATGTTGTTGCGAGGAATACTCACACCTGTTGGTGTAGACACAGAGTAAAACATAAAGGAAAATAACCGATTAAGTACGAGAGAAACAAAAGAAAATGGCCGAAGAGTGAGCATAGCGAGCGAATTTCAAGTGAAAATGAGTACAACATAGGGGTAAAGTATATTTAAATGAAGCTGAAACAAAGATGCTTTTGTCGCCACAACACATATATCAGTCGACTGTGTAAATAGTCATAGACAAGTCTGCTCAGTGGACAATTTATTCCAATACGTTAGCTGCATCCCACTGATAGGAACAGTGACGTCATTCAGTAGTTGAAGGGTAATGTTCTTTATCAAAAGACATAATTCTATTTCAAGTTGTAGAACATTCAAAAGTGTTTGCGTGTGTGTATTATGTTTTATCTTCTTTTTAGCAGAGTAATAGTAACTAATATACTACCTAATGGCTTAAAAACTTGGATTTCTCTTCAATTATGCATGTTGCTTCACACATGTCCTTATTTGTAAAATGTTCTCGACAAGCTGCGATTATGATATTATCGGTATGGCGCTAAATCACGTTGATATATTTTATCATTTTCTGCACACAAAATACGTCAGGTTCTTAGGTTATGGCAATGACGAAACCCACCCGTGTCACATGTCACAACAGAGTATCCCGGCAAGCATCTGGGGGTTCGGTCAGGGCGATGGGCGATTTTTACATCACTGACGGACCTACCCTCCATGCAATGTCCACAATTCATTTCACAATCTGATCCATACATCCCCCGGTTACACTCTGAAAGAATTTAGAAGCATCCCCCTTTGTTTTTGACTTATAGCACAAATAATTAAGGCTGACTCGACATCTACCTTTGAGCTATGTCAGAGGGTCTTTCTTTGTGAACCATGTTACGTTATATTTCTTAAATTTCCTCCACAGACAGTACACTTTTCACAATCCCCGGATATGTTTTTATCGACAGACGATTATGAGATTACTTCACAGACTTGAGAGAACAACAACACCAACAATGTGTACATGCATGGACAAAAGCCGCACGGCATTAGGTAACCATATGTTACCATCCATTAATTCGGGTTTAGACGACATAGTATTCTGATATCCATATTTTTCTCCTTGTTGACGTTCAACATCGGTGAATGAAAAAAACATTTGCTTGTTACCAACACTAGCAGAATGAAGGTAACCTTTTTCGCATGCATCTGGGTGATTTCCCAGGACAGTGCCCGGATGTTCTGCCACGGGCAAACAATCCATCGACACAGTTTCGGCACGTCTTCTTACAGTCTCTTCCATACGTTCCATTCGAACACACCGGTATGTATAAACAAAACAATAATGTGCGTTTTGATACCAACAGGATGTTGCCAATTTGCTATTGGGCACAAAGGGTACAAAGCCAGAGTGTGCACTGTTGTGTATTCAATTTCCCAGGGTGGGTGGGTTTCTAAAACGTAACCTCTTACAATTTTCAACCAAATCATCATCTCCAAATTCCAGCAAGTTCTTTGAATAAATCAGGAAGGCTGAAGGGGTTAACGCGATGACCCCGATGCCTCTCACTATGGCGATCGCTTTGAGGTTAAGCCTAGCTCCCGCAGGTTTTCTGTCTGTGGGAAGGTCAGCTAGCAGCGTGCAGACGGTCCTGGTTTTCCCCTGGCCTCTTCCCGGTTTCCTCCCGCCATAATGTTGCCCGCCGTCGTATAAGTGAAATATTTTTGAGTGCGGCATAAAACATGAATCAATAAATAAATAATTAAATATCACCAGAGCGGCCACTGTGAGTTCAAGTCCAGCTTCCCTTTGCTTCTTCACTAGTCGTACGTGGGAAGGTTCATCAGTAACCTGCGGATGGTCGTGAATTTCTCTCCACCGTAATGATACCTGTCGTCGTATAAGTGAAATGTTCTTGATTACGGCGATAAACACCAATGAAATAAATAAATGAATAAATAAATGAATAAAACAGTAAACAATAAGAAATGTCTTTTAGAAGATTACAGAAAGAATCATGTGTACAGGGATACGCTTTACATTGTTATTTCGTTTCAACTAAGGGTGAACAGGAAAGCAGGTTTCAGGCTTATCACCCTTACTTTTTTTTCTTACGATTTCACAGTTTACGATATTCCCTGTAAAAAACTTACCTGTGTCACATTTCTGACAAGAGTATACCGGCACGCACTTGGGTGTTCTCTGCGGACATTGCCCGGATGTTGCGTTACAGACAGACGATCCCTCAGCACACTTCCGACACTCTGGTCCTTACGTCCCGGCACACACACTGATACAGACACGGTCGATGATTGATATAGAAGACCTACTCAGCGATTGCTTTACAATACATCCTTGACACAAATCAAGTCAATATATATTTAGAAACTAGCTAAACATAATAGAACAGAAAACGATCTTCGGTAAATTTGACGTTGTTGACGTTGTTTCTTAAAGTTCATAACGATATCAAATAACATTTCGCACAAATGTCCTATTGTGTCAATAACTTGATTGCATTTTGGAGATATTTAGATTTAATTTGGAGATATTTGTTCAAAGGCTGTCATAATTACAAGAACATATGGATACAGGGAAGTTTTGAGCAGTAAATTCTAATTTACAGAACTTGCTGGGAATGACACAAGAACTCTTTAATTCCATCAATTCCAGTAGACTGTCTTTCTTTCTTTTTGCAAAGATAAGTTTATATTGAAGCCAAACTCATAATTACCTCTTCGTCCTAGTTGCAAACTTACCGAAAATCTGTACTTCACACACAGTTAGGGATTGTGAATTGCTTATCCTAATCCTCACAGTTCAGAAGATACCTTAGCACGTTTTCTTTAGACCATTTTCTATGCTTTTGAGAGTTAACAGCCGATATTCATACAAATGCAGCTGCCTAAAGTTTATTATTTTGTAGTTAATTTAAGTTTCCACAGCACCTAGCTACGAGCTAATGACTGACGGACTCCTGGATGAAACCCTGTAACGCCAGTCGCCCAGACAGTGTCTTACAGGAGGATACAAAATGACTTACACTCTCCGTTACACGTTTGCCCAACTCTGTTGTATATCCTGAACCTGTAGATGTTGTCCTGTGCATCCAGTGTCACATTCCAGAACGCCGGTCGTTGGTTATCCAGGGTGTGAGTACATGTATACGGTCCGCTGAAGAAATCATGTCTTGTGTCACCATCAACGGCCAGTGTACAGTTACGGGAGGAGTCATAATCCGACGATTGCATCGTCCGTCATCGCAATGCCACATTTCCTGTTATCACAGGGACAATAATTACAACAAATGCTAAACACTAAATTTTCCAGTCACATGTAGCCCAGTATAGCTTGATATAAGTCTTTCTTTAAGATTACCTGTTTATGCTAACGTCACTGTTATCCACTGTGTGAAAGGGTGTAAGAAATGTGTTACCACCATTATAATATAGATTAGATATATACACATACATTTCATAGAATAAATAATATCCTTTCTGTGAAATATTCTTTCGGAAGGCGTAAAACACTAATTAAATAAATTAGACAAATAAATCATGTAACTTTCAGTAGCAATAAGGGAACTTGTCTCCATAGTTCAGGAATGGGTTTTTTTGTTTTTTTTATTTAGACACACCAATATAGAAACTAAACTTTATTTCATTGGGATTCAAAAATTTCCACCTATGACAGGTCAAATCAAAAATTTTCGTGGACTGATTGAAAGTATACGTAAACAATATGGCAATGACAAGACGGCATATATGCCATAAAACTGACAAAAAACATCTGTACATGTTAGACTTTATTTATACATTTCGGTACTATAAGTTTGAATGAAAAAACAACAACAAACAATATAAACAAAGGTACTTCAGAAGAGGGGTTCACACAGACCTAAACGGGCAGATGCATATTTTTGGACGTGTTTGGTAACTCATTATATCACCTTTTAATCTGGAATTCTTACGAGGTTATGGGATACACTATTTTAGAGAGACCTTGAACGCGATATCGCGCCATCCATATCTCGCTATCCGTATGCTCTTCAATATTGGAGAGGAGATACTCTTTTCTCGTGGAAAATACGGTCTTGATTCCCTTTAAATGGGGATCTTTATCAACACATATATACATTTGGTCTACGGTTAGCATTTTTGTTTCCCAGATAATTTTTGTAAATCTTTTAGAATCATCTCGCCACATCCAAAGTATCCAGGCTAATAAACTGTTTTAATTGATTAGTAATGCTTTGACGGTATATGAATAATTCAAAGCTGCTGCAACGGCTCAACAATGCCGGTTTCGAATGTGTACAAAATAATATGTTATATAAAGGCTAGAGCAAGAGGAGCAAAACCAGAGCAGCGACGCTGGCGTGATACGTGAAAAATTGCCATAAGCAATTGATAAATATACGGCCTCTTGTCAAACTAGCTCAGTTATGGTTTTTCATGTAAACATGCATATATATACATAGTAACAATTTAAAAGCTGCATAGCACAATTCCTTACAGCCTCAGTCAAAGCAGATCGTGCGATTTCTGGACCATGCGCTTGTTGGCCATTTTGACGACGCGCACCCAATTGACAATGTTTGTGCAACCATGCAATACCCTGCCTAGAGCTCCATGTGATTGGGAATTGCAGGTCATCATTTGAACATGACCAACCCCATTGCTGCGATTGATTTGGCTTTAATTACAACCCAAACGAACAACGATACTGCCATGCGATAATAGCCTTAACCGAATATAATATAAGTTTCTGGTTCTTTTCCTGTTACAAACACCATTCATCATAAAGGTGCTGGGAAATGTGATTTGCTGTGTATGAAATAACCATCTTCACAGTTTGTCAAACAAAGTAAAGTGCGCCAGATATCACACAATGGCCAGCATAGCCCAGCAATTGGGAGACAGGCCCTCGTCTAATCAGCACTTGTTCTCAACGTGTTCTCGAGTCTTTGTGTGCATAACGGTTGCCACAGATATAAGTATGTTTTTGTACTGTAAATACGTTAGAGAGGCAAATGGAGTAGGGTAGATCTAGGTAAACCATGCTAAAGGCAAAGTCAAATCCAAAATGAACACATAATAGATTTTAAGACAATGCCAGGGTTTGTTACAAAGTTGTAGTAAGAGTGAATTACATGTCTATTTAAAGCATTCATCCGAGGTGACCAAATTAGGTACGGTTATTAAAACACCCTTGAAAACCACATTTCTTTTCTAATCCGTCAACCGAATGGTTGTTACTGGTTTTTAGCTTTCGTACAGGATAGATTTGTCTGATGAACATTTTGCACAATGACAAAGGTCGAGCAAATAACTTAACCGACGCAATTCCCATCACAAGAAGAAGCACTCTGTCGATCTTCTTCCTGTGACCTTCCATGTTTTCTCTTTGTAGTTCTTATTGGCCAGTTTACATTAAAGATCTGCCTAATTTCATATATCCCGATGTGAGAAGGAATCGTCACAAGATATGAAGTCTTTGTAGAAGCTACAACGTTAACCATGGTGATTCTTCGGGCATACACTGAACATGACGCTCAGATACCTGAACGATAACTACAAGCCTTTTCTTAGAAGTACTGGCCACACATGAAATAAGGAATTCACCCTACCAGATACACGTCTACTTAAAGCTAGTATATCAGTATCATTATGTGTCCTACTCTGTGTCACAATACTGACGGGAAGGCTTGTTGAGAATCCACAGGCACATTATGCCTCTGTCGCACTGATACTAAGATGTGTCATCTTCAATTCACCATTCAATTCAGGTATATCCGTAATAGCCAAAATCCCGAACAATGCAAGGACAAACTCTCATATACAAATCCACTAGCTGATCACAAACTGGCTGACTTGTGTTACACCCTTATCTATACCTGTGTTGTGGTACAAACGCTATTGACAGAGTAAACCTGGGTTACTTACTGATGCGAAAAGTATACACACGTAACTGGCATGAAAAGGGCCCTATATTTATTGTAGGTCTTTTTTTATATCTTCTATGTCCTAACCAGGTGCCAATGTCACTGATGTGTTACTGTTCCACCCTGACATTTGCCTTCTACAATTTACCAGAATGTCACGTCCACGTGGCAAACTATTCGGTACAATCAAACATGTACGGTCTGATTATCATAGGGCTTTTCTGAATGATACCTCCATGGAATGGAAATTTTCAGAGGTATAGAGTAAACGTAATGAATATTCATACGCACATGGCATATAATAGTCACATGTGAATTTACCTTACACTCCATGAAAGTCTGTGGATATGAGTGTTAGCCTATGCTAGAGGCCCTTCTATGGCGCTTTTGCTGTGCAAAGTTGAGAAGTTTAATGAGGCAGTGACCATCCCACAGAGAAAGACTTGTACATTCAGATTCACAAGAGCTTCAGGTTTGGTGCAGCAAGAGTTCTATAAATAGCTTCATTCCACTGACTGTTCTACAAATGTGGCGTGATATGTTACATTATTGCAGGCGTTAACCTTGAGAGGTGCTAATCAACTCCTGAAGACTCTGCTTATCACAGTCTTCAGGAGTTATTATCTTATTAGATGGTAATGTGCACATATTTAGTTAAACAAGTCACTATGAGAATCAAAGATTTGTCAGTCAGCACGCAACAGTTATAAGAATAGCGTAGCACAGAGATTAAGGTTAAGTAACAGAACTCACTGTAGGAGTTATGGTTATGATAATCATTATCTGTTAAACCTGATAACTTTGCAATATCCATTCCTTTGTTGTTGATGTTAGTACAACGTTGCAGACAAATTCTACGGGTAAATAATAATACAAAAACCTTAATAATGTTGTAATTTAATACTTCAGTAAAGGAGAAGTGTATCAAAACGGGCCGTGAGCATCAGTTTCTTACACTTCCGGCCACTCAGGTTGTGGAAAATGGCAACAATACGCAGCTTTCGAGATATCATGTTACGACAACAGAGTGATGTCGAAGCTTTACTTCACGGTAGGGTCCATCTGCACAATTTAACATGGGACGGTAAATATAATATTGAATATTCATCAAAGGCGACGGATTAAAACCTCCAGTGATGGTAAATATCACTTTGGGCAACAGAAAGGAAATTCTAATTATTGATTCTTCGGAACACTTAAGCTGTCATGTTAAAGGATATGACTAAGGTGGCCCCACTATACAGTAAAACGGCGACGTCGTTTAGTACAGTGACGTCGTTGTGTTGCCGGAAGGAGGTAGCTCCTATCCTGCGTACAGGCGGTCATCTATGCTCACGTGACAAGCTCGTGCGACCACGTGCCTTCCATAAACTTGACATGCATATCTGTATATTACATGGGGGAAGGTTCGTGACTAATTTGCTGGAAGATCCGTGGTTTACACTGAGCACTTCGGTGTTCTCCACCCACAAAATCTATCACTGTCTTATTAATGAAAAACTTTTCCATCTCACCATAAACACCAGGTCAAAAATTAAAGAAAATAGAAAGCCAGAAATTGAAAAGACTCACCATGAAGACAACTAACAATTATGTGAATATAAATCTTTATTTTATCATATTAGATTTTAAAGAGTGCATATCTGATTTTTATGAACCACTTCATGAATAGTTCTGCTACCATTTATACCAAACTGCCAAAATGTTCAAAAGGAGAATGCAACCAAAAAATAGCTCGAAACTCCCCACCTTTTCGAAACTCAATATGTTAAGGAACACAATCACACCTAATTAGAATAGCTTACTCAGTTGATGATAGGGTGGTGGAAACTTTACAAACAGACACATAAAATAAATCAGGGTAATGTAAAGAAGCATTGTTGGCAAGCTGTCATTCACAGGGTGTTGTGTACCCCTGTGTCTTGTACAAAACTTGTTATATATTAAGCCAAGCTAAATTAAGTATGCATTCATATTCTTTTCCTGCATCCCACAAAGCTAACGCACACTCTGAGACATCCCAAATGGTTCCATTCAGCATTTTGTAATGAGTTATTTTTGCGAGACAACCAAATAATGTGGTTTGCAGGTACACTGTGCAAGACTGTGCTGGTATGGGTCAGCTGTAAGCTGATAGTGATCAGAATATATATAGAGCGCTTCTTGACAATTCATTTTTCATTGAATGCTTGTTTCGCCTGGAGTTACTCAATAAGGCAGGTCAGAACTGTAGTCTGTATATTTTATGAATACAGCCAGCGTAATTCACAACTGGCATGTTATCGGTCACACGCTGTAATCAGCTGCTACGGATATACTCTCAGGTGATATGGTTCCAGAATTTAGGTGACATATATCATGGTAAAGATTTGTTAACGCTCCGTCAGAAGTCTTTTACACGTCGGTAATAAAAAGGTTTCAAACATTAAAAGCTGTGTACATAGTAAGAATATTACCTTATGACGTCAGAGTCCCAAACACCATCTATGAAATCCACTTATGAATTCAGTGATTTTAATGCCTTTAACTCTCCGAGGAAGATTTTACAAAGCGAAACTAATTTTACCCTTAGTTCTCAGAGGCCTTTGATGTCACTGCATTTTCAGTTTGTTTTATTTTCAGCCAGTCAGTACTTGTTTCTATAAAATTTGTTGAATTAACACTGTTCCCTTCTTTGGTTGAAGGGCAAAAATCACGTTCTTTGTGCAAAAATAAACTGGAAGTCTTAACAGACACAAGATAGACACAAATTCCCTGTTATGAAAACAGGCAATCAGGAAAAAATGACCCTAATGTTGCTGAAAATAGAAAAAACGGTTCTCACGTGGAACTTGTCATGAAGCCATCTACAAGGTGTCCATTAAAATCGACGAAGAGAAAATAACCTTTGCAAAACTGGCCCAAAAAAGATCCGAAAGACGAGGTCAGATTTAGCTGGCAATGAATATAATTAACCAATGAAGTGGATTTAACAACTGGTGAACGAAACGACAACAAGACCAGGTGGTTCAGTTAAGACAATGTATTACTAAACAACGACACGATTGTGTGCAATGAAACACTCCAAATACAATCATACTGGTTTACCAGTGCATACAGATACAAGACAGCCATACCTTTTATACAAATATTTACATCATTACATAGATACATGTCGTCTGACCGCCAAAAACTTTCAGAAGACATAGTGTGAATCAGCCTGAATGGCAAAATGGGCATCTTCAGTTGTGTTCGTGAATTTGCACACTACATTAAACTACTAACAGGACATACAAAGTTCTCAGTCCATGCATTTTTTTAGTTAAACAACAACCATATACTGTCAATCACCTAAACATTTCGCTTTAAAAGTTGCAATGTTAGAGGTAAATTTATAACTTTTCAATGAAGAAACTTACATTGTTTTGATAGCTCACCACCCTCCTTTCCAAATCAACCTCGAAACACCTTTCTAAATCCAGCAGAACACTCTGAATTGCAAAATTCAATCCTAGACAAAATTTTAGGTCATTCATGTCATTTGGTGCGCATGCATGTAAAACGAAAAGTCAATTTTTAACTTTAATGTACTTTTCCCATCGTTTTCACTGTACTCAAGTTTCCTGCCCAAAATACTATTTTGAATTATGGAGAATATATTTGTAATTGAAAATACAGTGGGTTTGAAAACATTATTATTCGGCACTGATTTCTTCTATTTAAGTGATATATGTGAATAAATATAACACAAATCGGGTTTAGTAGTTTTTGTTGTACTTCTGAGTTTGTCATGCTGAATGTGTTTGTACGTCCAATACGCAAACAGTAACGGTATTGTGTGAACGTTATGTGTATTATTTTGTGTCCGTGAAAATCTCATCACTTCGTACAACATACAGTTTATCTTTGTAATGAAAATAAAATGGCGTTTGTACACACGTTGATGTAAAATACACAAGGTATACATCACAATCATAATAAAATGGCACCAGACTTGTAAGCGCCAGCCTGTGAATGCATAGAAAACTGGAACCGAGACCTTGTTAGGCAGAAAAAATATAATTTGAAGGTTTGGTCAGATAATTTACTCTTAATCACGAATCAAACTTCTAACACGTACACATATACATATATAATATGTAATATTAAGTAATATAAATAAATGTGTAAATATACATCTATAATATCATTTGTAACATCTACACCGTGCTATTTTAACTTTCTTTATACTGTACAATGTTACCTTTATTCTTCTTCCTTTGTTAACGCAAACATGCATGCATTGTTATAACATTATCTCTTTATGATGACATCCACTCATCCCAAACGGAGGAAAAGTATTTCCAGAATCCATCAGCTAATCCACAACTCATACCATTTGATGACATATGATCAGACACTGTTTCAGTTCAGTCATGCGATTAGTCTCGAGAAAGTGATTTTGACCAACTCGTTTGTGATGAAGGAGTCTGGCGCCCTGAGACGATGTTTGATCCTGTCGGTATTAGGCTTTCGCTTAATGTAAAGGATGATGGCAACATCTCATATGAGGTCGATAAATAACGGTCCGGTCAAAACGGTGTTAGTAGTTTTATCTTCGCATTAGTAACCACAGTCATAAAATAACATAGAAAATTCCTTTAGTACAGAGTTCTTAGTGAGCGTGTGTATCTATCTTTCATAATCAAGATTAGCGTGATGACGAATAGCTTCATAGGAGTGATCTTCATAAGAGTTTGCATTGCACGTATCGTACAGACTTGACGGCTCTGGCATCTGGCCTCTGACGAGGACTTCTGACGAAATAGTGCTCACTTGGGAGGGAGTGCTGTTTGGGTGAGAGCTCACAGCGCCATCTATCTGTACATTTCGCGGAATCTTCCTGCTAACAGATGATAAGGGATGGTCAAACATGATCCTGAGAGCTTTTGTAATGCCAATTTAATACACCAATCACCCTAACAATATGCCAAAAAGCCTTTATCTTTACTGAATCATCAATCACTGCGTCTCACGTCTTAGCATTAACTTTTATAAAACATTCCGTTAATTGGAACAAGGATTTTAACAAGTTCAGACTTACGTTATGACAACGATGATAATGACCGTGATCAAGACGACAGAGATTCCGACTGAACACCCGATAATAACTCCGGTGTAATCTGGAGAGTTGACTGATAACTCTGAAACTACAGGCATATAAGAAGTGAAAGCATGTGAATAACTAGCCATAATTGGATACGGGGGTGAAAACTGCGTGCTGTTACCCCGTTGCCGTCAGCATCATACCTGAGATACATATTTTAAAAACAATGTGACTTTTAGATGATCAACGTCACCAGCCTTACTGGGAAATCGCAATCTGGTAATTTTGATTTTGTAAATCAAAATGGAATGGTTAAACTAATATTTGACAGTTAAAACAACTAACTTTGGAAGTAAACTATACAACGACTGGACAAAGCTGATCATAAAACTTTGATAAATAATATGCTTCAAATGCCAAAAGTCCAATAACCCTTCAGTATTCCATTTACAATACACTATTATGAACAGATCTGAAATAAGACGTTATCGTATTAGGGCTAGATACAAAAGACCACAGCAGAGATAGTACGTGTACTGTGAGGACAATGTGGTGGCTGGCAAATGGTCACACTTGGCCGGTGAAGTACCGACCTTTGTTTAATAACCTTTTACTATTTTGTTCATGTAACTGGTCATGTAACTGCTTAAATAGACGACACTTGCTTGCGCTCTAGCACCATGGATTGAACATGTAAAAGTTGTTCCCACACACAATTTTGGACACGCCACTGATGTAGAATTACACATTATTGTCAGAATTGACGCTTAGAAGTACATGCTGTGTTGTCATCACATTAGAACAATGCAAAGAGAGCAGGCGTGCGGGACGAAGTCCTCCAGTAGAGTAAAGGCTTGTGTAAGAATAGAATGTCAAAGACTAGAGTGTACAGGGTAAAGTCATATAACAAGAGCACCACACATGACAGCGTGATAGTTGCCAACTAATATCATGTAACCGGTGAAAAGCAAGCTCTTGTCAATTTTTCTCAGGGTTCTATTGTCCACGTAAGTCATTAAACGGTAGGACCTTACGAGGCCCTATCACCATCTTAAGGAACATTAGGGGAAAAAATGCAGTTTTAAAGCATACAAGCCCTTAGATGCCACTGGTCTAGAGTTACTCAAGAATGTCGCCTTTGATGCTAAAACTGAATACCAAGTTGTCGTCACATTCAAAGAAGGCTGCGTACCGGATAATATGCGACAATGCTAGATGACGTGTCTCTGGAAGTTGTATCTTCTGTGAACATATGTAGCGGTGATTAATGTCAGAAGTCATGTTAAAGACGCATATATCATAAACTGCACCAGTGTCTTGTCTATATGTACATGTACGCATAGCAGGTTTTTTGCTTACAGGTCGGCCAAACCTAAGATACCATGGTGGAAACCCTTGGCTTAAGGAATGGAAAACACCATCTGTCAAAGTAACAGTATTATTGTTATTCTTCTATTAAGCATCAACAACACAGTACACCCACCCGCTTTCTCCTCTGTCGGCCATCCCCGCATAGTTCAGGGGCACAACAGAACCATGTTCTTCATCCCAACATCGATCCTGGCATGCTTTCAACGCGTTTAACAAAGCAAAGAAGTCAATCTTGCCTGTACAAATGTCGCTATTAAAATACACAAACTTACCGAAAATCTGTACTTCACAGAGACTAAGGGGTCGGGAATTGCTGATCATAATCCTCACGGTGTCCCCTAATACAGGACCATTGACGTTACAAACTCCGTCGATGATGGCCCCAGGACCATCTGGGTCTGTGGTGTTGTCCTGGTAACAGACTTTGTAACTCTGGGTGGAGGAGTTACCCACAGACAGAATGAAGCCGTTAAGTCGAGCACCACCTGAAACACACAACAGTGATTTCTGAACATCTGCATTTACCAAGTCCCAAGATTATGGCATCTTCTTATTTTGTTTTATAACCAACAGTCGGTTGTTGTTTTTAGAAATAAACACAAAACACATGCGATTTATTTATCCCAGGCAATTTCGTGTCACCGGTCAAAGACATAAGTCCACATGCAGGAATATACTCTGTGGGACTTGACCACATTAACCTCACAGCAAGGTTGTCGACAAAATACACACATTTTCATGATTCGACATTTAGGAGACATGTAGCCATTGCCTTCCCTGTGTTTGTGTCGGTGTGTGCACTTATGTCATTTTGTCTAGGTCAAAGCTCAGTTACTATTCATCACCAATCTTGGCAGCTTTCAGCATGATTTCTTAGTCAGACCTAATTGTACAGTGTATTTTTTTCTTCATTTTTAAAAAAATTTCCTGGGTTTTTGTGGCAACACAAGTTTAGCGTTTACCCACATAGATGACTTATCTTAGCTGTCCGGCCACATCATAGTTACTGTATAATAAACGTCCGTCAAATCTTCCGTTTAGTTACCTGGTGAGTCATAATTGTGTACACTATGTATTTTGCCTCTATTTTTAACTTTTCTATTGTATCACTGATCTACTGTATCAATATATCTGAGTTACCACTGTTACGAAATCTGTCCTTAGGATATTGTATTGTGTATTTTTTATTTGTTTTAACGCTAACCGGGTCTTTGACTGACCTACATTTTTTCTCTTGGTACCTTGTAGCCTGAACTGGAATTCAGTGGCGTGTTCTCAAGGCTTCTGTGTTTATGAGTTTCGTGTCATTGTACATAGAGCGTACATTATGGATAGATGTACCCATATTGTAAACATATTTACGAACAAACCATCCAGATTTTTCTTTACGTTAGCTTATAAATAAGAGCGACGAAGTTGTTAAGCTCGCAATCATTTTATTCATGTCCACATGTGGGCAGTGTTTTACTCATGTCCACTTTCACTTCCACTTTCATCACACTCTCAGGTCTCAAGTCTTAATTCAGCTTAGGCATTTCTGCCTCTCGCAAACTACAAAAAATTGATACGAAGATGGCATGGATAATATACTTTTAAAAAAACAAAAGACCAGAGAAAAGAGTTGGACATTGAAGTATTTGAAGTCAAACTATAGAGAAAAATCACAACGTATCGTGGACTACAAATAATCTTTTTATGACGATTCAAGGCTGAAATCATGTATTTTTATGTCCTCGTAAACATAACGCTCAAGATTTCTTTTCACTCTTACTGAACTAAAACTGTATGTATGTATGCTTAGGTTTTACAACTTTACAATTTTTCAGTCATGTCACAAACATGACATGTTTCAGCCATCACATTCGTGAATGGCTGATGGAATTCTGAATGAAAACCTGCGGGACCGTTTCGCCAGGGCAGGGAGAAAAAAAGTTAACTTACACTGTCCTCCACAGAAGTTCTCGTTTCTGTTATATATCCTGAAACTGCAGATGTTGTACTGTCCATCCAGTGTCACCGTCCAGAACGCCGGTTGGGGGTACCGCATCGTGTGAGAACATGTGGGCGGTGCCTCTTGGAAGTGATGCCCAGTGCCACCATCAACAGCGAAGCTGGAAGAGTAGCTCTTATAATTCGAAGACTGTGTCGTGTTTTGTTTAAACGCCACGTTTCCTGTCATGATAAGCAAGATAACTTGGAAACAATGCCATCAGGCTAAAACATTAAGTTAAATGATTTGGCTTACTGTAAGCCTATGTTTAGAAATACTCTCATATGAATACCCGATTGCTATGGATTGCGTAAAACATGCTGGAGAGTGTAACATGTATATAGATGTACCAGCATTGACAGGATTTAGGTGCTGCTCCTTAATGTCCCCGACGTTTGACCGCTTCCCTTTTTTTATGCCGTTATTTTTCACTAAATGCCATTTACTCATTATTCTGACTAATTCTAGATTTCATTTCAGATTTACTCTCACTCATGAATATATCAGCAATACAGCCTCAGTCACAGTTTACGGACACACCAGATTTCCGAGGGCCACTGGTAAACCAACAGAGCGAAGCCAATGGGAGAATGACGGGCTACATAAAAGGGTCCTCATCGTAGTTAAAGCACATCGATTTCTGCTGTGCCTCTACAGTATTTGTGTACATATACTACTGAAGTGTTTTGTGCGCACACATACACCTAAAGGTGTGACGTAATCCAAAAAAAGAAGAAAGGGGTACACAGATCTGGACGCTTTTGTTAAAGGCGGGAAGAAGTTTTACGAGATCCCTACTCTACTGGAGCTGAATTAAAATGCACAGGCTCACAGGTCAAGGTCATGCTTCTCCAATGACAACGACTCTTCCCACCCCAGTGCCATCAGAGGCCACAGATGGCACTGCGAGGTTGTTCTTTTTTAAAGGATTCAGGAGAGGTAAAGTTTTGGGTACTCTTCATTTAGTATGGTTTAAGTGTTAACATGGACATGCGGGAGTACGACTAGATGTCTTAGCCCTCTTTCATAATAGAGCAATGGTCTTTGTAGATACGGTTTCATTAGATTTCAGCAGTCTGACAGTTAATAAGCTACACGAATGACGCGGACTTTGAAGACTGTCAAAACAACTAGTACTACGGGGCCATTTGGGTGAGAGAGTTGGCTGTTAAGGGGACAACACCTGTGCTTTCGTGCCACGTGTAGGAAGTGCTTAGCACTGGGATTAGGCAATGAGAGGATACTGTAGGAAATGCGGCCCATGTCTAAGCCACTATCGCCTCCCTTCGCGAAAAGAAAAACTTTCACTCACGTATGTATTGTAACATTAAATGCTGATCATTTACTATTACCATATCACAAATACCCCCAATAAGTTCTTTCACAACTATCTTTTGATACGTCTATGCCATCCACCTAGACAATACTCACAATTCTCAAAATCAGTAAAGTTTTACTACAATGCCACTATCATGCTTCAATACAGCTTAGGAAATTGGATGTTTTGATTCAAAAACTGAAACTGACAGATGGGACTGCGTGATATTTTAATGTTTTATGTGGCCTTTTGTCTTTATACTATTACATCGGGGCCTTGTGGTGAATTCTGCTCAATTACTACTGCAGGTGATTTAGTGATAAATCAACAGATCAACAGTGAAATTATGGTCACTCGAGTCAATATATATATCAATTATATCTTAACGGTCGTCCTTTTTGATTAGAGTGGCGTTGACTGACTTTAACTAACTTCAGATTGTCTTATATGCATATGAAAACAGTGAACTGATGAAAACTTCTTGGATAAGTAGATACACAGGATTCATGCCCGGGCCCCACACACACACACACACACCATGTACGTGTATATACATATACACTGTATATCTACTTACGTCTGGAACAAGTAGGTCCATCCCAGCCAGGATTACAGTTTCCAGAACATAATCCTGTGTCTTCGTCACAATCACCCACACAGTTCCGGCATAGTCGCCCGGAAGCTGAAATTCAGATGAAACCAGTACCAACCTTTAGCATGTGTCTGTCTCTGTTTTGTAGCTCATTGCGCATTTTAAGGAAACAGTGGTGCAATTTCGGATATGGTGTGGTCGTGATATTTATATTCTAAGCAATAGTTCTGGAAATAGTGTATATAAGTGGAAAAATTATCAGGACACTGGTGTACATAAAATACACAAATATTCAATCCCACCATCACTCTCAACTGGCTTGCAGATCACAGAGAAAATAGACCTTCCGGGAAGAAGTTTTAAAATATATGTGGCTTACAATATTTGTTACATCTTTTACACCGTGTATGTAATAATTTTTTTTTCGGTATTACTTTAGTCATATCCCCTAACGGTGCCTTGGTTACAGTTACCTTTGCCGTTTATTTGACTACACTACTTTACGTGGCGGTGTTACATAACATGGAAATTACTGTTACATTACACGGTGGGTAGTACATTATTCACTCATTATTACATAACACGATGTAACAAGATCGATACAAATTTTTCCACTTTTCTAGAGTAATGTCCTATTTATACACTACAGTAGATCGTGAAAGGAAAATTATGTCCGTTCCAAGTACATGTATCATATTTTGTTAAATAAATAATGCAAAGTAAAAATGTACCGTTCATGCACAAATACCTGCTCTAGATTTAATGTATTGTCTTACCTACACGCAGTTTCATCGTACTATGGAAAATAAAGCTAAGTCATCATCGTAAGGTCTCACTAACCTTCCATCGGCAAACGATGGAACTGAGCTATGGCCAAGAGAAGACACCAACGATTCAGCGAAGCCATGACACGGTGCTTTCACGTCGTTTCGCTGGTTCATCATGTTTTTTGTTGCACATATAACTCAGTGACAGTTTAGATTGCTTATCTCAAAGTGCTAATAACACCAAAATAACACCAAAGTTGCGCTCACAAAAATCTGAGTTGCAGCAGTTCACCTAATATTTGAAATAATTGGGAACCAGGCGTGTTGTACTCTCATCTAAAGAATTGTCTTACATTCACACGGAGGTAAACACCAACCGTTAGATTCAAGTTGACATAAGTCCCAAAGTATGCTTTATTGACGTTCACGATTTCAATATTCTGTGCAGAGTGTTCTTTTCTTTAACATGTTTTGATTTTCAGTTGTCACACATGCATACTTCCATTAATATCGTGGATTTTAGGTGGGGGTACTTCCGTGTCTGAAAGGGTTATCGCGCTAGTGCTGCCTATTGACCAAGGTACTTCTCACCAATGCGATCGCTGTGAATTCACGTGGAAAGCCAGCCTGGACTGGACTTACAGCGACCACATTGGTCGGAGGCACCGATGACATTACGCTGCACTAGCGTGCTAACCCCCTAGGCCACGGAGTACCCTATTTTTTCGATTATCCTCTGTTGTGTTCGTTTAATATAAACAAATCTGACTTGTGTACACCGTCTAATTAAAGACTACAGCTGTATAATAATAATGTCGCCTGTGTTAAAGCCTCATGTAGAGACAACAAGAGTGAGTACAGTTAAGAGACAACGTTGAATGATTGACAGAATGGTTGTGCTGGTTTAAATAAGAGACTTGCCTGGCTTGAGAATATGTAACAACTAAGTTTACACAGCACTAAAATACTTACCAAGTGTTATTGCCATCAAAAACAGAAGCACTCTGCTGACCTGTTTCCTGTGATCTTTCATTTCTCGTTTCGTCTTCACTGTACAGTTGTCGTGGCAGATTCACTATACATATATATATAAGGATGTAATTTGACACATCAAAGTAATTCTCACAAAATATCAAGTCGTTCTATAAGTGACATCGTGTCTGAGTTTAGACGGTACGTCAGTCTCATCGGTGTTCCACTCCGTGTCAGTATACTGACGTGAATGCTAGCTGAAGGACAAAATCTTAAATATAAAAGTCCAGACACACTGGTCGACTTGCTTTACACTATTACGTACAGTCCTGTCGCCGTACAAACCCTTTTGAATAAGAAAACCTGAGTAACCTACATAGGGGAAAAGTATACATACCTAAATGATATGAAAAGACCCTGCGTGTGTGTCGACCTACAATTATTATATAAGTTTTGTATAGATGTCCTATGACTTAACCACGTGCAATATGCAGAGATGCATTTTCTTGCAAGATTTAAAGTATTTAAATAAATAGTCCGAGACTTCACACCTGGTTGAAAATCAATACATTAAGGGAACACAGTCACAGATGATTTAGTTACGTTATTCATCGGATAATAGGAGTGTCGTGAGAAAGTTTTCAAAAAGAAACAGAAATGAATAGTTTAGCGTAGAAATGATGTTAATAATTCAAGAGAGGCTGTCACTACACTATCCTGTAGTGTTTTTTTTTGTTTGGTTTTTTTTTTTCTTTTCTTTTTTTGCACTCCAGAGAGCTATCACATACTCTGAGACCGCCTAGATGGTTATATTCAGCATTTTGTAAATAGTTATTGTTGCGAGACAACCAAATGGTATAACTTGCATGTACACCATACAGGGCTGTGCTGGTATGGGCTAGCTGTGAGCTGATCGTGTTCAGAAGGCGCAAAGAATGCTGCCTAACAATGTTTTTTTTTTCTATGGAATGCACGTTTCGCCTAACAACAAAGAAGGCCAGAATTGTAGGCTGTAGATTTTATATATACAGCCAGTATAATACAGAAACGTAACAGTATACATACAAAACTCAGCTCATGCTGGCTTCCTCTCCGGCAGTACATGGGAAGGTGTGCCAGCAACCTGCGGATGGTCGTGGGTTTCCCCCGGGGTTGTGCCCGGTTTCCTCCCACATTAATGCTGTCCGCCGTCGTATAAGTGAAATATTACGGCGTAAAACATCAATCAAATAAATCAAATAAATCAATATACATACATGTACAAAAGAAGACCTTTTTGTGTCATACCCCATGAGGTCAAGTGTAGTGGTTATGTGAGGTGATATGGACTATAGCTGATCTGAATCTAGAACGGACAGCTCGTAAAACTCTTTCATGCCCTTAACAAAACGAACCACAGCTGTGCAACAAGTTAGAACCCACCATTTTGATGACTTACATCAGGACAGAGGGCTTCCATAACTGGGGCGATTGTCGTGCTAGTGCAGCAAAATGACCCTTCAGCCTGTCATCGATGCAGCCATTCCGAGTTCTAGTCCAGCAAGTGTAATTTCCTCGCCTCTCTGCAGCAAGTTTTTCTTGCAGTTCTCTCCAGTTTTCTCCAACCACAATGCTGGCCGCAGTGGTGTAAGTGAAATATTGTTAAGTACGGTGTAAAAATCAAACAAACAAAAACACCAGAATGGACCTTGGTTAATTTTAAGTAAAGAAATTTTCACTCTTGGTGGATAATTAAAAGGCACAACCTTAAAAGCTGTGTCTAGAGTAAAGAGAACTTCTCGTCAGAGTATCCAAACGCCTTTCATAAAACCAATGTGAGAATTCAGTCATTTTAATACCGTTAATCCTCCGAGAAAAACATAAAACTTTTGGAAGCAAATAGACGAAAAGTTTCTAGCTTGTGGTGTAGCTTTCGGTGAAGCCACGTGCTTAGTGCAAATTCAGTATGATGAACCGTTGTGAGAAAACGCCTGGAAAACTGACTTGCAACGGGCGAACAGACGTGGTGTAAACCTATAGTCTAATTACACCGTTCAGGTACGTCACATCCCCTCAATTTACTGCATTCTGTTGCACAGGACGTTGTGTGTATGGTTCGTAAAGTTTACACAAAAGATCGCATAAACATACATAGAGAAACAGCCACATGGGCAAAAGGACACACGGATGAACAGGAAAGATGTTATATCCCATATGTCAGTGTAATACTCTGTAAAATAACCAACTCCCAACGCTTTTAATGGGCGATTGACGATAAAACCAGCGTGTTTAATATATAGTTGCATTTGTTTAAACATTAAACATAAGTGTCTGTTCCTGTGTATATGACCTAGCATATAATACTATAATCTCCAAGTGTTTAAAATCTGATACATAAAAATAATTACAAGTTAAAGGTCGAAATTTGCAGTGTAAGTATATCACAATGCTCATCTTGTTTTATGTATAGAGTTTCGTTAAAAAATTATTTTGGTAACAGTTCTGTTGCTTTCATTTGGTGATTTATGTCTTGCTGTATTTTCGGAATATACTGACAGTCGCGCTGATTGGTTGTGATAAAACCTGTCGTGACCTATTCAGTAAGGACCTTTCATCACTATCACGCGGTCTCTAGCTAGTAAAAATTTAAAACATCGTCACATTGCTTACATTTTGACATTGAAAGTTGAAACATTGATATCTTTGTCTAATGATAAGATTCATGAAGTGGATAAAACTTTTAATTCGTACAGCCCAAAAATAAGATATAAAATCGTACTTGAAATTTTAATTTTCATCTAAGCCAGAAATGTCTGTTTGGAATCGGCCCCAGGCCCCTTCCTGCCCTTAGCATACCTTCATATTTGCTGGCGGTTTGTGAATTATAAGGACCGTTACGACGCAATCACACTGTTGTAACTGGCGCATCTGCAGCAACAGAAGTTCGCTACAATGTTCGGAAAAAAGGGTCAAAACTACCCCAAAAACTAGGATCAGACGTGAGACTAATGTTCAGGTATAGACATAACCAACTCCAAATATTAGGGTCACTTAACAGACCCGATAATTTAGGGTAAGCTGACCCTAAAATTTGGGGTCACGAGACCCTGAAATTAACCAACTTCACTAATACGGGTCGAATAATCCTAAAATCTAGGGTTATTAGACCGCATTAAATATTATATCAATTATATGGGACAGTGTGACCCTAAAAACTGGGGTCAATATCACTCTATGGGTTGTGCAAAAATAAATAGCTTAAATGAAATCTAAATGTACGGTCCCGATCAAGAATAAATAGGAGAATGCAAACCTTTCATAATAGCCTTCATCATATCAATTTCGCAGTAGTTTGCAAAGTTTTGTCGATCATTAAACTGACAGTAGAGAGGCTCTGCCTACCAAATCCCGTCATATATACATGATAGTGGTTCTGTGTGATTATCCTGGTTGATTATCCTCGTCCTAACGCAGGGGGTAAGGATTCAACAGCACTCCAATAACTGTAGCACCGCGTGGAGGTGAGTATGTAGCGTATACAACATGTCATGATGCCTCAATTAAACAGATGGCACATGCTCCGAGTAGGTCAGGATTAAAATGCACTGTTAAACCCAAGTTTGAAAATCAGTACAAAATACCAACAAAACCAGTTTTGTTGTAATGAAGCACCTGTATTATAAAAAAACAGTCAGACACATCCCATTATTATATTATGTTTGTCCTGGTTAGAAACACAAGCATGAATGCCTGTATGTATGTAATACACATGCTCAGAGACAAAAGACATGCACGCGATACATAAAATGACACGTAAAAAGTGAAAGTAATCCAGATAAACAGTAATTCAATGCTATAAAATATCACACGGTGTCATTTGGAGAGCACAGGATGTCAAGCTATTTTGGAATGAAACTGACTCCTGTATTATAGACATCACAGTCAAAGATATCAGAAAACTCATAATTTACAAGTGTACAAGCCCTGGTGGGACGTACACAAGCATGTACTGGAACAGGCAGGGAAACAGGACATATAAAAATAGTGGACAGTAAAGAAAAACAACGAAACGAGATAAAACCGGTAAACCCAAGAAGAATACAGTGTTTATTTGCTATGAACTGGAAACAAGTGACCAGCACTGGAAAGACTAAAAGTGCACAGTATTAAAAAAAAACACACAAAAAAACAAAATACAAAGGCATTATGGATTTAATATCCTCAACAGGCACACTGCTCTCATATGAGGCTTCCTTGGTTGTGTTGCCAGTCTCGCCATCTGGATGAATTCCAAGGCTGTTGAGAGAACAGCTAGATATTCTGCATCCAGTGAATAGAATATTGTCGACAGTCCATAAACAACAGCCTTTGACACAGAAGAACAGCTGCATACTGCGACCTTGTCTGCATATAGCACAATCTTCTGCCTGTCCTTGGCTGTTCCCAAGATCTGGATAAAGGGCTGATGCCTATCTGGGACTGCATTAATGACATCTTCTGACGTCTGCCCGTTCGAACAAGTGCCCAAGATGTTTTTGTGTGGATAGATGATGTTCTTTGCTGTTGTTGGCAGCAGGCATGCCAATCTGGCCAGAGCTCCTATTACATTCTAATCTAGAAAGAAGGAAAAAGACTTTTTTCTTTTATTTCTTTCTCATTTTGTGATAAAACTTTTCATTTGAAGGCTTTGAGAAACTGCAACAAAGAAACAGTTTTAATAAAGTTTTTACTTCACATTCTTGGAGTTTATTGTGAGGACGGCTTCATCATCTATTTACTGTTTTTATTTCATTATAAAGCACACATGCAGATCACAACACAAGCAAGACACACACTTCAGGTTTAAACACGTTCATGGAAATTTTATATTGCTCATAATAATCAAACTCAATATCATCTTCCTCGATGTGTGCAATGTCTGTTGTCAACTGTCCAAAGGCATGGGTGCGTGGAAATGCAGGACACCTTATTCCTCATCTCCACCATCAATTTTGAAAGCAGATTCCTCGGTTTTGAGTTAAATTCTGCGTGTGTGCAGATTCTGTAGAATTCTTTCAGCATCTGTAAAGAAAATTGTACACCTTAGAAACTCTGAACAGAACAGTCACAAACCATGAGTTCCATATATCATGATCATGGGACAATGGGCAGACAGCCTCTCTTAAATGGGATTTTATAAACTGGACAATCGGCTTAACACAACAATGCACATTGATAGACATAAATATAATCTGATTTTCTTAAATGAAAAAAAAGAAAAAACACAATAAAAGTGTACACTATCGGTAAAAGAAACCACTGCTTAAGGTGTGAGTTCTAAGAGGTGTAGGGACTAGTGTGTTCCACCTTCCATGATGGCCATTCCTTGAATACGTTTTGGACTTCTGGAATCACAAAATGGCGTCTTAGTTATAAATTGATCTCTGTTTCATCATGCAGGAATCGGATGTTTTTGGCCCTTGCTGGCTTCTGACATTCTCTGAGTATGACCAATATCAATCAGAGCTGAGCAGTTTTTATGAAATACATTACTGACTTAAAAAATGCTGTTTATGTGTGACTGCATGCATAGTCTTAGCTATCGACACGTCCGAAAGTTATCTGGGATTGGCTACATTGAAATACTGCCAGAAATGATGGACTAAGTAGGTCCAACAGCATGGGACCTGCTGAAAACATGACTAAAAGTGACAGTTTAAATGGGAGAGCCGTTTATTTTGTCATTGTTCAACATAATAGTGGCACAACGTAAACACATAAGCTCAGTAAAATCCTCAATTCGGCAGTCATAAAGACTAGGGTTGTACCCATTTTACCGATGTTCATAGTGAAAGTGCTTCAATGAATTAACGTGACTCTACCAACTGACAGCACAATTGTTTCTACCCCTTTTTGCACTCAGTGTAAACATCAGGAAAAGGAATTGTTAAAAAAGAAAATCAAGGCTATGACACGTGACAGATAGGATGAGGTCCATTCACTGAAAAATTCTTTTTCACAATCATCACCTGAGAAGCGGAGAGGAAATCAGCATGACTTCGACTTGATCTCAGGGCGAACACATTGGTGGGAGGCTGATAGGTCATTGCGCTGCCATAGCGCGCCAACAGACTGGGCCACGATGCCCCCCTTTATCTTTGTAAATTATTGACGGACTTTTCTTTCTTTAAAATCAAAGGATATGTAATATAAAACTAATAAAACTAAATAAAACTAATCAAAATTTTGGGCGTTTATAATCAGTTGTGCACACCAGTTGTTCATACATTATACATTATATTTTGGTGATTTCAGCAACCCCGTCATTTAGTATTTAAAGCCTGACGACATTTATGATAAGATATAATTCAGATATTTTTAAATGTGTACAATAATTGAAAGTGTTTAAATGTGTATTTTTTGTCCACATACTGATGTGCTTAACTAACTGTTTAAATGACGGTCATTCCGTTTTAATCATTCTCATCCCCAAGAAAATACAGCTCTTTAGCTCTAAAACCGTCCTGCTACGCTAGGGTTATGATATTGCCGGTATGGGGGTAAACCATATTAATTTAATTATTTAATACAATTAATATTAATTATATGATTCACTGAATATAATGAATAGCGAGTTGTATGTTGAAACCTACAAGTGTCACATGTCACACCAGAATATCCCGCCTTGCATCTGGGTGTCCTGTCAGGATAATGGCCGACTCTAGTGTCACAGACTGACTTTCCCTCAATGCAGGCCCACATTTCATCTCACAGTTTAATCCATTCGTCCGCGGGTTACACTCTGAATTAAATGAAAAGCATTTCAGTCTGAAATATTCCAAGTTAAAAAACCCAAAGGATTTGTGATTTAATAAAACCCATTCTACAATCCACATATAAGTTTGAGAATAATCTACAGGCCAATGAAAGCAAAATTACAGACAATATACGAGAAGATGAATTGTATTAGAAAACAACAAAGCGCTTTGTAATGTCTCGGGCTTTTGTCAAACATAACTGCAAGTTGTCCTGACTGAACTGATGTCTTCGAATATGAAAAGCAAGTAAGGATGAGGAGTACATTAGTTAATGAAGCTTGGCATGGAAAAGTGATTAAGTGATATCAAAACATGGCTTCTATATTTCTCCCTCCTTCAAGTTGGTATGTATATGCCGGTTAATGTAAATGAGACGAGACGATACAGCTAAATTTGGCTCATGGATAAAACCAAATGAGTGATCTACCTTAGTTGTCAAATTAACGGCTGACCGCAAGGCCGAACTGGGTCATCTGTCAAATTCATGGTTTATGTAAATGGCCACACCATACCCTCGTGCTAGATTGTCTTTACGTGTAAGCATTGTGGATATTTGTACTTTTGCAGTCAACATAAAATCAGAAGCATTTATTTAACAAAAAAAACCTCACTACCGCGGCAATTCTTGATAAGCTGCCAATTATTGTTTTCAACATCAGTGTCTGTCAAAAAGTTCTTGTAAAACTAAACACATAGCCATCTTTTTAGTGGTAAATGAAGTCATGCCCTCAAATTATCTTTCGTACAGAAGTTAGAAGTATCGAGAATATTAAAAAGTAAAAAATGCAGGAAAATGTTACTTTGAACTGATTTGATGCACCAACTATGGACCAAATCCCCGCCATGCCGCCTTACTGCCTTTCATGATTTGGTTATAACTGGAGACAAACGTTAGAAACCCACATTTGTCACATTACGGAGGCAAGTATCCGAACAGTGCCCGGATGTTGTATTACAGACCAGTGGTCCGTCAGCACAGTCCCCACATTTCCTCCGGCAGAACACACCGGTACACGCAGAGTTCAATAGTAGAGACAAGTTTTGATATAAACATCTAAAAGGATACCCTCCAAAACTTCTCGTGTACGGTACGTGTTGTATACGTACGCAGTTTCTTTCAACAAACATGGCTGTCCACATTGTTTTGTGTGCCGTAGAACACATGTTACATATTCAATATTCAGTGTTACACGCACAAAAACTGTCCATGAGCAGTTTTGTACACAAATGTATTCAAGCAGTACTTCTTTGCGCTCTTAAACAAGAAAACAGGAATATAATAAGCTGGAGTATGTCTTGTCAAGTCAATTTCCACCGTCCATTTGATTTCATCCAAAGTACAGAAAATTTCTAGAAAAGCCTACAAACAATGTTTATAGATATAGACGTGAACAATTTCCTTCCGGGAAATAACACAGATAGCCAGCAGATTCCCACTGTGTTTCCCTTTTAATTGCTCTCGAATTAACGTCGACGTTGATTTGTGTCACATTTTGGAGGCAAGTATTCCGGCATGCACCTGGGTGTTCTCTGTGGACAGTGCCCGGAACTTGTGTCCCAGTCAGATGGTCCATCAGCACAATTCCCAAATCTCTTCTCACAGTCTGGCGCGTACGTACTATTGGGACATTGGCACACACTAATATAAACAGTCAATGACAGGTAAAGAAGGCCTACAGAGAGAACGCCTTACGATGCGTCCATGACCAAGTCAAGAAAACATACATATAAATTTAACAAACACGGTGAACAAGAAATGACGTACAGGCAAGTTGACAATATGATGTATTGCGTGACCTGCGGAGACCGACAACTGGCCAGGTTAAGGTTTTTAGCAGTTTTTCCGTTTACACAATGCTAAATCCATACAAGTGCATGTAGCATTGTGTAAGATCATTTACACCCTCCTAGGCTATAGACTGATCACAGAACGACACGTCCGCGTTTGTCTATATGGTGATAGACACAGTCCACCCAGGATAACAAGGTCACTACCAACAGGTCTATCATTTTATCTCAATACCAAAAATACCTTGAAGAAAAGTTCCATTTTGTGACTAGCAGATGACAACCTAGGAACTGAACCATAACTGACCAGAATGTTTCATCATTAAAATTTAAAACTTAGACATGAAACAATGACAATATGGTTAGGTCTAACCAAAAGCGGATAAAATCACATACTTATACAGATATGAAAACATAATGAAACAGTAAAGTACTAGTCAATGAATTCTAATTTGATAGTAATGATCACTTGTGGACAGAGTAGGTTCTGTATTTTGTCTTCAGTCTCATCATCTTCAGCAGGTCCCTTGTCTCTCTCTCTCTCTCCCTATGTCTCTCCCTCTCTCCCTCTGTCTCTTCCCCTGTCGTCTCTCTCTGTGATATTTTATTTTGTTATCCGTCCTTGTGTACCGTATTAATTGTTAAATGTGCATATTATTGATTTGAAATACATGTAATCGTTTCCATGCCAATAATTATAACCGGTTCTTATTTAACCTGTTTTTATAGGTTACAGTTCGGGAGACTTACCAAAAATCTGTTCTTCACACAGTGTAAGAGGTTTTGAATTGCTGATCATAATCCTCACGGTGTCCCCTAATAAAGGACCATTACAAACTCCGTCGATGGTAGCCCGGGACCATCTGGGCTGTGGTGTTGTCCTGGTAACAGACTTTGTAACTCTGGGAGGAGTTACCCACAGACAGCTTGAAACCGTTAAATCGCCCACCAACTGGGATATACCTGAATAAAAGGAATCACCGAATTACTTTGCGGCGCTAGCTGGATATTTTTATTTCACATATTTATTCTATACTAATTTTTATTTGGTATCTTGTTGGTATCAGAAGGCCGTTTTTTGAATTCACACAAACACATTCTTATAATAAACACTAAACTAAGGGAAGTCCTTAACACCGGTAAGGAGGATTAGATTTGTGTACGAATTCAACTTGTTAACGACACAAATGGATAACAAGGATTCCGGTGAAGCATAACGTAAACTGTAGTCCAATGAGTATCCATGAAGATTTAAAAAAAAACATCATTAGATATTTTTTTAGACTTTTTCTTAAAAACATTACGCAACAAGCTCACATAATTCTGAGAAGACGCCAACATTTTACCCACCCGATACTGGCTGAAAGACGTGAATCGGTCCCATCGCCCCTCGCGTTAAATTGTCTAGCAGGGTGCCGCCAAAATCTGCAGTCGGTGGCACGCTGCAAGCTCTTCGGTTTTTTCTGTGCAATGACAAAACAAGGGGCTGCAGCAAACCATGCGTAATCGAGTTTTATGCGCATCCATATAATGAGTAGCGTTATGTTCATTCAAGATACAGAATGATGATGATTTCAAGGCCCGATTTATGTTCTATCCGCTAATCGAGCTTTACACAAACCTGCATTCTGAGTGATAAAAACTATTTTCACAGTTACGTCCCCTTCTACATGCAGCTATTTATTTTTCGCGAATAAGTGTATGTTATTTCCTACCTTAACATGTGTTGCCTCATAACTTTAAAATGAGAAAAAGTAAAAAAAATTGATGATAATTTTTAATCTACAAAGTCTACTTTTTTATCACAAGTTACCCATACTTTTTGGGTCTTCCTCTTAGAAAGTAAGCACGTGTTTTTTCTGTCCAAAAGTTCATTTATCTATTTATTTCATTGGTGTTTTACCCCGCATTCAAGAATATTTCACTCATGAATTTTAAGAAACAAGCCCAATTTAAGCTCATGTACTTTTCTTAAAAATTGTGGATGTTGCTGAGTAGAAGTACGTGCGAATTTATTGTTGAAGAATTTTGGCCTGAGGGAGGAAAGCTGGTAAAGTTTCCAACAAACGATAGTCTGATATCTGAGAAAACTTACATCCCAGCATTAAAAGCACAGGTGGAATTGTTTTTTCCATGAATCACCAGATTGCCGAAGTTTCTAAAACACTTCATTTGATAATTATAAATCATTACTCATAATTTTGTTTCATAATGATCCTGCAAACTCCTAGGGTCAAAAAAGAAAAAAAACTTTCGGGTGTTGTTTGACTTCGGGTTTTATTCAACTGGAATCCTGGAACCTGTACTAGAAGTATCCAAGCCTTTGTAATAAATATGACGTTTTATTAAAACATAATCAAAAATTCTTTGCACAGTGCAATTTTCCATAACGTGTGGAAATCGGGTAGAGCCACTGGAAGCTCACCTCCTTCCCCAGGTTGCTGGCAGATCCTTCCATGTACGGGTGATGAGGCAGTCATGTAGTCTAAGCTTTTATTCAACTCACAGAAACAGCCTTGACGAGAGGCTACTGAATCAATGTGCTGCGCTAACCCCTCGACGACGAAGGCCCCCATGACATGTTTGACATACAGTTATTGCTGTATAAAATTATATATAAAACAACAGCGAACATTTCAGCGTACCTAAATATCTTCGTACATGGCGTAAAGCAGGAGTTGAATTCTAGTCTGCCTCCTCATTGGTCAATGGCTAAAGGCTTTCGGGATGGATGGCCGCTCGACCAGGTCGATTTCTTCAGAAACTCAAGAAGATTAAAAGGTAACTTAAACGGTACGCGACACAGGTCTCCAGCTCTGTTTTATATCGTGAGCCTGTAGATGTTGTACTGTGCATCCAGTGTCACCGTCTAGTTCGCCTTTTGTAGTCCCGCACGGGAGTGCCTGGATGGTGAGCTGAAGAGACGATGTCCACTGAGACCATTAACGGCGAGGCTGGGACCGAAGCCCGACCATTGTGAATACTGTGTCGCGCTTTGTTGAAATGCCACATTTCCTGTCATCGTAACCACACTAATTTGAGCATTAAGGCTAAAGGCTGAAGTTCCTGATTATTTTTATCAAACAATATCATCTCATGAAGCGGGTTAAAATGTGGAATCACCATATAACACAAGTTAGATATACAAACAAGCGGTATAGTGATATATATATTCTTTCCATGTTAACACCAGAAGATGTCGCCACCGTTCAGGTCCCAAAACATGTGCAGGCACCTTTCGTTAAAATCGGCCATTACAGTGTATTTGATTCGAATTTTACTACGTTCAGCTCAGTGAACTTGTCTGTAGCTGACAGAAAGTATACATAAGCAGCAGGGCAATGACATGATAAAACATGTGACCTAAATTAAAAGAAAAAATACCCTGTTAAATTTTAAAAAATTCATTCCTGTATTTTTACTTTAAATCCTAAACTTTTAATATTTTTAAGTTGTGGGAGCACAAGTAAGTATCTTTGCTTCATTTTTTGGCCGAAACTGTTTTCTGGTGATCATCATCTATCAGCACGCACTCCAAGAGTTAATGAGCCACACCAATGGCGTGGATTGTCAACAGTGTCAGAACAACTTGTACCGAGACACTCTCCACTCACTCCACAAGGTTTTGCTAAGGTAGGGAATGGCCAATGGGGATAGAATTGGTCAATTTTGCTCAGAGAATTAGATGTAGATGCTTTAACTTCATTATAATAGAAAGTCACCGATGATGTTGATTCACATATTATTATATAGGGTGGTACACATGTCGGAGAGAAAATTGTGTCGCTACTTTTTGATGACGATTGTTTACATTCAGTTTATACCGCTGGAAACTAAGTGATAAGGATATTATTAAATTTTGTAAACATGAACCCTGAAACTTGACGAGATACACATCACGACATCGTTGCTCTGGCTTCGGCGATTCGTCGCAATTAATTTCAGACTGTTTAATACAGAAATAAACGCAATGGACGGATGAACATTACCTAGACACCTAACCATACTTGTGAGAGGTCACACACCATACATGTGTGCATACACAATATTACGTGTTACTTACGCCGGGAACAAGTAGGGCCATCCCCGCCATCAATACAGCCTCCAGAACACAATCCTGTTTCTTCAGCACATCCATTCCGACAGTTCTTGCATAGCTGCCACAAACTGAAATTCAAATGCAGCCTGCGTCAATTTTCAGCATACACAGTCTGACTCTTGCTAGTTCATCACACAAACATTTGACCCCTTTCATCCTCGGTGGAGAGTTCTTGTTTAGCTTTTAGGCAATATACCTGAAAATCTTTATACCTGTACATATAAGGTTAAGATATTAAAATTTTTAAATCACAAAAACCGACGACCATTCTAAGGTTGCTGGCATTCCAAACCAAAAGTAAGCTGTCCTCATAAAAGGCTTGAATTTAGTGCATGATATGTAAATATTCTCACTCTCAAGAGGCCTGTCATCAATGCGAAACAACTAGTGAAAGGAAAATTCTGCCCGTTCCAAGAACGTGTGTTATCTTATGTTAAATAAGAATACTAAAAAATCGAAAAAGAAATAAAAAAGGGTAATGAAAAATAAAAACAAAGAGGCTAGATTTCCGGATTTCTTTTCATTACAACAGTCAGGGCCCCTCTGGTTTTATTCTTTGTGCTGCAGTCTTTCCTTCATTTACGCTTTAAATGTCTAAGCATCCTCTATGAATCTACAAGCAAACATTCCAGTTGTAATGTACTGTTTTCCCACACTCATTTTAGCAGTGGTGTTATATAATGTTAATTTTGTCATTAATCTTTGTACACGTACCTTTAGCAATGTGGCTGCTAAAAATAGACGATGTTCTTTTACGGCGCATTGCTCGTGTAGCTACGATATGATCTGTGAAAATGCAATGCAGCCAGATTGTGGGCACATTTCACTCTAAAATTACACTTTAGTGTTACGATCTAGACAAGACAAAATATTCGGGGATGTGGTGGAAGACATCCAGTCACCGAGATGGGACTGATCGTCTGTACTTTGTAAATATCGATGGAGATGTAAATGCAATCCTATAGTCGCTTTGCTCATGGTAAGTTCTGAAACTGAATCCACAAAGTACACAAATCTGGAACTCTATAAATGGTTAAAATGACAACATTCCGCCACAGTGATTTGGAAGGGGCATTTGTCCATATGCAAGATAAGCGTAGTGATACAGGTCTACAACACGATGCTAACAGATATCTCAAAAGCCGTTGCCTATGTTGGGTTTTTTTTCATTGGGCTGTGTTTGGACTTACATCGATGGCATTGGTGAAAGGCACCTGGGTTATTACCCTGCGCCAGTGCGCTAACGCCCTCGGTCACGAAAGCACAAGCCTCATTTTGATGTCACAGACACTTTTATGCACGAGGATTAATAATCTGAGATGGCTATTACGTGAATAACTGTGGCTACATTTATCAGTGATCTTATATTATGTTTTTTAATATAAACAAATCTGCCCTGTGCACATCACGAAAGGAAAAGCTAGAATGGATATTTACACGACCTGTTTCAATATCTGCTAATCCACACCTGGAATAGCTGAGAGATAAAGAAGAGCTTAGCTGGACGCGAAAAATAAATCACAGTTTGGCGTTTTCATGTCGTGTGTTAGGCATGGAGGTCCGGAGAGGCAGAACACTAAGTATACTCAAGTTTGAGTAAAAAATATTAATGTCATTTTCTTACACCCCAATGAATTTCTGTTAAAGGAAACAATATTGTCACTTCTATTAAAACCTCGGGTAGGGACAACGAGAGTGAGTGCAGTTAAAAACACCTCTGCGAGAATAGTTGACAGAATGGTTGTGCTGGTTTTTTTTATTTCACCGATAATTTTCATAAATACCAGACTTACCTGGCGTGCGTTTCCAACAATGAAAGCTGTGGGAAATATACAACGAATGCGTCTACACTGCTGTAAAATACTTACCAAATGTTATTCCCATCATAAAGAGAAGAACTATGTTGATCTGATTCATGTGATCTTCCATGTCTTCTCTCTCTACAGTTGAGGGGACAGATTACATGGCGGAACTCTGCTACTCTTTACATCCTGTTGTAGTTGGCCACATAGAAGAAATTTTTTCAAGATATGCGGCCTTTCTAGAAGCGATTTTGTGTCTGAATTTAGCTGGTATATCAGTGTCCTCGTTGTTCTACTCTGTGTCAGTATACCATGGGTAATGTTGGCTGAGGCACAACCTACAGGGCACAATGGACCTCTGACTCACTGATAGTAGGCCCTGTCTTCTTTATACCCCTTGTTATTCGAGTCAGGGATATCTGGTTTAGCCACAAACCCGAACATCGCAGGGGCAAATTCTGAAATACAAGTCCTGACACAAACTGATCGAGTTCTTTTACACAATCATGCATACTTTTATTCTCGTGGAAATGCTATTAAGAAAAAAGCATACAGACGTAAATGGTATGAAGAGTTCCTCTCTTGTGTCTTGACCTACATTTATTGTATACACCTCCCGTATCCTAACTAGGTGCGATATCACTGATCTGTCACTGTTCTGACGTCTTCCTGCAACTAACCATTAGTCACGTCATGGTGACAACATATTTGATAAGTGAAAAACATATGTTGCAATTATATTGGGGTCTTTTGAAACAATCTTGGCAGAATCAGTGATCCTTCGGAGTTTCGATTTGTTTTCTGACTAATACTGTCTCAGTGACTGTCTTGTAAGTATGGTGTGACTTTTTTTTATCATAGATTAATCTCAGCGTAAATCATCGGCAAGGACGAGATTTATTTATTTATTCATTTGATTGGTGTTATACGCCATACTTAAGAATATTTCACTTATACGATGGCAGCCAGCACGATGGTGGGAGGAAACCGGACAGAGCCCGGCGGAAAGCCACGACCACCACTGTTGCCGGCAGACCTTCCCACGTACGGCCGTAGAGGAAGTCAGCATGAACTGGACTTGAACTCACAGCGACCACATTGGTGAGATACTTTCTGGGTCAAATGCGCTGCGCTAATGCGCTAACCGACTGAGCCAAGGTTGAGAAATTAGGAAGTTCGCTCACTGCCCATCTCTCACAGTTTATGGAGCCTTGGTGACAACTGGACGTCAACGCCGCTCGTGTTACATGTGTGCCCTGTTCAACGGTCATTGACGACCACTTGCCTTCCACCAAAGTACCACGCATATCTGCAGATCACGTGTGGGGAAATTCGTGAATAACTTGCCAAGAAGTCGGTGGTTAAGCCGTATCCCTTAGGTTCCATTACTCATCATAACAGTGAAAAATCTTACGTCTGATGATAAACACCAGCACAAAATAAAGCGATAAAAAGTGTTAAATTAAACGCCGTCGTATAAGTGAAATATTCTTGAGTACGGCGTAAAACACCAATCAAATAAATAAATAAAATAAAATTACAGCAAGTATCACCATAAAGAGAACCGAGATCTATTCGCATAAAAGTCTTCATTTTATCAGATTTTAGGAGAGAATGTTTCATTTCTATGACCCACTTTATAGATAATACTACTACCCTTTCAAAGCGTGTGTGCAACAAATAAGTACTTCGAGACTTCACACCTGTTGGACAATCAATACGTTAATTGAGCACAGTCACACCTGATGAAGTTGCGTTATTCAAAGATAATAGCAGGATCGTGGGAAAGTTTACAAACAGAAGCGGAAAAAACCCAGAGTAGTGTAAGAATGCATGGTTAGCATGCTGCAGCTCACAGCTTGTTGCGTACCCCTGTGACTTGTAAACAAAACAAGCCAACCTAGTTTAAGTTTGTAGGCATATTTTTTCTCTGGATCCCAGAGAGCTATCACCAATTCTGACACATACGAGATGGTTGCATTCAGCATTTTGTGAAGAATTTTTTTTTTCATTCAGTGCAAGTTTCGCCTGAACTTACATAGCAAAGGTGAGATGGGCCAGTATAGTACAGAAACTTAACAATATACATATATATACAAAGGAAGCCTTTTTGTGATATATCCCACGGGGTAACGTGCGGTGCTGGTATGGAGGTATCAGGTGATGCGAATCTAGATCTTAAATGACTTACAGTACGAGTTTCGTTAAAGACGTACATAGACTACTATCGTTTTCCGTTGTACTCCCTTCCGTTTCGCTCTGTTTTCGTTCACCGTTTGTCTTAAACCGTTTACGGTCCGTTTCGTTTCTTTCCGTTTGCGGTCAGTTTCTAACGGTTATTTTGGTGTTCAAACCGTTTCTTTTCGTTGCGTTCAGTTTGTTTAATCGCTTTCATTTTATTGCACTGCCATACCATATATCACCGCGGAGGACACGGGATAAATTCCTCCGTAACACATGGCCGCTAGTCGCTATACGTACACACGGGCAGGTTGAATAAAAACTGGCTGTTGACACGCACAGTGAAATACCGAACTCAGTTTTATTATATGGCAATATGGGCCTGTCTGAGACAGAGCCGCCTGCCCACGTGTTGTACACTCTTTCCTTGTGTTTCTCTAAAATTGCTCTCACAATTCTGCTTTAATGAGCTGTAACGTAATTTTAACCACGCGTTTTAAGTTTATGAAAAACTGCAAAATCATAGTTTCAATTTTAAACTGTGATTTTATCTGCGCGAAAACGTGTTTATATTTTGCTACGCGCTAGGAACGTATAAGCACATGTAGCTAAGTTTTTCTAACCAAAGGAAGTTGGCTTGCGTAGGTATGATGATGAACAGTTTTTTCACATTGAACTCATCAGAATGTGCTTGTGCCAACTCCAGTGATGAACAGAATGCTTACTCTTATAATGTGTTTACAGTTTATATTAGCCAAATTTACACACCATTTAGAAATTAATCCTAGATCGTAGTTCACCATTAATGTACTAATAATGTATTGTTATTTATAATTAATCATAACAAAGGACCCCTTTGTACATGTCCATCGTCACCTCTGTAGTTTGTTTCAAACACAAAGAATGCATCTTATAGTGTACAATACCATTATATGACAACTGGACTTATTAGCTCGCCTGCACTTAGTACAGACGTAGCTTATGCCGTACACTGAGCGTCAGCGTACGCGTCTAATAAGAGGGAAAGCAATGTTAAATAAAATGTTAGGGGTGGTATCTTAAGAAATATTGCATGCATTGAGCTCAGGGTTTGCACAAATATAGAGCACAGCAACACGAGGGGGGTATTTCATCGTTGATTCCGTGTGCGCATATTAAGTACCGTAAATGACCGAATTCATGATTTAGTTTACAGTGTATTAAAATCTCTGTTACACAAAATGTTAGGAGTGATATCTTAAAAAAATACTGCATGTGTTGAGATCAGGATTTGCACACATGTAGAGCAATGTAACACGGCGGAAGGGGGGGGGGTGCATTTCACTGTTGATTCCGTGTGTTCATATTAAATACCTTAAATTACCTAATTCCTGACTTAGTGTACCGTGTGTTAAAGTCTGTGTTGAACAAAATGTTAGGAATGGTATCTTAAGAAATACTGAATGCATGCAACTCAGGGTTTGCACACATGTAGAACATAATGACAAGAAAGGGGTATTACATGATTGGTTCTGTGAGTGTATACTAAATACCGTAAATTACCAAATTCTTCACTTAGTGTACCGCATATTAGAATCTATCCCCTATACGCGAGCTCTTTGGTAGCCTTGCTAACACATCTAAGTTTAGGTGAGAATTCTGCGATAAAATAAACATATCGTTTTGTCCAAGATATAAATTTTACTCTGAAGTTTTTGTTCTCAAATCTCCGACCACAACTGCTGGTGGTAGCTCAAGCCTGTTTAGGTGCCATATAAAGCTGAGACAGTGGGCTACAATTTGCTACAAGTCTTATCTATCCAGCTTTATAAGTTGTCATTCTGCCGGGCATTTTTCGCAAACGGCAGATATTCGGTATTAAATTGAACCATGAATTTTACAGACACGAGACATGCACCATTGCGCAAATAACGTATAGCGCGGCCTTTAGTACTAAGTTTTCGCCCCAAAAAATTTCTGCCATTTACAAAGTTTTCTCCTATTCTCTGCAAAATGTTGAAACTTCCCTTAAAAGTATTCACCTGGTTAGATTTAGGACAAAAAGTAGTAGTAGGTCTCCATACCCACTAATAGAATATACATTTCAGCACAATCGGTTCAGTGGTGTTCCACAAGTAGATTTGACAAGTAAATAGTCGTCAAGGCACGGGACGAGTCAAAACTCCCAAAAGTATCAGAATTTTCTCATCTTTGTAATACAAGGTCTGTGAAGGACAACACAGGTAAGGGCTACGATCAATGTTACTGCACGGTAAGATATTAAGAGAAGGTATTCTGTGTCGAGGTAGGTCGAGATACATGTACCCTCAATTTGGGAAATCAAACTTCTTCAAAACCGCTGCTGTAAAATCTGCAAGTTTAAGCAGTTAGCGCTTTTCCTTGTATTAAGGGTAATTATTGTAATACTCGCTTGTTTTCATGGCTTTTCATGGTATCAACATTTGATAATAAGCTTATTATAAGTGAAACATTCTTGTGTACGGCGTAAAACACCAATCAAATCAATAAATTGATAATATGTGCTAAGTCAATATTTGAAGCTACAAGAACAGGCTATGTATGGATATCCCATTTTTCATATTGTTATACATTGTTATCTGTTGTCAAAAATATTATTGTCGTTAGTTTGAATGAAGAGTACGCACACAACTGGCGCTGAATGCAAGCAAGACACCCCTCTCCCCCGAAAGCCAAAAAATATGTAACACTTTTCAAGGGATAATCGAAACAGAAAAAAATGTCTACCGTTTTTAACACATGCATACCTTTTGGGATTCACAAGATTTAAAACACCCAACAATAACGTTTCAATAGACACCGGAAATAGGCAAAATATACTGAACTGCACGAGAATCACAATTCAAAGTCACCAAACTATAATCCAGATTTCAAGACAAAATCAACGTATATTTCGTCTACTGTTGTTTTAAGTTGAGTGCTGAGATGCTGCTGACATTATAGTACATGACTTCACCACAGTCCTTCAAATGGTGATAATCAATAGTGGTCCAGTTAGTTGGCGGACTGGCGCATCGCATTGACTCTGGAGGATCTGCAAGCAACCTCTGGATGGTCGTGGGTTTCCCCCAGGTTCTTCTCGGTCTCTTCCAACCACAATGCTTGCCGATATAGTTTGGATCGTCTCACATTTATTAAAAGCTACGCCTCTTCCTTCTGTGCAGTGCGCGTATCTGTGCACGCCACTCGTTGGAATTTCTTCAGTAAGTTGGTGGTTTCCACGACTTCGGTTTCCTCTGCCCAGGGAAAACCAACCGACATCGAAGAAGTGCAAAATGTTTTAGAAAGCGGCTATCAACAAGCAATCAATTATGTGCTCATCTTGTCGATAAGCAGTGTAATCGTATTTTGCCTCCGCCGGAATATTGGACAAGACGCTTAAGTAGGTCAGTAAATGGCGTTGATGCAGACTTTCCTCACCATAACAGATGCTAGATCCACGTGCAAGGCATGTGACCCAGAAATTTGTTTATACGCAAACGACGCTCTTGCGATACATATTGAACCTTCATATACAGTATATATTGCTTATTGTTTAACGCCCTACTCAAGAATATTTCACTTATACGAAGGCGGTGTCTCCTTGGTGCCTCACCGAGACGACTTGCCGAAGACACCCAACAAGCCCCCTCACCCAGTCACATTATATTGACACCGGGCCGACCAGTCCACCCTCTATCCTCTTATTGCTGAGCGCCTAGCGAGGAAGCAGAATGCTAAATTTTTTTATAAAGTCTTTGGTATGACCCGACCCAGGTTTGAACCCAGATCTCCCTGTCCGAAAGCGGACGCCCAACCAATCCGGGCGGGCCCCTACATACAGAGAATCGATATACATAAGCTTTGTCCACACAGAAACCAACCTCTCCGTACATATTGGCGATTTATACACAGTATCCACATATGTAAGCATAGTATATTATAATATATAATCCAGGCTACTCCATACAATTTGTCCAATTTGTCATACAAAGTATCCACAGAGATAAGCATTATCCACACACAAACCATCCTCTCTCGGCATACACTGGCCATTTATACACAGCATCCATATATAGGAGTATAGTAGAGATAAGGAATAAGTCAGACACCAAGGAAACCCATTGTTCTCCAAATTTCCCAAGCGAGCTCTTGCTTAAAGTTAAGAAGAAGAAAAAAAGCGTTCTCCATTTATACACCAACGGTGACAAAATACTTGCAGAAACAAGAAAACTGAAAATATTCGGTGGGCCTTATTACCCTCAGGCGTTTCACAATACCAATAGAGAGGTGCTTGATAAGAATTACTGGCACCAAAAAATAAAAGAAAAAAAGAGCACGTGGCGTCTATCTATAGCATAGTCCTACCATTTAGAAAGGTTTCTCCAACAACTCTTTATAAGGCAACCTGGAATAGTCAATATTCCTACAGTCTGTGACAGCCTAAAGCAGTGTTACACGTAAGTGGGTAAAATACAATATTCGAATAGTTCCACCTCTGCCCTAATCATGCCATGAACCATTAAAATTGTCAGATATTAATTGCATAATACATGCAAATATCGCGCACAAGGACAAACTGCCTATCATACAGTGGCTAATATTGTGAAGGTAACCGCATTATGTGAACGTAAGCCCATTATATGCAAATGGTGATAAGTTCTACATTTCCTTTCACTTGGCATAAAATTTGGTCTTTCAATTCTTTTGATCACACGCTAATGCCGTTTTAAATAAACCTGAAATTATCTTTCTCTGTTTTAAACTCCACTGGTATTTACTGACGAACAGCTTCATAGGTATTGTCCTCTTGTGGATGTCCCTCTCGCCTATCACACAGGCTTGACGGCACAGGCGTTTTACTTCTATCGACGGCGACGGCGCCCGAACAAAAACAGCTCTCCTAGGATAGTGTACTGTTTCGACCACAGCTCACAGTGTCGGCTGTCTCTGCGTTTCGTGGATTACTCCTGCTAATGGAAGACACAGGATAGTTAGGCAGTGAAAATAAATCCTTTTAAAACTTTTCTGTTGAAAATATAAAACGTCAATATTCCAGATTTATAATTTGGTCTATCCTATCACTGAACATAGATTTAGTCAACAATTACTGTATGTAAAATCTTAGCACTAGTGTTTATTAATGAGGCACACAGGGTAGGGCTTCTAACCAAGTTCAGACTTTATATCACGACGACAAAGATAATGACTCCGATGATCAACACAAGAGGGATTCCCAGTGAACACCCGATAATAACTCCTGTGTAATCCGGTAGCCCTGAAGCTTTAATAAAAGTGAGTGTGTGAAAAATTGGTCACAATGGGGACAAAGGTTCGGAGATAGTTGTCAGTTAGCCAAATGGTGTTTAACCCGACATGTGATACTTTTTCTCTAGCAAGAAATCATTTCTTTGTGTAGTTTTCTACTGATTTCTAACACATGTTCACCTTGTTAAAATAACGACAGCGATGACAGTCCTTCCACGAAGTGTTTTTTTTTTGGAAGAAAATAAAGCCTATCAGCAAACAACTGTCAACATTCTCAAACCAATCTGTGTCACACTTTAGATCGGAGTATCCGAGTGCACACTGCGGTTTTCTGTCAGGGCAGTGCCCGGATGTCCTGTTACAGGCGGCGTTCCTCTCGGCACAGAAGCCAAAACTTTCTCCACAGTCCGGAACGTTCATTCTGGTATGAAATTAGTTTGACTTTTTTACAGGATTGAAATATTCATAATATTTAAACGATCACATCATAATACCTTGTGCAAAAATCAAGACAGATGACCAAAGCGACAATTTTAAAAAAGAATTATTCTTTTGTTCTGCTTAGTAAAGAAAGCATTTGTGTCTTTCCAGTACAAGAATCATAAATTACATTATTATTTCCGGTGAGCACAACCTGAAGATTTACCTGGCTTGTATAGAATTAAAACGTACCATTTAATCTTGTATGTGCACCAAACGCAAAAGTATTACGTGTGTAAATAATATTAAATCGCATTGAGCCCATATTTCCTCTTTTTTATCATATTGTGTCAGAACGATCATAGCGCCGTTAACACTATACATTTAAAGGGCATCTCTCAAAGAAAACCAGATTTACCACCACGACTAATGGAACTATTTTTTGTGACCGCGTGAACCTTGAGCTTGTTCATCATAAGATTTTGATTTGGTTCACACGATATTTGTCTTCATAATTTCTCTTTCGAGGCAATAGTGAATATGTGTATAATACTATACGTACATGTTACTTTGTATGTAGTGTTTATCGCAGAGTGAACGAGATGTAACCAGAAATTCCGTGTTCCATTTTTTCGAACAGATACTACTAAAGCGCAACCGAGATACCTAAATTTGTATGTGACGACATTGTTCGGGGACCAGCAGTTTGAATTTTGAATTAGATTTCATGCCGCCAGAATGACTGTATTCCTTGCATTACTGAAATCTATTGACAGAAGATTTTTACTAGATATTTTCTCTTCACTTCCTATTTACTTGTACTATTTCTTGCGTTACACATATTACTTGTTTGAAAACGGATCTTCGTTCACGGGCGAATTAGTTATCGGCACAATGTCCGCATCTGTCCACACAATCCGCTCCGTATATTCCTGGGATGTACACTACTCAAAAAATCGAAAAGAATAAAACCCATGCCTTCTTAGCATAGTGTAAGACTGACAAGAACACGCATTGGATATATCTATGTACCTATACATCTCTATCTCTCTCACGCACGCACGCGCGCGCGCGCGCACACACACACACACACACACACACATGGATATATATATACAAACTGGACCTCCGTGGCTCAGTCGGTTAGCGCGCTATCCCAGCACAATGACCCGAAGCCTCCCACCAATGAGGTCGCTGTGAGTTCAAGATCAGCTCAAGCTGGCTTCCTCTCCGGCCGTACGTGGGAAGGTCTGCCAGCAACCTGCGGATGGTTGTGGGTTTCTCCCGGGCTGTGCCCCGTTTTCTCCCACCATAATGCTGGCCGCCGTCGTATAAGTGATATATTCTTGAGTACGGCGTAAAACACCAATCAAATAAATAAACAAATAAATATAATTCACCGTCGGTTACACCACGAAAAAAGTATTTGCTTCTATGCTGATTCCATTTTGGTTTTCAAGCCAATCGAGATGGGCAGTCACGATGAAAACATAGCTTACATTGGTCCGGATGTCCTGTTACAGACAGATGATCCCTGGGCACAGTTCCCACATCTCTCATCACAGTCCACTCCAAACGTCCCGAGGGTACATACTGATACATAAATATTGTCAAAATGTCTACAGTTTCCGATAGATATGCTGAGATATCGTTTAACTCTAATATCTGCTATTTTGACACTTCATACATGTACTTTACTTATATCATGCATTTCTCTCATACAACGGTGTGCGTTACTTTTTCTGCCTGTAGGCTATAAAGCCAAGGACCCCTGACACGACAATTCCCTTGAGAAACAGGAAAACTTTTTTTCAGCATGTTGCAGAAGGTAAGCTATCCACAACCAGGCCAGTCAAACAGTTTTTCCTGTTTCGTTGGATCACTGCCTTTATGGTAGAATCAACAAATAAAACAGTAGGATTCTGCAAATCTAATTTGAAAGTATTCATTTTCTGAATGATTGGATTGAGTGTATGTTTTATTAAGTACATATGGAGCTATACAATATGCAAGTCAAGGTCCTTTCTGTGGGGCTCATCGCTCATGAAGGGACGCACACTTGATTCTTGTTTCTTGATCTACATGTGAATTCCCCTTTACCCTTTAAACTACAGCCTGATCTGACTCTTGCGTGATCCATGACCTAGGGCCTGGAAATGAGTTATCCCGACCTTGCTCTGGACTTGTATTCATGTATGGCTGATCAAAGGATTGAGACCTGAATTTACCTCCAAGCATACATGAAGGTTTTCAACAATCCATCGCCTGATGCTTCTCCCAACAAATGAAGAATCCCTGAGTTTGAACTTTTTCTTTAATGGCCGTTCTCAGAACTTGAATTCATGCTTGGCAAATTGAAGGTACTGAGCCTGGAGTGACCCTTATCCAGAGATCTTCCACACTATTGAATCTAAATACTTAGTTAGTCAAAACTCTGCGCTTGAACAGAGTCCTTGTTGGTCCCTGCACTGGCTTGGTCATAATCTGACCTCAACCTGCTTCATGAATGATCTCAGACTGCACCCTGTCTGATCTCAAACTGCTCCATGGATGATCTCAAACTGCACCATGGTTGATCTCAACCTGCTCCACCGACGATCTCAGACTGCACCCTGTCTGATCTCAAACTGCACCATGGTTGAAACCAACCTGCTCCACCGACGATTTCAGACTGCACCCTGTCTGATCTCAAACTGCTCCTTGGTTGCTCTAAACCTGCTCCACCGACAATCTCAGGCTGCACCCTGTCTGATCTCGAACTGCGCCTTGGTTGAAATCAACCTGCTCCACCGACGATCTCAGACTGCACCCTGTCTGATCTCAAACTGCCCCTTGGTTGAAATCAACCTGCTCCACCGACGATCTCAGACTGCACCCTGTCTGATCTCAAACTGCCCCTTGGTTGAAATCAACCTGCTCCACCGACGATTTCAGACTGCACCCTGTCTGATCTCAAACTGCTCCTTGGTTGATCTCAACCTGCTCCACTGATGATTTCAGACTGTGCCCTGTCTGATCTCAAACTGCTCCTTGGTTGCTCTAAACCTGCTCCTAAAAGTGGGAGATACTTGAATGTAAAATTTGGGTTTGGACACCCAGTGCTATGTACACTGTAGTCTTGTGGACTTCTGAAACCCATCAGTGATCTGCATCCTTGACCAGTCCATTCCTGTGAGAATCCTCCTACGATCTTATAACCCAAGTTAGGGAGGTTGGCCAGGATGGTTGAAGGTGACAGCATTACACACTAGTCTGCTCAGTTGTGGTCATTGTCCCTTCAATCCCTGCCTTGTGTTTCTGCAATTTCTTTTGTTTGAGCAGTGCCTCGTCTGTGACACGAGTCTTAGTTGTGGATGACACTGAATGCTCTGAAGAAGAGTCTGACACACTGCTGCCCTGTTTAACACTACTCAGGCGAGCGTAAGAGGTCATGCTGTTTGAGCGACTTGCCGGTCCACCAAAATTATGATTACCAACTAAATCTTTCTTTTCTTCTGCAGCGGTATGTTTCTTTAACAATTCATCCTTAGAACCAGACGGATGGCTGCCTGGCAATGAGGACAATGTTTCTTGGTCTGTATCAAAATCGTCAGCTGGCTTCATACTGCGGATCTGGTACCCGTCACTTTCATCCCTATCACTGACCTCCTCCTCATCGGTATCTTCACTCATGTCCTGTTCATGATTGTCAAGTGGCTGTAACTGCATATCTCCAGTGAGTCGGGTGTCTGTAGAACCTGGTACGGAGTTGTCTTCCAGTACGTGTGACCCTAGCGAGTCTCTCACTACTGGAGTGCTATGTTCAGGGGAGTCATTCCTTGTCATGTCTTGGCTTGTCAAGCTTTGGGTGCATGATGATTCATTACTGGATGCACCTAACCCTGGTAAATCTTCCCCAGGTGAGTGAGGCTGAAATTGATGTGGCTCTGGGGATTGCGGTCCTGGGAACCTAACTACCGGGGATCCAGGTACTGGGGATTGCGGTCCTGGGGAGTCTGGAGCAGGACACTCATCTGACAGCCTTATGAAGTCACCGTTTGTTGCCGGATGATCCACACTGCTTGGTATATGGCCATTGCTTTTGGAGGTGCCACCACAGGACATCTGGTATTAAATGAGGAAAAAAAAATTAGTTTGTAAAATTTGTAAGCCACAAATTCATCAATTTCACTGCATTAAATACTGTGCATTGCACTGAAAACCCCTTGGTCTTAAGCACATGTACAATGTAACGAATAGGCAAAACTTTAATGGAGGTTTGTAATAATGTGATCTTCTTGGAATGACATTTGTGAAACATTAAAAGAACAGACCACATTTTCAGAAAGCACATATCATCTGAAAGGCAATTTCTTGCTGATTCCAAATGTGGTCTGCATTAGTTTTGGGCAAAAATGGAAATAAAGACTAAGATGCTACGATGGACTTTTTGAACCATACTGAAGCACAGTCACATCACAAATTCATTTTTTTGTGGCTAATCACGCTGTAACTGTTATGTTTCCAACTTAAATGCAGATACAGGCGTTGTAATCCATACTGTATATATTCACTTAGAACATACATGTAGACATACAGCAATCAGAGGATGTTTTGCAGCTAAATGAATCTGTGACGTCCCTGTGCTTCAATATAGTCCGGAAAGGGAGATCCCTGTAATGGTTCTATCAGCGTAAATTTTAAACCAAGTGAAAGTTCAAGGGTTACACTTCTGAAGAAAAATTCTTTTGATCATCTTGCTCTATACAAGAAATTCCTATGCTTGCTTACCCCAGTTATGTCTGTAGATACAGTTTGATATGTGTAGCCATTGGACTCTCCATAATAAGGACTCTGTGCAAATGTAAAACAATGCCAGATACTTTTTAATACAAAAATTATTTTCACAATAATAACATCAAAAATTAATACCAAAATATCCCACTTAAAGCTTTCTTCTTTAAAAATGCCATTATTATTAATCATTATACTAATTTAACCTGCCTAAAAATTATTTCTCAGAGTGGTGTTGAAACTGGTCCTGGCTGCTTCATCTACATGAGAACAAAGTACACACAAAATCCTTTGTACTAATCTTAAATACACAGATTTCAAAAATCAGCATTGCAGTAATTGTTATAAGCAAAGACAGCTGTTTTCGAGAGTGCATGACCAGGATTTCTTTGTTGTGAGGAAAACACAATCATCTCATCTGAATCTATATGTTACAGTCACAAAGTTCAGCCAATTATGTGAAGTTCATAGGTACAGTCTTCAATTTCATGGTTCATGCATAAATTGTCATGTGTTTTTTGTAATTTCTGGAGCTTTTGTTTTTCCCACTTATAACCTGTCTTCCTGCTTTCCTCCCACCATAGGTGGCCAAGGTCGTCTAAGTGAAATACTCCTGAGTATGGCATAAAAGACCAATCAAATAAATAAATAAATATAATCCGTCTTGCTCATGTGGACCGATACATCACTCAAACCAGCTGTCTGGATTATTAAAACTTGATACATACCTGTTCCACTTCACTTGGATACTCAAACTTAAACTTGCCTTCTTTCTGCTTTACATAACAACGCCTGCACAAAAGAACAACAATGAATTTACTGACGGTAACTTCGTTCTTGGCAATCAAATGGCTTACATCAATATAGTGTTGCACGTCAAATGTCATCTCTGGACACAACACTATTATGCATACTGTTTCACAGATATAAAGCTAACAAGTCAAATAAGAAGGGCAGTGAAGTATTATTTGCCATGGCCTTTCAACCTTCACAAAGCCATGAACAAGTTCTTTGAATTTTATAACAAGCAAATGCAATACAAGACTTTGAGAGAGATCACAGGTTCAAATCTGAGTTCTGTTACATTTTGTTGCATGTTATATTGTACATTTTGGCAAAGTAGTTAAGCATTTTTGTCTCAGCACAATCAAGACTTATGCAGAATCATCATTTAATGATTTGATGTTTAATATGCACTTTTTGCATTAATCTGAAACTGTTATAAAATGTCACAGGTCTATTCCATCACACCTCATCAACTATATCCCACATTTTAAGTTGGCAGAGGATTCATAAAAACTTCTGATATCAACTAAAATTGTGGCTGACAGTACTCATTTCGAGAATATAATCCGTTTTCATTTATATATTTTTCAAAACTATTTCACCCATGTTAATTTGTTTGCACAACTGAGTTTGGCTGATAAAACAGCCATTACACATGATGACTTGAATATGACTTATGATATATATGATATATAATTCTCTTATGAAACTATTTTGTCATTAAAGGTGAGAAAGGTCCTAAGCCCAAAAATATTAGACAATTTGTGATGACATTAATTTATCGATCATCTGTCCAGCAGCATATTGGGGGTACAAATTATTACACTTCTTAATAATTTCCTTCAGGAATTTCCTAGGTTCATAAACTCTCAAGGCCTCAATTTCCTTCATTGTTAGTCCACTCTAACTAACATTTTGTGACAGCTTTTTTCAGAGACCCATGTCATAGTAAATGTTATCAAAAATAATTGTCTAACATTTACGACAGGTAAAGTGGTAAAGTTAAACATTGCCTTCAGTGATAAATGAGTTCAGACTCAACACTCCCCTATTCCAAAGGTAACTATAAGAGTGAGCCGGATCAATCAATGTACAACAAGCATACCTGCACAAGAATATGACTAAGGCAATCAAGAGCATTCCTCCTATACACAGGCCAACAATGAGTCCCTCATTTGGAGTGTCGGGAATGTCTGTGAACAAAAACAAAGACTACATCAGGTCACGCTTTCTTAACAAATCGAACATACAGTATCCTAAAATAGGCTACAACCCAATCCACCTTCCTCTGTAGTGATGACGACCAACATTTTCTCGTATTTATATTGCTTCCTTCAAACAATTATAAATATATGTCCATGTAGCCCCCACGAAAGGTGATGCTGGAAAATTTGTGCAAGTTTGGACTGCATTTGAAACTCTTGCCGTTCATTGGTCGCTTCACTCTTCATTGACAGCAATTTACTTAAGGGGAAAGACCACACAAAAATGGTGAGTGAAAAAAACCCATTAATAACTGTATCTGGAAATAACTTCACTGAATTTTTCAGATTTTTTCCAATCAATAAAATGCAGTCAAATGTTTTGACAATAGGGTGAGTTTTTATGGGTCATACTGATAACGAGGTTCACCTGAGTGACATAAAATTTTATGTCAGATTACCTTTTTAAAACACAGGCAAACATTACAGGAGCAGGTCCCTCTTTCTTAGTCTGCAGCTTCAATGTAGTCATGGTACTTGATCTTGATGTAAAATTATGGATTTAAAGTTATAATCCATTAACAGAGTAAAGTGAATTTGCCTACCACTAAGTAATGTGTAGAAAAACGGATCAATACCCCCACCAAAACTGCCAGTCAACCACCATCTCAGATAAAAGTTAATTCCTACCCCAGGCATCTGGTGCTTACGTCTGTGTAAACGTGAAAGGTATCCTCTACATACACGACAATGACAATGACAATCAATCCCGCTGCCAGGAACCTATTTGCAGGTTTCCTGGAAATGGGAATTAGGCTTGCAATGCCTAGTTTCAATGAAACAGACATTTTCTGTAGTACACTTGTCGCCCACAAGTTAAGTCATAGGCCATCCAGTGAAAATTAGCACCAAGCTACCGTATCCCACAAGATCTCACGACATTTCACCTATAAAAATGGAGGCCGTCTGAATATGAATGTGGCTTACTGTACATTCACTCGCTATCACTGTGAGTGGATGGAGCTAATTGGTGACAACAAATGCCCTTGATGACGCTGCCAACAAGTGGTTTACTCTGGCCACTATAGGTTAATTTACTTCAGCCATAAAACATACTGCCAACACATAAATGTCAAATTCTTGAGTACAACATTACACAACAATCAAATGAATAAATAAGTAAATAATAGCACTGTCGCCGTACATGTATCCCTGTGCAATTTACACGCTCCTCGATTAATCAGGTAACATATACTCACATGTTTCGAGATAGGACCACTTGCCGGAGTTATCTTTGTGCCCGTGGGATATGCCACGAACACACACAAAGTACTTGTGGCCTGGGTGAAGGGACTCCAGACTTGTCTCACATAGAGTTCCATATTCAGAATTAGGAGAACATACATGTAAGCTCTGCGGCTGTAATACAGCTGAATCTGCAACGTAAGAGGAAGAATATCGCAAACAGATTTTACAGTATGCAGATACTGCAAATAGTAGGAATGGAGTGAGCAGCACTCATCAAACATCACTCATGTCACTTGTTTGGAGCTGACAATTTCTGATATCCCACCAAACAGCATGTGCTACAATAAAACTTGTGAAAACTGGACCCTCAATATACCAGAATCCTGTCCATACTGTCCATTTCATGCAGTCCACTTGTTTATCCATTTAAAATACATATAAACCAACCTCAACTCCATCAACTCTGAACACCTTGTTTATTAGACCCATTTTGTACAAACAGTGCTAATATGGCCTGAGAAAACCGACACTGTATGCATGTTTTTTGTTCGCCAGTGCAGCATGTGTCCACGGGCCCCTCCTGCTGTTTCTCATCTAGTTAGCAAAGCCAAACATTCTTCCCAAGTATTGGGTTAAAGCCTCTGACCCACAATATTCTGATAGGGGTTTGTTCAATTTTTAGTGATTATAAAGACCTTTAATCAAATAATTTTATCAGGATAAAAGACAACAACGACCTGTCAGGCATCCATACTCTTTTGACGCTGGCGAAAGACATGACCATAGAACAACACAATGCCCAAAACCTTCAGAATTTATATGATGGTTGATAACCCTCAAATGAGAAGAATTGGCCTGCATGAATTGCCTCCCTTGTCAGGTGACAACCAACATAAAGAACTGTGGTGACTTTTCTAAGCATCAGAAAGAACATTCCTTCACTCAAAATGTTTAACAAACATTGCTGTGCAGTTCACTGTTCGGTGTACAAGAAGAAAATAAGGCATGCTGACAAGTGTCCTACCCTGCAGTCAGTGCAGTTCTCCTCTATTCATCAATACACAACTCAAAACATGCACAAATGATGGCTGGACATGATCAGAAGAGACGGGTAATCTTGGACTGATTCCAAATAAATGCATAAGAATTTGTTCGTTGCATTTTGCAGGTGGAGCGCCATCGATGGGAAATCCCTACCAAACACTGTTTTCTTTCCCCTAAGCATGCCAAGTGAGGAAAGTTTGTGGAAAGTAAGTGATTTGTGGCAAGACAAAAAAACTCTCGTAAAAGAAATCATCCAATTTCCCTAAAATTCTCACCCTTGCAGATAAATATATTTCCTTTTGATCACGATTTATAGAAGTAATGACAACTGATACAACCATAGTGAACTCAAACAAATATGCCATTAATACGTAAGAATTCTTGAAGGGCAGTAATTCAGTGGAGGTCGATATTGTTTGCCTGAAACAAGTCAGCCCAAGCCGTACACATATTTTTTGTTCTTTTGTGTAATTCTGAATTTGTACCACCTCATCATGCAGGAATAGTAACGGCCATAATGTCACAATTAACACATTAACAAATGCAATCACTGAAACTTCAAAAGGAATGATTTTGACATCAGGTGACTTCATTGCTGGGGTACACTGCTCTTTCCAAAAGATGATCTTCTCTACAATAGTTACTTTAAGTTCCTTGTAATTTTTATGGCTTTTGTCAGTCACAAATGATCAGAAAACACACAGTCAGAATTACTACAGGATTAAAGGAAACACGGTTTTGGAGCATACAGCTCTGCAATGTTGACAACAGCACATTCAAGTTCCAGGTACTTAGTGAATGGAAGACAACAAATCTATTTGTAGGTGTTACTCCAGTAATTAAGTACTATATGTGGAAAGAGGTTATCAGTCTAAATCTGTGTGACAATGCCATCTTGCTACATACACTGTGCTTGAAACCCAGCCACCCATGAAAGTAAATGTCTTTCAAGGAGGTGCGCCTGACCTTATATCGTGTTTTCCAACACAAGGGCACCCCATTTGACGTACAATACAGCGATTACTGGAGATTAATGGGATACTGACTTGGTAGCTTCTTTATCTGTTCATTTCAAATAAAAGCAACATGTTAGTGATCTTTACAACTGAAAAATCATGCACTGTACTTTGAAGAACTCGTCCCAAACGAAATACAGATTTCAAGGGCATTCAAGGTCTTCAAAATATTTCAACAAAAACTTACATTTATTTATGTACATGTGTTTGATTCAGATTGGCATTTTACATCAAACTCAAGAATATTTCCCTTCTGTTACTGCGGCCAGCATTATGGTGGGAGGAAACCGGGCAGAATCCCAGGGAACCCAAGGCCATCCGCAGATTTCTGACGGTCCTTCCAGAGAGGTAGCCAGTATGAGCTGGGCATGAACTTACAGCGACCGCACAGAGAGGCACCTGAGTCATTAACCCTCTCAGCCTCCCCAAACTTTCAACACTATTGGGGAACCACCTATGTGTATAATGGCTAACAAGTACATGTGTGCAACTAACCTTTGTCACACTGGGTGGAGAATTTCTCGGAGGAGACGTCGCCGTAACGGACTTCGTACGAGAAGGGCAAACTGGTGAGGCGCGAACAGTCAGGGGGAGACCACTCCACCTCAAAAAGCTTGACATCAAAGTACGCAACCTTGCCAGGAACTATGGGGGGGGGGGGGAAGAAAAAAAAAAAAAGATGAAATACGTTAAAATCTCAACATCCTTGTACTGTGTCTATTTCAATCGTATTTAATGTCATACTCAAGAATGCCGTCAGTTTTGTGGGTGCACCAGAGTGGGCAGGGTAATTAAACCACCAGCCCGTGATAAGTTACTAACAGACTTTCTCCAAGTGGGAAATACCTATATGTTGACCGTACTGATGGTAGACATGTGGTCTTCAGAGAATATTTAAGATTAAACAGTCACACAAGCAATCTGCCAGTTCCCTTTCCAAGGCCAGATACAATCCTGTACCTCAGATGCAGCACATACCGATCGACTTAAATCACCTTTTACCCATTTGACTACGACCCACTCCCCAATTAGTATAAATCTGTTTATTAATACTCATACATCAATGAAATCCCAGGCTTTTCTTCACTGAAAAAAAAAGTGTTATTTTGATATTTCACAACCAGATGCCATCAAAAAAAGAAACATTTTGTCCCATAAATTTCTAATCTGAGCTCAGCGGGATGAGATCACAATGCAAGTTTAGTCAACTGCGACATTCTCACCTCACACAAAAAGACAAGAGTCATACACAGTGTCATGCTTTAGCCAAGTTGTTGAAAGCCTACGGCTACAAAAATGTTGATGACAACTCTTTAAAGTAGTACACAAAACCATCACACTGTTAAGGTATAAATAATAAGAAGAATATAGCAGTTAACGTTGAATACCATAAGTATTCTTCTTGTGAAAGGTGGAAATTAGAACCCATTTTTCTTGTGCGTTAACATTTCCCACCTCTCCCTCCAGCAAACTTTATGGTATTCAACCTTCACAGTGCAATATCCTCTATGTCTGCCTGTGTAAATGATTATTATGTACAGCTGTGTGTAAATGCGCAGTGGTATGTTAATGTATTCTACATATTTAGTACTCAGAAATGATAATCTAAACACTACGTTCCAGATATGAAATTAATATCTGTCTTTTATGAGAAATAACCATTTCGTGGCAAGGTAGATTTCCCAGAAAAATGGGAAAAATATATGTAAGATATGAATAAGCCACTAACCACAAAAATTCCCAAATTACATGTCAGTGTCAAAAACCACTACTGGGTTATTTACTACATAAAATGAAATTCTGTTTTAGCACATCATATTTCAAACCTTTGAAATTGTCCTAGTTTTGAGGCAAACCTTAACCAGTGCATCTGACAAGAAAAAAAAAAAAACAACCCCCCCCCCTCAACTGAACAAACGTAAATGCCTTCCAACAGGCAATCTCATCCACTGTGTCCATCGATCAATGAAGAGTGCGAAACCTTTGATCTATGACACTTGCCCCTTGCATCTCATCTTAATACACTGGAAAATGTGTGAGTATAAGGGTGGTGGAAAAATTTTCATTTATTATTATTATTATTCTACCTGATTAAATGATAATCCCATCTTTTGTGGCAATTTCTGGGCAGCAGAAAATGAAACAATGAGTTCAGATGACACATGGAATAAATTAAGTTAATAGCTGAATGACATGAATGAGAGAGTGATGCCAGTTACCCCAATTCTTCAACCTTTTAAACTACCCCTGAAAGCAATATTTCAGTGTCTTTCTTGGAAAACTATATGGTCTAGAGAAACAATTCTTACATTTTTATGAAGTGTATATCTATGGTGACACAAATAATTCATTTTTGTCTTTATTTTCACAATAACTGTGTGCATAAATAACCCTATAAACCCTGCTTTAATGATTGAAAAGATTGAAGAGTTACAGTGTATATGCTCATATGTCTGGGTCAAGTCAGTATGGCGACCTAGGCTGGGCTGGGCTACTAAGTTATCTATTAAGCTATCTGCACAGATATGTAAACACACATCTACCTATTGGACCCCAATAGACTGACAGATAATCTGATCTAATCTCAAGATTACATATACGCAGAGAGCTTGTGAGGTGCCCGAGTAAACAAACTGGGTTACACAAGGGCTAGAGTAAGGCGACTGCTCTCCCTCCGTTCCTGACACTTTCATGCTACTGAGTCATGTGCACCACTTTAACATCTGTAACATGTATAAAGTATTCTGTGTATTAAACATGAAGCCAAGAACTTCCTTTAGAGTCTTAATCTCACTCTGAAATGTATATCAGCAGAATTGCTATACAGAAATTCGCGATAAGCTACTGATTTTGGTGTAGCATGTCCTTTAAATACATGCAACATCAAATACCATCAAATAAACCATATAATAAAGCGCATTTATGAGATCTGGACAAATCATATGTCATCATTTTAAAGAACAATAAACATAAAAAGGTAAAATATATATGTGTACACACCCAGATATGCACAGGTACACACAGTAATTTATTAGCACTTCAAGCTGTAGGTCCCTTCTTATATTCAGTCATAACATTGTGGATTGAGAGAGGAACAATCATTTAACAAACAATCTCCAATGGGTCTACACATCACTGCACAGCAGTACTCATTTCAGCCATACATCATGGCAAGATCAGGTTTATGTCAGTATTGATATACATATACAATGCAGAATTTAACCTGAGGTATTCTGCTCTCCATACATGTACGTTCCACAACAGATTTTTCCAACAAGATTTCTAAGTCACCTTATGGTTGTGTACTTTAGGTTAAGCCATGCACATGCAAACCCAATGTAGCTTACTTCTTTTCACCTAAGCAACAAACACAAATCTGCAATAACTGTGACAATAGCTGTGACAACACTGCTGTAAGACTCTACACTCATCAACCTCTTAAGGCTATACTCCAGGACAATGACCCCCCAGTCAGTTAAGTAAATGGCCTAAGTAACTAAAAGACAAGATGTCAAAAACTGACCAATTAACAAACTGACACAGGAAAATGGGCTACATGTAACAGGTACAGACAAAAAATGGTACTTACTACCCTAATAGACCTAAAATTTTACTCATCATTAACTTGTTTATTTTTTCTGATTCTGAGAGTTGTCTTGATTTTAGAAGGATGTTCTCATGTTTGTTTGGAAGATAGTATGACACCTTACTGGATAAATGTAAATTTCAGAACTGTCTATAACATTTTATAACATTTGCATTTCTTGAAAGTTTAGATCGTTTACATAATGTCTAGGAGCTATCTAAGTGTGTACATGCCACTTATTACTGCCATGTTTTAATACATGTACCTTGAAGTAACATTTCATCCTCCAGGGACAGGTACATGTATTGTGCAGTTTTTGCAAGAATTCTTGCAATCTGACAATGTAATATACCGACCATACATGTTAACAGGCCCTTATATGAGAATGACTTTACAATTTAAGGAAGGGTGTCTGGAACAGTGGAGAGGCAATCCCCATCACTTATTTAAACTGTTTAACAGACAGATTAATGTTGCCAAATTTTAGCACATCCTTCAGAGATAAGCAATTTGTTTTCACAGTCCACATACATCATAGTTGTGGAAAGACAGAGACTCACTTAGTATAAGAGCCAGAATTTGCAAAGCCACAGAACTACATTTCAGTAATTTTCATAGTGACATGTACGTTGGTAGAGCACAGTTCATGTTGCAGTGAAAAAGAGAATGTCATTTCAACTTTGAGTTCACAGAACTCACATGGCTTTAACTAGATCTGATTTGGGGCCGGGGGGGGGGGTTGCTGATCCAGGTCTCAGAAGAGGAGAAAATGGCAGCATAAAACTTTAATTTACATGGGGGTACATACATACATACATGTCCAAAGAACCCGGTCATATCAATTTACCCTAATGATAGCATTAGTTAGCCTGGTGGAAAATTTGACACAGAAGAGAAAGCGAAAGTGAGTGCTGAGGCCGCATAAACTGTTCAGAAGCTGGATTTTACTGTTTGTGGTGCGCCAGATACTACTCAGCAAGAGTAACACTAGTACCACAGGTAAACTTTATGTTAGCAGCCCAGGTAAAGTCAGCACGAAAAATTTACGAGGTAAGAAACGGATTATAGTTGTGCAGCATGCACTGTCCTTCATTTAAGAAGGCTAACATCAGTTTACTGTACATACTACTGGTGTGGTGAGCAGAGCTAAGCTTATGTACATATTACATGCACGGTTTTGTATATAACAGGATGAACATGATTTATGCATTACATGTAAAGTAAAAAAAGCATGGGATAGTGCATTTCATGCAAAAAAGCATGGGATAGTGCATTTCATGCAAAAAAGCATGGGATAGTGCTTTAAATTAAAAAAAAAAGCATGAGATAATGACATGCATGAAGCACAAGTTTAGGTTTTATGTCTACATGTAAGGTATAAGCATAGACTTGTGAATTTCAGAATTGCATACAGCTTTGTGCATTTACTATATAATCTTTGCTTGTACATACAGTAGTTCCCATTTCCAGCTTAGGGTGAATTAGTTTTAGTCTGTTTTACCATATATTCCTTTGACTACTATTACGTGTTTTTGTATTTCATTCGTGTTTCTTTTTGAGGTCAAATAGTATGTGTAAATGGAGGGCCTAAGGGAAGATTAGTAATATACTGAGTTGTATAACTCTCAGAAATTAAAGACGTTATTACGAGTGATTAGCAAACAGAGATTTATGTATCAAACCTAAAGTGTGCATTGTGGGCCTGAGGACTACATGCACATGTGAATTAAGTCATGGATTTTCAGGTTATATGTAAGGTAATGATGGGCTTATGTGTATGACATAAAAGGCTATTTGTTTATTTACTTATTTGTTTTATTTGACACCATATTTTCACCTATATGATGGTAGACAGTCAGAGACAATTTAAGGCCATAATAGTCTTTGACGTCTTATGAAAGGTGATGAAGGATTTGTACATCATATGAAATGTGATAATAGCCTTGTACATCATATGAAAGTTGAAAATGGTCTTGTGCATCATATGAAAGGTGATATGTTTGTACATCATACGAAAGGTGATAATGGTCTTGTGCATCATATGAAAGGTGATAATGGTATTGTACATCATATGGAAGTTGATAATGGTTTTGTACATCATATGAAAGGTGATAATATGTTTGTACATCATATGAAAGGTGATAATAGTTTTGTACGTCATACGAAAGGTGATAATGGCAATGTACATCATATGAAAGGTGATGAAGGGTTTGTACATCATATGAAAGGTGATAATGGTCTTGTACATGATATGAATGATGATGATGGGTTTGTACATCATACAATAGGTGACGAAGGGTTTGTACATCATATGAAATGTGATAACGGTCTTGTACATTATATGAAAGGTGATAATATGTTTGTACATCAAAGGAAAGGTGATAATGATCTTGTACATCATATGAAAGGTGATAATGACCTTGTACATCATACGAAAAGTGATAATGGGTTGGTACATCATGTGAAAGGTGATACTGGGTTTGTACATGATCTGAAAGGTGATACTGGGTTTGTTCATCATATGAAAGGTGATGATGGGTTTGTACATCATATGAAAGGTGATAATGGGTTTGTGAAATGTGTAAGGTGACAACTGTTTGTTCATCACATATAATATGACTGCGGGCTTGTGCATGACAATGGTTTTTGTCCTAGAATATGTTGTCTAGCTTATAGCGCCTTAAGGCTACATCATTTATGAGAAAAATTGTGAAAAACTGATTTAAGCAGTTTTGTGAAATTTTGTTTTGCAAGAAGAGTAGGTATTGAGGGTAGTTGACACTGCACAAAAAATTACAAAACTACGAAACTCTTTGGAATTGATTCCTACATACCTTGGAAGTGTATACTACAAAATTTTTTTCCATGTACTGTAATTCTTCAACCTTTGCACATGTTTACAAGGTCTTTGATTAAGCATTTTCTGTGTTAACTGACAAAATTACACTTTTTGTGCAGCCCTGAAATTGGCCTATCTAACCCATGTAGTTTTGTCCCCAAAATCAAATTAAGAATGTGCATAAAGGGAAAAGCTGCTTTTTCATATGTGAAAAGGTTGAGGAATTAGGGTATCGGGTAGGTAGCTTCCTCAGAAATAAATTACACAAAAAGAGTACCATGAGTAGTGTTGAAACAGACAGATGAAACAAGACAAAGAGGTGGATGATTATTGCTAGGTGTACAGGCAACAATCCAGATGAACAAACATATCACTGCTTTCTGACCCATGACAGTCCCATAGACCTGTAAGACCCTTAATCATGTTTATGGTGTCTAGTAGTTAAAATCTACAAGACGGTTTATATCTTGTGCAAAGGGGGAGACTAAGCACACGTGATACCAGACAAAAGATGTATTATCATGTCTGAGCTGATCTGGATCTATTTTCGTGTCAATAAAGACGTATGCCAAATGTTTAACATCTTGTGTTACATCCACTCCCAAGTGTACAGAAATGAATGCCAACATTTCTGGTAAATAGAAAAAGGTCAAAGTTCAAGGCCAGTTAGACCAATAAGTACATTCCCAGATCATATTTATCATGATTATTTAAATTTATTTCCTGGATCTATTTCGTATTTGCAATTCTGGCCATGATACCATATTATATACAAGGCCCATTTATTTGAAACTGGTTCACCACTACAATTCTGATAACTGCCACACACCTGTAAATTCTGGGTAGTACCTTTGAGCATTCTTGCCTTTATTCAAGCTACCCCCAGTTACAATCACGGAAGTCATACGGGAAGAAAATGAGCTTATTTTGAATTCAGTCTAAACTGCAGAACCCCCATAGATTTTTTTTAAATGTCCAGCGAATTTTATACCTGAATTTGGACTTGAATCCTTGAATTAACTTTACCCACAGGGGCATCAAAATGAGATAAACTGCACTATTAAAATTACGGAAGCGGTTTTCAATTCAGCCGATTTTAAAAACGGAAATATAGAGAAGGAAGTAACATTCTGTAGTGAATATACTAGAATCTCACACGATTTTCTCACCAGCTGTTATAGCTCTGCATGTACAATGTACTCAAATTTCATGTACATGTTGTCACATGTTGATGAATCAGAATCCTGCAGATTGGAAAAACAGATAAAAGTTTTCTAAAGAAAGTTAATTATTATATATATCCAGTTCAGTTATGTAATTTGAACAACCTTTAAATGAGCTACAGTGAAAAAGGAAAAAGACATGGTTTTGGTGTTCTAGATAATTTAAAGGCATGATCTTCATGCTGTTATAAATTTATCTGGAAAGTAAGAACACAAACAGAACAATGCAAAGCTGAGATAAGTTGACATTCCATCTCATGTCATGTTCCATTCACATGGTCAGTTTCATGACCTTCAGTAATTCATCTAACATTTTTACCTGACATCAACCTGGTTTAAATCCTATGGCAATAAATCTTCATTTGTTCAGTGATCAAACTTAAATTACATACTGGTAGTCAGTTCTTTACACAGAACTTCTAATGGAGCTGCTACTGTGATTTCTCTATCTCCAGCACCAAACATATGTACACAAACAGAACTCATGCATTATGAACTATAAATTCTAGCAAATGAACAGTTGCGAGTCTGAAGGTATGGAATTAAGTTGCTTTATTTAGTGACAAAAATGTTTTCACAAAGAAAAAAAAATCTGAGTACACTTTTGGGGTTCATGCAAGTCTTAACTTCTCACTCAGTTACACACCTTTCCCTGTCCATAAAATGTTCCAAACACTTAGAAAATTAGACAAAAGCCCAGGGAAGGGGGAAGGGGCAATGATTGTGTGATGCCATTCATCAGACAGGCTGCGAATCCATCGGCGTGAATGGACATCTGGACTTATAACAGTTTTCTGCTGCTCCTGGTGAACACATCTTCATACTACCTAGCAGTAAATCAACACCTTTAAAGTCTTATACCAGTGAATATTTGTCCTGTTCATCAGCGTTCACAGATCTCTTTGCAAATTTTAAATTCTTTGCCTTACAAATGCAATATAATGTCTGTGGGAGACATTCTCATGTGTATGTATTAATTTATACCTCACCAAACATATTTATTAATGATGGGACAATAAAGAACAGCATGTATTTAAGGCTTAGGTATACTTCACAGCATCCCATGGCAGTAACTTGCTCTACAAAAAAACACAAAAGGACAAAACGTCTCACAGCCACACACTAACCACTCAGATCACTGAAATAAGCCCAGCACAAAATATAATAAAAAGGTCAACAGCAGAGTTTCAAGTTCAAAATCAATGAGACCTAATGGTAATGAAGTCCTGCTGTACCATGTGATGTCTGGGCATCTGGAAAATGTTTCACCAGAAGTTATTCCGGCCGGACAAACGAGACAGAAAAGTGAGGAGCTGAATGTTTGTAAACTAAATGAATAAATGAATGAATGAATGATTATGGTTTAAGGACACAACAGCAAAGTTTCAGCCATATCGTGGTGAGCCAGACCAGTGATCAGTAGCCTTACAGACAACAAAAGTTTTACATAATTTTGTATAATCTGACAGTTAACACAATGCAGTTGGACTTTTTTTTTAACATTTGGTGACAAATGAGTTTGAACTTAAAACTCCCCTAACAGCCCCTCTGACCGAAAATAGCATGAGTGATGGAGGCCTAGAATGGACTATTGGTTAAAATCATGTACAATGAAATACTGCACCACATTATCAAAAGATACACCATTTTATCAAATAATGTTTATTATAAGGGGTGTAAAAGTTGTTGAAGATGACAAATTTTGTATTTGTTTATTTCATTGTTGATGAATTTCTCAATTATGTGATGTCTATTGGTCTTATGGGTGCAGGCACTGAGAGCACCTGCAAGGAGTAAACGAGCACCTGCAATGAGTAAACCATCACCCTTGGGTAAGTTACTGACCAACTTTTCCAAAAGTGACGTACTGATGCTCAAACCATACTGCTGGTAGACAAATGGTCTTCAATGAATGTTAGGTTGTCACAAAAGTGGACCCTCAAATGTTGTCACCCTATATTATCCCCAAGGCTCCACAAACAGTGACAGTAAGGAAATGTACACATACAAAAGTACTTTGTTTAAAGCAAGCCAAGGTTGGACCCCAGCTCAGGTTGCCCTGCTGATTTCATTTGACTGACTCAAATCTGTCCCTAACCTGTGCAGATTTTGTTTAAAAGCAGGGATCTTTTATCCAGCTTGACAGCTGTGGAGTATTTGTCAACCCGCACCTCATGAGTCCAAGCATATGAAAAGCGGGCATATCACATACTTATCCATGAAAAGCTCCCAGATGCACTTTTTTAAGAATTAATTAAGTGTATTTTACAGGATGGTTCAGGGTATTATCAAATTCTGCTGCTTTAACCAGCTTTATATAACAGGAAGCAGTATACACTAACCACTGATTATAAAGTGTGTTATCAACTAATTTGGTGTATGTGTAATAGTATTGTGTATGATCAACTGGTTCAGTATATTATGACAAACTGCTGCATGTACATCAAAACATGGTTGTGTGCCCTCAACAACCACACATTACACACAATGCTAAATTAAAAAAATTTTAAACATCACCATGAAATCATGCATCTTAAGAGATGAGCGCTCCACATATTTAAACTGTACAGCCAGAACTACAATGCATGTATCAGTGAAATACAAGTACAAAAAATTTCCTGAGAGATCTGTGCATATGTGTACTATATATCCCAAACATGGAGCTTGGTTTGCATGTTCCACTCTCCCTCATTATAACACATATCACTGAAAAAAGTCGGTTTGGTATAGTCAGATAAGAAGCGTGGAACGAAAAAATTTTCATCAAGTTGTTGTTGTACACACATGTACATGCTTTCAAAACTTTCCAGTGGAGAATCTCAGACAATTATCCAGTAATACTCAATGAAAGCGATATTATGGTGATTTGGCTTTCAATGGTTAATATCTACCTGCAACCTAAGTCCATTGCTATATTTTCCTGGTTTATTGAAGTTCCGCATGGTGGTACTCGTTCATAAACCAGAAGAATGACACGGCAGCTGGGTGAACCCAGCATGTTTTCATCTGAACAATGGACATATCAGCTTTCGTGTTTCTGAACTATTCTGCTTTCCGAAAAAGTCTTTGGAGACTGGTCAAGGCAAAAGTCATTCGTGTCTATAGTTTATTTAGATCATACGACATGTACGAGGCTACTGCCATCTGTTCCCACAACGTCTGATACATGTACATGAGCATGCGCGAACGACAATTACACGAAACAAGCATAAACTGGGGAAGCCGCTTAAACTGTATACATGAAATGACATCACTGGCTAACTGGACACAACACATACCACATTTAGAACAGTAGGCAAAATTTGCCCCCCAACAACAACAGCGCTGTAATTGGAAAAAGATGTATGCTCTACTATATGAGCACTGATGGGACGTTACAACTGGCAAATATACAAAAGAGTGCCTGGTGTATTCAGCACGATGAGGCAGATTAAAGCACGTTTTATAACCCAATTTGGGACACATTTTACAAAGGTCATAAAGCTGCGCCATATGCTAAGATGTATGCCTGCCTTCACAACATGCATATGACCTGACAGGTCTGCAACATTTGCACAAGTATGTATTCATGCACAACACATTACAAATATAAAGAAAACCTTAAAAATTCCACAAAAATTCCAGATGTAATTATACAATCTTCACACAATACTTCACAAACTCCCACAGAAACACCAGGGTCTGGGTTTACAAAGATCACATTGTGTAATCTGTGTGCTGTGAGTTACTAAAGCCCCAACACCAGGAATTACTATGGTTACATGTGTATGCATGCCACTTTACAAGGAAAAGATACCTGTAACTACATGGACAATTTAGTACACAATCTTCACTCTTGAAAAAACAAGACACAAGCTTAAGCAGTCAGCCAAACCCAAAGTCGTTAGTCAGTACAGTGTAATTTGTCCCCATGCATAAAGCTGTTCAAATGATCTAGCGTGTCTAGTTTAAAGAGCAGATTAACATGGCTGCATGAATGTTAGCCATGGTTTGGTGTACGAAGTCAAGAAAAATGTAAATCACTTAAAATTTTGTCTAAAAATTTTTGGTATTTTTTAGACGTAAATAATTCTCCTAAAATATAATATTTGGTAATGAAACTTACAATTCATCATCCTACCTTTCTAACAAACCTTAAAACACCTTCCTATAATCTACAGAACTCACAGAATCAGGAAAAATTAACAACTAGTCATGGAAATTTTAGGCCATTTAGTGTACATGAATTCTGTTTTAATGAACATCTCTGGAAGGAGAATTGACAGCACATGTCAAAACCATTTTAAATATTTGAAGACGAACACCAGAGAAGTATAACACAAAATGTAGTTAAAAGAGTAAGGTCTGAAGATTATAAAAGCACCATCCTATAATTGTATCTCTAAGAAACATATGTTTCATCAACATAAGCTAACATAGCTATCAGAAGACGCCAACATTTTACCCACCCAAGGCTGGCTGACTGACTTAAATGACAAAACAAGGGACAGCAGCCAATCGTTCGTAATTGAGTTGAATTCACACCTGTGTACGAGCAGCGTTATGTACATTCAAGAGATAGAATGGTAATGATATAAGGAATCGATTCATGTCATATCTGATAATCGGGCTTTACATAATCCTGCATTCTGATTGATCAATATTTCAGACACTGTGAAATATTTTCATAGTTGCATTCCCTTTTACTTGGAGGTATTTATTGTTTGCGCTTCAGTGTGTGTTATGACCTATCTTAAAATGTGTGTACTTGGAACTAAAAAAAGTCTAACAAAATAACTGACGGTTGTTTATAAATCTTCATACTCTTTTGCCACAAATGGCCCAATACTTCACAGATCTTCACCTTTAACTGTAGTTCTAATTTAACATTTCTATAAAATCGTACAAGAACTCTGAAAACACCTTGGCAGACATGCAACTATGTAAATCCATGGGGAGAGGAGAAAAACATCCTCATTAAAAAACGCAAAATGATATAAAAAGAATGAAAATGTATTAAGACATATGTTAAAAAAAAGTGGGCTTAAGGGCACACACAGGCAGTCCAATTGGAGCCACAGCCAGCACTAGCCAAGCAAGCCTGCAGCTGAGGAACAGAGAGATGAGCTGAGACAGTACCTGAGTGTCTGTCATACAGGCAGCTGCTCCAGGCGATCCCACTGCTGACACCGCCCACTTCCACAGACACCCCCACCCTCAAATCCGACTGGAAGCCCAGGCTAGCATTTGTCACATTGTGGGAGGATACTGGCCCTGTCACCGTCAGCCAATCATAACCGTCCTGTAACAATACATCAAGGCAAGGTCAGTTCAGACATCGTGACTTGAACAAACGATTCGACATAAAGACCAAACAACAATCACGTATAATGATGGTCCAATACAGACATGCAGACTTCAGATCTATTATCAGCAGGCCTATAGCTTCTTACAGTAATATAACTACGTACATAAATGGTTTATTTCCCTTCACATTTTTATAATTGCACAACTCTCCCTCTTTTATTTAATAATACCAGTATGGCATTTGAGCAGAAAATCAAATTACAGGGGAAAAAATCCAAGAACGCCATGAATGTTCACTTTGAAAGCTACCTTACCTGTAGATATATTTTGATATTCCAAATGTACATTTACAAAAAGAATGCAGGTACATGTTTAATCATTGCAAAATTCAATGGCTTATAAAATTTAACTATGTTTTCATGAAGTAGTGTGCCTACAGGTAAAAGTCTCAATTTTTTTTAGATTTTTTGAGAACTTTTTTTTCACTTTTCAAAAATCTGTAGAAAATACAAACTGAACATGACATAAATATTACAGAAAAACATCCTTAAGACAATAGATTGTGCATATACAGTTTGTGCTGATGGGGAAAAGTTTGCATCATCTAATGAAAGATTGTGCCATTAAATCTCATGTCCTGTGTAACTCTTTACTGACCATAAAATCTCCCACCTCCTCATTACACGAGAGTACAGACGTATCATTTTGAATTATACATAATTTATTTTTACTCCATATTCAGGTATATATCACTTATATAATGGAGGCCAGCATTACGGTCTTAAAAGCAAGGTGAACTGATAAAGAGTCTGATTTGCTTTCCTAAATTGTGAAAATATTGCAGCCAATTAAAACCGATATTGCACTTTTTGTCAGAGTATACGGAAACAAAATATTTCTGTCACTTCCACTTCGCCTGGTGTGACGTCAGCTACAAACACATGACGTCATCAATCGCTGACGTGTATACACATGACACTGCCCTTTCGAACACTCTTGACGTCATCCCAGCATAAATGCCTTACTCAACGTCACATATGCCTAGTTCGACGTCATACAAGGAATTTTATCGCGCCACATGAGGAAAATTTTACTGACACAGCCGAAGACTCTGTTTCTCAAGGAATCTTCAGTTATATGAGTGAAATAGTTTTATTCATCAAAACCCTTTTGAAACATGGCATTAGTCTTACTCCATAGGATTTCTTTCATGTCACTCTAATATTTCCACGCAATCTGTATTCTGACCAGAGTGGCACTTGAAATCAATTACTGAAAACCATCTTTTAACTATCAGGTCACAGCACCAGTCTGCAAAATATAATGATGACCTGCCCAGGAAATCACTATTTCAGGATATCAGGATATGCAGCAAGGAGTCCCTTCATAAAGCTTTCTGTAATGCATGTTATATAATGCACTAGTACTTACTTGTGAATCGGCAAACCTATGAATTTCTCAAACAACTTTTGGACTTCTCTTACAGTGTCCATTATTCACTTTACACGAAGAAAGCATCAACACCCAAACCTTATTTTCTTGTAGTCATAGAGTTCAGTCTTTATTGACATACTTTCCAAGAAATATTTTACAGAATCTGTTAAGAACAGGTTCTTTTTTTTCTCAATGACACTAGATTTGCCGATCACAAAATAACCTAATTCTTCTGTACGAATAATACCCATGGAAAAAATTAAATCTTGTTATATGTACATGTATGTGGCATTCATGATGACACAAAGGTTATGTTGGAATTACGGCCATAATAAAATTTCATGCCTTCATTACCGTTAAGTGTTCTTAAAATCGCTTTGTGGAACCCAATGAGGACCTGTCATGCTCATCAGTAAGGCCTGGCATCATTTAATGACATCAAACGTTCCTTTCCCAGTGCATCACAATGACGTCACACTAAAGACAGGACGACGTTACAACAGAATCTGATATACTGTAACACTGTAGACGTTGCACAACAATCCAATTTTGATGGAACAATGGTACAAGGTTCTGCTTCACACTAACGGCACCTCACAGGATTAACAAATATGCCGGTATTTTATGCACTCCGGTAAAACTCTTACGTGAAGTCTTGTAGAACCAGCACAGTTTTCTAATTTACATAATGCAATGTGTGACATTCGCGATTCTGCTCCAGTTAGTTTTCATGATCTACAGACATAGGAAATTGCTATTGGCAGACAACAAGCACAATCTGTCGGCATATTGTATCTACTTCTGAATATTAATTGTGTGCCTATCATTAGAAATCCCTAAGAATCCACTGTGGTGTCAACCTTTGTTCGCACTGAGAAATGAGGCTGTGGTTCATCGGATATGTCACTGACTTAACAAAGGCTCTACATCGTAGGTAAGAAGCATTTGGATCAGTTTATGGTGACACAGCTTCAAACACTGGCTGCTTCCAAACAGAAGGCATGTTTTTTTATATAACTCATATTATTAATAAGCACAAGTCTTTGGCTTTCTTTTGACACTGCCTACTACTGATTTGCTGCCTCTTACTGTAAAGACTCACCACTGCTTCAGGAATTTCTTGTAACATGTAGATGTTTATTATTACCAACATGTAACAAGGGTTCACCCTGCATTTCAAATGATCTTTACCTTTCACCGTGCACAAAAAACCCATATCAGTTTTAACTGGCTACATATTAAATTATTTTGCATGAGAAACAAATGATCAGCAGAAAATAGATATATCATTTCAGATTTATCCTGAAGTAAAAAACAGGTTTTATATACTACTGAGTGATTTCGATTTTTATATGGGATAACTTACCAGACATTTCAAGTGACGATCAATCTGCCGACAGAGATGAATGGTCACGTTATGCGGCTGTGATGTATTCAACAGATTAGTCCACTCCACATGAACAGTGGCAACACTCAGTTTCTCAGCAAACACCTGAACGGGCTTCTTGGGAGCTGCAAACAATACCTGATAACCAGGAGCTGTAATTACACTAGAAAGATTAAATATTCTATACATACAATATAACTGGTATCCCGGGCATTTCTCAATTCAAAACAGCACAACAGAGCATTGCGGGATCCCCATTCCTCTGTGATCTGCCAAGAACCTCACAAACTTTCTTCTTTCGCAGTAGCTGAATTAGATCCACTACTTTATCACCTCATGTATAAAGGAAGTAAGCGCAGATGATGACTCTTTAAGTCCAACTAGTAATAAACCAAGAAATCAAACAAGCAAATTAATTTCCTTTTCCTTTTCAAGCAATCAAATACCACAAATGTACATTACAAGCCAGCATATAGGTGCCAGACATTTCGGAAAATGCCTCTTTGTTGAAAGTGGTATGACGAAGTTGTAAGTGAGCTTGATCTAGTGCTATATAACATGGAAAACATGGTAATACCACTTTGTCCAAAGGGGTCTTTTAAAAAGTGTGAGGCACTTATTTGTAGGCTGCAATATATGTACATATATTTTATTTTATAATTGGCAGAGTGCAGGTTGCTGACTCACTTTCTCCTGTATGGCCGGAGAGGCAGCCAGCCTTTCTACAAAAGAAAAACAAGCATAGATAATGGCACATCCTTATACCAACCGTTTGATGGGATGATGATCCTTGAAGGAACAACAGAGACGCCCATCTTGGTGCTTGCCCTCAGCTCAACCACAGAATCCTTGTCTTGCCGTACTCCACAAAGAACTATCGTCTGATTGGTGACTGGCCTTGTCAACGGGTTTGTTTCATTGGCCAGTGGTGGGTTCACATTCAGTTTATAGTTGAGCAGTTTGCCATTCTGGCTCTCCACTGGAATTGGCTAAATTAAAAAATATGGTAATTATATTGGGAACTTAAGAGCATAAAGAATGCACAATAAAACCCATTGAAATTGAAACAAATTTCAGACACATTATGCAGGTTCCAACTGATATTCAGATGTTCAGATTTAAGCTAATAGGCAGTTTTCGCAACTGAATTCACTTGTACCTTATTAAAGAACATCATCATTTTATTTACTTATTCGATTGGTGTTTTACAGCATACTCAAGAATATTTCACTTATATGACGGGGGCCAGCTTCATGGTGGGAGGAAACCTGGCAGAGCCTGACGGAAACCCACGACCATCCACAGGTTGCTGGAAGGCCTTCTCATGTACAGCCTGAGAGGATGCCAGCAGGCCCCTGGACCTTATCCCAACATAACTTAGTCTTCATGACACCTGCCTGATTTGTTGTCACTTAGGGATTATATCACTTCACACCAGGAAAATGTACACACTGCCAGCTGAATATTTTATTTTTTGAAAGAAACTTCAAGTACAGAGGGCTAAACAGTCTTATTTATTGTAAATCCTTCTGAACCATGGTGTTAGCTTTGTTCCAAACGATTTTCTTCATACACATATCATTTTAACATTTCTACACAGATTCCATTTAAATGGAGTGGCACAGTTATTGTTACGAACCTTGGTGTACAGGAACAGGCTGTCCTGCCCATTCCCAGGACAGTCTGGTGCAGAAACGTAAATGTAAGAGCCAACAGACAACTTTGGGCTTTCACTGGGTACTGGTGAAAAATGAAGCAAAACAATGAAATATTATGGTAAACTATTCTACCCCTCTGTCAATTGCAGGGCGTGTTTAAATATACATATGTAATAGAGATGATCTCTCATACAACACTGAGTGTGTCACGCAACATAGGCTGGTGGGTCTACCTCCTTGAATGATACTGTGACATGTTGTTAGTTCCACAAATAAAAGGATTTGGATTTTAATATTTGGTGGATTTGCCTTTATCATTCATACAATTTACACCAAGGTGAAATGTTAGGATTTTCTTCAGTGATGAAAGTGTTAATTCACATCATTTATACATATTACTTTTGTGATTACATTTTTACTGCTTCGCACCCAAACGCCATGACATTAGAAAAGGAAAGATTACATCAGTCTATCTGCTTTCAAAAAGAATTTTCAGTGCAAGGCAGGGATTGAATTTACATTCTTGGCCATGTGGGTTTGTAATTTGTCATCTAGGGCCAATTTATATCAATATTTCTATTAATATGTCATCTTATTGACCTACAACATAGACAGTGTATACATATATACAAAGTGTTGTGAAAATTGTGCTAATGTTTTGTAATGTGTTTCTGATTACTTCAGTTTTTGCTGAAATTCACTTGCATACAATTACCAGGGATGTGACGTTATGGTGAACGGCTGAACGCATTCACCAACCTGTTTTTCGCCAAACAAAACTGTTCACCAAAAATTTTTAACAGTGTTAAAGAAAATCAAGGAGAGAATCACTGTTGTCGGTTTGGTGGTATTTCTGAATTGTTTACTTTATTTGTGTGTATGGTGGATGATCGGTTAGTACAAGGCCAGCAGCTGTCCCTTACCCTACTCAAAGCCTCTTCCTACAAAGACCTGGTACCTTGCCAGGATATCAAAAATACACCGACAAGGTAGGAGTCTCTCTGGTGAGACTGGACTGGTGATGGACACCTGCTGCTACACAGTAGCGGTGGACATTACTTCACTCAGAAAGTCAAAAAAATTAACCACAGGAAATATGCAAATACCAAGGACAAGCTTATGTTGTGGAATCTCAACGGCTTGCCGTTGTGAGAATGCCATCATCTTGCGCATGTATGATGATTGTACACAAGGATTTGCTCCCCCAAAAAACACAACTCACCATCCTCTGAGGTGTTGAACTCGGCTTCCACAGGTTTACTCCATAAGGTACTGACTTGAAACTTGGCAGAGACTCTGACTTTGTAAGCTGTATTGGGTACTAAGCCTGTTATAGTCACAGGAGACTTGGTCTCATTGTGTTCCTGTGGATAAAAATATTCACTATCTACTATGTAAAGTACAAATGAGTGTTAGAAATTGAAATGGACAAATTAAAAAAAAAGCGTCTTTAGCTCTTGGAAGTAATAATCGCACACTTTGTTGATAATAATCCAAAAGCCAAATTGAGTCAAATACTTATTTTTTATGTTGTACCTGTTACCTACCTGCTATTGTAAAAGTCAAAAAAAAAAAAAAAAAATGCAAATACAGTCTTTCTGCATATGAAAGAAGTAGCACTTCCAGTGCGATTTATGCACCATTAGTTTTTATATAGATTTTGGAGACAAAGATACATTGGTTAGGTTGTATGATTTAATTAGTATAATTTTTTCGATTTCCGCAGACTAATGCATTCAGAATGTACCTGTCCCGTAAAGCTTCTTGCGAAAAGCGAAGAGGTTACGTAGAGCTTGGAAAGCTGACACTGCAATACTTCTCACAATGTTGTTCAGACTGCTAAACCATATAAAAAAGAACCTTACAACAGAAGTCTTACTGCCTCTACCAGAGGGAGTTCTACTTTACACAGGCAGCCAAAGTCTTACTGCCGCTATCAGAGGGAGTTCTACTTCACACAGCCAACAACAGTCTTACTGCCTCTACCACAGTCAGTTCTACCTCATGCAGACAACAAAAGTCTTACTGCCTCTACCAGAGGGAGTTCTACCTCATGCAGACAACAAAAGTCTTACTGCCTCTACCAGAGGGAGTACTACCTCATGCAGACAACAAGTCTTACTGCCTCTACCACAGGGAGTACTACCTCATGCAGACAACAAAAGTCTTACTGCCTCTACCAGAGGGAGTACTACCTCATGCAGACAACAAAAGTCTTACTGCCTCTACCAGAGGGAGTACTACCTCATGCAGACAACAAAAGTCTTACTGCCTCTACAAGAGGGAGTTCTACCTCATGCAGACAACACAAGTCTTACTGCCTCTACCAGAGGGAGTTCTATCTCATGCAGACAACAAAAGACTTACTGCCTCTACCAGAGGGAGTCCTACCTCATGCAGACAACAAAAGTCTTACTGCCTCTACAAGAGGAGTTCTATCTCATGCAGACAACACAAGTCTTACTGCCTCAAAGAGAGGGAGTTCTAACTCACACAGGCAACAAAAGTCTTACTGCCTCTACCAGAGTCAGTTCTACCTCACGCAGGCAACAAAAGTCTTACTGCCTCGACCAGAAGGAGTTCTACTCAACAAAAATTTTACTGCCTCTACCAGAGGGAGTCCTACTTCACACAGACAACAAACACCTGGTTGCCTCTACCAGAGGGAGTTCTACTTCACACAGGCAGCAGAAGTCCTACTGCCTCTGCCAAGAGAGCTCCATCTTACACATATAACCACCTTACCTGCCAAGGTGCATTCCCAACTGGTCGATAAGACACACTGTACACCATATCTTGCAGACCAGGCCACATTTCCCATCTTACTTCAGCCTGACGGCTGCTCACATTGCTGTGTAACCTGTACACTTCTGGCGCTCGGGCTAGAAAAAAAAGGGATCAATATGGTAAAATTTACCAATTAATATTTCACTGCTGCTTTATGCCACAGTGAATTTTTTAAAATGATGTGATGATGTTCAATTTCATGGGCATAAGGAAACCAGATGCCAAGAGTAAGCCAGTAACTTCTGAGCCTTCATACATGTTACATTCAGATATAAACACCATAATGGTTGTCTTCAAACAGTCACAAACAGTGGGAAGTCCACAAATTCACTGTCCAAATGGTTGTAGGTTCCTCTGGGTTCAGCTCGGTTTCCTCTGTCCATCATGCTGGCTGCCATCCTATAGTTGGAATATTCTTTCTGTGGCACAAAACACCACTCAAGTAAATAAATAAATTGTAGCCATTTGTTATATGTATGGAAAAAATCAATCACCATGTACAACTGAGCTCCAGGCCACATGTAGGAACTGGGCCATTCCCATGTGGCATTACAGCTGTGCTCACTAGGGGGAGGAGCCTACATCCAGGCTGTGATGATATCTACAAGTATATGCACTAATGATCACAGCTGGTCTGAAGGAATCGGCACTGTCCACAACCAATTCTGTTTCAACCTCACCTTCATAATATGCCACGGTTTCTTTCTCTCTTTGCTATATCAGATCCCTTCACCTCTTCCATTACCACAACCAGTTCCATCTAGTCACACTGTAGTCTCATCTGGGTCCTCCATCTCTCAGCTTTTCCTACTTTGTTTTTAAATCGACGTTGCATGATCTAACTTTTGACACTCTGACTGGTCACAACAACTCCTTCTCTCTAGCACCTTACTGTTCAGAATGAGTTACACGTATTTGAAGTCAGCTCAAGTTACACACCAAAGATGCCACATTCCTATAGAGGAATGGCCTCTGGTAGAGCAGGAATGTTTGAGTCTGTGAAACATCCAAAATCATTAGACAAAGAACACCTACCTATTTTGTAGGATGGCTGGACTGTAACATTTGTTTGGGCACTTCCAAAACTTTCTGAAGACATCTTCACACGAATGGTGTGACTCATGTCTGTGATGAAACACAAATCTTGCCCTTCATTTTGCAGCTTACACTCTCGCCCAGAATCGTTTTCAGGACAACTGCACGGAAACACTTGAGACGTGTCGCAAGTCCAGTTCTTGTTCCCAGCAGGACAAGACGTAGTCAAACTCTTATAAAGATCTTCAGACCTGATATAACATCAAAAAAGCATATGTCACCTTATTGAAATACAGAATCAGAAAGGCTGTAAAGTGGAGATTCAACAGGGTTCTGCCTCATAACACAGTGTAAGTGTGGTGTAAGTTTGTTGATTTTTAGTTCATCTGTTCAATAGACACAGAGTTTACATGGAAAGGAACAGACGGACAAACTGACGGTTGACCAAATGGTCAAACAACTGATCATGCAAAGTTGAAATAAAATAGGGTTCATCTACATCCCTAGATTTACAGGTCATGCAAGTTTGGATAACGTTGATTGCAATCATCAAGAGATATTGACCTTACAAGAATTTCATAAAATTAACTTAAATAATCCCAATAACCTTGAACAAAAAGGTGAACGTCGCTGAAAATCAATAGCTTTCTTCCTAATGCCAAAGTATAAGTGTGATGTTTGGTGAACTTGCATTAAATGGTTGTAGAGATACAGTGCTTACAAGTCTTCTTTAAAACTTAACTTACATGATCCCTATGGCCGTAAAGAAAAAGGTCAAGGTCGCTGAAAATCAATAGGTTTCTTCCTCATGCAAAAGTGTAAGTGTGGTGTACATTTGGTCAACTTGGGCTTAGCAATTCTAGAGACAGGGCGCTTACAAGGATACGGACAGACGGACAAACATGACACGCAAATGACCCAATGACCTTGAAGAAAAAGGTGAAGGTGACTGAAAATCAACAGGGTTGTTCCTCATGCCAAAGTGTAAGTGGGTTGTAAGTTTGGTGAACTTGTGCAAAACTGTTCTAGAGATAGAATGTTCACAAGCCTTTTAAAAAATTTAACTTAAATGACCTCAATGACCTTGCTAAAAATCAATAGGGTTCTTCCTCATGCCAAAGTGTATGTGTGGCATAAATTTGGTGAACTTGCGTTAAACCGTTCTAAAGACAGAATGGATACAAGGATATGAACAGGGATATGAACCACCTCTACGCCAATACCCTTTGGCCAATATTGCCTGAGGGGTAAAAAGGATAGCATATATGATTTACAGTGTGGGGTTGACAAAGCAAGTGTCAGCTTAGGCTTTGAGGTCACAAGATATTGGGATAGTGTTGATAACAACTTGTAGATATCAAACCGTCTTCTATTCAGCTTATAGCGAATGTCCCATGTCCAGTTCACATTTCTATTCCGGGCTTTCGGAGTGGCCTCAATGATCAGGCGCTCAGCTGTATCAGACAGATATTCGTACAAAACTTCCACGTCTGGAGGCTCGGCTGGGTCTGGCAGGTTAGAAACACGAAAAGAGGGCAAATGGCAATTATAACAAATGACTTCATTTCAGACGGGAATGAGTTACAACACACAAACTTAAATCACATTGGATCATGGTCTGCACTTGTCAAGCACCTGTTGCAACATGCATAGCTTCCAGTTTAAACAGACCACCATTAACAACAAAAGATGCACCGAGACGACTTACCGAAGACACCCAACAAGCCCCCTCACATTATACTGACACCGGGCCGACCAGTCCACCTTCTATCCTCTTATTGCTGAGCGCCTAGCGAGGAAGCAGGATGTTTCATTTTTTAAAGTCTTTGGTATAACCCCACCCAGGTTTGAACCCAGATCTCCCCGTCCGAAAGCGGACGCTCTACCAACTGCGCTTTCCGGCCGGGTCCAAAAAAGAGGAGGAGTGTTGTTATATGAAGGTACTTTGGTATGCCATACATCATAAACAATACATGAACCTCAAATTCAGAGGTACAAGTGTTATGCTACAAATGAGAAATAGCCAGTCCTGTGTGCCATTTGCCCCTGCTCTCTTCATTCTTCAATGTATACATGTACATTCTATACACTTATGACTTATGATCCTCCCCCCCCCAAAATAAATAAATAAATAAATAGATAAAAACAATTACGGCTTTAATAATCAAGAATGGTGTTCAAGCATTTTTCAATGCCCTAATGTGCTTACAGGCAATCTGCATTTCAATGCCATCTGCATAACATCCAGATACATAACAGAAGTAGGAGCCCTTGTGATCCTCTGTGACATTGGGAATGCGCAGTTCTTTGGTTCTGGAGTCCACAATATGGGTGAGGTGATCGGGCACATTGCCATTGAAACAAAAGTTAATATCAGCCGTAGTGGCATTGGTACAATTTTCTCCCAGGGTACAGTTCCAGGAAAGGGTCTCGCCAACGTAAAAGTGGAAAATCCTGGATGTGGAGGAAGAAGCTGAAACAGAAATGCACAAGAAAATGATGTATCAGTACAAAATCCTGAATTCTGATAGCCGCAGACTTGACGAAAAAGTCTTACACACATAATTTTATTTTCATAGTGTTTTTTTCCTTCAGCGAAGATTTACCACTGTTTTCTTTTGTTTTATTCATTTATACCTTTTTTTTTTGGCAATAAATAAAAATCTCTTAAACGTCAGTAAGTGACTGGTGTTTTATGTCGTGATTTCACTTATAAAATGATGGCCAATAAGGTCCCAGGGGGAAATCCATGACCGTTCCCAGGTTGCTGGTGGACCTTCTCACGTGTGATCGCAGAGGAAGACTGAGCCACGGAGGCCTCCCTGATGGCATGAAAGTGTGTACCGTATTTGAACAGTCTGACTTACACGTAGCTAGTTTCTGAGACATTTCGCGAACAGCACTTAAGCCACAATCACAAGGACTGTCACACACTACAGCTGTATGACACATTGACACATTCAAGGACGGGACAGGTGCGAAGGAAATTCTCACAGCAAATGTATTCGCAATGGAGCATACAAGGCTACATAACGTCATTACTTAGATACAGTCATGCAGATCAGTGCATTGAACACTGGATGAAAAGATTCAAGCAATGACTCATATCCTTCCCTCTCAATAACCCTCAGCATGTTAGTGGCTTAGAGCCAATGAAATCTTGAAAAAAGTTTAGGCAAAATGTTTTTCACATTAGATTAGACATGAATATTTACTTACATGCGCACTGAGATTTGCACGAAGTAGCATTGTTACAGTCAAAGCCCTGTTTTGCAATGGCAGACCCCACACACAGGACTTCAAGCCATAAGGCCAGCACTACTGGAGACTTCATGACGACAAACCGATGAGCTATGAGGTTCCGAGGGAGCCAACACCCGCGACTTGAACACCCGCACCTGACAGCCTGCTGCTACTGTCCTGTCTGAAACACAGTCGTCAAACAACAGAGGTTATCAAAGACAGTACGTATGCATGATGCACTTCTGAAAGAGGCTGGTTTCCAGAAAATGGGAAGCTAAATGGATGGTGGCCTGCATCAGTGTGATGTTTTAACAGGCAACTGGGACACGAATTGCTCAAACAACAAAACAGGAAAAAAATAATACTAAGTATTTAATAGAGGCCTGCTGGTACTTGACAGAGTACTTAGATAATTTAAGTAGATCATTGACAACTCACAATTAGGCAGATGAGACCACATAATACTGTAATCTCCATGCATGTATATCACATACACGACACTGGTTCAGAAAGACATATCCTTTTGCATGGCTGCAGGTGATTACTTTTTTGATTTGGTGTTTCCAGCCTTACTCTGGTATATTTCTTCGAACTGACTGCACATTCAAGTATACAAGTGCAGCAAACCTTGCAGTGCTCTGGGAAATAAACATATCTCGCCAGGCAACTGACCAACATCACAACAAACACCATAGACCATACTGTTCACAGCACAGCGTTACAATCATAGTCATCATTAGACAAGCTCACACATCAGCGACTTACGTTTATAACCTCACATGTCCTTGTTGTTTGGGTGTCGACTGGAGTAATGCTGAGAATACTTTTGCTTGTGGTTTGGCGACCATATAGAATTTTTAGGAAAACTTTTGACACTCTAATAATAATGATGAAAAACTCAAAGCATGATCACGTAATGATTCACATTAGACACATTACATACAGGTAACTCAGTTTCATAGCAGTTTGGTAACACATGGTTAGGACTCTGACAGGACAAAGTTTAGTGGTTAAAAAAAAGCACAATGTTAGACCTCCTAATTATGATTGAATGATCTATTAATCTCATTTTTACTTGAGGCAACTTCCTCTTAACAGTCAAACGCACAGCAAAGAATAAATTTTTCTTGCGGGTGTTAATTTTCACAACATAAATTATCTACATGTAGCGCTGCTTTCCATATACGTAACAACTCCCAAGGCACTTGAAACTGACTTATACAGGGACTAAAAGGAATTTGGGCAACTACGGTCAACTAAATATCCATGCCGTACATGTCATTTTAAATCACGACTGATTTAACAGGTTGAATGATGTGCATGAAATCCCATTTCATGTCAGATCTTGTAGACCGTTCTTGAACAAACATGATAATGTTCACGCATGAGGGACGGAACTATTTCGTCATGGAAATGCACCGTATCCTAGTGACAAATGAATTCATACGAACAACACGCCTTTATAATTTGGGACAAACCTACCATCTCATCAGTGTGGGTATCTAAAATGACTTGCACATTCACATCCTGGTAATTAAATATGTTAGCTGCCTGACTGATTACCAAATCATCATGGTAAGAGCCTGAAGCCCACCAAAATTCTGAACACTTTTTTCCACACATAAATCCTCATATTTAACTCATATTTAATCCTTGACACTAAAAAAAGTTTTAACATTAAAATTTAAACCTACAATGCAGATTACAGCGTTATCAGATAATGACAATATAAGTACATATATCAGCTGAAAAACATGGATCTCAAAGAAGAAATATTAACAATTTCCAATGAATGAAAAATTAACACAGCACATCAACTACCATCAGCATGGCCGTTCATCTCAATATGATATCTACTTTTTATGAAGGTGAACAAGAATGGTGCATGCATAAATTGAGTGCTGAGGCCGAAAAACAACCTCTACTGACACACTGACACACCACCACCTCCCCTGCTTAGTTTGTACACCACAATTAGTTGTCAGAGTATATGTACATGTAAAGAATGCAATGTGCCAAATGTACATGTATCATCAAAAGTAACCAGGAACACAGAACTAAAAACCAGGAACGTCATAAATTACCCCTACTTAGTCCCAATCATGGGATGATCCCGGAATGTGCAGTGAACCCATAATTGACAGCTCAAACCTCTGACTGCAGTGCAGAAGGTGACTGTTAAATCACTTCACAATAAGGGTACTTTTTCAGTTTTTTTGAGGCGTATGAGTTTGAACTGTTTGGGGGGGGGGAAAGCATAACCACATTCACCCTGCAAGATTTGGCCAACTTACTTGATTATTAAATATGAGTTGGTGTGTGTCCTATCTGGGTAGGGTGGTCCTTTTGGCCAGTTACATGTACCTCCTCCCTCCTTAGGGTGCATATGACACAGGTGAGCCCTCCTGGACAGAGTTTCCAAGAAAATCAACCAACCGTTCATCACTGGCAAAGTTTTCATAAACAGTAAACAGTTTCCATTACACAAGTCATAACCTCACCTAACACAATCTTGATTAACAAGCTGTAGCATTAGTGTACAATTACCATCATGTACAAACACAGCATGACAATGCAGTCATATGGTTCCGTTTAGGGAGGAAAAGTCAACATACCGTGAGACACAATGGAAGACAGAAATTTAATAAGGTCACTGCAACAGGCAATGTCAGTAAATAAGCCACCACAAAAACATATACATCTTACTGGAGGGGGGGAGAAACAAATTAAACTGAACCCCAAGGCTGCTCTGAAGAACGACCTGCCACCCCTTCCAACACATAATGGAGTCGCCGAGCACCACTCCCCATTACACTGTTTGTGTCACGCATTCATGTTTGATACAATCCTTGTTGTAAAAGACCACAGGCTATACATCTCATTATAATAAATAGGCTGCTCTTGTACTCAGAAACATCACTTCCCTGAATATTAGGCTAAGATAAAGTTTTTGGCATTGTAATTTTCTTATATGCTAGATCCTGACAGATATCCTGCAATGGTGGATGTTCTGCTGTGTACTGCACATGCAAGTACAGTGAGAAAGCCTACACTTATCACCTGACACACTGTACATGATATACACCCCAACTTTAAACAACCCAATCTTGATTGTGGGGAATGACATAATCTGGCCATGACTGTCATTCACAAACAAGTTAATGTGGGTCCCTGTGGCTCAGTTGTTTAGCACTTGCGCAGGCGTAATGTTCCACAAGCATCCCACCAATGCAGTAGCTGTGAGTTCAAGTCCAGCTCAGGCTTCCTCCCCAGCCATACATGGGAAGGTCTGCATGCAAATTGCAGATAGTCTGCCATCTTTCCTCCCACTATATTGCTGGCCGCTATCGTATAAGTGAAATATTCTGAGTACTGCATAAAACAAATAAATAACAAACACTAACATTTAAACATGATCTATCATTTATAATATCCAACGAAAAGTGGCACTTTCTCTCATTTTCTGCTAACTTGTTTATCTTACTTGGGAGTTACCCTGGGTTTCCTTATTGTATATGGAAAGAATTTAACTTACTGACTCCCAAGAACTTAATGTTAAATCCAGTTGTTAATGTAATGGCAAGAACTAAGAATTTACACACTGAATGAGCAAGGGTCTTGCCTGACCATTGCACCAGATGAAAAATCAACAAATTCAAATTTCAAGGGTTAATGTATTTTTTAGCTAAGGAAAAGAAAAAAACAAAAAAACAACAGCAGCTGACTAACAAATGAGTTTACTGTTTGATGAACAAAAAAAGTGTTATGTAAGCCCATATATCTTACCCAACCAGAGCACACAACAGCATACATCTGTAAACTGTAAACACCTGACTCTACACACCACAACCCAGCTGGTTTTACAGGTCACTTGAAAATAGGGGCTAAGTCTCCTCCCACACATACGTGCATTCAGAGAAAACCCCCATGGGATCCTCTAACAAGGAGATTGAATCTTTGAGGGACAGACTCCGAAGTTTATAATGGTGCAGGGGCACATCAGAATTAGTGAGCAGCAAGCTTGGACTAGCATTCTACCACTTTGAACTTTACCTTGGCAGAACATGTGTATATATTAACTGTACCATTTTGAAAAGTCTTAAAAGAGACCATAGTAGGATGTCATATTACTCAGCCGAGTTTTTGTTCATCAAACACTTCACCAGTTTTAGCCAGTAGGTCATTCCCTTAAATATACCACACACAAAAACTTCATTTCTTTTCCAGTGTGTGTCAATATATATATATATATATATGTATATGTATCTCATGACTCAGGCACATCCTCGAAAATTGTGAGGTTACATTACGGCAACATCATAGAGAGTCAGCACGTGAATTTTGACCAAAATAAGCATGTTTTAGAGATACCTTGTTTATTGCTAATGCTTCTTTCTTTGACAGATTGGGGTTTTCTGCCACTTTCAACATTATTTTGGACGTCATGTCAGGGCGATGTTTCCTTGAAGCAGACTAGATCCAATGCTGACATGTTTACAGTGCTGCCTCACTGGAATGCCATGCTCTAACAAACCACACATAATGCCCCACACAGTCACATTATACAGACACCTTGCCAATCAGTCATGCCTGTATTTGGTCTATTCCTCTTAAGCTCAGCGCCAAATTAGGAAGTGACAAGATTACCTATGTTACTTATGCCTTTTAAATGAAAAAAACATAGCAAGGCAAAAAATACTAAAGATCCCTCAACATTCCTACTCGTTTAAGTGCCTGATTTTTCGAGTGAAACAAAGGCCCATCTGTTCATTCCATTTACAAAATAGCACCCAGCATTATGGTGGGAGGAATCTGAGCAGAGCTCATGGAGAGATCCACAAGAGATCCATCTGAAGCTTATTGGGAGACCTTCCTACATATGAGCAGACAGGAAGCCTGAACTGGACTTGAATTTACAACACCTGCGATGGTGAATGGCTCATGGATATTTATACCATGTCCGATTTTCTCTAAAACACCATATATTGTATAGCCCAGGCCGTGTTCACTGATTTGCCCCACTGTGATGTCGAAAAGACAAGTCCTTCATCACAGCACAAAGGGACATCACCACAATGCTGTAACGTTGCAGATCAAAACTCCTGCATTGTGCACAAATGTACTGTTAGTCTTCACCTCAGTAAACCATGGTTTCAATGTACATGTGCAACAACAATTAATTCCAGCTTAACAGGTGTAGTATTAACACGTACATTGCAAGTCATGCTTATTGCACTTCCTACTCAGCTGGTGAATGTGTTAGAGTATTATTGTTAGAGTAATTACAGATAACTCATAACCCCCATGAAATGAGTTGATCTCTGGTCACATAGGAGTAGTAATGATAATATGTATTCGAAATGGTGAAAAGCAGACGAAAAAATGGTTTTGCAGACAGCCTAGAAAGTCAAGAGCTTAGAAAAATTGTTTTAAAAACAATGATGATATGAATAGGGACTCTTTGGTTTCCTGCTTAATAAGCCAGGGTTGTCAGGCATCTGCGCAACTGCCAGCGCCTGGATACGAAGCCTCATTTTTCAAATGCTATATAAACTTACAAGCAACTGACTCAGCCTATCTATTAAAGTGTCACTCCAGTGTCAATACAATCTGGGTAGAAATATTAAAATAATTAATATAGCACCATGCTTCAAAGGGGTTTATGGTGAATAACACTTCTCAACCTTGATAACTGTAGATTTCGCAAAAATTAAAATCTTGGACTGTGTATGTCTATAAATTTTTCCTCGTTTGACTTTATAATATTCCTTATATGATGTCGAATCCGGCAGATGTGCGATCAAGTAAGGCATTTAGGTCGGGGATGACTTCAAGATCATTTGAAAGTACAGTGTCATTTGTGGATATACATCAGCAGTTGGTCGCATCATATGTCCATTGATGTCACCACTTTAACATTAAATCGAGGACATCAACGCTGATTTCTTGTTTTTTTTCCTTTCATTTTCATCTCAGCGACCGCTTTTCCATAAAACATCTTCTTCACCATTAAACATAATGGTAAAAGGATACACTGGTGTAAATAACGTGAAAAACAGAGAAAAGCCAGCGATGATGTGCTCACTCTAATGTTAAAAGATAGGCAAAGCTCCTGTGTTTATGTGCCTTTCGGAAACGAGGCCAGGTAATTGCACATGTGCGTTGCATGTATACACAACAATTCCTTTCTAGTACTTTAAGCTCAATCAATTCATTTCATAGTTTGCAAAAGACCTAAAATTTCATCCAAAAAATTGCATTCTGGAAGTAAATAAATGTGATAAAATATTATATTCGGTGCTGAAACTTACCTTTTTTCCAGAAGGATATCATCCTACATTCTAACCAAGCTTTACAAGACCTCCCTACAATCAACAGAACTCCCAGAGTAAGGGAAAATGAACAGTTCAGTCACAGACAAAAGCTTTGGAGATTTAGGGTATATATGTATGTAAAAGATTTACGATCAACACATCACCAGCCTGTTTTCAGCTACAATATTGCAAGTTTAATGCTGATTACATGCAAACCATGAGTTTTCCTCCAGAAGGCAATTCTGCACCTTTCATCCACATAGTCCAAAACCTACCTGATCCCTTGCTTCATATCTTCATATCATGCATTTCTGCTTACATAAACATGTCAAAACACAGTGTGAAGTCATCTTCTATACACATATACTAGAATGGCTTCAGTGTTGTGCATCTCTAATACACATGTCTACGCAAGTGACTAGGTATCAGGTAAAGGTGGGGTGGGGTGGGGTGAGGCGGGGTGGGGGAGTGAGGTACATGTGCCTGGATAAGTGTTCCCAGTCAATAGGCTCTGTGAACCACAACAAAGGGCCTGTGTTACAATTGTACCCTCCAAACACATTCCTTTGTCGAAAAATCTGTATCAGGTTTTGTCAACCTTTCAAAACTGTGTTTACCACTTTCCAAGCAATGTCAACCATATCTAAATATGGAGAAATACCTTGTGAAATGAAGTTCACAATTTATGTTGGTATACAGCAAAGAGCGTCCAATATAACTTCATAGGGTATTTAGAAATTGTAATGATTAAAGAATGTCCATTATCCGTGTTAAGGATGTTTATTTGGAGCAATCTGACGAACACTTTGCACTACATAAAATTGGCGGGACTGCACTCCCTGTAGTGGCGCTCTGGCGTGTATACATATAGGGTTGATATGAAAACATGCATCGCGTCAAACATACGTAAGATTATGGAAGTCTATCATTACAGAAATGATTACATCTTGATGTAAATTAATATTTTCGAAACCACTAAGAACTTAAAACTTTAATATGATTGTGATGAAATACGCTAATTTACCATGCAAACCAATACAATACTGTCATGAAGGCAAAACTTTACAGTAACCATACATTTCTATATCGTGACTTGCACATGCCTTGAATTAATTCAGTAGCTTTGCATGCTGAGGGCTTACATATAAGTAAACGAAGACCGACCGAGCTGGAAAACTTAGATTTTTTAAAACTTTTCTGCCATCTTCAGGAACTCGCAAATATTCAGCTATGCGGTAGTTCAATTTCCGAACTGTCAGTGAAGAACACGTATATGACATAAATTTGGCTGCAAACACAACAAGTAAATCTCGGTCACATATGTTCAATCTTTCAGTGACATCATGACGTTACAAATGCTTTTGATGAGAATTGAATAAAATGTGAGTGTTGATTTTGCATCAACTTTGCCAAACGGCCTCCTACGTCCAAATATGGTAGTGCTTATTACTTTTTGTGCATATATTATCTTTTCCAGAAACAAAAGAGAAAATTAATTATTGTATAAAAACTCAAAATCGCAAGATACAGAGAGGGGCTTTTTCTGAAAGTGCATATTCAACTATTGGACGAAAAATACAGAAATTTCAGTTCAAATTGATTCAACAGAAAAATCTGCTATAAATCTCCACTATAGTCTGCAACCACTGGTTAAATTCCTATGTCACACAAGAAAACACTACATCATATTAGATGTCCCATGCATGTATGCCGTCATATTTTTGAAGGCCTACAGCTAAAAACAATGCTTAAAGCTTCTTTAAAAACACAAAAGTCATATCTTTAAAATATAAATCATAAATAGAATATTGTACAGTGAAGGTTGAACACCGTAAATATTATTCTTGTCAAAGGTGGAAATCATGCTTTTGTCTCTTGGGCTATCATTTCAACCTCTCAATCCAACTATATTCATGGCATTAAACTATCATTGTGCAATAAAAACCCTCTATACACATATGAACATATGTTCAGTAGGTCACCTTGTATACACTTCTGCATTTTAATGTAAAATCATTTTAATGTAAAATTAAACTACATGTACCTGACAGCTGGCTGAATCGCCTGTCCAACACAGAGAGTACAGGCTCAGCCCTTGACCATAAGGGCAACAAACTTCACGCCTGGCATATCCTCATAAATTACAAGGCATTGGATTACACGTAGCTATGGAGACATGACAATGGCTGATATACAAACTTTGATTTTGAAAGAGAACCTGCCAAAGCAATGAGAGCTTCTGTGTGAATTAAGTGTACTTGAAATGTTGAAAGGCTGCATGCACATCAGTAAAGTGTACAACACATCTGCTAAGATAAAAACACACAAAGAGCTTATAATCAGTGCTCGAAATATACAACAATTCACATTTCAGTCACCAACCCACATATTAGGAGCTTTTTTAGCCACTTTCTCAGTGTAGTAACCCCTACAAGAAATGTCAGAAAATTGAGTTTTAGATAAATTTTATATTGAGTTTTCAAGGAATAAATTGAGTTTTTGATACATTGGTGACAAAAAAATATTGAGTCGTCTGACTTGTTCAAATTGAGTGTCTAGAAAGAAATTGGCTAGAAAACACCATGCAGTTGTATTAACTTTTGCACAATGTGAATTCTCTTCTGCACCGGAAAAGTCACTTTTACATGTATAGTACTAGCTACATGTAATATATGTGTAAAATATTCACATATAGAGTGTGCAGTGTACATATAGGTCAGATAACCACAAAGCATAAGACAATGTAATAAGTAAACAGAAGGTCTCCATAGCTGTTGCAGTTGTGTTACATGTACTTTAAGTGCATTGCCGTTGTCGTAGAATTAGTAAAGCAATATATATATGCCCTTGGTACATGATGTCACTAATCTTACAGCGCTTTATCCTGGATATTTTATAAATTGATTTTCAGGAAAAGACAATATCAAAAGTTAACAGAAAAAAAGTTAACATCATCACAATGATTTCAAATAGGAAGTGGTAAATATTTACATACATGTCCAGTACTGAATGGGTTCTTGCAAGGGAAAAAATGTGTCTCAGGATTCAAAACCATGAAATTAAATTTCCCTCTGATTTGGAGCCCTTTTCGGGATGTTTGGAGTATTAATCTTTTTGAAGGACACAAAAAGATCGTATATAGAAGAATGATAACAAAATTCGAAGGGGGGCAAGCTGCATGCTATGGCCAATTAAGTCGTAACTTCAACTTTAAAATCAGGAATTGAGTCAACTCTTAAAACATAAGCATAACTCTTATACATAAGCACCCAAGAGATTGGGTAAGGAAAGGTATCAGTCCAATGATGGTATACTGTGACTGGCCGAGAGAGGTGTCAGTATACTGTAACTGGGTGGGGTGTCAGTATACCAGGACTAGGTGGGGTGCCAGTATACTGTGACTAGGTGGAGTGTTAGTATACTGTGGCTGAGTATGGTGTCAGTATACTATGACTGAATGAGAGAGGTGTCAGTACACCATGACTGCATGGGGTGTCAGCATACTGTGACTGGGTAGGGTATCCATACTGTGGCTGTGTGTGGTGTTAGTATACTGTGACTGACTGAGAGAGGTGTCAGTATACCAGTACTGGGTGGTGTGTCAATATACTATGACTTTGTTGAGTGTCACATCTGGTGTCAGTATATTGTGACTGGGTGTGTCGTTAGTATACTGTGACTGGGTGTGGTGTCAGTATACTGTGACTGGGTGGGGTGTCAGTATGCTATGATATTGGGTGTGGTGTATATTGTGACTGGATGGGACGCCATTGCTCCGTGACATGGTGGGACATTAGGTCTAGTGTCAGTATACTGTGACGGCGTGGGATGTCAGCATAATATGAATGGATGGGGTGCCAGTGTACCATGACGTTCTGGGTTCTTAGGTCTGCTTGTAAGATCCCATTCAGTACCGGGCATGTATGTAAATTTCTCCACTTTTCCTATTTGAAATCATTGTGATGATGTTAACTTTTCTCTGTTACCTTTTGATACTGCCTTTTCCTAAAAATATCCAGGATATTACCCTGCAAGATTAGGGACATACATGTACCAAGAGCACATTGCTGTATTAATTCTAGGATACTGACAAGTTCCCGAAGTTGGAATTCAAGATATGGCGACTGTGGACTTGAAAAGCCCGGTTCAAAAGTTTAAACAGCTGGATTACTGTTGAAAGATGGTTTACTGACACCAGCTTTAGCATTTTTATGTTTCAGCTGACTCAAGGAATTGGCTCATACCAAATGTAAGATAGGGTTTGGGCTGTTATTTGCAGTGAAATTTTCTATGTGGACATCTGTGGGACTGCTGCTGGGAGCCACTATAACGTACATAGGCGACCAGCTAGCTAGCTAGATAGACCTTGTGTTTTCTTCTACCAGTGACAGTTGCTATATATATATTTACTGTTCTGTTTTAGAGTACAATGTTATAATTGGGCACTGAAAGCCAGAGAGCTACAGGAACCAGGATACTGTCCACTTATTACAGGTGATTGAACAGGGGTACATGTATACATTACAGCCACACTTTAGGTCATCATCCTAAGGGCATAATGCAAGAAACTGATGCAAACTGCAGTTTTAAGGAGTATTTGAAAGGCACCTTGCTTCTGCTAAGTACCTGGAAAAAAACACTAACAGGATTTGGCAGTTCAGGTGTTAACCATTGAGACAGTTAAATATCAGAAATTGTTGAAAAAAAAATAGACCTCAGTGTTTAATTTAAATGAACCAGATGCATTCACAAACAAGATAAATGACTGCGAAATAAAAAAGGAGGGAAGACATTTAGCTTACTGACTTAGTACAACCCAGAAGAGGATCATATATACTTCACAAAACTTATAATTTACACTACCAGTCTAACAGTTAAGCTATATCATTTCATCTGGAATGGCCAGATCCTCTTTCTGCCAAGTTTCTGTTTCTCTGCTGTGCTATATCACTATGACTACATTATAGGCCCTGATTGAGCATACGAAAGTAATAATAATGTAATTAAACAGACCCACTCTCCAAAGTCAGTAAATCACAGTCAGGTAGACAAGGCACTTCATTGTACCTCCAACCCCACATCAAAACTCATTATTTCATCCTCTGCACGAAATAGTCAGAAAATCTGGCCAAATAATAACAATGTAAGATGAATATTATTCCGTATCCCGTACCCATCTCTTAAAACATAGGATAAAGTTCCATAGGCCTGATGTATGATATCTGCCAGAGCCGCTGTCAGCACTGCACTAGCGATGCTACACTTCCCTAGGGGGCGCTGGTTCACCATAGATGAATCCTGACATCACAGACCTAGTGCCCTTCTCTTAGGGCAGATTTCGTTATTAATTTCCTATATTACATGGAAGTAGTTGGGGGTCTCCCTTTAGAGTAAGATTCTATGCTCTTGTATTTCCTGACAGGGAATTGAAATATGATTTAATTCAATATGCTGACTGTGTAAAACCTTGATTTAATTGCTGTACACTTGAAAAATATTTTAAGCATTTCAAAACTATTTGCTTTCAAAATTAGACAACTAACCTTTAATACGAAGTCTCAAACAAGGCTGAATAAGTGCATTTGAGACAGGTTTATGAAGTAGGCATAGTGGTTTGTAACTATTTGCGCATGTGTATAACACAGTCTTTCACCCTCTGTGCTCACCACAGACTCCTATAATATAACACTATAATTTGGTTTGAATGAAATCAGATACCATTCAAGTTTCTTTCATTTGTCTACAACTGTCAACATAATAATGAGTAACAAAGCACTTAAATAAAGTTTAAATCTAAATATTCCTCAACTTTACCTGTTTTATGTGCTTAATAATTAAGCTTAAAGTACCACTATGGTCACAATAGAAACCAGGTAGAAATACTAAAATGACATGATGGAAATCCCACAGAACAAGCCTAACACCATCGTTCAAAGGGATTTTCGATGAATAACACTATTTAACCCACATAACTGATGATTCCTATAAAAACAAAATCTCTGGCTGTGTTTATAAATTTTCCTGGTGACGTGATAATATTTTTTAGACGACACTGAATCAGCCAGATGTGACACAAAGTAATACATTTATGTACGGATGACGTCCATAGGGTCTGAAAGGGCAACGTCATTTGTTGATGCACGTCAGTGATTGGTGACGTGTCACTGTGTCATATTTTTACGCAACCTATACCTTAAAAGAAAGAGCTTTACTTATGGTTACATAAAAAGCCGCAATTTTCTGGCAGAAGTGCTTGTTATTTGAGAATTTAACAGTTACACATCCAAGACTGAGAAGCCTTTTTAGGCTGCCATTTTAACAGATTGATTACGTCATTGAGCTTAGCTTTGCAAAGTAGCTCTTCTGTCTTTGAAGGTAAAAAAAATCATGTAGATAAGGTAATGGAGGGCTTCAGTGGGGACCCCACCTCTAGTTCTGATGACAGTGAATGTAACTTCGGCTTACTAGGCTTCCAGTGTGAATCACTGCGGAGTGAGGATGAGAGCAGTAGTCTGACCGACCAAGGATCAAGCTCAAGTGAGTGGGAACCGGGATTTCTGGCTTTGACAGGAGGAATCTGTGAAAGGACAGGTTGCGCTCTCTGCCTTCAGGACATCGCAATTCGGACACATTATGGTAGCTGACAGCCACGCATGTAGGCATGATGCCCTCTAGTACATATCAAACTCTTCCTGTTTAGAGTTGGCTTTAATAGAACTTAAAATCCATGATTATCACGATATACGAACAAATTTAGCTGAGATTGGAAATGCACGTTAATTAAATGGTAGGAGTAAAACCTTAAGCACAGTGACATCACGCTAAACATTCAAGAGGTGGAAAGGGGGATTTTCACTGGACAACCCTAAAACATGGCAGGACTTCCTATGTGCCACGAAAAGGTGGATTTTGTAATAAATGACGATGTTTAAAACAGTTTGTCTCTTTTACGAAACCTTTAAAACAGGTAAAAAATTAGTATTCCACAAAGTTTGTATAGCTTTTTCATATAAGGTGTAGGTAGTGTAAATGTGTTCTTTTAAGCTTTATTTGAGGCTGAGGTTACATTTTCTCATTCTAAATTTCACCAATTTAGACACGTGAGTTATCTACCCTTAAATGCAAATTACATCATAAATAACATCTCTTGAAAAATTAGAGCTTCTTAAAAACATTCTGTAGCAAAGTAGGATTTGAAAAATATATGGTTTATGTACTTTCTGTGAATTTTCAAATTTCATATAGCATCCCTAACTGCACTGTGCTGTGACCAATGTCCACGCGCCAGAACGAAGAGAGAATATTAGAAGTTACAGCATTTATTTCACTGCAACCGGTTTGACAGCCGTACACACCCATCACTTGGACTTCGAGTACTTAAATTAACGCGTTGACTGTGTCAAAAACTCAAAGCTTACCTTAAATTTCAACTATAGAGCCTTGTATACATACAGTTACATTTACTTCCCGTACGTCTGCCATTGTGTGTGACGTCGTTTGATACGGTGAAAGGCGTGGAGAGGGGATTCCCCGAAAAGTTAACCAATCAGTTCAAGCCTACTACAGTCACGTGCCTAAACTGGGTCATTTATGAAAAACCAGAGCTGGCAGAATATAACAAGAGTTTTACCGGTAACAACTTTGGGTCTCGGCGGGAATTTCTAAGATATATATTTGGAACTGATGCGCAGCCAATGGCATTTCTTCGCCTGCATGGCGAGGTAACCAAACAATCCACACATTTCATAGGCTGCCGTTGATACTGGCCTCTAAAGAAATTAAACACAACCACTCAGTAAACATGGTAAAATGACTGTGTACAGATTTGCACATCCACAATGCATGTATATCAGTTGTACACAAATTGGGTATACACTGATACACGCATCATTGTGGATGCATTACATATGCTGCACAAATTGTGTACCTCTGGTAGATAAAAATTATGTAGATTTGCATTTTTGCTACAATAATGTGTACCACTCGTAAACAGTATTTTTTGACCATGGATTGATTGATTTTATTCACCACGATATAATATGGATGACAATCGTGATTAAATAAATAATGGCGCGAATAAAGCTCTTGTTCTGAGCTTGTTCTATGCAAATAATTATACGCTAAAACATAGCAGGAACGACTTCTAATAGTAGGCATGCATAGTATTAGCTTTTTCTTAAAATAAAAAAATGAGTCATGATTCGGCCGACGAAACCAAATTGGTTTTCGTATACACGTATAGTATTATGTGTTTCCAGAAAATCATACATTGCACCCACCACAGTTTTTTTTAAATATTTGTAGCATGTGAGCACCACTAATTACACCAGCCTGGATAATTATCAAATTTGTTAGATTTTCCAGTCTTGAAAATTGGCGAATTTTTTTCCCAACCTTTAAGCATGCAACCTGGCACAACCTCAGACGGAAAAGATAAATTTATTATATGTGATAAGGGAGCAATGTTGTTGTCCCACACTAGATTTAAGATTTTCACAGGAATTCCGTCTACTGAGACCAGGCGAGGCAGACAATTTACGGCCCCCAATATCGGATTTCACATCAGTGGACATCCACGATAAGTCGAAAGCAGAAATAGCAAAGTAAAGGGTTTCCCAGATAATCTGAAAAGTTTTATTGCACTTGTGGAATATTACAATCTAATTTTGATGGAGTATGACAAATATTCATTAAATGTTATTAATATCCAAAGAAAAGGGTAGTTGTGAAGAAGACGATTTCTTAATTAATTCATTTATTGTTTTCCACGTACTTGTTATGTCTTTATTATTTATTAAATTTCCTCTCATAATTTTTTTTCTAGCAAAACGTAATATCCTATTAAGTTTATTTCTGCAGACCCTATATCTTATGCGAGTATCACTATCATTGTGATGATGATGCAGTTTATTTTGGATACTGTATAGTTTTTTTGTGTTGGCTGTTTCACGTGTTCAAGACTACTGATAGATAATTAGATTAAAATACTTAAAATAATTAGGTGAAATACTGGAAAACTTGCCGTACAAATTTACTAGATATTCATAATTCTTTTGAATCAAGACTTCTACATCTTATTACGTTTTATACAAGTTTACATTCTAGGCATTCATAGATCAGAGTGAAAATAACTATACGTCTTCATAATAATAACAGAGGCCACCTTTTCCCATCAAAAACAGGATTGGATAGATGACCGCTAGACTTGACAGCAAACATGGATTGGTCTACTACTATCATGATCAGAGATGGCAAAGCTCCCTTAGCTGGGGACGTATCAGATACAGGTAAATGTTATTTATAAAGTGAAATTCAAGTCACAATGTTATCATCATGAGCGAATCTTACACTTTCTGGATATATTACCATGACCACTCAGGGTGTCGAACCAAGGATGTTAACTAGGCTTACACTACACATGTTGGGTTGGGTGTAGACTGTGGGTTGAGTGATGGTTTGAGTGTTGTTTTGAATTATTTACTTGTATTTATATTTGGTTGCATTGACGATTTACGTCGTACGCTGCTCAAAAACAGATGACGGGAGCCAGCATTATGGTGGGCGGAAACCAGCCAGACAGAGCACAGAGGAAACCTACGACCATCCCCGCAGGTCAGTGCAGGGCAGGTCACCTTCTCACGAAATGGTTTTCACGGAAAGGCGGTTGACTGAATGCGCCGAAGTGTTGATAGCAGACAGAACATGTGGATACAAAAACAGTTGGAAGGAAAGGTGTTCATATACCAAAGCCGGAATAAAATCATGTGACCACAAACTTTAATTAACTGTAAAAGTATACTATACTCTCTATAGTGTAGTTTGAGCTCCTGATTGTCAACCCGTTGTTGCATGTAGCTTTCACCTATCTTACACAGTGTTGTGTCTTCTACAATGTACACGTTGTAAATGTACCAGTGAGTAAGGTACGAGTGAGGGTCTCCGCCATGCTTGGCAACCGTGGTGGTGGTACACGTAGACGTGTACTGATAACCAGAATAGATCTTGCCTCATCTGCATCCTCTGTGTGTTTGTCCTTTTCTGAAATACTACAACTGGAGACGAGGATGAACTTTGCCCACCTCTAATACATAACTGGGATCATGGTGACCGCAGATTTTTCTGCGCCGGTGACTTTTCTGTCTACACCAGGAAGACCATGCATGCCGTGGTTCCAGTGGAGGCGGCTGTTCGAAAACTACATGTTCGCCGCGGGTCTACAAGACGCATCAGAGGAATCCAAACGAGCTATACTGCTACAATGAAAAAGAAAGGGAGCCGAGAGACAGCGGGTATTTTCCACCCTTCCGGAGGTCAACTCCGACGAGAACGACATCTACATTCGAGCCCTGGCAACTTTACAAAATAGGTTTCAACCTGTTGTCAACGTGGCTGCTGAGCGCAATCGTTTCTGTCTGAGAGGTCAGCATCCCGGTGATACATATTTTTCGGCATTATGTGAGCTGGTTGTCACTTGTGAATTTGGTAATATGGAAGATAATATGCGATCTACTGGTGGAGAAAACTACGTGCGCTCGAACCAGGGAACGTCTTCTCATGGAGCCTGGCCTTACACTTAATCGCGCCATTGAGCTCTCCCGACGTGTTGAAACTGCTGTCAAAGAGGCATAGACCTTCGGAGTGGATTCAAGATCGCCAAATTCTGTTGAAAATGTCAAAGTCCAGCCCCGTCCAACTGGAAAGAAACAAAGGAAAAGTGGACAATCAGGGCAGAAAAAAAAACAAAAAAAAAACAACAATACTACAGACGTGGATCTTCTAGCCATCTTGCCAATGATAAAGACAGCCCAGCCAAAGGTAACACATATGCTATTTTTCAGAAAATTGGACATTACCTTGCAGTCTGTCAAAGTAAAACAGCATACGTTGTACAAGAAGTCTACTGTGACGACAGTGTTCGATATGTTAGGTGTGCAGAAAGCAGCACCTGCTAAAAAAAATTATGTGTGACATACAAGTAAATAATGTCAGTATGATTGTAGTAGTTGACTGCTTCTGATGTTTCATTGATGAATGAAAAACTGTACCCAAAGTACTTTGTGAATGATGCTTTAAAACCATGCAAATAACAATTCAGATCCTACACCTCAGATGACATTGAAATTGTTGGGTGTTTTGAATGTAATGTTCAGAATAAAGGAAAATGCGCTCGTGCTGTCTCGTATGCTGTTAAACAAGGTTCTAAACTCCTGGGTAAAGATTTAATTCAGGCATTAGGCATTAACATTCGGGTAAAACATTGTCATGTTTTGCTGCTCACAATGTCACGCCCACACAAACCACGCCTACTCATTCAGCTGATCAAAGCACACAAAGTAGGTCAAGTGATGTAACACATACTCCACACACTGTCACTAACAAAATTCTCTCTGCCACAGACTGTACAATACCATCTGAATTTCCAGAAGTCTCTACAGATGTTCTAAGCTGATATCAGGGTACAAACACAAAATATGTTTGAAACAAAATGTGACTCCTGTGCAACAAAAGTTGCGACCACTTCCATTCGTCGTTAGAGATGAGGTAGCGAAAGAGTTAAAACATCTTGAACAGGAGGATATTATTAAGCACTTAGAGGCTTCCGAATGGGTTTCGCTGATAGTCGTGGCGTGGAAGAAATATGATGCAGTATATGTGTCAACTTGCAGAAATTAAATGAGTCGATAGTGGTTGAAAAATACCCAGTACCGAATATCGATGAGTTACTCGGTTGGTTACATGGGGCAGAAGTTTTCTCAAAGCTTGATGTCAGAGCAGCTTATCACCAACTTGAGTTAGTTGAAGAAAGTGGTGATCTGGCCACCTTCATTACATGTGAGGGATTGTTCAGATAAAAGCGTGTCTGTTTTGGACTGGCATATGTGCCAGTGTGCTTTCAGAGACTTCTTAATTCTGTCTTAGGTAATTTACCAGGAGTCTTCTGTTACTTTGGTGACATTTATGTGTCCGGTAAAGCTCAAACTGATCATGATGTAAATTTATGCAAAAAACTCAAGCGATTGTCTGATGCGGGTATCAAGTTGAACGCTAAATGTGAATTTAGTGCGCCCAGTATGCAGGTGCTAGGTCATGTAGTGGATAGTGAAGGTGTCCGACCAAGTCCTGAACTGATCCAAGGGATCAAGAATGTGACATGCCCTGCAAATTCAGACCAAGTTCATTCATTCTTAGGTCTGGCGTCGTTTTACGCAAAGTTTGTTCCCCAATTTGCTGCACTGGTGCAACCAATCCGAGATACACAAGCTACAGTACCATTTAATTGGACAGTCAAAGCTAACCAAGCTTTTCTCGATATCAAGGAGGCTATCATAAATAGCTCTGCCCTCTCCTTGTTTGATCTGAATAGTGAAAGGATCATGACAAGTGACACGTCCGGTTATGATATCGATGCAATCATAACTGAAATAAATGATCATGGTGATGAAGTTACAGTAGCGTACCCTTCACGTAAATTGAGCAATGCTGAAAAACGTTACTCAGTTGGAGAATGCGAGGCTTTGGCTTGCCTTTGGGCTGTAGAAAGGTGGCATACCTACCTGTGGGGTAGAAAGTTCACACTGAGAACTGACCACTAAGCCCTGGTTACACTCTTGTCAACGTCAGGCTCAGGTCACAGACCTATGCGGATAGCTAGATGGAACACCAGGCTGGTGTATTACGATTACACAGTGAAATACAAACCTGGTGCTTGAAACAAAGTAGCCGATGCTCTCATTTACCTGCCGAAATGAATGACGGTTGCAATACCAACGTTGATAGCAAAGTCAATCGTGCCTGTGAAATACTCTTAAAAGACACCAGTATCCCTAAAAGCTGAATTGATTGAAACTACAGCTGTAGACAAATCTTGTTGAAGGCTATATCGAAAATGGCTGGCTGAGCAAAGCAAAATTCGTTGAAAGCGATGCAAAACCTAACTTCTGTGTATGCAATGAATTGTCCGTGATAGGTAACGTAGTATACCGAAACAAGGGCGTTGTGGTAGCTAAATCTCTAACTGCCAGACTTATTGAACTAGGTCATTCCGAACACCAAGGAGTTGTGCAAACAAAACAGCGTTTACGTCAGTTGTTTTGGTGGCCTAAGATGGACATACAAGTCCGTGATGCTGTCAGAAATTGTTCTGTTTGTCAGATGAATGACAAAACTAGTATTTGTCACAACGGTCCGATGCAACCTGTGCCATTACAGACTAGCCCTTGGTTGAAACTAGGGATAGACATCGTAGGACTATACCATTCTCAGGAGAATAGGTTTGCCATTACATTGATAGATTATTACAGTCAATGGCCAGAAGTTTGCTTTACACAGAGTACAACAACAGAATCAGTAATTGACTTTCCAACATCTGTATTTTCTCACGAGGGATTCCCAAAGGAAATTGTTACCGACCACGGACCACAGTTTGGTTCGTATGAATTTGAAATGTTTCCTAAAGATAGAAACATCAAACACACTCATCCTAGCATTTATCATCCCGAAGGAAATGGAGAAATTGAATGCTTTTATAAAGTTCTCAGTGAAGCTGTTGAAACTGGTAAAATTCTAGGACGACCAGTCAAAAAGTCAGTCAGAGATTTTTTTAGCTGTGTACAGATGCACACCCCATCTCAAAAGTGGATTTGAACCTTCTGTTTTACTCCATGGTCGTCACATGAAAACTAAGTTAGACATTGTCATTGCTACTAAGTCTTCTGTTTTTTAACGAAGAGAGTATGGTGCGCAAACACATGGAATCCAAACAAGAAAAAAGCACTACATACACCATCAAGCACAAAGGTGCAAAATCACAAACCTTCAAACCAGCTGATTTGGTTAGAGTGAAAGAACTGGACATGTTCCAAAGGGTGAAAGTAAATTTTCCAGTCGCATACCGATAACTGGGAAAGTTGGGCCAAACACTTACGTAACTGCTGATGGAAAAACATGGAATGTTCAGAGATTAGTTCAGTTTTCAGGTTCTTCCATTACTTATCCAAATCAAAATGTTAATCATCTTGATTTCTGTGAATCTGATGTAGCACAACAGGCAGTAATTAACTGTAATAGGCCAAGACGGACCAGAAATCAGCCTGTCTGGATGCGAGATTGTGTCAGATATTGAGAATATTTTCTATGTTAGTTGTTCAGCAATGTAACAAGGTAGTCTATGTGGCTTTGATTGTTTTTAACAAGTAGCACTTGAAAAAAAAAAAGCAAAAGTTGATTATGACTTTGTTCTCTCTCCTAATTCAGCCTTAAGGACAATTACAATTACTTTCCTCTTTATAGTTTTATAGAAGAAACTCTTTTGTAGAGAGGGGAAAATGTAGTGTCTTATACAATGTACACGCTGTAAATGTACCAGTGAGTAAGGTAGGAGTGAGAGTCTCTGCCATACTTTTCAATAGTGAAGGATATACTCTTAGACTTGTACTGATAACAAGAATATATCTTCCCTATCTGCACCCTCTATGTGTTTGTCCTTTTCTGAAATACTACACATAGTTTGTCAGTAAGTTACGACCAAATTGTGGAAGGTTCATGTGCCCAGATATTTTGAGCCGTGAAAGTAAATATGATGGTATATTTACATTCAAAAATGTTAAAAGTGAAAAACAGCTCATGAATGTTCATTAAAAGACTACAAAAATCTTTTTTGAAAGCAAAAACCTGTTTGAATTTGTGTGAATTTGTTGCTGAATTATCTTTGTGTTAAGTGTGGAGTATTTGCTGCAGACTGGGGATTTGAGACTGACCAATCAGAGCTGGGAGAGATCAGCTGTTTATAAGATGTGACGTAAATGTTCTGAGTTGACTGTCAATGTAGCATGTAATAGCATAGGGACAGGCACTTGTTTTCATGTTATGTATTTCAGTTATAACAAATACATGAGTGAACAACACTGCAAAGTATTTCGAGACCATCACCTGTGTTTGATCAAGTAAGTTTCTTGATCATTTCATGTATAACTTTACACATATACAGAAGTTTCAAGCACAACCCTGGCAGCTTACTTCTGTATCAAGTGACGAGTGTAAAATATCATTACAGCCCACACACAATGGCTGCCATTCATGTTAGCCGACAGATGCCAATTTCCACTGTTGTAGTAGCTGTCAGAAAAAATACTTTGCTGAAATGAACATCATATTGTCCAACCTGTTTAGCAAACTTAACTTTGAACATGCGCTGTCTTTCACTTGAAAACGTCTGTTTTACCCTAAACTAGCACATGTATATTGTACCATATTTATTAATAATGCAAGTACAGATTGGGATTATGAAGTAACTGCTGATGCCCCTCATTTTAGCTTTTCCAATTACTAATGTTACAAGACTCTCCTTATTCCTGGAAGATACAAACATTTTAATATGAAGAGACAGCTATCCCTGTTCTGAGGTACAGAAGCTGCAAATCATGTGAATTCAATTATTTTATTTGATTGGTATTTACGACGTATGGGTACTGAAGAATATTTTACTTCTACAAAAGCGGCCAGCGTTATGATGGGAGGAAACTGGGCGGAGTCTTGCGGAACCCCAAGACCGTCCATATATGAAGAAATTACATGTGTGAAGATGTGTTTGAAGCAATAAAATAGCAGGTATTCCTAGATATTTAGTCTGAGTGTTGATGGAAATCATCCCAACTCTCTTTCAATGGAAGTAAAAAAAAGGAGGTCCTATGTAAAAAGTCATGACCTACTGCTTTCAGGGAGAAAAATACCAGTTTTGCAGTGGTCTTGTATGTACTCTCTTCATTGCTCAGTCTCTTAGCTGTGACAGATCAAGGATTGCGCGCTATGAATGCCTTGATATTTTTGTATCAGGTTTTGTTGCGAGAGGAAATTGATCGACCTACGATTATACACTATATTGATATTCCGACGACACAGCTATATATAAATACGCCTATATATATTTATTATGCTTTGAGTGACGACCGTGATGTTTCCTTTCTTTGTATATAGAAGGTTTTTCTCCCACTATGCAAACTCGCCCCTCAAAATGAAGGTTTCTTATCAAAGTAAAGGGTTTTTTTTCTCCATTGTGAAAACCTTTTCCCAGCAGTTACGGTTTTCCCACAGTGTTACGGTTTTCACTACAATGTAGGCCGGCATTTCTTTTCTCAGTGGTTAAAAGGATTTCTGGTCGGTAATTTAGATTTTGTCAAGAGACGTGAAGGTTTTCTCCCCTGTGCAAACTATTCCCCAGTAGTATATTGCTTTTCTCTGTGGGATATACCCTGTCTCCGCATTAATTTTCCCTTTATCATCAACATCCTTAAACTTCCTTCGCTCTGCAAGCAATTCCTGATTCAAGGCGTTTTAGCTTTCTCTGCTTTGCAACGATTTTCAATAATTATGGGGTTTTCTCTTCTACGAAAAAGTTTTCCTCGTTTAGTGGAAACAATTTCCTTACAGAAAGAAAGTTTTACCCTGCCATATAAGGTCTTCTCCAAACTAACAGAAACAACTTAGCAAAATCAATACAGGTTTTGGATTACATTATAAGAGATTTGCTCATGGTACAAAATATTTGCCTACAACAAACAATAAAGGTTTTTTTTCTCTTATATCATGTAGAACTACACGAAGTTTTTTTCCCTTTATGCCAACGATTTCCTGGCACTGATAAAGTTTTTCTCTCCATTATGCAAACCACTTCCAAGCAGTAATAATGATTTCCTCAGATGTAAACATTTCCAATTGTGCAAAATGATTTCCCAACGTAAGGATTTCTTTACAGTATATGTCTAACAGGCTTTCTCCATGATGCAAACAATTCCACACATTATCCAAGGTTTTCTCTTTTAAGTAAAGGCTTTCTCTGTTGTGCAAATAATTTTCCAGCACTGAATAAAGTTTCTCCACAACATGTATGTAAACGTTTTCTCCTTTGTGCAAAACGATTTTCCGGCAGCAATACAAAGTTTCTCCCTTTCCCCCTTGTGCAAGTGATTTCAGTAAATGAAAGTTTTCTCTACTATTTGAACCTTTCTCTTTTGTGGAAGACAATTTTCCAACAGCAATACAAATTTTCTCCCCTGTGAAAATACTTATTTTATAATTTTCCATATGTTATGTTTCTCCACTATTTTTCTACTACATAAAGGTGTTCCCCATGGTGCAAAAGAATCTACAGGAGAATTAAAGGTTACCTGTACAATTTAATAAAGGTCTTTTTGAGGGATTCCTACTTTCAACAAAAGCTGAAGTTTGCAAAAGAAAGGTTACATTTTGAGATGTAGCAGTTTCCTCTATTATGCAAATGATTTTCTTGGAGTAACAAAGGTTTTCTTTGCAGCAGCAGTAGCCATTGGCACCAACCTGAAGGAGCTCGCGGTACAAATGTTACTGCTGGTGGTAAAAAGGTTTTTTATTAGGTCGCTTGAAGCACATTTTTGTAGTGCAGTTATTGATGTATATGTATGTAGGCTTGGATTTTATGTTTTACTTAGCACTTTCTCAGTTATATGACCACAAGGAATCCTTAGAATGTATATATACTCTGTCTCCTGGTGGCAGTGCAGCCCATGCCACCGATGTCTTGCTGCCACTAGAGCCGAAGACACCAGACATGACACCCCACCCAGTCACAATACACAGACACCAGATCGACCAGTCCACCTTGTTCTAACCTCTCAATGCCGAGCGCCAAAGCAAAAAGTACCACTTTTAAAGTCATTGGTATGAACCGACCTGGGTTTGATCCCGGATCTCCCGAGCCCGAGGCGGACACTCTAACCACCAGGCCACCGAGGCAGTCTAGTAGTTTAATTTTGAGACCTACTAAGTCATCTGTTTCGAGTAGTGCAACAATGCACGAGCAGAACTGGTCATACATGGGACAACAAAAGAACATGGTTGTCATGGAACATGGAGAACATGGAGCTCATGCTTTAGCATTACAGACTTCAGCAACAACAGAAGATTCCAGGGAGTTCTCATTTTTTTTCGTATTTTACTGGACACCGTCCTACAGCCCTTCTGCCCAGTCCCAAACGTCTCAAAGATTCGCATAAAATTGATCGACCTACGATTATACACTATATTGATATTCCGACGACACAGCTATATATAAATACGCCTATATATATTTATTATGCTTTGAGTGACGACCGTGATGTTTCCTTTCTTTGTATATAGAAGGTTTTTCTCCCACTATGCAAACTCGCCCCTCAAAATGAAGGTTTCTTATCAAAGTAAAGGGTTTTTTTTCTCCGTTGTGAAAACCTTTTCCCAGCAGTTACGGTTTTCCCACAGTGTTACGGTTTTCACTACAATGTAGGCCGGCATTTCTTTTCTCAGTGGTTAAAAGGATTTCTGGTCGGTAATTTAGATTTTGTCAAGAGACGTGAAGGTTTTCTCCCCTGTGCAAACTATTCCCTGTGCAAACTGTGTGAATTGGACACGATTCTGTGTGACCGTACAGGATTGCAATGCGGACACAGTCACTTGTGTTTGCTTGTCCCACAACAAAGGAATTTATGCTATGTGCACTCAGAACGGCTAACTGAAACTCACCATCTTTGTGTACTTGTTGCTTGCTATATATATTTTCTACTGACACTGCAAACACATGATGCAATCATTCCTTTTTATATGAAGCTCTCGTGTTTACCCATCACTTCAAACTAGTTTTATCTTCAAAACTGTGCATAAAATGCATCAAAATGTGTTCTTTAACATGCACGAAGAGTACCATCAATGCACAGACTACAGGTAAATCACAACAAACATATCTGCATTCCACATTCATAATTTAATTGGGAGTTGTATCAATATGCATACAAATCCATCAACGAAGCCTGATCCAAATAATGAAACATTCCCACACAGTGACTCATGATCCATAGTTATGACAGTCCGTATACGGCATGTAGTAGATTCCTCTGGAACTCAACCATTCCCAAGTTTTCAGACACTTTTTCCTGACGCTGAACCTGAAAACAAACCAAAAATCAGCGTTCATCTTCTTACCTTCACATACATGTACGGTATTTGACGTAGAACTTTGTCTCTTTAACTGAGTTTCTCATTTTTCCTGCTTATGAAAGATATACTCATCTTAGAAAGGTGTTTTGAGGTCTGTTTGGCAGGTATGGAAAAAATAACGTTTCAGCTACAAAAGTACAGTACTACTTAACAACCTTTAATTCATTTGCCTCTCAAAATGCAACTTTTTCTGGCAATTGTTTAGGTCAGGACAGTTACAGTGTATACCAACAGTAATAACAAAAAACACATACACAATATTACGCTGTAAAAACTGTACTCAACTTATGCCACAAGCTGTCAGTCTTATGAGTGGAGGACATCTAAGTGCCCAAGGTAAACCAAAGACATTTGGCAACCGTAAGTGACAAACTTTCCCATAAGTGGTGCAGATATGAGCTGCATCTAGGTTGAAGACTAACTGAGCTTCATCGACCATGGCCAAGGTAACAAGAGTGACTGTGGGGCAATCTACAAATTACCTGTCCAAGTAGTAACGTGTGTTGTTCAAAATGCAACCTTGCATTAAAAACTGAAGGTATCCTATGAAATAACTTTTTAGTGAATTTCTTTTTAGTAGGCAAGGATCAAAGATTTCCATTTTAACTTACATCGTTAAACCACCTTGACAGATGTATAAACCTTTTCTTCTCATAAAACGTCAAGCCCTTCTGAAAAAAAGAGATAAAAGAACAAAAGTAATATAAGTTATCAATAAGAGTTAAACAGGAGGGAACGCTTCATACAGAAGCATGCTTGAAATGGCAGATGAACGGCACTGCCAGTGCTCCAGTAAACAGTCCAAGTAATGTCAAGAATAAAAACTGAAGAGGAACAGAAACATCCACATGCACCCAATTAATACCATAAATTAATTCCATCATTTGCTTCTTCTCTTCTTCCATTTCTAACATTACTCTACTCCCATTTCCATCATCACACCTCATCCATTTTTAAGATCACGCTACTCCTATTTCTATCATTACTGCTCTTTCACGTCTATCATTGCTCTATTCCTATTTCCATCATTAAACCTCTTCTATTTCTATTATTGCTCTCTTCCTATTTCTATCATTAGTCCTCTTCTATTTCTATCATTGCTCTACACCTATTTCTCTCTTTGCTCTGCTCCTATGTCTATCATTACTTCTGTTCCATTTCTATCATAACTTTACTCCTATTTCCGTCATTACACCTTTTCTATTTTTCATCATTGCTCTACTCCTATTTCTATCATTACGACTCTTTCACTTCTATCATTACTACTCTCCTATTTCTGTCTGACTTCCTCATTCATCTCATCTCACCATGGTACTGTACAGTCCATAATATAGCACCAGATCAGCCAAGGTATGGTGAGAGGTCACCAAGTACACTCGATCCGACAAGTTTGCATTCAGCTCCTAAAAGAAACATGAGAGAGTTAGCTACATATATGTGATTCAGGTGTACATGAACCAAAGAGATCACATTGTGGGCCATTCTTATGGAGCTGACATTACAATGGTTTTAATCTCAGATGGCCAGATATATTAACGAAAGATTTATTTATTTACTTATTTATTCATTTATTTTTGGGGGTCTGGAAGTCAAGCATAGTACTATGAGTGCATTTCTTAGGTGGTTAAAATAGTCACCGATTTACCGAAGTAGTTCCAGTTTTAGCGAGTACTGCCACAGTTTGTTTCTGCATACCTGAAAGGTTTTCTTCCATTTGGCTTCAGCCCCATTACAACATTACCAGTGTGTAGCACAACGTAACTAAGTCAAGAAATACTGCTCAGAGCATTTTTTCACAATAACATTGGTGTGTTGTTTGCAGGCATTCTTTTGCTCCATGATACAATATGTCAGAAATTCCAGTGACTCAGCCAGGCAAACACTAAAAAGAATGTTTGTTGTGAGCAACACGACCCACTCACTAAATTCAGGTCGACTCAAACTTTTCTTTTCACGAACTCATGAGGACATTTTTGGACAAAAATAAAAACTCCAGCTTCAGCCAATTGTGTGTTGTCGCTGTCGCATTATACATGGCCCATTTCAGTTACACAGTTACACCACCCATACACATGTTACTTTTGGCTCTAAACTGGGTCATTATATGTCACACTGGGGTGGTGTACTGCCTTCTATTCATTCGCCTTGGTAGCATGCAGTGTAAAAATCAGTTAAAAACAAGCAATGGTTGAAACAAAGTCAAGCAATGAGGAAGTAACATCACAGATAGCGCTGTATGTAGTCCTCACGTTTCTCCTGCTGGTAAGTCAGCAGTGTAGCATATACAGTATTATAAGGCTGACAAAGCACAGAGTGGTAAGGATTTTCAGTCTTAAGAAAATATAGATGTAGAGTTTATTTTACCTGGGGAAAATGTAAGACAAGAAATTTGTCCAAAATTATTGCCTTAATGGCATACGAAGAGGATAACTTGAGTGTTTATGGTAGAAGCAAAGTAAAGTACATTTCTATTGCTGTTTTTTTTTCTTTTGGATAAACTTAGCCATTTTGATGATAGTTTTAAACCATGACATGAACGAAGGGCATGAAGAAGACAAAAAGTTGATATAAACTGAGAAGGTTAAAATAAAAAGTGTTTTTTTTTCTTGGTTAAAATGAATTAGAAAATGAATATTTAAAATCGAAACCCTTGGATTAAATCAAAGGTATTACAATTTAATAAGAAAATATCTTAAAAAAGAATATTATATAGTGTTATATAGCGTACTCAGGAATATTTCACTTCTGATGGAGGTCAGCCTTAAATAATTGTGGAAAGAAACCGGACATAGTGAAGAGGAAACCCACAGCCATGTGGAGGTTGCAGGCAAACTTTATTGCTTCTGAGTGGAGAAGAAGTAAGCCTGCGTCAGCCAGAGTTGGATGTGAGGTAAAAAAGTTTAAAAGTAAATGCAAGATAAAGTCTTACTCTAAAGTTAAGATTTGTTCATTAAAAAGTCTAGGAATTTCACATTATTATCTTCCTATGTCTTACTATTTTTATGTTTGGCGGCATCAAATACACTGACGCTGCCTCCATTATTATACTTGCTCATATAGCCTAGCCCACCTGTGGTCCCAAGATGATCCTCTTCAGTTTGAACAGGCTAAACATTTCTGACAGCTGCCAATCAACAATCTCTCCCTTTTAAGCCACACACGTTTTTAATGGTTTATTGTTCTAAAGCTCTATTTTAAGAAAATAAATTAACATAATTTGTCAAAGTTTCATTCTTTTGAGTTGTCAAATACCTACAAGTACGTGATACTGAGGAATTTTCAAGCTGTTTCAACCATTTCCATCCTTTTGGTCCTGTTTTGAACACTGGCAGTTTACCGGACTTTCCAGATGCATATGCATGTTTAGTACAGTGGAAACTGAAACTTAATACATAGTAAGTTCTTGGTGAAACTAAGTTTTGATCTGTTTTGCCCAATTTTGAAAAAAATATGTCTTTTTTTGTTCTGGTATAGACTTGGCCCAGGTATTCTGTTAGCTCAAGGAAGCATGTCTTGATTTCACAATTTCATGCTTCTAGAAAGCTTTTCCTAGATGTAGAATTTTTCTAAAAGTGCCTCTTGAAAATGTGCAATGATATATTTAAATGAATGAGTAAATTCAGTATTTATCACAGTGCTCCAGATACATGTTGTGTTAAGCAGGTTTAAAAAGTTGCTAATCCAATTTTTGCTTTCCCAAATTAACTGCTGCATTTTATTCAGCTTGAGTTGTATCTGTTGTTTGAAAGGCCCACCAACTTAAGTTTCTTTAAAGGGACAGTTATAGTTGTATAACTGTATTCTTATGTACAAGTCTACATTTCAGCACAACTGATATGCCATGCTTTCTACCAGCACCTTTGCCCATGAGATATCAGGACGCTCTGCCTCGTACTAGTCAGGTAAGGCACGGGACATCACCTACCTACCAGCTCAAGTAGAGGTTCCTTCACCTGTCGCACCAGTGGTTCAGCATAAAGCACAGAATCTACTTCCAAACCCAAGGAAGGCCGAGATTATTCAGGACCTTAGGATCAAAAAACTGAAACTTTAAATTCAGTATTATGAAATGAAATTGCAAAAAAGAAATCAAGAAGAATAACTTGAATGAAAATATTGTGCTGCTTTTACCGCATTTCTTCCTCAGATCCTTGGTGTTTGTGATAAAGGCATTCAGCACGTCCATCACTACTTCCGTGTAATATGTTTCTTTTCCAACTTGCCCATCAAAATGTACTTGTATTCAGCCATGTGTGTCTGGTGAGTTTTTTTCACTTCAAGTTTGTTCAGTTCAGCTTTCTCTTCTGTATTGTATAAAATTAACAAGAAATAAAAGGAATATTAATTTAGAGTGGTCTTATGGAATAAATTTATTTTTCATGTAAAAGTTGATTGGTAAGGCATTAATCAGTGCCGATAGGAAGCAACACAGCTCCTGAAATGTTGGCCCTCTATATATAAATAAATATGTATTTGAATAATTGTAATACCAGATATTATTAGCATATTTGAAGTATAAATGTATGCCTAAAATACTGCAGGGGAAAATTGGCTGAGTCTCAGCCTTAAGCTCTCGTCAAGATTATAGTGCTTCAGCTGTGAAGATTTGACTGTAAATCTGGATTCTGCCATTTTCTTGCAGATAGGTGTGACAAAAGTAACTTGTCACTTAGCTTTGGTATCCTTGGATTATAACACTTGCAATAGTAGCATAAGTGAAATAAGGAATGTACAGTTTAAACCTGATATTAAAATGACTAGAAAAGAAATGATGTCAAATATGCAACAGGGTTTCAGAAAACTGATGTACTGACGGTGGAACCTTCAGTATGTACTGAAACTGAAGGAAGTATAGTCATCTAGTATTGCATAGCACTGCAAGCCTGGCAATTAACATTAACTGAACAAGCGATGTGATTCAGTGTAGCTTGCCCAGGAAATAACCTGGCCTTCATTACAGGGCTGGGATACTGTGAAGCACTGCGCAAGACAAGCAGTGGAATCAAAATCAAACATAATCCATTGCTCATATTTTGTAAACGTAAATCTTTTTTCTTTTAGTAAGGTATCAACATATTGTGTTTATTTATTCACAGAAAACATGATAGAGGGAGCACTTATATATGTATACAGTTTAAATAAATCACTAGTATGAGATAATGGCACAGGTGGGCTAAACAAAAACAGTGGCTTATTTTGAATACAATGTTTTTTTACAAAGAACATGCAGCATGAGACTGAATGAAAGAGGGAGAAGTCACAGTCAGCTGTATCATGATATATAAGAAATATTTCTGAATTTTAACCAACAGGCCGATCAGTCAATAACAATTTCAAAAATGAGTTTCAACAAATTGCTGTCTGTATAGAACGCCTTCAACATTGTCATCTGCAGCAATGATAGCATCACCAAGTTGATCACCTCCATTATGTTCATCCTCCTCCCCATCACAACAGCACCGAATGCTTCCTGTTTTTCTCAGATTTCGCGAGCTGGCAGTGGAAAACGAATGAATTGAGCAATGACCCAGTTTGAAGACAGACTTCTTATGGTAGCTGTGATAGCCCTAGATACAGTTGGCCGTGAGACTCCCATGTCATCACCATTGCTACATTTTCCCAGTTGCCAAAAAACAAAGGTAATCAACACTTTCTGCACTGGAGTAAGTGCACAGTTTTTGTTTGATACACTTACAACGTCATCCCTAACTACTGATTCCATACACCGAATTCCTGCAGCATCCAGACGAAACCTATCTAAGAGCTGCTTATCATTATATTCGTTCAAACAATTTCCTCTTTCCTTAAGGTGGCATCGGTTTGGTTGAACGGTCACCATGTTGTTGTTTAAGAAATACTTAAGAATTTAAGAAAAGCATAAAAGTTGTCATCGCCACACTTAGAACTTAAGAATTTCTTAACACTTAAGTTTTTTTTAGGACTAGCACTTAAGTATTTTTTAGCAATTTAAGAACTTATATGAATGGCACTTAAGATTTTTTTAGCGTTAGGAAATGATGAAGTATCTTTATGAATACAGGCCCTGGTCTGCTATTTTTAACTGAGGTGCTCCAAATTGTAACAGAAATACAAAGTTTCTTTTTCTCCCACAGTTAGTCCATCTAATGACAAGCATATCCATATCTTTGCTTTTTCAAAAAACTGGAAGAGAAATTAACACTTTGTCTTCAGCAGTACTAATATCTGTCCCAATAATTAGAAGAATTAGGGTAACACTATGATAGTCAGATTTAAGGGTGGAGGAATCAGATTGCTGGTGAAAACCACCCACCCACCCCAGTCTCCTGACAAAAAACAACAGCCAAACCAGTAATAATCCAGGCTGAGGCCATTATTAGTAAGGGACATGTATGTCTGAGGAGAACCTACCTGAAGGCTGTTGTACAGATCCTTCTCATTGGTGCACCTGTCCAGGTGGCATACTTTGTACTCTAACCATTGGTCTATTAGGGCACCTTCCAGAGGGTCATGACCTAAGAAAAGGGTAAAACTTAAATGTCCAAGGCATAGACAAGCATCCAAGCCCACAAGATGGGCAATCATGACAATAATGGGACACTACCCCATTGGAAAAAAATTTCCAAAGAATGGCCATTTATCCACATTAAATAATTACAGATGATGAAGAAAAACAGAAGACTATGATTGATGTCATTTACACCATGCCACCTAGATGTTAATTAGATTCTATCCACTAGATTAGATTCTTTACCAGTGCAGTTCAGGGGAGATAACTTACGTGATTGGTACCCTTGAAAGCAATTCACATTATCAAGCAAACATGTTGCACTGAGAGAAGGTCTCAATACTCGATGATGCATCAATCAAATATTTATTTATATACATGTATTTGGTTTCATACGCTGTACTCAAGAATATTTCACTTATATGACTGCGCCCACCCTGGGGGGAAACTGGAAAGCAACGACCTTCCGCAGGTTACTTGCGAACCTTCCCACGTACAACCGGAGGGGAAGCCAGTATTCGCTGGGCATGAACAGAGTTCGTCCAGTGAAGATGATTTTAATTATACGCCGACTAACTTGAAAAAACTGAGAGCTCCTACACAATCTTGCCATTGTTGGATTTCTGCCTCAACCACCTGGCTATGCAGACAGAGCCTTTCACAACCCTAGAATCATCTGATTTTGAATAAACTGGAATCTGAAAGCAGGACAGACATGAATTACTAATCAAGTGTTCCTTTGTCTTATGTTGCACCTCAGAACCATGTGTGTAATTCACACTGTACGAAGTATTCATAGCTTCCAACATTCGGGTCTTTTGTGATGTGACTAGAGATGCGGTTCGGAGGTGAAATCAACTGTATAGCTACGCTTTAGTCAGCATGTGTTACCCTACTGAGAGATTTTCCCGTTCAAAGATTATAAGAAAGTAAGAGCAGAAAATACCTGGGTTATCAATCAAGTAGTCACACAAGTCAGTGTACTCAATGATTGGCCACCTCTTTGGGTTGTTTATCCATGGGTCAGCAGACATTTTATACGGGCGTTCATCAAGGCCTACTAATTCGAGTTTTTGTAAATATTGCCATTCAGATTCCCCATCTAACTCATACATGCACTGGAAGGTCATTTTTGATAAGCCGTGCTGAAGACTACACTTAAACTTTCACTTCATGGTGATTGAACATTGGAAGAAATAGTGAAATAAAAGCAGTGTTAGTTGGCGGTTGGCTTTATTTTCACCTCCACACAGGGTTGCTAGGGTCCACTGCCTCACTTTGGTAAGCCATGATATCACACCAGAACTATAAATAGTAAAGTTTAGCAGTCCAACAGAAGGTCCATCTCACAACTGGTCTTCACTGAATTACCTCCCATGAAGGCACTCTCCCATACATGCATTAATGTGTTTGTTTGAGAAAGGTGGGAGCTTAAAGTGTCTGAATGTAACATACATGTACCTTAACTGAAGTGAGATCAGTTGACATTACTTTCATAACTCTTCATCACAAAGACTGAGTGTTTCATGAAAAACTGGATGACTTCTTTCTGCGAGTTCTTGTATTGCCATGAATCACTTACTTTTCTGATACATTTCCCCACCTTTTGTCCACGGCTTTCTGTTCACAAAATGCAACATCTGTCCAAGATCGTGTATCTCTTCTGATCATCATCATTTGTGTATTTCGGCTTGTGTATTTATTTAGGAATAGAGAAAAACTCCACCAACTGGTGAGTAGGTTACCTGTCAACTTGCTTCATTTTCTTGTCGGACAGTTAACAACATAATAAGTTTTTGTTAACCATGTGAGTGAAAACGGATGCATTCTGATGAGTAGAAAAGAGTTATTACCGTTGTGAAATCACTTATAGATTGCATATGTCATTCAGGCGACAGTGGTCCTACTAAGCATGGTTTCACATGACAAAAACTGATCTCATGTTATTTCATGTTTGATGTCACCTGACTACGGAGGTTATTCAGTACGGGCCTACTGTAGTTTTGGAAACATGTCCTGCTGTCTTAGGGCCAGTTTGAAGGCCAACTTCATTTTGTTTTTCATGCAGATAAATATCAGAAACTGTTGAAAATGGACCTCAACGTAATTAAATCGGAATTTGTAAAGAATCGGTTGAGCTATTGTTCGTCGCTGATCCATTTTTCCGATGTTCACTGACAAAAGGACATTTTTCAATGAACTGACATCACCCTCATCCTTACTACTGCCCTGTCAATGTATTGTTCTCAGTTGATTCGAAGCTAGCGCAGAGGTTCTCAGAAGACCCTTCGGTAATATACTGTTAAAATTATCGTAATTAGGACCGGAAAGTAAATGTGGACACTATTTTACTAATTCTCTAGTGTTATTACAATTGCAACAACAACAACAGCCCACATGTCAACAGATATAGCCAGGTACCATCTCGCAGGATCAAAAGAAATAAGCGCACGCGTGGGCTCATTATGTTGTCTAGTATTACGCGTGCTACATAAGAGTCTTCTTTGACTCCAGTGTTACCTGTAACACCGAGAAGGGTGGACAACATCTCTAACTGCTTGACACACGTGTCTGCCATGTTGATTTCCGCCGTCACCATCCAGCTGCCAACGTCCACGTTTACTCGTACATTGCCGACACAAATTATGAGTATCTTTGCGGATAGCACCAATGCTGCTAGACACGTTAATAATACATATATACACTGGGGCGGCTACTCTCTCAGCGCAATAGGCGAGGGTCCATAGGCCGCGTAGGTCCCGGAAGCTGGGGACCGCTAGACGGCCGCAGAGACGTTCAAAGCGATTTCTGGTGTCTAAAATTAGGAACTACGTTAAGATATATGAAGTGCTGAATTCTATTTATTCACGCACATATCGTAGTAGTATATACGATACCGGTTCTGGCGCAACTGGTGCTGGGAGCCGCTCCACCCACGTAGAGGGCTCCCAGCACCAGTTCAGAACCTAATGCTGGGAGCTGCCCCCCCCCCCAGAGAGCCCCCAACAACATAAATAATCGCCGACACCCGTTCACATTCAGTCCGACGGTTAGAGACCGAGCAGAAACCAAACAACAAGATGGCATCGACTTCGACGGTTCACCTCCTCTATTCCGAAGCCACCCCGCGGCCCAACGGCAATCTCTATACCCGGCGGGTATAGGTCGCGCGGACCTGCCGCACTCACCTCTTGGAGACGATCTTGAACAATACGGCGATATCATACCCATCACCACGCACGAGCGGAGAGAACCATACACCTGCTTCGTAGGACACACCACGAACACGATGTGATCGCCAACGAGATCATCGCAGATCCGGCCTGTGAGCGAAGCCACAACCGGATGGAAAACGCGGTTCGCTGTCGCGGCGAACCATGGCTTCTAACAACCAGCTCAATTTAACAAACCGGCGCTCCAATTAGATAAATGTGTGGGTATGATATACCAATAATCATGAAAGGACAGCGTAATTGTAAATGGCTTCTCGCTGACTCCCGAGAGAACTGCAGAAAAAGCTGCCCTGGCCATTACTGCGGGATCCATCTTCCATGTATACGTAAGAACTCACCCATCCCAACGCCCTGTCGAAGTTGTAACATTGGGACACTGTCAGATGTTCACCTATATCGGCCTTGCGGGGCCGACCTGGCTCAATAATATCTCGCCAAAGCCGAAACCTGGACAAGACGTATCCACCCCCTTGTTATGAGCGAGCTCCAGCGCTTTTCAGCCCAGGCAATGAAGACGCGCGTGTTTGTAAGGCTGTAAGCCCCCAGCTCTCTTTTTCAACCCACCGTCGCAAACCGAATTTCCATTTAGAGGAGCGTGTGTCTACCCTATAACCATCCATACCTGTCATGGCAACTATGGATGAATACAACAACCAGATACTGGAAGAAATGTCAGAAAACCCAATTCCCCATGATATAGTTCAAAACATCCTGGAAAAGCCCATTCCTAGGGAAGTCAAGGATCGCCCGCTAAAGCCCTTACAGCCTGGAAAATATCGGCCTCTCCCTCCACCACACAGGAAGGGGGGTAGAAAGAGGAAGGCCATTGAGGAAGAATTTGACCCAATTCCCAAAACTTTTCCAACCACTAAGGACTACCAAAAGGAGGTTCTAGAGCTGTTTGAGAGTGCCAAGGCATATGAGCTCACGTTTCAGGAAAACCCCCGGGCAATCGGAAGGTACGCCCATAGCTGGCAGATGGATGTCTCTGAAAGCCATCCTCACGGTACAGATCCTAGAGTTTTCTTAGAGGGAGGATGCCCACAGATCCGAGAAAAACTCGAAGAAGAAATCCGAGCCCTCAGAGGTGTAAAGTTTCCACTCGCCCTCAAAGCCCAGCTCCGAAAAATCAGGCCTCATGGTGGTGAGGAGTACACCGATCCTGTGCTCCACCACAAGCAGGAGGCTGTTCTACAGGCCAGTGAGCTCATGTGCAAGGATGTTTACCCATACGAGTATACTGACTCCTGGAAACACTTTGGTGAGTTGAAGCTCGCCACAAAGGACACCTTCCACAGTAAATTTTCAGACACGCGCAATAGCGATGAGGATTATGCCTGGAAGGCCTTTGATTGCCAAACCCTTGAGGACTACCACGACCTGAACTGCCACACTGATGTAATCCTGCTGACAGATATCTTCGAAACGTTTCGGAACACCTGCCCACAGCAGTATGGCCTAGACCCTGCACATTATTACACCAGCCATGGTCTCTCCTGGGACGCTCTCCTCAAGAAAACAAGTATAGAGCTTCAACTGCTGACAGAGTACGACCAGCACCTTTTTTATGAGAAGGTGATGAGAGGGGGTATCTCGATGGTCTCAAGGCGTCACGCGCGGGCCAACAACCCCAGTGCGGAAAGTTATGACCCAAGGAAACCTAACAACAACATCTTCTACCTTGATGCCAACAACTTATATGGCTGGGCAATGAGTCAGCCTCTACCAACACGAGGCTTCGAGTGGGTGGAAGACTACAATGGCCTAGCCATCGTCGATATATTCGTCTGTGTGTTCGCTTCCTGAACATGCCGCGCAAAGACTCGCACGCGTCGCCCTATACTGACCACTATCCCCCAACTCTAAAATGCCAACCATAATACAACACCAAAAGAAATTAGCTGCGTAATACAGCAGCTGATCAACAGTGCTCCCCACGTCATAGCACATCGTATTGAGCCAGCTGATCAGTCTTCATCAGAAGCTTACCGTGATTTCTACAGCTAGCTCCTTACTCAGTACGGCCCGCTCTTCCGAGGGGACGACGTCGTTTTCACGCAAGCACTCATCAAAGCTGTCTCTGTTCTGGGAGTGGAATAGAGCGACCCAGCGTGTCTGTTTCAGGAGATCCTTTAGGACCGAGTTGTATTTTGGAGTCAGCACCCATACAGACTACGAAACATGGCGGCTAGAGAAGGCCAGTTCAGAGAGCATCTCATTTTTGGTCAGCGCCTTCCTCGCCGAGCAATCATCGATAATATATAGCGTCCGCTGTCCCTGAAAAATCTGGTAGAGGGCGCGGAGGTACTCATGGAGCCTCTCGCTTGGATCAACAACGTGAATCACTGGGTCGCTCCACACCCAAGGACGCTTCTGATACTCATCGCTGTACCGTACGGTGAGGCACGCCATGACAATATGCTGGAGGACACTACGGTAGGGGCCCTCCAGGACGTCCAGAGCGAATACAGTTTTTCTACACCCCGTTATTCCGGAGACAATGGCCCAGTGGAGGCCCATGGAGTGATGACATGAATCTCCCATTTTCGATCCTGAGTTGGGAGTCCATCACAACATAAAGGTAAATGTTTATAGCTCCGGCCGCCTCTGCATTTTTCGTGATCTGGATGATCATCCACTCACTCTCCTTCTCGATTCGCCGGTCGCTGCCGTGCAACTGGTCGTCATTCGTGATTTCAAGCATACTTGGTGGAAAGGACGTCGGCTATTCTCGCGTCTGCCAGCGATAGGTCTTTTCCGACCATGGTCACCTCGGGGTGCAGCCGGTGGCCAAGAACCTCTTTGCGTCATCGCACCGTTACTACACACGCAGGCCTTGGCCGTACAGTTATTTGGGAACATCCTCGATTGTAATCTCCACCTTGGTTATTTTGGGGCTGTGGAAAGTTTCCACCTTCCGAGGGAAGGCTACGGCTGGTTCCTCAAACAGCACCAAGATGCCTTTCATACTGCGGGCGGGTACGTTGAGATTTATGTTCCAAACAATATTGCTCATATTTCGGCTGATTTTGCGGTGCCGGAGGACGCAATCGTACAGCATGGCCAGGCGCCCGGCATACTGGTTACGGATCATCCGGGCAAGCTCTGGCTAAGTGACCATGTAATACGCGGTGCTGATGTTCTCAATGGTGTAGCTGAATTCCGGTCCTCTGTGGCTCGGATGGCGCGACTGTAGTCGTTGAGGGTTAGCTCGTATTTGAGGCTATCCCCCAGGACCGACTGGTAAAATGGCATTTGGCTCTCCAGCAACTCGAAGTCGAGGGGGATGTAGAATCGTTTGCTATAAACTCTCCACTAGCTAGGGTATTGGTTTCGTCCTCGTCTTTATTCTCGGCCCAGACCCGGATTCGGGTGACATTCTTCTTGCGGCTTTTGTCGATGTCCTGGTACTGGGCATTTTCTTTCTCCAGGGCCGTCTCCCATAGGTCCATGTAGCTGTGGTAGACGTCGCTGCCATCGATCGACATCACCTCGTTGCCGGTCATCTTGACCGTGGGCTCCTTTAACACATCCAGGCAGAGGTTCTGGACCACCGTTCGAATTTCGTCTGTGGAGGTGGGGGTTTGCGGAAACAGGTCTTGCGGTCCTTGATGTCATCAGCGCCAAGGTTTGGGAACCGAACAAGTAGCTGTTGCTTCTGTTCGATTGAACTGGGATTGTTCGTCAACTCGGGTTGTGCGATCCGTGAAGATTTAGGGTTCTCAGGTTGGTCCCGGTAAGGAAAGACTTTGCCGGCTCAGGCCGCTGCATCCCTCGGCGAAGCTCATAAGGCGCCTGGAAAGGCAGATGCCGCCAGCAACTGTCGAGTTTCAGGACCTGGGACAGACAGCGCTGAAGGCTTCTAATGCCATTCACAAGATGGAAACCTCCTTAACGGGTGCCGATTTTAATGAGATTCTCGGGATGATCGATGATCCCTCCCCCCGTGAAACATCAGCGTGATCCGACGCTTGGACAGAGCCCTTCACACTATCCGACGTGAGCTCACCAACAACGTTGCCAAGCTCAAAGATCTGGATGATGAAATCGGCAAGAAGAAACGCAATCTGGATAAAGCCGACTTCGACGGGGATGTCGACGAGTTTAGGAGGCGCTGCATTGCCGAACGCCTGCGTGACCTGCAGTGTAAAGGAGCTTGCCGCCTTGAGGGCCCCTGCAGCAAACAGAAAGACCCTGCGCTCTCAAATCAACCGCAAGCGGGAGATCATCAAGCGCATCCTTCATGAGAACACTACACTGGCTGAGCGCATACGCACCCTTTCCTCGAGCAAAGAATCACGATCCCGCCTATTCTCACCGCAATCGGGATGGCAATCAGCAGGCTAGCAGTCGTCTTGACTTGGGGTGGTTCAGGAGCCATACCTGCTACGCCGCGCCCACCACCTCTCCATCAGCATCAGACAAAGAGGGACTACGATAGTGGCTTGAAAAACACCTGCAAAGTCTAGGACGGGTCCTGACTAAGTTAGCCGTCATGGCAGCCGTTGCCCTCCCAGTTATCATCCGCTCTATCGTCTCTTGACTATTGAACCTCGTGGCGAAAACGGTGAGTTGGCCGGCTGGCAGTTTGTGGGTTGTTGTACTTGATGCTGGTTGCTTGCTGCTCATGGCAGCCCGTGAATAGATTTCAGTGTAACAGCCGAAGCGCCGCTAGTCCGTAGGTGATGACGCCCACAACAAGGCCAGTTTTTTTAATCCTCATGCGATGTTTGTTACGAAGAAACATAAGCGGCGTCAGAAGTGGTGGCCTGCTCCTGTTGCAACGTGGCTTCGCAACAAACATCAGTTGCAGAAGGGTTTTGACGATTCGGTGAGCCTGCCCCTGAGGACAGCGGCTTGACCAGGCCGGTCTCCTCCGTATCACATCAGAGGCATTGGGCGGGGCAACGTGCGTGTCAGCCACGTTGAGGTCATTATTGAGGCCTAGAATCTGGTGATATGTCGCGATGATGATGAGGTTGTTGTGTCCTGCCACGCGGCCGACGCGGAGCAGCATGTCGCTCGCAGCAATGTAGAGACCATTTCCAAAGACGCAGTTTATGGCTTAAGGGAGGTCCATAGGTGACGAGATGGCGTCCTCAACGTTTGCCAAGAACTGCTTTTGCGCGTCGAAGGCCGTCCCAGAGCCTAGAATACGTGTATGTGTCAGAGCCTGAGCTACGAGGATCGCTCAGACGTATGTCGTGATACTGTCGTTCAGTCTCTCTACCATAGGACGTCTAAACCCATTCGACTTGCCAAGTGCAAGGGACCGGCAAGCCTCATCAGCTTCTGGGTCGTCCTGCTTTATGAAGTCGACATGAAGAACGTCGTTTGTCGTCTTTTTCTTGAAAGCCATGCTGTTGATCCAATAGTTGTACACCCTGCCAAGCTCGTGATTTGGGTCGGCCACCCGCCAATCGGTGTGCTTAGGGACACTGAATTCGGCGCAAATTTTCTCATACGCCTGTCGGTCATATCAATATGTCCGTAGCATGCCATGCCTGTCCTGGGGCAATGGGGCTTGTATCTCCTTCAATATTCGCATCGTCTGGTAGTACACGTGAAAGCTATACAAAGACTGCATCAGGGGGTCCTTAAGCGTCAAGTGATCTTCCCATGAAACACCACAGCCTGTGGTGGCACACCAGACAGTGAAATTAATGTGATTCTGTCAGAACTGCGTCAGTCTTGAACCCCAGGCCTTGATCAATTTGTATGAAGAAATATCGGACAGGCTATACTGCTCGAACACGTCAGGGTACTGCGTTTCGAATGCGGCGGCGGCTGGCTTTACAGCGGATGCACGCACCTGGACGCGGGCTCTGTTGGGTGACGGCCATTGTGCCACAAACGTATCATCTGCTGCTTGCACACGAGGCCGATATTTCACCCCGCTATTGAAACGAAATGCACCCAGATTCATAGTTTGAATCTTCATACTGATCACTATGTAACAGACGCTGTTAAACGTTCAAAGAGGAGAGGCGATAAGCCCCCCAGTAATGCATCAACAATCCTAATGGGCGCCTGCGAATTGGCCTCCGCTCGATCACCTTCGCAGTGGGGTGGTACAATGTTGAGGAGTGGGAGTTATTCACGTGGAGGAGAAGTTCCGTCAGAACAACAAACAACAACCCCACCCCGGCCGGTATAGCTTTACCCAGATGCAAGACTTTATTAAGGAGGCCATCTCTTCCATCGAGCTGACTGTGAATAGTGTTAACTGTCTGGTCTCCCTCATTATCCGCAGTGGATGGGAAGCTCTTCTGTCCGACGGGCTGTGTTATGTACCCGATTTGAATGATGGGCTTGGTTGTGTGTGGCTTGATGCTGCTATATATAGGGGCGACCGACCGATTGACTTTGCAGTGAGAAAGTTGCTGAGAGTCCACCTCTGGCAGGTCAACACCACTGACAATGTGGTTCATGGTTCCCCCTCCACACTACTAGCCTGTATAGTTGTGGAGTGTCACAAATTTGGGGATTTGAAAGTTGAGGTTAGAGATGAAGCAGGAAAGTTGGTTAATGACCACGATTTCCCAATACATATTACGCGTTTATTCGCAGTCATGAACACCTTTGGTTTAGATGCGGGAATGGGGTGTGACAGCCGTCGTCAAAAGCCTTTGATGACTATCTGGGCTGAAAATAGAGGCAGTCATGATGCCTTTGTAGCTGAGTGGTCATTCGGAGCTGGCGCTCGAGGGACTCGGCACTTCAATAATCCTGATAATAGCACTAGCCGTCACAGATTTCAAAGGAGAGAGCTCTCCTTGGGTTGTTGTTTCTCTTGTGGTTGCTGGAAAAAAGTAGAACTGTTTCATGCCTTTATTATGAAAAACCCTGGTGAAAGGGTTGCAGTGTCTACCCTTAGCCTCCTTTGGAGGAGGTATGTGCTAGATCCTTAATCAACTTTCTGACCCGATTGCAAAGTCACAATGCCAGTTCTAGTATCGTCTCACTCCTAATTGAACTTGACTTGTAGCGTAGTAATTAATGATGAAGCAACCAACGGCTCCACCCAATGCTGAAAGCATCGCAGATTCGCAACTCTACCCTGAGCTCCCTCCCACTGACATCAATATGGCTGATCAGTCCTGCCGGCTTCAGGAAATCTCACGACTGAAAACGCATCTTGAGGAAAAGAGAAATAATCGAGCTGTTATGTACAAAATATACCGCCGTGGGGTCAACGCTTTCGACGGTGTTGACAACTTTGCTCACCGCTGGCATGGGGATGGGCATCGGAGGAGTGTTCCATCTGTCCACTGTTATTGCGGCCCCTGTTGTCTTGGGCCTGGAAATTGCCGCGCTGACATGCGGCACCCTTGGAGTAGCAGGCAAGTTCATAAGTCACCGCAAGACGAGGTCAAAATCCTGGCAGAAAAAAAGCTGAATACCATTGCAGACCATGTCTCGTGTGCTCTCATAGATGGCCGGATATATGATAAAGAATTCCGCCTGATTATTGATGAGGTCAACAAGTATAACCAGATGTTGTCAGAGATAAGGGCTAGGGCTCAAAAAGCTCATGCTGCGGTCCAGCTGGATGAGGGGACAAAAAACTTGCTCATTCAAAGAGGCCGGGAGGATAGCCAAGCCACCTTCATTAAGAAAAGTTGGCACCTGCGCCGTGATGTGTAACAAAGAAAATGATGACCCACCTCAGTACACTGTTACTCCAAAACGACCACTCCTTTCGGTAATGCGGCATATAAAAAATCTAGCTTTCTTTTCATTTATGGCTCCTTCGGGCCACTGTTGTCACGTTTACTTCCTGGTTCAGCCGTGTATCATTGACTGCATCATGTTTACATTTTACTTGTGTTTGCTTCCTGTCCTGAAAAAACTGTCTGTCAATTAAACCTCTCGACAGAGAGGTGGGATACCGGAGTTCGATATACTAATAGTATTACTCGCAAGTCATCTATAAGATGGTTCCATCACGTTCATCCAATATACTCACTCTGACCGCAACTGGGGTTAAGTGGTGGTTAGCTGTATATATTATACACAAACTTTACTACGCTGTACAACACCAGACAGATGAAATCACCAGGCTCAGCGATAAAATAAGTGACCTAATTGAGTCTGGTAACCTAGGCGTAGACTGAGCCATGAGTCTTCTACTTTAGTGAAGTGCCAAGAAAATATTGTGATGAAAAAACTCCCTCCAACACCTGCAATCGAACCACCAACCTAAGCGGCGAGCAAAAGCAAAATCCAGGTCTCTTAGCTCATTTCCATGGTAGTTACTCCATGTGGAAGTAACCCGGGTTTGCGCTAACGATTCATCCCATGGGGTAACGACACGTGGTGTCGGCTAGAACTCGGAATGTCTGGGCAGCACCCTCGACGGGTCTCTCTTTCCGCGAAACGTCCAAAGTTGCAGAAAATTCCAGAAGTGTGGAGACGACGCCCTGGATATACATGGAGAGATAAACCCGGATTTTTCGCCAGCAAACCCTCTCCATGTATTTACAGTGAAGCCGCCGTTTAACCGACTAAGCTAAACGGCTTGGTCGGTATGTATACACAAAAATTATGGGGGGTGTTTTCTGCATATACACATAAAATATATATTTCTCCTAAAGGTACCTATCCTATATAGAAAGACACGTTGATGAGCAATATAGACACACACGTTGATGAGAAATATCACGTTAGTTTTTTTCCAGATCCACTATTTTTGCTGTATTCCGCAAATAAAAACATGCCAGTCATTGCCCCTCAATATCTAGCGTTATACATGGCCGCTCCCAGTTAGAACTTACGTGGAATAGAGCCTATACCAGGGCTTTAGACACCTCGGGCTTACAGACTGTGTAAAATCTGTTAAATAAATAAGGCGACTGGTTTGTTTCACTAGCTATGGGGGCCAAGCAGCTCAACCGAGTTATGTATATCGCACAAGCAGATCCTGTATTGAATACCAGGTAACACCCACACAGACGCGTTCCTGTATGAGCGCCGTTGCTATGGGACACATAGCAACGTACCATACAGAATCTAATTATCCATGTAGGCAAGGGCGTCCTGACCTACGCACACAATGTGTATGACACGTTTGCCCCAATTCTGTATGCGTGTGGAGTGGAAAGGGTGTCAGAAGCCCCAGGGCCGTCGGGGGAGTTTCTGTTCGGTCTCCAACAGTCGGCCTCAATGTGAACGGGTGTCTGCCTACATAAATAAGGTTCTGAACTGGTTTTGGGACCCCTCTAGGGGGTTGGGCGGCTCCCAGTACCAGTTGCGCCAGAACTGGTATTGTGTATACTACTATGGATGCCGCGTGGCGCCAAAAATGCAATTGATGAGGTGAAATATGGGCGTCAAATGTTCACTAGGTAGCGAAATTTGGACCTCGAATATTGCATCTTTCGGCATTGAGGTAGGCCTACCATATTTATTCACCCAGTACCAAATAAATTATCGAAATTCGGAGCTAAAACGATCATACATATCGGAAAATGAAGTAATGAAAAATGAAAATAAAGTCCCAAAAAGTGTACTTTTACAGATAATTTACTCACTTTAACGATATTGAATCTATGCGCCGTCAGCAGACTGCACAGAGGCGTTGTTTCGTGACATTACAGATGGCGCTGTTTTGATATAACAGCCTGTGTATAAAATACGGTCCAGTAACCGGCTGATTCCATTACAGCTGTAAGCGTACTTGTAGAAGGACTCAGACTGCAATTAGGTTATTTCATGGCTCGTTTCACTCAAATTTAATTATTTTCGAAAGTAAAAAGTAGAAATGTCGATGTTAAAGTATTTCTCTCTAAAATAACGTTCACAAATTCGTCAGAATCCGTTGCCTCCGGCAGAGGCTGGCGAAGAAAACCCTCAATGCGGTGACAACGCGCCTTCGACATCTGGATCCCAAATAACCTCCCAGCGTACTCGCACGACACATGCGTGTCATCTACTCCCAATCAACCCAGATCGTTTGATTTCCGCTCCGTGAGTTTGGAAAAAAACTATTGTTGAACGAAAGTTTCAAACGGAATGGCTTCATAAATACACCTGGTAGTCTGATCAAGAAATTACCGACTTAGCTTTCTGTTTTGTACGCCAAATCGCAACTTTTTCGTCAAGGCTGAGCCCACTTTCATATCTAAAGGTTTCAGCAACTGGAGAGAAGCACAGGGCGTATTTGGAGAACACGAAGCTAGCAAGTGTCATAAAGAAGCCCATGAAGGTCTCATTACCTTGCCAGCAACTACTAGAGATATTGGCGAATCCATCAGTCAAGCCCATGTTGAAGAAAAGGTGAAAAATAGACGCATTATATATAAAATATTTGAAAATGTACGTCACTTATGTCGACAAGGTTTACGATGCCGAGGAAGCAGTGCTGTTGCAGATGAAGACGATGGGGACTTCACGCAGCTTCTCATTTTGCGTGGAAGTGACGACCCATCTCTTCTACAGTGGTTAAAAAAGAAATCAAAAAAATATGTATGGCATGACATTCAGAATGAAATGAACCATGTTCTTTCAAGGCAGGTCATAAATGAAATTTTGAAGTGTATCCGGTAGATGGGCTAGCTGACGTTTCCAGTCTTGAACAGGTCGTACTAGTTTTTAAGCTAGTAGGAGAGGATTTTATTGTCCACGAAGATTTCCTTGGGGTTTACAAAGTAGATGACATCTCTGGTTAAATTTGGGTAAAAGTAATTTTGGACGTTCTTTGCAGAATGAATGTATCAAGAGAAAAATGGAGAGGGCAATGTTATGATGGCGCGAGCAATACGAGTGGGAGAAAATCCGACGTGGCTGTCAGGTTGCGGGAGTTGAACCGAAATAGTCATTCACACAATGTGATGGCCACTCATTAAATGTTGCGTGCAACGACGCCATCAAAGAGGTAAAAGCTACTAACGACGCTTTGGAATTTACGCACGAAATTTTTACACTGATCAAATACTCACCCTGGCGTGAGGCATTGTTTGATAACCAGAAAACTAATATTCAACCCGATACACCTGGAGTTAGAGTACTTTGTCCTACGCGATGGACTGTCCGTGCAAATTCACTGGGGATCATTCTTGATAATTATGAGGCTTTATTTAATCTGGAGGAAGAGGCACTACAGTGTACGACAGACACTGGCTAGGGTTATTGGAGTGAAGTGACAAAATGAGAAAATTCGGTAATTTCTGGGGAATTTCACTTTCATACCTCATTCTTAAGCACTCCGATTACAGAAGTCCAGACTTGGAAGTTATTGACTTCCCATGATACAGTGTGCTTGACAATGCTTTCTTTGTCCGTTTGAATTCTTTTCATCGATTCATGCAAGCCTGGTACGTATGTATTCTTCAGCATATTACACATGTGCAATAATATTGTATACAAAGGCCAACATATCGTTACTCTGGAAAAGAAAATACGGTGTGTATTGTTTTGTACACATCTGTTTGTGTGACTCGCGAGGTTAACGAGATGTGAAAGACGTACTGCAACTTGGTACACATTATAAGTGAAGTTACACAATGATGTCCTATACATGGTAAACATTGTGCTAATTTGTTACAATTAATGTCTGCCTGTAATACACATCTTACCAGTGTGCATTTTGTGCACAAATGGTGTTGGAGAGCATGTCCTTGGTACTTTTGTTCACATTACATGTATAATATAATACTTGTACAGTAATGTGTGGGAACGAGTGCTGTGTTTTGCAAAGATCACCTCTAAATCCCATTGCGTGAGTGCTGACTGATAGACTTGTCAGTGGTTTGAAAAAGACGCTATAGACTTCACGAGAAATAATGGGACACCTTCCCCGCGCAATTGAGATCTGTCCCAAACTGATTCGACTATTGTGCTCTTGCACTGCACGAGTAATACGTTATCAGTTTGCCCACAAAACGTTACTGCAAATGCAGGAATGAACAATAGACCACATACACAGCTTTGATCCGAATTACCTTTGGCGGGAAAGGTTTCCCAGCCTTTGGTAAATAACAGTAAGAGCGTTGCGTTTATTGTGTACCCAAATATGTACAATACTAGTGATGTACAAAACGACAAATACACTTTCTACAAAGTGGTTTGCGTCTTTTTGTTCATCACTAGCATTGTGAAACCTATCCATATATCTTATCTTCTCGGGAAATATATATGTACAATTATTTCATTTATGTATGTATGCGTGCTCGGGTTTTACGTCGTACTCAACAATTTTTCTCATGAAGAAGAGGAGTCCTTGACGGTACTGTGACTTTTTGTGGCAGAGTAAATCTATGCCGCCAGTGATACCGCCACTGGTACATCATGCCGAAGACACCAGGCGTGGCACCCCACCCACTCACATTTTACGGACACTGGGCCGACCAGTCCTGTTCCCTTGCTCTAGCCAGTCAGTGCTGAGAGCGAGGCAGCAATAATTAAGTGACATTTTTAAAGCCTTAGGTATGACCCTACCAAGCAGTGACCCGGATCTCTCGACCTCGAGGCAGACACTTTAACCACTGTATCCCACCGAGACGGTCCCAGTTAAAATATGAAATGAAATTCATCTGCACATATGTATAAACCTTTTGTAAGTATGTGCAAATCAAAATTTTTTCCAGGTCTCTACCGAGGCTTTTAGACATAGATGGGCCTATGTTTACATGAAGTTATTTATACATACAGAATTAGACACATAGACTATATATATATAATTTTTACATGAATAATTAGCGACTAAATCTGAAACGGATTGCCACACACCTTTGACTACTTATTATAAATTGCTTCCTTGATGACCATTATATTTAACGAAAATATGCACAAGAAATATGCACAACGTAATGATCGTGGTGCCTTTCACCAGTGCGGTTGCTGTGAGGTCAAGTCCAGCCTAGGCTGACTTTCCCTCTGGCGGTACGTGGGAAGGTCTGCCAGCTGTGTGCGGGTGGTTGTGGGTTTCCCCTGTGCACTGCCCAGTTTCCTCTCACCATAAGTGAAATATTCTTGAGTATGGTGTTAAACACCAATGAAATGTATAAATAAATAAATTTTCCTTATTCGACTTTAATTGCCTCAGTTTGCCATCCCCTTTTCCTCAACCCCATCCGACGTTTAGGTAAAAAGATAGGCACATCAGTGAGTCTCCTTCATCAGTGGTGAACTTTTTCACAGCCTTTCATATATAGTTGTATTCCGTTCGATGTCTTCCTCTTCTATGTATTCCTGGAATCTCAAAAACATCCACCATTCCTTGTATAGAGCCTCCCCATGGCTAAGCAAGGGCAATCGTCACTTAATGTCCCTTTCATCGATATATTACTTGCTATTCCAAAGCATGCTTTCTTCAACATCATCCGGAAACAACGGAGTGTCGTTTCCAGCACCAAAGCAATTTTGTTCAAGACTTGGCCATTGTTCCCTTGCATGCATGAGTAATAGACCCACAAAACAGCACTGTAAATGCAGGAGTGAACAATGGACTACACAGCTCTGACCAGCAATTACCTTTGGCGGGAAAAGTTCCTCATTGAAGTGCAACGATTGTGTGCTGGATCTCGATCATGTTCAAATCTATTTACTGTCTCTCAATTATATTTATTTGATTTGTTTATTTGATCGGTGTCAAGCACGATGTTGGTATCGGAGAAACCGGGCATTTTTATAATATGTGCATGTTATAAGAATTTTTCACAAGATGTTTAGTGTTAAATGCAAGTACATGCATGTAATTAGTTAGTGGTGGCCTCTCCGTGGCTCAGTCGGTTAGCGCGCTATCGCAGCACAATGATCAGAAGCCTCCCACCAATGCGGTCGCTGTGAGTTCAAGTGCAGCTCATGCTGGCTTCCTCTCCGGCAACCTGCGGATGGTCGTGGGTTTACCCCGGGCTCTGTCCGCATTCCTGCCACCATAATGCAGGCCGCCACCGTATAAGTGTAATATTCTTGAGTACTGTGTAACATACCAATCAAATAAATCAATAAATCAGTAAATAAATAAATAAATTAGTTAGTGCATATATGACGTTAACGGCAATTCAGGTTCGTATGTGGCGGAAACCGATGTGCCGGGCATAAACCATCGGACTCTTCAAGGCGCTATACAAGTCACCTGACTTAAAAGTGGCAGCTGGAGATACGAAAGTTTGATTAGAACTTTCGCTCGATTGCTCACAGGCCTAATAGAGACACGCAGCACTAAACAAACATCTGAGGAAGCGAATCCCCCAACGGCGATATCGGTCGGCATTTTATAGGTATAAGGGTTGACTTTTAGATAGAAAGGTTGACATCGGGCGGGAGTGGTGCATATATATAGGGCCTATGTACTGTACAGTTGTCAAGATGCGAGGAGGCCCTGTTCAGAGGGAGGACATAGAAACCTATATATTGTTACTGGGCATGCCTTGAGTAAGAATTTAGCAAGATAAACTCCAATTAATGTCAAATGTTGTTCTTTTACTCCGCCGTCAACCGGCGATCTCCATGGCCCAGGGAAGGAACGCGATGGCTGGAGCCGTCGCAGAAGTGAAATATTCTTGAATAGGGCGTATTAAAGGAGAAGATTAGGGAATTATAACGTAAATTGTAGTGAAAAGAGTAAGGTTTGAAAATTACAAAACCCCCATCCAACAATTGTTAAAATGTTGTCTAAGAAACATGCTTTTTCACCCTAAGCTCACATAGCTGTCACAAGACGACGACATTTTACCGACCTGATACTGACTGATGGACGTGATCAGGCCTTTCGCTCTTTGGCGAAGAAATGTTAAGTGAAACTCCTTTCTATCTGTGTTCGACGTACTGTTTGTGCAGCCAAAATCTGCACACTCTGACATGCTGCCAGCTCTTCGTTCTTTTCTGTGCACTTACAAAACAAGGAACAGCAGCTAGCCCTCCGTAATCGAGTTAAATTCACATCCGTAAATGAGTGGTGTTATGTACATACAGCACATAGAATGGTTATGATCTAAGGGCCCGATTCATGTCATATCCGCTAATAGGGCTTTACATAATCCTGTGTTAATTCTGAGTGATCATAGTCGCCATTTTCACAGTTACGTCCCCCTTTACACTCTTTGACCACAAACTGCACCATACTTCACGGATTTCTTCTTTTAAATTACCAATCAAATAAATAAATAAATAAATAAATGCAAATCTATATGCAAGTCAACGGAAACTGCATGGTTGTGAAAAGTTAAGAACTAGCGTAAGGCTTGGACGACAAGGCCTGTATAGACAGCTCATTCAGCAAGGACCATTTGGATCAGGAAGAAAAATTCTCAGCAATGATATATAGAAACCTGATGAAAACCTGTATGCACTTTAAAAACATGTACGGAAGCCGAATTCAGATAGTAAATACATTATACACTTACAAAGAAATAATAATAAAAGCTTGTATAAGGCTCATACATATATAACCTGAGAGTACTTCTCTTTTTATTTGTCATTTTCGTCTGTAAGCGTTTTTTATATGTTTACTTTTTCTATTGATCGCATCGCAGTATGGTGTCTGGTATCTTCCGCATGCCGTTCCAGTGAGGGAACACCGGTAATGTCGGCACTGACTGAGACAAGTCCTCATGTATGATCGAAATAAGGGTAACAGTGACGATAAATCCCAAGCAATGAAAAAAATTAGGAGGCCTTAGGTTTAATATGAATCAATATAATCTGTTTAAAATATTCAACACATCTTCTTGTATTACAAAAAATATGAATATATAGCAAAATTCAGATCATTTGACTCTAAGAATGACCGCCCATCGTGAAGTTGAAGATGATGTGCTCCCCTCTCCGTGGAAAATAGTTACTCACGCCTGGAAGATAAAACGAAGATAAAAACAGTCCACGGATAAATTACCTATGAATTAAATGAATGTTTCATTGCGTAAATAGGAACATTCTCCAGAAGTATGGCTTACGCTCTTGCATGAAGTTCAAATGCAGTCTTCGCCTGTTTATGTAGATATTTTTTACGAACGTTTACGAGATATGACCTTTAAACAGCTGAAAAATGCACTTTTTCAAGAAAATGAGGAAAGAAAAATCTAGGAAAGACAGTACTATCACCCTTATATATGCATATTTAATTTAACAGTTTAAACTGAATTTAAAGTCAGTCAGTGGGTAAGTCAATATTGTTCTTTGTACCCAGACAAAAGCTGGCTAGTGGGTCGGTCAGTTTATTTATTTATTTACTTATTTCATTGGTGGTTTACACCGTACACAAGAACATTTCACGACCAGCATTGTGGTGGGAGGAAAGCAGGAAGAGCGCGGGGGAAACCCACGACCAGCCGGTAGCTGCTGGTGGATCCTTTCAATTCAGTCAGTGTCGTTATGTGTAATCAAAAGTCAGTCAATCAGTGATCCTGTATGGTAAAGCGTATCCGAACAAAAAGTCAGTCAGTGAATAAATCAGTGATGTTGTCCTGTATATCCAAAGGTGGTTCTGTGAATCCACCAATTATTATAACGTGTATCACGAAAATAAAAGTGGGCCGGTGAATCAATCAGGATTAGCACGTTTATAACAAAAGTAGAAGTGGGTCTGTGAATCAGTCAAGTATTATCACGTATATAGCAAAAGTAAAAATGGGTATGTGAATCAATCAAGTATTTCCACGTGTATATCCAAAGTCAAAGTGGGTCAGTGAATCGATCAGTATTGATTTGTGCAACCAATAGTGGGTTAATCTGTATCAGTCAGTACAGTGACGTGTACTTCAAGGACAAACCATCCAGTCACATGCCTCATACCTTTAGAGAGGAAGGTGTTCGGAGCACTGAGGAACGCCCAGAAGGTCTTGTCTTCCTCGAAGTTTCCCGACAACTTGTTTATAGTTGTGATAAAGTAACCGAGCTCATAGTTGAAGTAATCAGCACTAAATCTAATAAATAAATAAATCAATAAATCAATAAATAAATCTACAATTTCTGCAGATGTTATTGAGATTTACGCACAGTTATATCATATAATATTAAAGACTACAGGATAGAAAGTAAAACCAGAACAGAGACGATCGTGTGATACATGGAGCTTTCAAATGGTCACATGTAACCGGTGAAATTCGGCCTCTTGTCAGTTGGCTCAGGTGTAAGGTTGTATTTTAACTGTTCAAGTAAATTCTTAAAACCTGTAGAAAATGACACGCCCCCTATACCATCATGGCATGTTACAAATGCCTAGCAATGGGAAGACAAGCAGTCGACCACGAACTGTTCATAGTCTATATAACACTGTGGCGTTTGTTAATATGCAGGCATTTAAAGTGATATTCCATATATATTCCACCTGAAGATCAGCTCACTCACTGTAGTTTGAAGAACATGTAGTTGGTAACAGTGTCGTGTGAAACATACATCTGACTCTGCTTTGATTTCACGACATTTGCTTCGTTATCTAGTTTTACTCACGCACGCTCGCTGATGTTAGTGGATATGAGCTGTGTGAAACAAAGTACAGTTTGAACTTTGCCGGTGAATTGACAGCCGACATAGCCTATATAAATGAAACTCATCCTTGCATTTTGACGTTAAGCAACAATCAAATACATAAATATATGTTTGTTTATGGTTTGTCTGATTTTAACTGAAGACAAAAGGAGTCCGTCAAAAATAACGTCTCCTCAGCGTTAACCTTCAAAATGAGGTCAAAAATGTAAAGCGAAAACCGTTTAGCATGCAATACCACCTTAATCCACAACATTTAACAAAACTGTTAAAACCTAGTGTAAGCTACATGTACGTGGAGCATCAACTGGTATGTATAATAGATGTACTGTATTACCGTCTATTTTTGTTTATTTTTATTTTTTTATTTTTTTGTTTTTTGTTTTATTTTGTCGCGTACTGTTGGCCTTATGTAAATTGACCTATTTTCACTATCGGTATTTTCTTTTTGCAGTGACATGTAAACCCCAAACTCTTCAAAATGGTATGTATCACGTCTCTACTTGCCAAAACACCCAAGATAAAACACTCTTTGTGGTCTATAATGTTATAATCTAACAATCATGTTTTGAACACATCGTCTCAATTGCCTCGAGTTATATATTATTATTATAATCAGTGTGGCATGGTTGGTAACGCGAAGGGTTCAGATCAACATTATAGGCGCTATCAACTCTGCAGCCACTGTCTCCATCCCGAAGTTTTCAGGGGCGGTCTGGTCGGAGGCCCCAGTTCCATGGTGAACGACAGAGTGTGCTGATGTCATACGTCAGCGTAAGAGAGCTAAGAACACAGCGTCTCACACCCGTCTGATCAACGACATCGTTTTTTATCGGAAATGTAAGGCTATTGCACAGCGTACAATCAAGCAAGCCCAGAAAGCCTATTGGCGAAAGTATTGCTCTGGCATCACTAGTTCAACACCACTAAAGAGGGTATGGGCACAGGTAAAGGCAGTAAGTGGTGCTAAGAAGTCTAATAATATTCGTACATTGATATCCGATAACTCATCTTGTGTTAGTGACTTTGATAAGTGTAATCTACTAGCGGAAAGGTTTGCTCATGTTTCAAGTTCTAGCAACTTTGATTCTGATTTTATCAGACACAAAGAACAACAAGAGCTACTCCATAGTTTTGATAATGTTTTGTTCGATGATTTGGCCATTAATGACGAATTTTCTCTCCTGGAACTCAAGCAAGCTCTGAGTGGGGAAAAAAGATTCCACACCAGGGGAGGACGGGTTATATTACTCTATGTTAAAAGACCTGCCTGATGAATGACTTAAAATTATGTTGTTGTTGTACAACATTATTTGGTCAAGCATGAGTCTTCCAGCGTGCTGGAAAACAGCCATTTTGATACCTATTGCCAAGTCAGGAAAGAATGCTACAGAGCCGGGGTCTTACCGCCCAATAGCATTAACATCAGTGCTATGTAAAACGATGGAGACCATGGTAAACTCCAGACTTGTGTGGTTTCTAACTAAACATAATATACTTTCAGACGGGTTTAGAAATAACCGTAGCACATCGGATCATTTAGTGCATTTAGAGTCCTCTATCCAAAAGTCATTTTTAAACAGAGAATCTGTCTTGGCTGTGTTCTTGGATATAGAGAAGGCATACGACATGATATGGAGAGGAGGGTTACTCATCAAGATGCAGAATATTGGTATCGGAGGTAAAATGCTCGGCTGGGTGAAAGGCTTTTTGTCTGAGAGAGTTATACGAGTTCGAATTGGCAAGAACGACTCAAATCCAGTGAATATTGAGAATGGCACTTCTCAAGGTAGTGTAATATCTCCCACTCTTTTCAACATTGCTATAAATGACCAGCCCTCAGTCCTTCATCCAATGATCCCCTGTACTCTTTTTGCAGGAGACAAAGCTCTTTAGTTTCAGTGCCAGGATCTGAACGCTGCAAAGTGGCACATCCAACGGACTCTAGACGCAATAACACGATGGAATAAGCTTTGGGGTTCCGTTTTTCATGTATGAAGTCAGAGGCGGTTTTGTTCACGAAAAGGAGGATTTTTGCCGCACATATCACTTAAGCTCGATAACACCAACATAAAGCCGTCTTCATCCTTCCGATACTTGGGTGCCACTTTTGGCACCAATTTGACCTGGCGCAAACACATTGATAATGTTCTCAATGCAAAAAAAGTGCTTAACTTGATGAGGTCTCTATCTGGGAAAAGCTTTGGAGCTGATTATATATCCTTACTCTTAACATATAGGTCGTCAATCCGATCGAGGCTCGATTATGGATCTGAAGCTTTTGATTCGGCCTGCGATACTTTAAAATCTGGACTTGACTCTATCCAGTGTACAGCGTTACGAATTTGCACTGGAGCGATGAAAACAACTCCTTTAAATGTTCTTCAGGTCCACTGCCAGGAATGGCCTCTTTCAATTAGACGCAAATTGCGCACAGCCAAATTTTGGATGAAGTTAGAAGGCTCTCTACATAATTCAGCCAGTTCAGTGTTTTCACCATCTTGTTATGATTCTCTCTATAATGCCAACAAAAAGTCACAGCCTTTCAATGTTCGTGCCCAGGATATTTTGCAGAGTTGTGGTGTCAATATCGGACGTTTACAGAAGGAATCTGTCCAACCGTCTCCCCCCTGGAAGGTCCAACTACCATCTGTATACATGGACCTGCACCCTCAGGTCCAGAAATCAGACGGTCCTCACCATATTTCTGTGATTTCTACCGAATACGTAAGCAACAATTGCATACATGTAAATTTATACCGATGCCTCTAAGTGCCCTGCTACTGGTAAGGTTGGGGCTTAGGTTTGCGCACCAGAATTGTGATATGAAAAAGTTCTTGGATTGTAGGATAACCTGTCTGTATATTCAGCAGAACTCTATGCAGTTCTGATGGCTCTGCTCCTTCTCTTGGATTTAAAACCATTAAGAGCTGTTATATTCACAGATTCTCTTAGTGCTTTACAGTCAATGACGTCATTTAAATGGACAACATGCTACCCTGTCCTGTACGAAGTAGTTTTTCTGTCGTCCTCTCTATTCTTGGCTGGTCTTGACATTTGATTCGCTTCGCTTCGATTCTGAGTGGGACGCCTGGGGGGAGAAGGGTCGTTTTTATCAATCATTTAACCCTGCTGTCAAACTTCAGAACAGCCTCCATTTTTCTTTTTCTAGCAGAAAAGCAGAAATCCTGTGCTTTCGACTTCGGTCAGGACACCGTAAAGTTAATAGCTACTTGAAAAGATACAAGGCAAGAGATTCAGGTCTGTGTGATATTTGTCAGGCTGAGGAGACCATCCATCATGTTTTACTCCTTTCTCCGCAGTACACTGCTCAGAGACAAATCTTCTTTTCTGATCTTGTAGACGTGGGAATTATTGGCCCAACTCTGAGGACTGTGCTCTGTCCACCGAGAAATGCACGTTTGGTCTCAAAGCCGTGGGGAATTATTTATGTAAGATCGACAAATTTTAGGCTACAGCATTGTGGCAGTAGTTCTCTGTGGATTGACTATGGTTGATTAAAACAGCCAAAATCCCTCAAACCCACCCTATTGCCTTCGCGCAAATCATTCCATTGAATGGAGTCGCAATGTAAACCATTACATGTATGTATGTATAAGGTAATTGAGCGAGGTGTTGAAAATATGGTTATGAGAATATAACATTATAGACCTCAAAAAGTGTTTTAACTGGAGTTTCATGTCAAGTACGGGGATGTGAAGCACATCATTTTGTTTAGTTTTGGGAGTCACTGCAAAAGTAAAATACTGATATTAACAATGGGCGAGTTTTCAGAATACCAAAAGTACGCAGCTAAATAAAAAAACAGATTGTAGTACACACCGTTTTGTGCTAATATGTGCACCATGCCAACTGGAGCTATTTACTGAGGTTTTGTACAAAAGCCACAATATTTGTAAAGATACACGTGCTTCGATAAATGCTTTTCGCAAAAATTCGTGAGACATAAAGGGATGTTTTTGAAATAAATCTGTCACACAAACAAATCGGACTACCACGATGTATGGTAAGTGAAAACCACGTGATGGCACGACAAAATTTGTCGTACGTGATCGATAAATCCCTTACCATATGGGATTTTACTTCGGGTGTTTACGTCGCTGGTTGGAGAAAGGCGGTCCAGACAAAAGGTATATCTAGGCCTATGTTCGAAGTACCCCTCGAATCGGACATGGGGTACCTGAACCCGGATGTGTCTTTGTATCAACATGACCAGTTTATTTCAAGGCGTGAACCACGGTACCACCCTGCGCAGTGGGTGCCATTGTCACAAGGTCAATATTAAACACGCACATGGCAAAACATACAAAATGACTGAAAAGCTTTCTTTCATGCGTGCATGTGCTCCGGTATATCCCTGTTTGACGGGTTTTCATACCGCCACGTGTATTTACTTCAAGGTTCCGTAAAAAGGTCTTTTGAAAATCCCATGCATATGCTGACCGAGGCTGGTTGGTTGTAGCATAGCAGTTTACATAGTTCGGCGGGGTAAAAAAATAGTTTGGATAATACACTTTAATGTCTAGAGCGAGAATTAAGAGTCGGTTTTGTGAGTTCAGTTTTCTACATGCATACTTTAGAAGATGTATACAATACTCGCTTGTAAAGGTGATAAACGGAAACTTGGTTTGAATATGTTTCTAAAGTTTTGTATAAAGCTAACACTGAATAACAGTGACATGTCGATTAAACATCCACGTAATAAAGTATATCTGTAGCAAGAAGAAATGCAAAGGCAGCATCGAGTTAACGTCAGCAAGCTTACTGTAATTTGAATATTGCTATATAGTTGGGACAGATGTTACATGTAATCCTATAAACTGTCACTTTTATTATCAATTAAGTAAATTAACATCCTTCAATCTGTATGGAATATAACGTCAATATTTGGAATCGATAAATTTTCAGGGCGTAAGTGGCTCAAGCAAACAACTTTACATGGAATCACGTAGCATTTTTTGGTATGACCTGCGGGATAGTCGTGGGTTTCTCCCGGCATCTGCGTGGTTTCCTGAATAATGCATGCTTGTCGGTGTAGTACAAGTGAAATATTCTTGAGTATATGGCGTAAAACACCAATGAAATAAGCAAATAAATAAATGTTTCCGTACGAAGGTGTTTTCTTTGTGGCAATACTGGTGACGTTACCTGAAGCTGCTGTTGGCGTTGGCGGCTCTCTCCATGACAGCAATGAAGGGTTCTCTAAAATAAAGCCGCACACTCTGGGTCATCTCAAACGTGGGTTCCCTCAGGACGTTACGGATGGTGTAGGTGACCTCTCGGGGGCGACGCCATGACGAACGCCACCAACTAACAGCAAAACACACAGAAATTATCATAATTTCACTTTATTTATTTATTTACTTTGTGTTTGTTTGACGGTTAGTCTTTAAGCAGCCTGTTATAGAGAATGATTTAAATCATGATCCCAGACTGTGCATACTGACATTTCCATCTATTTTTTAAAAAATCTACTGTCTTCCCCATCTCCAGCCCACTGAATACTTTTCCTCAATAAGCATAAAAATTCTCCATGGTCTTACATCCAAGTATAATCAGAAGAATAGAACTGTTGCTGATTTCATTTTGAAAAAAGGAATTCCCTTGTGTGCTGAAATTAGGGAAGAAGAAAATTTTGACCTTTAAATTGCTCTAATGGTCTAGCAGATTACTCAGAGTTTAGTATAACAGGACGATGCATGGAAAGATGAGCGTTAATGTTGCATGTGTGGGGCGCTGAGACCCGGATGTGAGATAGTGCACTGAGATTCACGATGACCACCCAATTTGTTGATTTAGTCAAACAGGCAAACCTACTATAACTGTCAAAGCACTTATATTTATATGTCTGGCAAATTACATGCTAGAACAAAAACCAAGCTTAAATTTGATCGGAAACTGGATTTGCACTTGCCAGAGACGTCATCTTTTATATTTATTTAATTATTTATTTGATTGGACTTTTACGCCGCACTCAAGAATATTCCACTTATACGACGGCGGCCAGCATTATGATGGGAGGAAAACCTCGACCATCCGGAGCTGGCTGACCTTCCCACGTACGGCCGGAGAGCAATCCAGCATGAGGTGGACTTGATCTCACAGCGACCGCATTGGTGAGAGGCACGGGGTTATAACGCCGCGCTAGCCCATTAGCCCCCTCGGCCACGGAGGCTTTATCGTTATCTTTTATAGGAAACAAGGCCATTTGCGAGAAAGACTGAATAGGATTTGATGTCCAGCAGTGAAAGCATGCATGGCCTGCGTTGTATATACTGAACCGTCTCTAAAAAAACAGTGTATTTATTTATTTTAGATTGTTTTCTCTTGTATATGTGGTGATAGAAACAGTGTAGTGTCTGGTGCAAGCCACCGAATAGTGGCAATATATTGAGTGACTTAAACCCGCAACTGTTGACAGGTGTCCTGTAACGGTCTGCTCCCTTGCTGGCAATAAAAGTAAGGCTTCGAAACCTTATAAATGATTCACAGGCTTGAGGATTTCACAACTATCACAAAGACGAGAACTACACCGCATCTCAGTGAAGTATGTTAGCGCTTAAGGCTATTAAAATTTATTTCCTCATTTCAGTTAATTTGGAGAAACTGAAGAACTTAAATTGAATATACCCTTTATAGCCAAATTCATTCATTTTCTCCGTTCGACAAAAATAACTCATCACCCTAAGACCTACCTTCCACCAAAAGAAGTGCCCACCAAAACGGAGATAACTGCCAGTAGGAATACAGCCCTCATGGTTTATTGGATCGCTGCTTTAGAGTCCGGGATCAGATAAGTTCTCCTCTCTTTCACCTAGCCGTGTCACTGATCAAGAACCAGGAAATATCTCGTCTTAACCTGGTGCACTGACGTCACCTGGGGTGACAAGCCTATGTCGGTGGGTATAGGACCGTGAAGTGGGGCACCCGGATCTCATCGCTGCATCATGTGATATTGAGACGTATATATGATAGTAGAATGAATGGTGGTTTAGTCGTTAGAGACCCTTCCCCTGAAAGCGTTATATCGGACACACGATTCGCGGGGCTCAAAAACGACCATGGGCAAGGCTTTTGTAGGTTCCTCCGCTTTCACTGTTTATGGGACGTTGGTGACAAAAAAGCGGTCGACGATGCTCGTGTGCGCTGTCTTAAGACCACATGTCTTCCATCTGTATGATGTGTACATAATCTGTACGCCTCATATGGTAAAGTTAGTCAGTAGCTTGGTAAATGCTGGTGGCTCACGCTGACACTCCGGTTCCAATTTTCCGAGATACGACTTCCATACGAACTCCCCACAGCACAAGAACATTTTCACGAATTTTATGGCGAGTTCATTCAATTCGGCTAAGTCAGTGCTTTTTGGTTTAACTAAATGACAAAACCTGTCGATGAAAATTATTTCTCCAGGCAAATATTCAAGCTAAGCATAGACAAGATGCAGTGTTATGAAATACATGAACAAACAGGATAACTGAACATACAACTGACCTTACGTTTAAATAAAGACTGACCGGCAATTGGAGTTTTGATGGGTAAATATGATGACAGTTACTCTTAGCTGTGTGTCACAGAGACTTAACATTTATGTGAACAGTTGCATTTGTGTAGGAATTATGACACATATTTCTGATTAAAATATGATGTGACTGAATGGATAATAACGTCACGTCGGCAGTATCTCAGCCATATCGTGGCGATAAAATAGTCTGTGTACGCTTTTGTGCTTTGTATTTACAATGCATCATGCATTATGCATTATCCCTGCTTATCTCCCCTAGCTCGATGTGCGTTTATATTTATTCGTGCTTTTGACGTGTGTAGGATGTGTGCATGTTGTTTTCGTAACTGGTCTTTTATCAAGCAGGTACATATTCCATATATGGACGACTCACGACGACTGGCCTATATACATATAACTATAGCTGTTTCGATCCCTGTATTTATCGCAACGCCCTCGATTCAGCTGGAATTCCTAACTTTCTTTGTAGCAGGGTTTCAGTCAAAAAAAAATGTAGCATGCGAATAACAACCTATGCGAATGCGAATAATAAACCCTGTACTGGGGTTTCAGCACGAGCTTCTTCTCGGTATATTTGATTAGGCCATTCCCCAAAATCTGATGCCCCAGTACTTTTTGTCAATTTCTTCACGGACATGCGCTTTGAAATGTAGACCTCGACAGGCTTGTACTTAATGCCCTTAATGTTACTATACATCTTTATCACTAAATAAGGACGAATCGCTGCTAAAGCGCTGTTATTTGGAGAATAGCCGTAGTGATTCCTGCATGAGTATGTTGCATGGAAAGACACAGGAAATTACCACTTTCTTCCTGATATTTCCAGCTAAAAAGCAATCTTTAGTTAAGGTATATCTCAAATCCGAAGCGTAATTTTCCTGAGAAGGAACATATATGTAGATGTCGTATTATGTAATGGCAGAGCTCAAAATTAATGCCTGCATGGTTGATATTATATGCGGCTAGAATGTTGGTTCCAGCGACCAAAAAATTAAACCCAGTCGCACAGGCGTGACTAGGATATGTTCGTTAACGTGTGACTTGGATATCATCACTCGATCGACCATTAAATCCAGTCGCACACGTGTGACTAGGAAATCATAATTCTCACGACCATTAAATCCTGTTGTACGTGTGTGAAAAGGGTATCATAATTCCGTGGATGTTCTATATCGCTGTTTTGTAGATGAAAAAAGTGTTGTTATTTTGTGTCGGACTAAACAAACAGGGTCATTGTCATTCTGCGATGTTTGCATAGCATACAGTGTAGAGTTTATATCACACGTGCGTGAAAGACCAAAAGGGTGCAAATAGCTTTTGGCCACTTGGTTCAGAGGGCGGAAAGGGGACTTTACGAGCTCCCCCATTACTCCCCAATAAGTAAATCATTAAAAGATTCAGGAGTCTTAGTTTCACAAAACTGCTCACCGCGTCTTCAGCACAGAGCCCAAGCAAACCACAGAATGTTAAAACCATAGCATACACCATCACCTATATAAAGACGTCAACGTGACTTTGGTTCCAACCCGGCAGTCTCTCCTGCCTAACTGAGTTGTATTCCTCCCAAATAAATTATATTAATTTAATTTATTCATTTGACTGGTGTTTTGCGCGCCGTACACAAGAATATTTCACTTATACGACGGCGTCCAGCATTATGGTGGGATGAAACCTGGCAGAGCCCGGGGAAAACCCACGACTATCCGCAGGTTGCTGGAGGAGAGGAAGCCAGCATGAGCTGGACTTGAACTCACAGCGACCGCATTCGTGAGAGGTACGGGGTCATTACGCCCAGCTGGCACGCAAACACCCTCGGGCACGGAGGCCCCCATATCAATTACATCATTGTTGCCTTAGCCCAAAGCCTTTCCTATGCAAAAGCACAATGTTGCTCTCCAGTCCTCAGCACACAGTGCCCCTAAAAGTGGAATGGTTGTCCTCGGTTCTCAACAAAAAATTTTACCCCCAAACCCAATCCTCACCACAGAACATTCCCTCAAAAGCGCTATGGTAGTCCATAGTCCTCACCACAGAACATTCCCGCAAAGCGCTATATGGTGGACCCCAGTCCTCAATACAGAACATTCCCCCAAAACGCTATGGTGCTCCCCAGTCCTCAATACAGAACATTCCCCCAAAAGCGCTATGGTGCTCCCCTGTCCACAACACAGAACATTCACCCAATGCGCTATATTGTGATCCACAGTCCTCAGTACAGAGCATTGCCCGAAAGAGCTATGGTGGTCTACAGTCCTCAACACGGAGCATTTCCCCAAAGGGCTATGGTGGTTCCTGGTCCTCAATACAGAACATTCAACCAAAGCGCTATATGGTCCTCAATGAAGAGCATTCCCCGAAAGGGCTATGGTAGTCCACAGTCCTCACCACAGAGCAATCCCCCAACGCATCTTTGTGGTCCCCAGTCCCCACCACAGAACATTCCCCCAAAGGTCTATATGGTGCTCCCCAGTCCTCACCACAGAACATTCCCGGAAAGGCTATATGGTGATCCCCAGCCCTAACCGCAGTACATTTCCCCAAGTGCTGTATGGTGGTCCGCAGTCCTCAACTCAGAACATTCCTCCAAAAGCCCTATGGTGGTCCTCAGTTATCAGCACAGAGAATTCCCGAAACGCACCATCGTGGTCCCAAGTTCTCAGAACATAGCGCTTAGAAAAGCGCTATTGTGATCAGCAGTCTTCAGAACAGAGCATTCCTCAATTTTAAGCGCTAAGGTGACCCAAATATAGTCCTCAGAACAGAACACTGTCCTAAAACGCTATGGCGGTCACCTGTCCTCAAAACAGAGCATTCCCCCAAACCATAAACAATGGTGGTCATCGGTCCTCAGCACAGAGTATTCCACAAAAGCGTTATGGTGGTCCCCATAGGGACATCAGAACAAAGCACTCCCCAAAAGCGCTATACATATCCCATAAGCATGGTGACGTCCATAGCACAAAGGCCTCCCTAAAAGGGACATAGTTATCCCCAGACCTCAGGATACAGCAAGCTCCAAAGGTGGGAGCGGGTAATGGCCGAGAGGTGGAAAGAGCTGTTCCTTCAGTCGCAACACATCCGGGTGAGGGTTCATTCCTGGTCATGGGCGCAGAATTTAAGGATTCGCTGTCAGCCGGGACTATAAGCTGAAAAAAATCTTTCGCGATGCTCGAATGACCGTAAATCGTTCGTTGAAGGCCCCACAATGTATATATGTTCAAAGCGCTCAGCATAAAAAAATGAACCAAGTCACTGGGCGGGGCGTAGTGCCTGGTATTTACGGCCTGAGATTCCAGTGATGCTGAACTATTAATATGTCAGCATCGAGTCTATCCTGCTACAAGAAGACACCGTTATGATCTGACCGAATTCATTTTGAAAGGGACGTACGTTAAACCTGATTCAAACCAACAGTTCCAACCATAGCAGCTGCATTTTTATGATCAATGATCAATGCATAAACATGACAAGTTATCCGTTGTCCTCATTGATTGAGTGATCAACCCAAACAGCCTGCACATCAACCGGCCGCTGAAAAAAGTGCTCATACCAGAGCAGGTAAGTGTGTGCGGTTTTGTGCATCACGATTGTCTCCCCTTGGTTTGTGTGCTACGTCAAATCTCGGCCAGAGAGCTTGGCTATTTCTGTTGCAATCAGCAGGCTGGAGATCACCTGGAGAGAAGTATATGTATACACTTGGGGCCTCCGTGGCTTTGTTGGTTAGCGCGCTAGCGCAACCTAATGTCCCAGGAGCTTCTCACCAATGCGGTCGCTGTGAGTTCAAGTCCAGCTCATGCTGACTTCCTCCGCAGGTTTACGTGGAAAGGTCTGCCAGAAACCTGCGAATGGTCGTGTGTTGCCCCGGGCTCTACCCGCTTTTCTCTAACCAGAAAGCTAACCGCCGTTGTGTAAGTGAAACGTTCTTAATTACGGCATAAAATACAAATCAAACCAATAAATAAATACACGTATATAAACATGAACGTCCGCAGGGCATAAAGAAACATAACAGTAATATACTGTCGAAATTTAATCTACCAGATCTCCGGTAGTGCAGGTAACCTGTCTATTTACAATACAGCCCCCTAGCACACGCAGTCTATAACGATCGCGGCACCACTAGTCTTCCGTAGTCATATCATGCTAGCATATATATCTGCATGTACACATGTGGGAATGTTCTTCAGAAACTTGGGACAATATCCTTTCTTATCCCTTGACAGCGTACTTCACCATGTCATTTCCGGGGGTCATGTATAAAGTAAACGCTGATGGCGTACTTCACCGCGTAATCCCCGGAGGTCCTGAATAAAGTGCACCTTGGCGATGTACTTCACCATGTAATCCCCGGGGATCGTGTATAAAGCACACCTTGACGGCGTACTTCACCCTGTATAATATTCAGGCGTGTTATGTGTAAATCCCCAAAGTGTACATTCTGCTTATAGATAATGTATCAGAGGTATTTCTTCAGTCTAAACTTGTGCTCAGGTAAAAAGTTTTAACCTGAATAACGGCGATAATGATAAGCTTTTACTTATACATACACATCTGTTTCGTTCAGATGTGGATAGTGAGTTTAGCACGCTGTCATTTTCTACCACTTAACAAGGCAGAATCTCAGTGATCATGAAATAAGCAACGTAATCTCATTCAGCCCTGACAATACATGTCACAAATGGACGTTCATGGTGGATGTTGATGATACAATGTATACATGCAAGCCTCAACATGTTCTGTAACTATGCGTGTTCTTTTTTATTGGTTTACTTATTTGATTGGTGGTACTCACGGATGTTTCACTCATACGACGGCGGTCAGCATTAACGTGGGAGGACGACGGGCAGAGCCCGGGTGGAACCCACGACCATCCTTAAGTTGCTGGCGGACCTACTCATGTATGGTTGGAGACGAAACCTACATGATCATGCGAGCTGGACTTGAACTCACAGCGACCACATTAGTGAAAGGCTTTAGGTCACTACGCTGCACCCGCGTTTTTAGTTTGCGAGATTACGTGAATAAGTACAACTTTCAATGAAGTTAAACGTCGAAGTTAATGAAAATCCTGAACAGAGCAATTGTAGCGTACCTTGCAGATGACTGGGAATGGAAGTTGTGGAAGGGAAGGGCATGGGTCGCAGGGGGGGATACAGAAAGTCATGCTTTTAATCTACAATAAAATTGGTTCTTTAACAAATAACTATTTTCCATGACCGAACAAACTTAAATTTATACTTGGAATTTTCACCTTTCACTGGTGATATACTGTTTTCGCACGCTTTCCCACAAAAACAGACGCATTCCTGTATATACGATTCTGAATTTTTTAATGAGTTTTTGGTTTTAGTTTATTTTGTTTAAATATAGATTTAGGAATCGTATATTACATCAGTCCTTCCATTCATGATTTGTCATATTAGGTCCTTATTATCTATATAGAGCTACACTATAGAAAGTCTAACTCACAATCCAATATGCATGTACAAAGACATGCATTGAGAGCTATATATATACACCTGTTTACATATAGGCTTTTTCGTTTGTTTAAATATAACTTTGGAAATCGTGTACTGCATCATTCTTTTTCCATTCATGTACTTTCATAGTACATGTACTTACTTATCATATTAATTATACAGAGAAGAGATATCCTGACTCACCATATAACCTAATATACATGTACATTTATGAAGGCATAAATATGCAAGCTTTCATATACACTGTTTTACAAATTGGAACACACACTTGACAGCGTAACAGCAATGTTGTCCACCGCCACGGGATAGCTAAAAATAGCACGCTGAGCAGCACACTGATGAGCCTATAAATAGATAACACCAGCTCAAACAGGGCTGTAGAGAGATCTAGGAGGACAAGGGACGAGAAAAGATGTACGGAGTTGTTGTGCCACTTAGTTACTGTTTCTCGGTCGTACTATCGTATGGCTTTGGCTGTAAATTTAACTGTACATAGGTGTTTGTTTTCTTTTTTCATTTCGTTGTATATATGTTGTTGTTTTTTTTACATTGTATTTGTTGGCGTATGGTTTAGATAGGGACAGGTTGTTTGGATTGTATGTGCACTGTGTTTTCAGCACTACAGCAAGACTAATAGTCCGTATGTTAACTGATAGCTCTCTGTTGGTGTCTTGCTGCACGGAGTTACTACCTGTACAGTTTGTTCAAGCCACAAACCACAGTGGATGAGTCGGCTGGAGGGTCCGTGGATTCGGATGATCTACAGTCTGATATGGAAGTCGGGCCAAGTATTTTACGCTGAAGTAAACGGTGTCTGAGATCAAATCCTGAAAATGCTGCTGGTAAGAAATCTCGATCTGTTTCCTCTGCGCCTGAAGTTATTGCCATTAATACTGTGGTCTTTATGAAAGTCATTCGTAACCACTCTCTATCTAAAGTTAACCCTTTACGACTAGGCGAGGCCCTACATGGAGTTATAAAGAGCGGAACGCTGAATTCATTAAAACGTTTACACGCTGGTAATCCAGCCATAGAATGCAACGATGTCAAGCAAGCTAAGAGTCATTTGGCATGCTCTAACATTATGGGTTTTGATGTGAAGTGTTATAAGAACGATAAAAGTACTGTAAAGGATATTATTTCAGGATTAGGTGATGAATTTGATGTAGATGAAATTAAGGAGAGTTTGTCGGAATATAATGTGGTCCGTGCTGAGCGTATGTTCCGACGAGATAAAACCCCGTCAATGTCTATTATTATTGCACTTTGAATCAAAGTCCTTGCCTAAGCATGTGTCCATTGCATTTCAGAATTTTACAGTCAAAGAATTTGTACCTAGAGCTTTTAGGTGGTGCAAACGTCAGAGGATGGGCCATAGGGCGCTGGAGTGTAAATCTGGTAGACATGCTCACAATGTGGTGAGAATCATGATTATTCTGATTGTCCTAACATGGAGGCCCCTAAGTGCTGCAATTGGAATGGCGACCACTCTGCTGCCATTGGTGGATGTCCTGTGAGGAAGGAAGCCAATAAATCTCAGTTTATTAAACCTAAAAAAAATTATCTTTTTCAGAAGCATTGAGGATTGTCAGAACAGATTCCAGGAAAGCACAAAACACTTCAGAACCTGCAGTTAGAGAGACGACAGCCCAGTATAGTAGTTCTGTAATACAAACAACTGTCCCTTCCTCCACTGCCTCAATTGCCTCGACTTCCCCCAACCTCGCCCCCTCTCTGAGGGCCCCGCGACCTATTGGCCAAGCTATTAGGAGACATATTCTGGAGGATAGAGGTAAGAACAAAGACAGCCAAGTGACGTTTATTGAGTCAGGTGATTTACTGGTAAAGCTGATCGTTTTTATAACAGAAATTGTTTTGTGTTTCTGAAAGTAGAGAAAAAGGGAGACAACCTGCAGCAAATAATTTCTTCCGTAAATCGCCACCTTGGAGAAAATGAAATTCCTTTACTCAATGGCAGTATTAAAATTGAGTAGCGTATCCGCTACCCATGGATATTGCTGTGTACTATTTATTATCATGACTTTTTATCTACTTCATCAAAATGTTCAAAGTTTATATGCTCATGATCAAGAATTCAAAAAGTATGTCTTTAACTTACCCGAATTACCAGATATTATATGTTTACAGGAGACCTTTCTCAATGAGCCTTATCAGTTCATGCTCCCCGAATTCACGGCAATTAGGAAGTATCGGGAAGGCCGAGGGGGTGGCCTGCTTACATCAGTTCGAGATAATGTCTGGTACTCAGAAATAAAGTTGCCTAATGGAACCTCATTTGAATGTCAGTGTGTGTGTTTAGCTTGGTAAATGTGTTAAGGTAATTAATACCTACAACCCTGGCAAACGCTTAATTGATGATGAACTTACAACTGGGTTGAAGTCTGTAAGTGAACCTACAGTTATGTGTGGTGACAAATGCTCATAATCGCATATGGGATAGTGTGGAGTCTGATATAAATGGTAGAATTGTTGAAGAATTTATTGATACGAATGGCTTTGTTATGTTGAATACTGGCGCGGGGACACGAATTGATATTCGGACTGGTAATATATCATGCCTGGATCTTACATTTTGTTCTGTTAATATAAGTGCTGGGTATTCTTGGTGTGTGCATCAACTGTCACCTTGTGCCAGCGACCATTAGCCCGTACATGTTCGCATTGGTAAGCGGTTATGTATCAACTCCAATGGAAGGCTATCAAGATGGAAAATTGAAGATGCAAACTGGAGTTCTTTTAAGCTTTCACTAAGTAAAGTTTCGGAAACTGATGTAGTTAGTGAAGATTTGGATGAGTTTAATGATACACTTTTAGGATACATTGCCAGAGCAGCCGAAAGCAGTAAGACATCAGGAAGACCTTGTCCAAAACCCCCTGTACCCTGGTGGAATGAAGAATGTAAGGAAGCCATAAAAGCTCTCAAGAAAGCTAAAAACAGAGCAAGGCGCACGCTACTCCATCTTGATATAATAGACTACAAGAACAAGAAGGCTCAAATTCAAAGAATAATCAAGAGAACCCAGAAGTCTTATTGGTGTATGTTTTGCTCTACCATAAAATCTAACACGTCTATTAAATAGGTTTGGCAAAATTGTATATTGCGTAATATGCCAGACTCGTCTTTAAACATATTATTACTTTTTTTAACCGTGTTTGGAATTCTATGACGATGCCTTTGTCCTGGGGTAAAGCGATTGTGGTACCTGTTCTCAAGCCCGGAAAGCCTCCTTCTAATCCGTTATCATACAGACCCATCTCTCTCACCAGTAATTTATGTAAACTGACGGAGCGTATGGTCAGTGGTCGCCTAACGTGGCACCTTGAAATTAAAGATCTTTTTTCCCCCTTACAGTGTGGTTTTGGACGAAACCGACGGACAACAGAACATGTTGTGAGGCTAGAAACTGACATTAAGAATGGATTGTTAAATAAGGAATATGTTTTAGCACTTTTCTTAGATGTCGAGAAAGCATATGATATGGTGTGGAGAAGGGGGTGCTGAAGAAAATGGCAGAGATGGGTTTGGGGGGAAGGATATTGTGATGGGTGAGAAACTTTTTGTCTAATGAACAAATATCTGTTCGTGGAGGTAAAGAATTCTCAGACCATATTACTACGAAGAATGGTACCCCTCCTGTTAGATGTATGATATTTACTTGCAAACGCATAATTCCGGACTCTCCACTTTTGTTGGGTAATGATGCCATAAAAATATCACGTACATTTAAGAATTTAGGTGTGTGGTTAAATAAATCTCTGACCTGGTCTAACCATATTGATCAGATAGTTGCTAAATGTACTAAGGCCATGAATTTAATGCGATCCATCTCTGGAACTTCATGGGGAGCAGATAAAACCTCTTTATTGATGATATACAGAGCTCTCATTCTGTCAAGAATGGATTATTGCTGCGAAGTATTTGATTCAGCGACCCAGTCAGTTAAAGGTAAGCTAGACAGTATCCAATATCGAGCGTTGTCTGTTTTTACTGGTGCAATTAAAGGGACCTCGTTACGTTGTTTACAGGTTGACTGCGGTGAGCTCCGCTTGTCGATTAGACGTAAGCTCAGAAATTTAAAACATTCGCTTGTTCTCAGGTCGTCCTACGATAATCCTGCTTCTCAATTGTTACAGCCTTCATATTATGATTTTCTGTACAATGGGCGCGATTCCAGAAACTTAAGCATACGATCAAGAGAAATCCTTGATGACGTGGGTGTTGACCTGACCAAGCTGGAAAAAGCTACTCCTTTCCCTCACCCCCCTTGACTCCTCCAAGTAAATAACGTTTGCATGGCGTTGTGTGAGAATACCCGCAAATCTGACCAACCTAACCTTGTTTGCTTGTCTTTTAAAAACTATGTGTCTAACAACTGGTCAGCTTTCCTAAAACCATTTTCAGAAGCATCGAAGTGCCCAGAGACAGGAAAGTGTGGTATTGGGTTTGCAGTACCGGATATAAAATTAAGCTAATCACTTAGAGTGTCTGATAAATTGTCGCTCTTCACATGTGAGTTATTAGCAATCCTCTGTTTTTTACGCTGGCTTGACGAAAAAGACGTCCCAAAGACGACACGATGTCTTATTTTTCAGATTAACGTCAGGTGTCTCACCTCTTAACTTACGCCTTTTCAAGATAAAATGTCACCCAACTGGCTGGTGTGATCTTTGTGATGTAGATGGGTCCGAAGTTCGGTTTATTTTAAGATGTCCCAGATATAATGTAATCAGAACTCAAATTTTTGCAAAGCTATCACATTATGTATTTTCCAGTATACATTACAGGCAATTCTGTGTCCTCCACGAAACAAAGTCAAAGTCTCCAATGAAGTGGCCAAGTTCATTGTTAATTCAAGGCGATTTAGGGTCGCCCCAACCCTCATCCCGTTTATTTGACTGGTATTTCTAGTAATGTAGTATAGATTTACTCTTGCAATTAAAGCATGGCGTCCATGATCCCTTTTCAGGGCTTGGAAAACGCCAAATTCATAATTTCACTCACTCACTCACGACGCCCTACCCCATTACAGTGTACGAGCATTCATGGCCTGACATGACACCCCACCCCATCACAGTAAATAAGCTGGATTGACGCTCCGCGTCATTACAGTACACCACGACATTCTTGACCTGACATGACACCCCATCCCCATCCCCATCCCCACCACATTTCAGTACAAATGGTGGCAGGACGCCTCTCCCCAGTACAGCACACAGCCTTTCCGGGACTGGCATGACATCCCTAGTCCATTACAAATCCAAACGAGGTCATATATAAGTGTACAAACTAATCGAAAATCTGCACTTCACACAGAGTAAGGGGTTGTGAATTGTTGATCATAATCCTCACGGTGTTCCCTGATACGGGACCCCTGTTACAAACTCCGTCGATGATTTTGCCGGGACCTTCTGGGTCTGTGGTGGTGTCCTGATAACAGCCTCTGTGATTCTGTGAGGAGGAGTTACCCACGGACAGAGTGAAGCCGTTGAGTCGGGCACCACCTGGATAATAAAATTCAAAGTTTATCTGAATAAATAAACACTCATCTTGTCCGGGCAGTCATCATATTACGTCCATATTATCGTTGGTCATTATTCAACTATTCAGTACCCCCTCTGATTCATTTGTACACAATTCCGAGACGTTTGACACGGTTCTCTGCTGATTTCGTCTCGGGTTAAACTACCTGCTTACACAGCGATCATGGCATAAATCTCGCGAGTAACATTCCGTCACACAGAATGGAATACTGCTATGCAGAAGTTGTGTCAAATCCAACTTTCGATATTATTATTTTGACAGACCTCCCTAAGTAATTTAAAATACATGTCGTACTGTGCACCCAGTGTCACCGTCCAGTAATCTGTATTCTGTGTGTTTAACTCCAAGAGTTAATGAGCCACACCAATGGCGTGGATTGTCAACACAGGACAAATTGAGCTGGGACAGCGGAGGGATGATTGGGTGAGTGGGTGGGGTGGGAAGAGAATTAAATTAGTAAGCGGGTTTTTCGAATAGATAAAATGACAGGATAGTAAATATGCCGCATATCCCACCACTCTCTCCACTCACGCCACAAGATTTTGTTTGGGTAGAGAATGGCCAATGGTGCTAAAGTTGGCCAGTACTGCTGAGCATTTGATGTAGATGTTTTATTTTCATTAAAATGGAAACTCACCAATGAAGTCGGTTCATATTTTATTATATAGGGTGGTAATGTCGGAGGGAAAATTTTGTCGCTACCTTTTGGTGACGATTGTTTACAAGCAGTTAATACCGATGGAAACTTAGTGATAAGGTGATCATTAAATTTTGTTATTTTAGTAGTAATGTTAACACTGAAAGTTGTATTCCACATCACTATGTGATTGCTGTCACTTTGTTTTGCGATCCCTTGCATTCAACTTTAGATTGTCTGATATAGAAACGAAAACAATGGACAGATGAACAGATGAACATTACCTAGATCCGTAATCATACGTGTGAGAGATCACACTTGATATATGTGTACGTACAATGTATTACGTGTAACTTATGTATAGAACAAGTAGGGCCATCCCAGCCATCAATACAGCCTCCAGAACATAATCCTGTTTCTTCAGCACATCCATTCCGACAGTTCTTGCATTGCTGGCCACAAACTGAAATTCGGATGTAGCCAGCGTCAGCTTTCAACATACACAGTCTGACTCTTGCTAGTTCATCACACATTTAACACAAACATTTGACCCCTTTCAGCCTCGGTGGAGAGTTCTTGTTCAGCTTTTAGGCAATATACCTGGAACTCTTTATACCTGTACATATATGGTTAAGATATTAAAATTTTTAAATCACGAAAACCGACCATTCGTAGGTTGCTGGCAGACCAAACCGAGAGAAAGCTGTCCTCCTAAAACGTTTGAATTTAGTGCATGATAGGTAAATATTCTCATTTTTAAGAGGCCTGTCATCATTGCGAAACAACTCGTGAAAGGAAAATTCTGTCCGTTCCAAGAACGTGTGTTATCTTATGTTAAATAAGAATACTAAAACATCGAAAAAGAAATAAAAAAAGGTAATGAAAAATAAAAACCAAGAGGCTAGATTTCTGGATTTTTTTTATTACAACACTGTCATTGCCGCTCTGATTTTATTCTTTGTGCTGCAGTCTTTCCTTTATATACGTTTTAAATGTCTAATCATCCTCTGTGTATCTATAAGCAAACGTTCCAGTAGTAATGTACTGTTTTCCCTCACTCATTTTAGCAGTGCCGCTATATAATGTTAATTTTGTCATTAATCTTTGTACACGTAGCAATGTGGCTGCTAAAAAGAGACAATGCTGTTCTTTTATGGCGCCTTGCTCGTGTATCTACGATATGATCTGTGAAAATGCAATGCAGCCATATTGTGGGCACATTTTACTGTAAAATTTCACTTTAATGTTACAACCTAGGAAAGACAGAATATTCGGGTATGTGGTCGAAGACATCCAGTCAACGAGATGGGACTGATCGCCTGTGTTTTGTAAATATTGATGAAGATGCAAATGCAATCCTATAGTCGCCTTGCTCATGGTAAGTTCTGAAACTGAATCCACAAAGTATACAAATCTGAAACTCTGTAAATGGTTAACATGACAACATTCCGCCGACGTGTTTTGGAACGGACATTTGTCTACATGCAACATAAGCGTAGTGATACAGGTCTACAACACGATGCTAACAGATATCCTAAAAGCCGTTGCCTATGTTGGTTTTTTTTTTTTTCATTGGGCTGTGTTTGGACTTACATCAATGGCATTGGTGAAAGGTACCTGGGTTATTACGTTGCGCTGGCGCGCTAACGCCCTCGGTCACGAAAGCACAAGCCTCATTTTGATGTCACAGATACTTTTATGCATGAGGATTAATAATCTGAGATGGCTATTACGTGAATAACTGTGGCTACATTTATCAGTTATCCTATATTATGTTTTTTTAATATAAACAAATCTGCCCTGTGTACATCACGAAAGGAAAGGCTAGAATGGATAATTACACGACTTGTTTTCAGATCTGCTAATCCATACCTGGAATAGCTGAGGGATAAAGAAGAGCTTAGCTGTATGCTAAAAATAAACCACAGTTTGGTGTTTTCATGTCTTGTGTATTCGGCATGGAAGTCCTGAGAGGCAGAACACTAAATGTATCGGAATCGTAAATTTTGAGTAAAAAATATTAATGTCGCTCAGACATCGAAATGAGGGTTTTAGCTCAGTTACTTCTATCTGTTCAAGAAAACAAAATTTTCACTTCTATATAAACTTCGGATAGGGACAACGAGAGTGAGTACAGTTATAAACACCTCTGCGAGAACGGTTGACAGAATGGCTGTGCTGGTTTTTTATTTCACCGATAATTTTCATAAATTCCAGATTTGCCTGGCGTGCGTTTGCTACAAAGAAAACTGTGGGAAATATACAACGAATGCGTTTACGCTGCTGTGAAATACTTAAAAAACGTTATTCCCATCATAAAGAGATGAACCATGTTAATCTGATTCATGTGATCTTCCATGTCTTCTCTCTCTACAGTTGAGGGGACAGATTACATGGCGGAACTCTGCTATTTTTTACATCCTGTTGTAGTTGGCCACATAGAAGAAATTTTTCAAGATATGAGGCCTTTCTAGAAGCGATATTGTGTCAGAATTTAGTTGGTATATCTGTGTCCTCGTTGTTCTAGTGTGTGTCAGTATACCATCGGTAATGTTGACTGAGGCACAGCCTACAGGGCACAATGGACCTCTGACTCATTGATAGTAGGCCCTGTCTTCTTTATACATCTTGTTATTCGAGCCAGGAATATCTGGTTTAGCCACAAACCCGAACATCGCAGGGGCAAATTCTGTATTACAAAGCCCTGACACAAACTGATCGAGTTCTTTTACACATGTATACTTTTGTTATCGTAGAAATATTATTGAGAGAAAAGGCGTAGAAGAAAAGCATACAGACATAAACGGTATGAAGAGGCCTTATCTTGTGTCTTGACCCACATTTATTGGGTACACCTCCTGTATCCTAACCAGGAGCGATATAACTGATCTCTCACTGTTCTACACTGACATCTCCCTGTAACCAAGCATTAGTCACGTCATGGTGACAACATATTTGATAAGTGAAACACATATGCTGTGATTATCTTGGGCTCTTTTGAAACAATCTTGAAAGAATCAGGTATATAATGTAAACGTAATAAATGTCATGGCAAATTAGGAGTCACGCATGAGTTTACCTGTACACTGTATGGAAATCCTTTGGAGTTTCGATTTGTTTTGTAACTAATACTATTTCAGTGGCTGTCCTCTAGGTATGGTGTCATTTTTTTTATCTTAGACTTAATCTCAGCGTATATCAGCTGCAGGGATGAGATTTATTTATTGATTTATTTGATTGGTACTTTACGCCATACTTAAGAATATTTCACTTATACGAAGGCAGTCGGCACGATGGTGGGAGGAAACCCGGGGGGGAAACACACGACCATCCCCTTGTAGCTGACACACCTTCCCACTTACGGCCGGAGAGGAAGCCAGCATGAGCTGGACTTGAACTCACAGCGACCGCATTGTTGGGATGCTTTCTGGATCAAATGCGCTGCTCTAGTGCGCTAACAGACTGAAACATGGAGGTTCAGAAATCAAATGTCAATGTGAACAATGTGACTTAAACACGTCGTGATCATCAGTGACCATGTATTGTAAAGAGTTCACTGAGCATGCACCAGTTTTAAGTATAAGTAAAATAAGTGAAATAAATTATTTCTTGTTCTTGGAGGGGTTGGGTAAGGTAATCAGTTTGTGTTAAGTCATGAATTTACACGATCCATTCCTTAGATGTTGAGGTTTGTATGAAGCTGGAAATAAATTCTGCCAGAAGATCACAAACGTTACGGGGTAACGTGCGGTGCTGACATGGAGGTATCAGGTGATCCGAATGTAGATCTTAAATGATCTTACAGTACGAGTTTCGTTAAAGGCGTACATAGACTACTACCGTTTTCAGTTCTGCTCCCTTTCGTTCCGCTCTGTTTTCGTTCGCCGTTTGTCTTAAACCGTTTGCGTTCAGTTTCCAGTTTATTTTTGTGTTCAAACCTTTTCTTTTCTTGACATTGAGTTTTTTTCAATGCCTTCATTTTATTGCACTGCCATGCCATAAATCAGGGCTGAGGACACGGGATAACTTCCTCCATAGTACATGGCCGCTAGTCGCTATACGTACACCCGGCAGGTTGAATAAAAACTGGCTGTTGACACGCACAGTTAAATACGGAATTCTGTTTTATTCTATGGCAATATGGGCCTGTCTGCGGAACCATGCAAGGGTTCCAAGTTAACGGGGAAACTAAAGTACAGCAAAAAACACGAGGTTTACTTCGATGAAATGATTGATTTTCCACTGACACAGTGGATTACAGATGATGTTAAAATGGTGTCCCCTGGAGGAAGACAGCGCCACCTGCCTAAGCTTTCCTTGTGTTTCTGTAAAATTACTCTCATAATTCTGCTTTAATGAGCTGTAACGTAATTTTAACCACGCGTTTTAAATTTATGAAAAACTGCAAAATTACAGTTTCAAATTTAAACTGTGATTTTATCTGCGTGAAAGGGTGTTTATGTTTTGCTACGCGTCAGGAACACATAAGCACATTTGGCTAAGTTTTTCTAACCAAAGGAAGTTGGTTTGCGTAGGTATGATGATGAACAGTTTTTTCACGTTGAACTCATCAGAATGTGCTTGTGTCAACTCCAGTGATGAACAGAATGCTTACTCTTATGATGTGTGTACAGTTTATGTTAGCAAAATATACACACCATTTAGAAATTAATCCTAGATCGTAGTTCATCATAAATGTACTAATACTGTATTGTTATTGATAAGTCATCATAACAAAGGGCTCATTTGTATATGTGCATCGTCACCTCTACCTCAAAACACAAAGGTTATATGACAACTGGACTTATTAGCTCGCCTGTACTTAATACAGACGTAGCTTATGTCTTACACTGTGCGTCGGCATCCAATAAGAGGGAAAGCAATGTTAAACAAAATGTTAGCATCTTAAAAAAACACTGCTTGCATTGAGCTCAGATTTTGCACAAATGTAGAGCACAGCAACACGAGCGGGATATTTCGTCGTTCATTCCGTGTGTGCATATTAAGTACCGTAAATTAACGAATTCCTGATTTAGTGTACAGTGTAAAGCTGCTACACAAAATGTTAGCAGTGATATCTTAAAAAATACTGCATGTGTTGAGCTCAGGGTATGCACACATCTAGAGCACTGTAACACGGGGGTGGGGGTGGGGGAAGAATTTCATTGTTGATTCCGTGTGTGCATATTAAATACCTTAAATTACCGAATTACAGACTTAGTGTACCGTGTATTAAATTCTGTTAAACAAAATGTTAGGAATGGTATCTTAAGAAATACTGTATGCACGGAGCTCAGGGTTTGCACGCATGTAGAGCGTAATGACAAGAAAGGGGTATTCCATCGTTGATTCTGTGAGTGTATACAAAATACCGTAAATTACCAAATTCTTCATGTAGTGTACGGCATATTAGAATCTATCCCCTACAGGCCAGCCCTTTGGTAGCCTTGCCACCACATCTAGGTTTAGGTGGGAATTATGCGATAGAATGAACATATCATTTTGTCCAAGATGTAAATTTTACCCTGCAGATGAATTATTACATTGTTCTCAAATCTGAGATCACAACTGCTAATGGTAGCTCAAGTCTGTGGAGGCGCCATATAAAGCCCAGACAGTGAGCTATAATCTGCTACAAGTCTTATCGGTCTAGCTTTTATATTTGTCATTCTAGAGGGCTTATTTTGCAAACGGCAGATATCCGGTAATAAATTGAAAACGATGAATTTTATGTACACGAGACATGCACCATTGCGCAAATAACGTATACCGCGGCCTTTAGTATTAAGTTTTCGCCAAAGAATTTTCTGCCATTCCCAAAGTTTTCGCCTACTCTGTGCAAAATGTTAAAACTTCCCTTACAAGTATTAACCTGGTTAGTTTTAGGACAAAAAGTAGTAGTAGGAAGTCTCAATACCCACTAACAGAATATACATTTCAGCACAATCGGTTCAGTGTTGTTCGACAAGTAGATCTGACAAGTAAATAATCGCCAAGGCACGGGACTGGTCAAAACTCCAAAAGTATCAGAAATTTTCTCGTCTTCGCAATACAAGGTCTGCGAAGGACAACACAGGCAAGCGCTACGATCAATGTTACTGCACGGTAAGATATTAAGAGAGGATATTCTGTGTCGAGGTAAGTCGAGATACATGTACCCTCAATTCGTGAAATAAAACTTTTTCAAAACCGCTGCTGTAAAATCTACAAGTCTAAGCAATTGCCGCTTTTCCTTCTATTACGGGTAATTACTGTAATACTCGCTTGTTTTCATTGTTTTGATGATATTAACTGTTGATAATAAGTTCATTATAAGTGAAATATTCTTGTGTACAGCGTAAAACACCAATCAAATAAATAAATTGATAATATGTGCTAAGTCAGTATTTGAAGGTACAAGAACAGGCTACGTATGGATATCATATTTTTCATATTCTTATACATTGTTATCTGTTATGAAAAATATTATTGTCGTCAGTTTGAATGAAGAGTACACATACAACTGGCGCTGACGGCAACCAAGACACCCCTCTCCTCCGAAAGCAAAATAAATATGTAACACTTTTCAAGGGAAAACTGAAATGCAAAAAATTTCTATCCTTTTTAACAGATGAATACCGTTTGGGATTTATAAGATTTCGAATATCCAACCATAACATTTCAATACCAGATATAGGCTAAGTAAAACTGAACTGCACGAGAATCCCAATTCAAAGCATCCAATCTATAACCCAGATTTCAAAACAAAATCAAACTATGTTTCGTCTACTGCTGTGTTAAGTTGGGTGCCGAGATGTTGTTGGCATTATATTACAAGAGTTCGCAATTCACCACAGTCCTTCAAATGGTAATAATCAATAATGAGCCAGGGAATTACCACAAGGAGTTACCGCATCGACCCCAGAGCCAAAGTTCAGCTTATGCTGTTTTTCTCTCCGGCCTTTGGTGGGAAGGTCTGCCAGAAACCTGTGGACGGTCGTGAGTTTCCCCCGGGCTCAACCCGGTTTCTTCCCACCATAATGCTGGCCGATGTGATTTGGACAGCGTAATATTTGTTAAAAACCACACCTCTTTCTTCTGTGGAATGCGCATATCTGTGCGCACAACTCGTGGGAATTTCTCCAGCAGTCGGTGGTTTACCCACGGCACTCCGGTTTCCTCTACCCACGGAAAACCAACCAACATCGACAAAATGTAAAAAAATGTAGAAAGGGGTTACCAACAGTCAATCAGTTATATGTCCATACTGTCTATAAGCAGTGTGGTCGTATTTCATCTCCGCAGGAATATTCGATAAGACACTTAGGTAGGTCGGTAAATGGCGTTTATGCAGACAAATGTCTGAACATAACCGATGCTAGATCCACTTGCAACTCATGTAATCCAGGGATATATCAAATGGATAAACTTTGTCCATACGCAAACGATATTATTCCGATACATACTGAACCTTTACACACAATACCCGCGTATATAAGCATTTTATATTACAAAAGACAAAGCTTTCTATTGCGACGAATATTAACCCCACATATAGACAATCGATACACATAAGCTTTGTCCACACAGAAACCAACCTCACTCCGTACATACTGGCCATTTATACACAGTATCCACAAATGTAAGCATAATATATTATAATATATAATCCAGGCTATTGCATACAATTTGTCTCTATTTAGAAAGGGTTCACAGAGATAAGCATTATCCACAAACAAACCATCCACTCTCGGTACATACTGGCCATTTATAGAAAGTATCCATGCATATGAGCATAGCAGAGATTGTGAATAAGTCACACAAGAAGGAAACCCATTGTTCACCAAATTTTCCAACCAAACTCTTGCCTATAATTAAGAAAAAAAAGTTCTTCACTCATACAGCTATTGTTACAAAATACTTAAAAAAATAAGAAAACCGAAAATATTCTCTGGGACTCATTTCATAATAACAACAAGAAGTGTTTGATGAAAATTATTGACCAAAAAATAAAATAAATGAGCGAGTACGTGGCGTCTATCTATAGCATAGTCCTACTATTTAAACAGGTATCTCCAACAACTGATTACTGGACAACCTGGAATAGCCAATATTCGTGCACTCTGTGACAGCCTAAAGCAGGGTTACATGTAAGTGGGTAAAATACTATATTCTAACAGTTCCACCATTCTCGCAATCATGCAACGAACCAACAAAATTCGGGTCATATTAATTGCTTAAAACAATTGCAGATATCACGCACATGTGATGAAGAAACTGTCTAAGATTGTGAAGGTAGCCGCATGATGCGAACGTAAGCACATCTTTTGCAAATGGTGGTATGTTCTATATATATTTAGACTGAACATCAAATCTGGCCTTTTAATTCTTTAGATCATCTGCTACTACTCTTTTGAATAAAACGGAAAATACGCTTCTGTGTTTTAAACTCCATTGGTATTTACTGATCAATGGCTTCGTAGGTATTGTCCTCTTGTGGTTGTCCCTCGCGCCTACCATACAAGCTTGACGGCACAGGCGTTTTACTTCTATCGACAGCGGCGGCCTCCGAAGAAAAGCAGCTCTCTTGTGATGGAGTACTCTTTGGACCACAGCTCAAAGCGCCACTTGTCTGTGCATTTCGCCGATTTCTCCTGCTAATGGAATACACGGGATGGTAAGACAGCGAAAACACAAATCCCTTTAAACGTTTTCTATTGCAAAATATAAAATGTCAATAGGGCAGATTTTAATTTTGATCTGTTCTTTTATTGAACATAGATTTAGTCAACAATTACTGTCTCTAAAATGTTAGCATCAGTGCTTGTTAATAAGGGACAGAGGGCACGGCTTCTAAACAAGTTCAGACTTACATCACGACAACAAGAACAACAACTCCGATGATCAAGATAAGAGAGATTCCTACTGAACATCCGATAATAACTCCTGTGTAATCCGGTAGCCCTGAAACTTTAATAAAAGTGAGTGTGTGAAAAATTGGTCACAATGGGGACAAAGATTCAGGGATAGTTGTCAGCCAAATGGTGTTTAACCTGACATGTAATAGTTTTTCTCCAGGAAAAAATCAATTCTTTCTGTACTTTTCTACTGATTTCTAACACATGTTCATCATAAATCAGATGTTTCATAAAATAACGACACTGATGAAAGCCCTTGTATCAAGTGTTGTTTGAAGAATATATAGCCTATCAGCAAACAACTGTCAACATCCTCAAACCAACCTGTGTCACACTTTAGACCGGAGTATCCGAGTGCACACCGCGGTTCTCTGTCAGGACAGTGCCCGGATGTCCTGTTACAGGCAGCGTTTCTCTCGGCACAGAAGCCACAACTTTCTCCACAGTCCGGACCGTACGTTCCGCTAGTGCATTCTGGGGTGAAATTAGTTTGACTTTTTTACAGACTTAATATATTCATAATATTTAAACAATCACATTATAATACCTTGTACAAAATTCAAGAGAGATAACCAAAGCTATAAATTTAAAAAAATAATTATTCTTTTGCTCTGCTTAGCAAAGAAAGCATTTGTGTCATTCCTGAACAACAATCATAAATAACATTAGTATTTCCCATGGACAAAACCTGAAGGTTTAGCTTGCTCGCATACAGTTAGAACGCAGCATTTAATCTTGTATGAGCACCAAACGCGTTTAAAGTATTGCGTGTGTAAAAAATATTACATGGCATTGTCCTCATGTTTCCTTTATTTTATCATACTGTGTCAGAACGATCATAGCTCCGTTAACACTATACATTTAAAGGGCATCTCTCCAAGAAAACCACATTTTCCACCTCGACTAATGGAACTATTTTCGAGACAGTGTGAACCTTGAGCTTGTTCGTCATAAGATTTCGATTTGGTTCACACGATATTTGTCTTCATGAATTTGTCTTTCGAGGCAATAGTGAATGTGAGTATAATACTGTATGTACATTTTACTTTGTATGTAGTGTTTATCGCAGAGTGAACGAGATACAGCCAGGAATTCCATGTTACATTTTTACGAACATATACAATTAAAGCTGAGACACCTAAATTTGTATATGACAACATCATTCGGGGACCAGCAGTTTGAATTTTGAATTAGATTTCATGTCCAGAAATTGACTGTATTCCTTGCATAACTGAAATCTATTGACAGATGATTTTTTACTTGATATTTTCTCTTCTGTTCCTATTTATTCTATTATTCTTGCGTTGTACACATAACTTGTTTGAAAACGGATCCTGCTGTAACAAACTTGGAGTGGCGCTTCACGATCTACGAGTGGTGCACGAATGTCGCATATGATGCTTAAGCTCTTAAAATCATACAGTTGTAAACGTAAATAGTTTTCCTCCAGAAAAAGGCAAAAGAGGGCTTGGATAGACCTGTGTTACACTTGACACCAGTGTATCCTGGCATGCACCTCGGTGTTCTCTCACTACAATTCCCGATTGTTGGGTCACAGGGAGTTAGTTCTTCGGCACAGTGACCACATCTCTCCGCACAGTCTGCGCCATAGGTGCCCAAACAAGCTGAATTAAAGAGACTCAAATAAAACTTACTAGTTGGATAATTTACGTTCAAACGGTGGCCACGACAAAACCATAAGTGTAGCCCATAACTCAAACTGTACCTTACAGAGAGAACAGTAAACGACAGTTTTCTTGGTGATCTAACGCAATATATTTGTTAGACGACGATTGACAGATAATACTGGAAATATGACGAGTTTCACGAACCAGATGTCTTATGTTCTACAAACTATCCATTAGAGAAACTAAGATGTTTCTGTGAAACATGTCTCCGTCACCGTTATCAGTGGACCTACGTGTGTCACACCTCGGACCAGAGTGTCCCGGCATGCACCTGGGTTTTGTGTTTCTACAGTTTCCGGACCCAGCGTCACAGGCGAAATGGTTATCGGCACAATGTCCGCATCTGTCAACACAATCCGCTCCGTATATTCCTGGGATGCACTCTACTCAAAAAATCGAAATGAATAAAAGCCATGCCTTCTTAGTGTAGTGTAAGAGAGAAAAGGTCACACATCGGATACATCTCTCTCTCTCTCTCTCTCTCTCTCTCTCTCTCTCTCTCTCTACACATATACACATATATAAACAAGAGCTTTACTTTCTTCATGTATCATTCTTTCAGCTAAAAATCGAAAGCTTGGGTTTATGTAACTGCATATGATATTCTCTGTACGGCAACATAACAGTGCAGTTTTATAATTCCCCGTTGGTTACGCCAAGAAAAAAGTATTTGCTTTTATGCTGGTTCCATTTGGGTTTTCAAGCCAATAGAGATGGGCAATCACGATGAAAACACAGCTTACATTGGTCCGTAATGACGTTGTTGATTAAAAGATCTTGATGGGAATCCACCTGAATACGCTACAACAGATAAAGGTCAGTGTGAAACACTTACCCGTGTCACACTTCACACCAGTGTATCCCGGCCTGCACCTGGGTGTTCTCTGTGGACAGTGCCCGGACGTTGTGTTACAGACAGATGATCCCTGGGCACAGTTCCCACATCTCTCATCACAGTCGACTCCATATGTCCCGGGGGCACATACTGATACATAATTATTGTAAAAATGTCTACAGTTTCCGGTAGACATGTTGAGATATCGTTTAACTCTAAAATGTGCTAGTTTGACACTTCATACACGTACTTTACTTATATCATTAACTTCTTTCATACCACGGTGTGAGTTACTTTTTCTGCCAGTAGGTTATATACCCAAAGACCCCTGACGACGCCCTACCCCATTACACTCTACTAGCATTCATGGCCTGACATGACACCCCACCCCATTACAGTACATAAGCTGGATTGACGCTCCGCGCCATTACAGTACACCACGACATTCTTGACCTGACATGACACCCCACCCCCATCCCCACCCCCACCACATTTCAGAACAAATGGTGGCAGGACGCCTCGTCCCATTACAGCAGTTCTGTAACTGGCATGACATCCCTAGTCCATTACAAATCCAAACGACTTCATGTATAAGCACACAAACTAACCGAAAATCTGCACTTCACACAGAGTAAGGGGTTTTGAATTGTTGATCATAATCCTCACGGTGTCCGCCAGTACAGGACCCCTGTTACAAACTCCGTCGATGATTTTGCCGGGACCTTCTGGGACTGTGGTGGTGTCCTGGTAACAGCCTTTGTAATTCTGGGAGCTGGAGTTACTCACAGACAGAGTGAAGCCATTAAGTCGACCAGCACCTGGAACATGATATTATATGAACAGGTAAACATTCGTCCAGTCCCAGTCATCATATTACGTCGGTTTTGTCGTTGGTCATCATTAAAATTTTCAATACCCCCTGATCGATTGTACACACTTCCCAGATGTCTGACAGGATTCTGTGTCGGTCTAGTCTCGGACTAACCTCTCTGAGTACCCCTCGGTCATGCTATTAATTCACTTGAATAACCAAGACTTTACACATCCCGCCAATATGGCTATGTACTGAAACTATGTGCAACTCTCGCTTGTATTATTTTGAGAAAACTCCTGAAACAATTTAAAATATCGATTTCTGGCATTTTAATTGATTTATTCAGCATTTCATTGGAAGAAAACATTAATCAGGTGCTGTTTTCTATAAAGCGCAGCTGAACAATGATGACCTGAAATCCAGTCTGAGACCACATTGCCCATTGGCTAAAGATTTTTGGGGACAAGCCATTAAGCCACTCCGCCAGGTCTCTTTATTTTGGCAGGGTAAAAAGTTTACTTACAAGGTCCCTCATCACACTCCCCTTCTCTGTTATAAATCCTGAACCGGTAGATGACATACTGTGCATCCAGTGCCACGGTCCAGTACGCGGGTTGTAAGTTGACTTCGGTGTGACAACATGTTGGCGGTGTGGCGAAAAACAGATGTCCAGTCCCACCATCAACGGCGAGGCTGGAGTCGAAGATTCCCAAATCTGAGGACTGCGTCGTGTTTTGTTGAAATGCCACATTTTCTGTCATCACAAACACATTAATCTCTACAGTGCAAATAAAGGCAGAACTTTTAGTTATTTTAGTATAACTTGACGCATACTTTGAGAATAATGTCATATGACAGAGGCGTTCAATCTAGGTGTCGAAACCGCTATTTTTTTTATTCCATCCGTCATCCAAAAATTTGCGTTACGGATGAATAATCACCAGACCAATTCACATAAACCACGGAAGAAGCAACATAGCATATAATGTAAGAAATAAAAAAATAAAGAAGAATCGCGCATAGGGCAATAGCATTCATAATCAGGCAGTCAGCAATTTTCTATGGTGCCTGAAAGGCTCAAACTAAGGTTCAAGTAATGTTCTTGGCCCCCAAAAAATGAAATCATTATCCAATGTTTAAGTCATAATTATTTCCCCATATACTTGTAACCTCCTTGCTATCGATTTCATAACTGCTTAAATGTCAGCAATCCTTACATATCATGGATGTACATATCAACATAGAGCATCCTCTGGGCAATAATTGCCTTGTAATCGCTAGGACACACGTGGTGAGTGTGAAGTCCGGGTCGTGATCAGGGAATTTGTAAACTCGTCTGTTCTTGCTCCTTATTGCTCCTTCGTGACAATCAGCAGTAAATTATCCTTTAGACTGTTTTTCGTGTGTAACGTTCATTAAAGGCCCACTGTCTATTGACTAAAATGGTGTACATATCTCTACGTTTCCTACAATGACATCTCATGACCTTCTGTAAGTCAAACCTATTTGAAATTATGTCTATTCGATGTATCCCATGACGATGATTGCTGATAGCTTTCGAAACAATGAGTTGTGTGTTGGTACATGGCACAATAAGTGTTGTATGCATTTGTCAGTAAACCATCCAGTGTATATAAGTGGACTCTAACAAGCTATCCGTTCTTAGCTGGTTTGGTAGCTCAGATGGTAGAGTGTTGGGGCTTTATGCCCTAAGTCGTGAGTTCGCTTGTGCAGGAAATTATATCTTTTCGATATATTCTTTGATGACGCTTGCTAATTGCTCTCAGTGTGTCCGATCTGGGAAAGTTCTTCAGTAAGTTGCCAAATCAATGACTCAATGCACACACTCCGTTCTCGCCCACTCATAAAACTGATCCCGATGGTAAAAGTGGAAAATGTCTTGAGTGTCGCGTTAAGCAACAAGGAAATAAATCAATCAAATAGAAAATCTATCATCTACCCAAGTCTCAGTTCACGCAAATAAGCTTGACGTACATTTACATACGATTAAAACAACAAGACTTGATTTGATTCAAGCATGCTATCTCTGTCACTATCATAATGTCTTCATTACACGTGATGATAATTTGCGTAATTCTAGACCAGAGCATGACGCCTATTAAATTCAATTACGTTTTCTTTGCCCACTTCTGCCTTATCAAGTTTCTAAAGAGCGCATAAGTTCCTACTTTTTATGCATTTATATGAACAGTCTGAATAAAACGTGACTGAGGTAAATTAAGAAGGCACAGGATTACAGTGGTTGCAACAGTGTGCTGACTACTTGTGCATGTATGAAACTGCCGTCGCTATTCTGGCATTACACTCGATGCATGCTGTATTCGGCTTTATCCCAGTACTTGGAACAAAGGATGGCATATTCTTTGGACTATCCTGTTCCTAGTACTTCACCTACCTGTATATACAAAGGTTTCTCTACGTGGAGGGGTAGTTTATATTCATAAAGTACTTGTACACACAAATAGTACCTGTATCATTACAGAGAATGATAAACATAACAATTTTAACATTGTCATCAGCACAAATCTTTCCGAACTACCAATCAAGGACACGAACTGTACCAATCATAACCAATAATGTTGTAAGTAGGTCAGTCGGATGTTCCAGGACGTCACAATAGCTTTCACCCGGAATATACTGAAAAGCAACGTTCTCACGAGAGGGGGTAGTGGGACATCGGCTGTAGTGGATCTATCAAATGAAACTAAAGGCCCGATGTGGCGGGATGTAGATCATCGCAAAATACCCTTGCTTTGTTTTGATTCAAAAGACATTACTTCATGATTCCATTTAACGAATCTTTCTAACGTAATTAAAGCAAATGTAGGTGTGGGGAAAAATAAACGAAAAATATTCAGGAAGAGTTCCTGTGAGTGATCAAACACCATACTGTATACATATCTTTGATAGTGTGCTACTTACTTCTGGAACAAGTAGAACCATCCCAGCCAGGACTGCATTTTCCGGAACATACTCCTGTTTGTTCGTCACATCCATTCAGACAGTTCCTGCATAGTTGCCCCCAAACTGAAATTCATCGTGAATCGTTAGGATACGTTAACGTCTAGGCTAATTTTTTTTCAAGGTAGTGGAGAACCTTGATTGAGTTAAAGTAATTCAGGTGTTGTTCATTCCCACCTTCACGATGACCTTTAGATGACAGACATGTAACGTTGCAAGAGAACTCTTTGCAAGAGAACAATGGTCAAATGAGCTCGTGACCGAGTCTGGACATGGCCCTATGGTGCACATTATAGGTAAAGAATTTTTTGTGGGGTAGATCATTTGGCCAATTTAGGACAAAATTTCCACTTTTTTGATGTGTGTTAAAACAAATTTTTGTCATAAAATTTTTCAAACCAGAAAATGCTTGGCTGATGTGGATATTCAACACTTTTTTGACAATGTACCCATGTATAATGGATACCCGTGTACGGGTGTGTGTACCTGCATTTTGAAGGGTATGTGTGTATTTATTTACTAATTTGATTGTTCTTCTACGCCGTATTCAAGAATATTTCTCTCAGAGGAACCTGGGCAGAGCTCAGGGGGGAAACTCTTCAGGGGAAGATTTAAATATTTAAAATTATCATGTTAGCTACCTTAAATTTCTCTAAAAGCCCAACCTGCAAACACAAAATAAGGAAGAAAGCTGTAAATATGGTTATATTCTCTACAGAAGGGCATTACATATAAACACGTTCGATGTGGTACATGTAAGTAGGATGTAATGATATCATTCAAATACACAGTCATGTGGACCTTAACCCATACAGATTGTTATCGGGAAGAGGTCAACTAAAGACATCTGCATCTTATTGGTCTAGTTTATAATCCTGAAACGTAAAACGCAACACAGATTTGCAGATGACCCAATGAATGTTATCCACCGTACTCGCATGTACCAGATACTTTGGTGGATGTTATCCACCGTACTCGCATGTATCAGATACTTTGGTGAATGTTATCCACCGTACTCACATGTACCAGATACTTTGGTGAATGTTATGCACCGTACTCGCATGTACCAGATACTTTGGTGAATGTTATCCACCGTACTCGCATGTACCAGATACTTTGGTGAATGTTATCCACCGTACTCGCATGTACCAGATACTTTGGTGAATGTTATCCACCGTACTCGCATGTACCAGATACTTTGGTGAATGTTATTCACAGTACCACCATTCACTGGACAAATGTGAAACATGCAGTAGGGCCTTACATGTAGATGATTTACCCTATGGCTGTACCTATTGTTTGTGTGCTTACATATTTTTTCAAGTCATGAACACTTCCATGAAGATAGAGGAATACCAAATGTGTTACATATTTTACTTCAGAGCAGCTTATTATAATGGATTGTTATTCATACATGTATTACCTCAGTGCAGTAGACATATTTACCTTACTCAGTGTAATAAATGCAAAAATCACGATGACAAACACACCGTTGATCTTTGACTTATGATCCGTCATATTCCCTTTTCACTTAAAAAGTAGCATTAGGTGAGGAAAGGTGTAATTTTTCATTACAGAGAAAATTTACACTAGAGTCTGAGAGTGCTGGAACCTGTACGTGTTACCTCTTTGAGGATGCAGGTGTCTGAATGTCAACTTCAGTTCTTTTCTAAAAGCCACTAGCCACATATGGACTAAGAAATTCATCAATCTAGACAGAATTCCACTTCTATGTTAACCTATATGTAAACTAATCTGGTAATTGTGCTACGGCCTATATTTGTTGAACACCTTTTGTATACCTTGGTCATGCTTCAACCCTCTGGTATGTATTGATGTCTGAATGTAACAAAGAACTTCCATGACCTTGAGGAGTCTTTGCTCCTATGGGCGATGCTCTTATGGGACAGTTTGGAGAGAAGCCTGTGTTACAAACATAATATAACGCCATGCCTAGTGAATAAAGTTTTCAAACCTTAAATCCAGCCAGTGTGTTGACCCATAACAAAGAACAAAAAGATATTAATTTTAGGTTTAATTTGTTTCAGAATTTGTATATAGCATATATTAATGGTCTACCCAAAAGAAAACTGATGAACCTAAGTGTAAAATTTCACGAAAGCAGCATAGCTGTTAATGAGTCAGCAAAGTTTCAATATTCCTATACACTGTATTTAGAGAATCATTTAAAGGCAAATCGTGCAAGTCCATTGTTTCAAAATGACTAAAATTATATATATACATAACAGTACCATTTTAATAAAAAACCACAAATTGATAATATCCGAAAACTTTTGTTAGCACTTCAAACTTAATGATAAATTATACATGCAATTTCCTTGAATCTTATGAGTCTCGAATGTGACACATATTACGTCCTCAAAGAAGGTGAACTGTCCAATGTTATACATATTACCTGCATACATAGAGTGGATGACTTACCGAGGTTAATGCATGTACACATTACGATGATAAACACCCCACTGTTATGTGCACTTCGGTGAGGCATGTCAAAGGGTTATCTCCGTTCAGTCTAAAAACAAACTTTAGATCTCGAATTTAAAGTTGAATTATATTCTGGTGTAATTTTCCGTCAAGACAAAATTCTCCCCAAACTTGCTGTTTTCTTAGAAACTATATCTTTGTACGTATTGGTTCCTCCGAAATACAGATGTGAAGAAAGCAATCGGTTACACTTGAGCTAAAGCACACCCCGCACGTGGTAGTGTTCCACTTGTGTATAGGTTGAACTGCATGGTAATCAGAGCGATCAGTTTTTTGCTCTTTGTCAAAATATACCTAAAGTTAGGTGTGGTGAAATTGTAAACAATTGTCATTCGATCTACATTTCTCGAATGTCTTTTGTACAATTTAGCCAACCGTTTCAGACCGTTTCAGATCAAGCGATGTCAGAGAGAGGATCGCCAAAGAGATATTTACTTGACCATTCAAGGTAACAATAATTTACTTCATTGAAATGCTACATGCAGTTTTAACTTCGTTTTGAGTGGAAGCATTCGTATATATATCTCGCTATCTTTGATCAGTGATGCTCTCTGGACTTGAGTCCAGTCAACATATAAAATATATATTACGCATTGACAAACAGTTTATTTGGATTTAAATTCTGTCCACGAAATGTCTAAAAACATACAATACAAGTGAACACGAAATGTATGAGCTGTTTCGTGGTATGATCAAACCCTGTTACATCATAAATTTCATTCACATTTTTGAAGATTTGGTGGAAGTCAGCAAAGCTATTAGAAGTAAGGCATTGGCAATAATGTTTGTTCAAAATAATATTTCTCTGACAGTTCTTAGCGGAATGGGGCTAATTGTTTTCCTACTCAATACCATCTAAAAATGGAACACTCTTATATGAGGTATGGGCTGTCTCGTTAGTTATTTATTTGTTTGGTGTATTGCACCATACTCAAGAATATTTCACTTATACGACGTCGGCTAGATTTTTTGAGTGAGAAAACCGGACAGAGCAGGAGGGAATCCCCGACAATGCGCTAGTTTGTGGTATGCCTTCTCCGTACGACCGGAGAGGACCTCACAGCGATTGCATTGTCTCCATCGCCCCTCAAGCAGTAATAACAGGGAAATCTGCAAATCCCCTACCCTACTCCGGGTATGACCCCACATCCTGCGTGTCCTAGCAATCGAAATACAAGTGTCTTCGGCCACTAGACAACGGTCGGCTAGTACCCTAAGCGATCATCACTATTCGGAGAGCTACATTGTTTTAGTTTCTGCAATGCTTTGTGTATCCTATATTAAGCTATTTCCTTCTTTGCTTTTGAGTTATTGGATTATTTATTGATTATGGACGAGGGTTGAGGAAACCTTAGGGTCTGGGTTATAGACCACTAAACATTGGTAAATTAGTAATAACCTTTGCCTATAGACTCACAGGCTAAGCATAGAGGACCAGCCACCTTAAAAAAACGTAAGACAGAAACACTGGCAGAATAATCTCGTCGGAGTCTTCCCACCCCCATTGCTGAGCGGACAATGCGAGTAGGCGAATGTATACATGTATCCAAGGGCTTTAAGAATCACGGGCATGTAGCGCCGGTCTGTGTCAACTGTCAAACAGACCAAGGAAAATGCTCTTATTTTTAGGTAACGTAGTAAGACGTACTTACAAATTATCGACTGACCAATAGTATCATTTTGCAATTCGGTGGTATAAATAGATAGAGGTAAATTGGGATCCTTTATATTTTTTTTGCATTTTGCTCACTCTTAAAGTGTATTTAAAACTTGAAGGCAGAGATATTGTTACATGTGTATAGGAGAACGGTAAGCACCTTTATATGCGGTCTGACTAACTGAGTATGAAATACAATCTGTTCTCTGCCAGTTTACTTACCTAATGGATATCAGATAAAGATTATTTATCAGTTGGTTGACAAAACTGATAATAGTTTATATCATTATTTTTTCCTTTCTTTCTTTTTTTTTCTTGAGTGTTGTTTCATGATCTTAACTTGTGCAGTGTATCTAATCGGCAAGCATGTGGCGGGCAAAGTAAACGTCCCATCTTTGGTGATTTACTGGCAGATGTTCCATGCCTTCTTGTCTGAGAAAACAAGTTCGAAGCCGGTGAATTCAATGTCATATGACTTCAGCATAGACTTTCATAGTCTGAAGTTAAAATTTCTCAACTTAAGAATATCGAAGCCCAGTGTTTTAACACATCCAGGTCTTCTGACCCTGCTGTCAGTATGGTAAACATCTACAACCCCTTCAAACATGTCGAACGGGACAATCTTAACGTCATTATGTCTGTTGTTAGCTCCTCGTTTAGTCGATCTTGCAATTTTAATGCTCACAGTCTGATTTGGGGATCTTCTACCACTAACTGTAATGGGAAAATCATCTCAGATTTTATCGATGATTACAACATTCCTGTACTTAACGATGGGACGGACACTCGGATTGACCCCCAGGCAGGCATTGTATCCTCAAATTATGCTCATCAGACGTAAGTTCATCATTTGACTGGTCAGTCGATGGGACTTCTCCCAGTGGCAGCGACCATCTCGCTAGAACAAAAGCGTCTGAAAAACCGTGCGCGTAGAACAAGGCTTTACTTAGACATCATTGTGTGCAGAGGCCGTAGCGCAGCGTACAATCAAGCGCAGCCAGAAAGATCACTGGCGTCAGTTCTGTTCTAATTTGAAAGAGCACACACCTTTGAAATCAGTGTGGGTCCAAATTAGATCCATAAGTGGAAAAAGTAGATTGGTTTGTACTCAAACTATCGTCCAGAATCATATTAGTTATGTCACTAATCCTGATAAAAGCAATGTATTAGCTGAAAGGTTTTCATTTGTCTCTAGCTCCTTCAACTACCCACCAGACTTCACTTCCCACAAAGAAGACATTGAAGAATTACACCCCTTTACTAATATTATGCCCGAGGACACGTCAATTAATAATGATTTCCCTCTACTGGAATTGAAACAGGCCATTTCAACATCTTCTGATTCTTCCCCAGGAAAGAATGCCATCACGTATTCTATGTTACGTAATCTACCGGAGCAATGTGTCCTATTTCTGATTCTCTTATAGAATACCATATCGGCTAATAGGAAACTCCCTTTTCAGTGGAAGCAGGCTATTGTGGTCCCTATACCTAAGCCTGTTAAAGACCCCGCTGTGCCTTCGTCATATAGACCTATTGCCCTAACTGCCTACTCTGTGTAAAGTGAAGGAGAAGATGATAAATAGCCGACTGATGTGGTATTTGAATAAGCCCAACATTTTTAGTCCTGTCCACAGCGGTTGCAGAAACAGGCGACGCACTGCTGATCACGTCACGACCCTGGAAAACAATATGCGAAATTCTGTGTGTAACAAAGAATATCTATTCGCAGTCTTTTTAGCCATAGAGAGGGTGTATGACATAATGTGACGCACGGGAGTATTAATTAAAATGGACGGCACTGGGGGAAGAATGTTCGGATGGGTAAGGGACTTTCTTACTGACCATTCCATCAAGGTCAGGGTTGGCCGTTACTATTCCAGACCAGTGCCCGTTAAGAGCGGAGTACCCCAGGGCAGTGTCTTGTCTCCAACTCTATTTAATATTGCTATCAATAACCTACCCAGTGTCTTGTCATCTAACCTTAAATGTACTCTACCTGCAGATGACAAAGCTATGTGGTGTATTTCAAGAAACCTTATGTTGTCTACTAAATATACCCAGCAGGGATTGGATGATATGGCTGAGTGGAGCCTTAAATGGGAGCTTAACTTCTCGTCTGTAAAAACCGAAGCAGTTATATTTACCATGAGGGCCACAAAGTATGTTGAGATTACCTTAAATAATTCTCCAATTATATTGTCTTCTTCCTTCAGATATCTCGGGGTAGTACTTGATGCACGACTTACCGGTACTTGGTCTAAGTAACATTGATTACATGGTAACTAAATGCAAGAAAGCCATCAGTTTGAATGGGTGCTGACAGGCACTGTCTTCTGTCATTGTACCGTTCACTCATCAGTTCAGGGTTAGATTACTACTGTACCAGCCTTAAGTCTTGAGGCCATTCATATCCGCGGCCGACTGCGCACTGTAGGCTTCTCCTTTAGGCTTAGGGCGGATAGGAAAAACAATGCCTCTACCATTCTCGCACCTCCCTGCTATGACGGCTTGTATAACAGTCGGCCTAACGCAGCGTTACCATTCAAACAGAGATCCAGTCAAATAGCCGCTCTCATTCAATGTGTGGATTTAAACATACAGCCCTCCTCTGTACCAGACTTTCAGCCATGGAACTTGGGTTCCCCACACATCTGCACTGACCTTTATTCTAAGACTAACAAGTCTGATAACTCAGCTGTCTCCTTATTATGCTTTAAAGATCGTATTCAGTCTAAGTGGTCAGAGCAACTGCAAGTTTATACTGACGCGTCCAAATGTCCTGACACCGATGTGGTGGGAGCGTCATTTTGTGTGCCAGAAATTAAATAGAGCTAGTCCTTTAGGCTCTCTGACTCTCTAGCTGTGTTAATTGCCGAACTCACTGTAATTATCTGTGCCACTCCCCCACTCCGTTTTTGGTGGAACTAAGGCCAATACGGGCTGTTGTTTTTCCAAACTCTCTTTATTCTTTACAGGCTCTGCTATATTTTTCGTGGAACAAGTCGGACTACACTTATAGGCTGACCAGTTGGCTAAACAAGCTCTTATGTTGAAATAACGCTCACTGTTCCACTATTGCTAAGGGAAGCAATTAGCTCAGTAAAGCCAAAGTTCATAGATATGTAGTAGGACGAATGGGATAACCCCGACAAAGGGAGATTTTTCAACGTACACAACTCACCGGTTACCTTACGCTATGACATGTCGCTTAGTTGCCGTCAGGGTGAAGTGCTTGTATTTCGACTCGTATCCGGGCACCTACCAACCAGTCTATACTTGTACACGTCACGGAAAACTGCGAGGAATGTTTCGTGGAGGACAGTATCCCCCACGTTATGTTTCGTTTTCTACGTCATACATGACCCCAGCACATTATGTACCCAGAACTAAGTCCAGTCTGCATCCGCCGTTTTAACGAAGTTAAAGTACTGAGCCCTACGAAACATCATTAAAGGATATTCCAGGCTGTTGTTAATTTCCTAACTCGATTGATTCGAAGCACCCCATCAAGTAGTTAACCCCATGCAGTGTAGTGAATAAGCTTTAGTACGTTTCATCAATATATTAGTTATATAATTACACAGACAGACACAGACATATATATATATATTGTGTGTGTGTGTGTGTGTTCTCTGTTTTTGGTTTGTTTTTGACTGATACGTAACTTTTACAGAGTGCAAACGACTTCAAGTACTATCTGGCATGCATCGCCCCTGTTGGACGGAAAACGCCATTACAAACCAATCTACAATCTATGTAAGTAGGGCAATCAGCGAAAAACATTGGGAATTTGCCAACAAGCGAGCATTTCCCATTTAATGATGCCACTATGGTCATACCGTGCATGGACATTATGCGTCTATAAACTTAATGTAAGATGCTATTTTTAGTGTTCGTTGCATACAAAGCTAGTGCGCGTGATCTTGCCCGTTCGTTGTAAGGAGTGAGCCTTTGTACAACTTAAGCAATATAACTGGCTTGCGGTCATGCAGATAGGTTGTAGTGTGTTGATCTCATGTTCTGCTGGAGTTTTGTACATATCGTGTGAAATTAGTGTTGCTGTATAGTTGCGGATTTTTATTTTTTACTCTGCAGTCATACGCCCTAGAATACTGACGCGTCAACGCTCTGTCCTATGCTGTCGTCTGATTACAATGGCTGTTGCTGTGTTATGTTACGGGTAAGTGACACATCTACACAGTAATGGTACCGTTAGTTTAAAGGCTCTAGTTTATACAGTTGCATAATATGTTACACAGTTGCAAAGTAACGCAAGTACGTTATGAAGTAGTATAAGAAGTGCGTTAGGGTGAATGTGTGTTCATTCTATTGGTTATTGAATTTTTTATGCAAGTGTTTACAGTTTTTTCCAAGTGTCGTGTTCTGAGACCCGTGGGGACGTCAGATAGCGTTGCTGCATTGTAATAGCCTGAAGTAATAATTTCTACATTTTAAAGTACCCTTTGGTTTTAAACGTTTCAGGCATGAGTTTCTTTTGATGTTGTTAGTCCTACAATTTCTGCTGTTCTCTGCATATAGTTGTTATATTTAAGAAGGTTTTGGTAGGTTGTTAGGAGCGGAGGGGGCCCTGTCGCATTGAGGACACTCGAATTTGGAATCCCGCCCTAGCTGTCACAACATATGTATGGAACTGTGGATGTAGATGTGAATGTAATTATAGTTTGCGTAAACCGTTCATACCAATATAATTGTCTTGTGAAGACAATTACTAACTGTAAACTGGTCATTCTGTTTATTTCATTCAGGGTTGGTTTCTGTAACTACCACACATGCTGAAATAAACGGCTATCACCTATCATCACGAGCTGGTGTTGTGATTCCTGCCTTATATGAAACACACTGTACGATTTTCGTCCAAATGTAATTTGCCATTGGTAAACCTTTGACAAACTCTCCATGTGATAGACGACCAGATCTTGCATAAATCTTGGTGGTAGCCTGAAAAATATCGGTATATTGATTTAAAAACAAAAAGAGTTGAAATGCCCCAGGCAAAATCCGGAAGAATTGCCAATTGCTGCTTTCCCACAACTTCAATGATGTTTACATAGTAAAGAAAAAACCTTCAAAAAGATAATGACAGAAATAAGATGTGGAAGACAGATCGCCCTTTCGAACACCGTGCAGATGCAAAGAGCATATGACCTCGACTGAATGACATGAAAGGCTGAGACAAATCATAAAGTGCACTTTATCATGGTCAGTAAGCAGCCCCTGGACCGGAAGTGAACTACCCAAAGGCACGGGCGTGTTCATTGATCTCTCCCCCGACAGCCAGATACTACCTCCACTGCCACATCACACGGGTAAGGTGTGCTGTCCCACCAATCATTACTACAATGGGTATCAGACTTTCGTCGTGTTTCCTCAAGTTTGATGAAAGGCAACTTTTAACAAGTAAAACCTAGTGTCAGTGTGGGCGAATCAAATAGTCACATTTGGAAAGGCATTTCTCTGTGAGCAATAACTATACATAGGTTATTTATTCATTTAGTTAGTTCGTTGATTGCTGTTAAAACCGAACTCGGTCAGTTTTCAGTCATATGACGACGGTCAGGTTTGTGGCTGTAGAAACTTGTAACGCAAATACTAAGTCAAAACTCCTTACATAATGGATCAGGTTAAGCAACAAGAGCTAAATTCGAAGAAGAGGCTTCAGTAGTCCAAAATGAGAGAGTCGCAAATAGCCAGCGTTTTAACTAACCACGTGAACGCGCTAAAGCCATTATAGGAAATGTAATGGTGTTCAGGGGTATCACATTTGTTCTTAAGGAAACAAGCTAGAGGAGTATTTTCGTTCCACTGTATGCTACTTTTCTTATTATCTGTAGCGCTTTCGGGATGAAAACAGTAACGAAAACAATGTTTGACAAGAGCAAATACGAACAAACGTTGTGCTCTTGTCGTTAAGCGGCAAAGAGTTAGGGGCTTTACGCTTTACTTTTTCAAAAGTATACGTAAGTGGGGCTATGTTTAAAGGCAAAGACCTCGTAAAAATGAGCTTAGCGTGATTGAAAAGGCCATTAAAACTGTATCCGGAAATACCTTCACTGATTTCTTTCGAATGTTTCTGCACCAAACTAAAAGCAGTCAAATGTTTTGAGAGTGTGTTGGGTGTTATCCACCAGATGGATAATGTGGCTCACCTGTGACGTCACACACCTTTCTGTACACCTTTATGTTCAGGTCTGAACATTGTTTCTGTGATTTTCCTGTATTTTCGAACACAGTTTTTAATGGTCTTTTCACTCACTCTAGGTTCGTTTTTGCGAGGTCTTTCCCTTTAATCCCATTCCAATGGTGAAACAATGGTGATTCACTCTAGTATTAGCTAAGAAAGAAGCAATTTCTATGGCTTGAGCAATCATGAATTAGTCGAGCCAGACAATGTTGGAGCCACCATCACGCGTGTAGCAGCGATGACCTCATTGAACCCAGGCAATGTTTGCGCCAAGTGCAATACTGGAACAAGCAGGTAGGGCAATGTACTGATGCATTTTTTACTTAAAAATTAGTACTCGGGTTTATGGTTACAGAGAATAGCATCACACCCTGGATACAGCAAACCTCCTCTAAATCTGAACTGTTGTCGAAAGAACATGACATGAATTCCAACCCCCAAACCTCATGGTTATACGGCTACGAAATTTCCCTTTTGAAGACACATGCCTTCTCACTGTTTCAGATGTTTCCTTTTGCGTCTTTACATGTCAAGGGCATTTTACAAAAATATTTAAATGTGCTTTGTTCCAGGTCAAGTCAAAAAGTACCACTACGACGAAGTCTTGATGAAATCAATATTATTCTACGCCTCGCACAGATCTGGAAAATTTCCGAAAAATAACCCAACCCATGGCGATACGTTTTCCCCCACCATGACGAACAAGATGTAGGCCATGACCTGACTGGTGGCTGGCATGACAGTAAATTTCGCGGCCAGCACTGACTCACACAGTGAGCTTCAATCTTACCCATATACACGCGAGCTTTACAGTTAGGGCAAATACATACACCTGTGTGAATGGCTATGTCGGTCGGTTGGTCCGTCGGCTCACATCAACGACTCCCCTAAGGAGGACTGTAATCGTTACACAACATCGATACATTACAGTACTACGTAATGGACGTTGGTCGATAGAGGGGTACGGGGTTCATTCTGCAAATATTCTCACAAAAAGTTACCTATTCCCGCCCAATGGAAGGTCAAGGATCAAGCCGAAGTGACCATTGTTCTGGAAGAGTACTTGATTAACAGTTTGCCCAGAAATCCTTACTACAGAAGCAAAACTGTACAAGAGACTGCACAGCTTGGGCCTTAGGTACAGGAAAGGAAAAGTTCCCTTATACAATTCCGATTAAAGGTTTTGTGCCCTATTATTGAAACCTCGTTGAATTTCCGGGTATTTCTTTTATAAACTTGGCACTGGCTTGCTTGAGCACGTTATAGTTGTACATCGTGTTTTGCCTAAAATCATGTGACCAATCATGTGATTTTCACCAAAATGCTTCTTCACGGGATGCTTCTTCACGAGTAACCTTTAAACCGACGACATGCGAGAGTGACCAGAGCATTTACGAGAATATCTGTAGCGTTGCCCCCCATTTTCGTTTTTCATCCTAATGTGAGAAATAACATATTCTAAACATTCATCAACACGAGGAAGGAGAAAACCAAGACATTCTAATCATTAGACCAATCGAGAGAAGAGTAAATAAACCAGAAGTCACCCTCGGGGCGGTTTAAATAAAAGGCACCGTTTAATTAAAGCCCGTCTTCCTAAGACCAAATATTTAGTTTCTACCCTATGCATGTAAATTCAGGTATTGAAATAAACTCACGACTTGCGACTCATAGTTTTAATGCTGGGTTAACTGTGGACAGGTTGAAGATGGCAGCGCGGATCACAGCTATTGGGGACGCCCAGAAAACATGACCATGGCGAGACCATCCTACAAGATCACCGCCTCCAAGCCCGGAAGTGATGCAGCCGGAGAAACTGCCGTTGCTATGGCTGCTGGATATTTGGTTTTCAAAAGCAAATGTAAGTTTATAGGGTAGCCACTATATGTCCAGACAATTTACAGGGTGGTAGACTGAATCTAGAGCGCGATTGAGATTTAAGATGTCTCAACTGGGGAAAGAATGAACTGATTAAAAATACATACAAATTTCTGGAAGAGTCATTTTATTTACCAGATGAACTCATGATTTGCCATTTTGCCATTATGAGTGCACGTGTATTTATTTTATTACTTGTTTGTTTCCACATTTCACAACTGTTGCTATGCGCTTTTTTGATGACATGAGTGTATCTTTTATTGATCAGTTCTTTTAAATAACTTTTTTACCCTTAAATCATAATCTGGTGTTTATTCCGTTATAGATTCCGTCGGTCTTTCCCCGTTGTGTTATGGCTATACAATGTCCAAGGATTACGGCAGAATAACTTCGAATAAACATACGTCAAACTGTCTTCGGATCTTGTCCAGCGTGAATGTCCACTGGAAAACCTATGTGGTCTACATCAGGTAGATTCCAAAAAACTTCGATGATGTTTTGTTTCGTCAGTTTTACAATGGAAGACAGACGAGATACTGGTTTAATCTCGTGCAGCATTTCGGGGAGTGATTTTTTATCTGCAGGGCACCTCTGATTTCAGCCAGGTACATAAGACGATGGCTGCCAAAATGCCATACATACAAAGAGGGTAAAACCGTACTTGTTTGATTGTCCCAGCCTCTAGCTACATTTTCATTCTATGAATCTAAAGTCGCTCAAAATTTCATTGCGCTGCTGTGTTTTATGTGACAGCGAATAAAACGAATGCTCTTTCCGCTTTTAACAGATCACGCATATGCCAACCAACTGCTTTCTCATGCCATACAGCTTTACGACTTCTCCAAGAACAACAAAAGCATCTACTTCAAATCTGTGCCGGCGGCTGCGAAATACTATATGTATGTGCTCCTTTTTTTAGCAACATTCTTTTCAGTAATGGAACCACCCATTCCACAATGAGAACTCTGTGCTGCAGTTTAAGTTAATCGGAACGTGTAAAATGTGTAACCAGACATATGGTTCCCTGTAAAATACAGGCAGGGACTGAACAGTTGAAAGGAGATATGAAATACAGTCAGTATAGAATTCAGTATAGAGTAACAGCAGAATAGCGATGTAGGGCTGCATTCTGACTGTTCAAGTAATGTTTAAATAATGGTAACTTAAACCACCCTAGCACCTCAGCTAGAGCAGAATTAGATACATTATGCAAAGATGTTAACTGAAGCTTATTAGATGCTACTGGACTAGAATAGTTTTTCCTTAACTTCAAATGGGATTTCTTGCATTGGCGTATGTTAACGAGTTATTGTTTATTAGACGATAAAAGAGAAAGAATGGCGTCGGTGTCACGGGAAGCTCCCATGTCAAAAAGTTAGTGCTTTCGTTTATTTCCCCAAATATCCTCTTCTTAAGAGGAAGAAGGGGTGTGGACAGGATGCTGGCTGTACTACGCCACCAACGGCGGATGCCGAGAAGCATCATTCGGCCATCGCGGGTGCTGCCTGAGGACAGTCGTGGGATGAGAAAAGTGCTGGAGGGAACGTAAAACACGCTGATTTAGAGCAAATGATGTGTTAAGCAATGGTGAAATTTCTGCTCAGGTTGGCCTGAATACAAGCCTTCTTCACGGTCAGACCGAACATTCCAAAGATTGTCTGCATTTATATAGGAAGCCACAAACAGCTATTGAAAACCCACGAGGCAAAAGTAGCAATGCCAGGTTCTTGTTGGTCTGGAGTTTTCTAGAGCTAATCCTTGAAAAACTGAAGGAAAATTGCTTAATTCCACAACAATTCTTATCCTGCGATATAAATGAAACATAATAATTTACCATGCCATGGGTTACACCTGCATCCTTTCAGATGTCGCAGGTCAACAGCAAACTGCTGTGATGTTCGATTGTTCTCATGTAACAGATAGCATTTTACCTGTAGACTAAGGTTAATTTGAACGCATTGTCCACCATTTCATGATAGTGTCGTCTCGTAGATTTCCAGATTCAAAGCCAGTTTGTCCATAATGGCATTCACTGAAAAGGCTATGCCACTGACACCATAGACACCCGTAGGACGCCAAATTCAAAGCCAACATATTTATAATGGTATTCACTAAAAGGTCATGCCAAATACATAACAGACACAAAGCTCCACCCAGTCACAATCTGCCGACATTTGGCCGACTTGTGCTTCGACCATGATGTTATTCTAGGCGTTACGATTCCCATGTTTGTACGCTCTGAAAATCCGTATAGCTCGCAACATATTTCATTTACGAACGGGACGTCAGTGGTTTACCAGTTGAGGCATGCTGCTTTTTAGGCAAATGTGTTTATGATCAGTTAGTCAGAAAAGAGTGAGCAATGCCGTTTTATCAGATTGTGTGTTCACTATTTTTAGTCTTCTTGTTCTAGGTACTCCTATGCAAGTTCACAACGAAGGACACGTACAAACAGGATACCGTTCAAACGTACAAGAGCTGGATGCCCTGCGGTTCCATTCATTACACCTCTAAAGGTATGCCCGGAAACTGGAGTGAGGGCCACTCAGATATGCCCATGAGTAAGCGTACTCTCGCTACGATATGGCATTGATACTCTCAGCAAACTATTGTGTACAAGGGCTGGACTGTATTGAGGCAAAATAAGCATCCATGTAATTGTGTTAACGAGTAGCACACAAATGTGTAATTTGTGTAACAGATTCAAAGCGGCATCTGTAAGAGGAATACAGTTACAAAATTTGTATGGGTTCATTTTTAAAGAGCACTGCTTATGTGGAGAGAACTGTTTTGTTATCATTCTTTTGAATTCTTTTTTTTTTCATGTATTTCGTGCAAAAACTGCTCATAAACAATGCTTATAAAAAAACGGATGACTATATAACCGGTATCATACATATCTATGAAAAGTCTTATAATGGGTGACAGCTGTGACCTGTTCAAGCTACTGAATTGCTTGAGAATAAGATAAAGTCTGGTGAAAAAGACAAGTACTAGATAAGGACTTTACGTCACAAGGTTAGACTGGGCTCCTATTCAGCCAGAGAGGGCTTATACGTGTATGTGTTACAGTATTGTGGACAACACCAGATAAGACCTGTTCTCAACCATACATATGTTCCAGATACATAAGGAGTGCACTTAACCACGCACCAAATCAGTCGTGGGCTTATCAATGCAAGTAGGTTGATTTTCTACCTTCTCTCTTGTTAATATATTAACGCATGTCGTCCCGTATTACCCGGATACAGCACAGTTCCTGACATTTTAGTTCAAATCGACGATTGTGCTCATCATTCTTGTTGATTAACACATCATACATTATCGTTTACCCCAGTTCTTGGACAGTGGATTTGTACATGTCCACCGATGTCTCAGTGCTTGTGAGGCCTTGGTGACAATAAGCAATCTTACGTTCCTCGAAGACGACTTGACTTCTACCGATATGGTGTGCGTATCTGTAGTCCCGCAGTAACTTGCCAGAGGCTGGTGGTTTTATTACGCCACGCATAGTGGTTTTATCTACTCGTAAAATCCATCGCGATCCTTTGAGGTAAATGTTCTTCAGTACGGCGTTAAACAACAATCAAATAATCCAGTAAATGTGCTTAATATTCTCGTTGATGACAATAAATCCTGCTTATGTTGTCAAAAAGAAACAATTTTGTAAGATTCTTTGCGGTGATCATCGTCGTTCCATTCGCCTTCTTTTAGAAAACATGGCCATGATTTCCTTAATGGCAGCAGACTATGGCATCAACCCGACGTCTTACCGGAAGTGGGCCACGAGTCAGGTTCTCTACTCTCTGGGAGACGTCGGGAGGAGTTTCATCGTGAGTTTCGGTAAAAACCCTCCTCCGAAACCCCACCATAGAGCAGCGTGAGTATGTTTCGCTTCTCCAATACAGTCAAGATCATTTTGCATGTATACGCGTTTGTGATAATTTAGCCGGTATTGGCACTAATCTGTAAATTGAAAATTTCAGTACCAACGTGCAATCTAGATTCTGCGAAAGTTTGAGAAATATAACTGAAAATTTTGACACTACTTGGAGAAAAGCCCAACGCCATAACGCCATAATATTTCAGCTGCAGGACTGCGACCACCTTTGAAGTGGGAGCAAGCCGGGCAGATCCATGGCAAAACCCACACCCATCGCCAGGCGTCTGGCAAATATTCCCTGTATGGCTAGCAATATTACTGTATCAAGGTGACTGCATACAACAAGTACATAAACTAAGAACATCTACATTTTTGTACACTACAGGTATATAAATTATGTATTTTGGAAAGACATGTGCCGAAATGGTAAATAGTACTGTGTGCATCTAGTTTTTTACACAGTAGATGGATGAATCGACAGTATTGAGGCATAATTCAACGCTGCATGTAGCACCGTAAACCCTTGACCAAAGAAGCCCCAAGTGGGGTTTGAAGAACGAGAAATGTGTTGGGCAAGGTAACCAAAAATCAGATTTTTTTCTGTATGCATATATGTTCTCCTTTTTTATTTGCATACAAGTAATAATTGCTATTTTGCTTTATAATGTGGCCATTTTTCAGGTCTCAAGCATCTGGCTGTACACAACAACTTACCGCATTAATGATGTCTCTTATTATTAGGGCCAATACAATTTTTCGCATTCTTGTCCAATTCTTTCTCCTGAACGATATGTACGATAAACCTCATCCCTGCTGGTTGTGTCTCGCAGTTTGAAAGCCCTGCTTTAAAAAAAGGAGTACGCAATACGTTTTCTCGATATTGAGTAAAATGTGATGGTTTCAATCTACGTCACAAGTTATTGATTCAAACACTAGCGTGTCAAGGATCTGGAAATTAATCACGGAGTAGGAGCTGGAATTTTGAACTGGATTTCAAGCCGAGAAAATTCACTGTTTTCCTTGCATGATTGAGAACTGTTGGCTGCCTCAGTCTTATTACATGTTACCAGCTTTTGAACTGAAACTGGTGTTACATGTGTAGGTTGTTGTAAAAATGGTCTTGCAGTTGCCATCTTTGATCGCCCTTTCATGATCAACAAGGATTATACAAATACAGCGTGCATATAAGAGGATTGGATTTCTAGCTTCGACGATCACCTCGTTATTGTTTTCCGTCTTGGTAAAGACGGCGTTCCTCATGTCTTTAATTCTGGGGTACATCTTCATCACACGCATACGTATTTCACTGTCTTCGTGATCTTACAGGGCTGATTTGTCCTTGTTATTTAATATGAAAAAAGACTGAAGGCGTCAGTAGATAAAATCCAGGCATTTAGGTGAATTTAATTCACTCAGAGCAAATCCCTAAAGTGAGCAAATCTCAGTTCAAAGGGGGCTCTGACCTAAAGATCGCTAAGCATAATGATGTGCTAATAATTTCAAATAATATTAAACAGATACTTTCATACACTTATCAAAACAATTTAATTAAAGATAAAACATTACCATCATCTGTCGCCATACTATTTTGATCACACCGAGTCTTTGAATTCTATGTCCACAGAACAATTTTCAATGCGACAAGGCCTTGCAGCAGTGATAATCTGACGTCATACCCTACGGTATTTATATACTTGTATCTCTTGACACTTTACCATCCGACATACATATATATATATACTTGTGATTTCCAACACAGTTTAAACCTTCTATTTATATACACAATATTTTTGCTGTATTCCATATGAGAGAAAAGGGAGATAAATCGAGATCTAAAAATCCTGACTGTTTAAACTCAAGTATTATTGGCTTACATCTTCATTGGTGTTTACACCTTTGCAGCACACAGGCTCTGAAAAAAAACTCACTAAATTATAAAACGAAAACAAAACATGAAGCCATGTTGTAGCTTTCTAGTTTCTTTATGTAATTATCTGTAAATTTACAGCCAGAAGAAAGCTGTTCGTCCATAGAGAAACAGAAAATGCACTGCACGCCAAACTGCGAGCGAACTTCATAGTAAAGATACACCAATTGCTATTAAAGTGAAGAGGGGCTAATACAGACATCTTTGAAGAAGAAGGGTCGCATTTCTTTTCCAGCCAGTGGCACAGACCTATTTGATTGAAAGCAACGGTAAAATAAGAGTATTCATAGAATAATAAGGTTAGAAAACTTTTTCCTTCCATGCATATTTTAATCGTTTTAACGCCCCTTCCCTACACAGTCATTTCTTCTTATATAAGTTATGAAATAATTAGGACAAGACATTGGCGTGTTTTAATATCATTACCATTGGATATTTACAAAGTAATCCCATAGAGCTTTTGCTTATGAAACAATTTCCATAGTAGAATTGATTTATGGTTCTTTCATACTCGGTTAGCTGGCTTGCATAATTTCGGCTGAACCGGCTCTTTCAACATTTTCGGTCATATTGCAGTCCCGGCAGCAGGCCGGACCTACAGGCGGCATGTTTATTGCACTGCCTATCTAGAAAGTCATGAGGAGGACATCAGACACAACACCCCATCTATTCACATTGTACTGACACCGGTCCAAGTTTAATAGTGCTTGATCTGTTCCTCTTATATAAAGAACCAAGCGCGGTAGTCCTAAGATGAGCTTTCAGTGTCAAGGTAGTGTTGCAGTCAGGTATCACTCGATTAGGGATATATCCTAGGGTCTAACTATTACGCGTGGTATAAGCACTGAGAGCCAACACACTAAAAACACTCTTTCAGGTCTGATAACAAAACGTACGATTTAGGGATTGATGCAGCATTTGATTACTGATGCATTTTCTAATTGTTTTTTTTAATTTAAAAGTGTTTTGTGCCGCATTCAAGAATATTTCACTTTTACCTTCGGATGCCATGACGGAGGGAACCAAGGCAGAGCACGGGGAAACCCAAGAACATCCGACCTTTGTAGGCAGACCTTCGGGTAAAGGACCGAAAAGAAAACGAGCCTGTGTTGGACTTCAAGGCTTTTCGATTTATAAATCCTTAAAAAGAACTGGTTGCGTCCATAGCAATAAGGGAAAAGTAATTTGCAATATCTAATTCGCCCAGTAATGAAATTGGACGTTTATCAAATGAGAAAATTACCTGGCTACAAAATTTAACAGCTTTCCTATGATAAGCATACGTTAACTGCGTGCTCCAGTGTAAAAATATCGTAAGTTGTATTACCAGTCACAGAATTCCTTTTTACAAGGGGCGATGTACCAATCATTAATATTTACAATACCCACGGATATTAACCACAGAACAGCCAAAACAAATAATAACCAGCACATAATAAAAAATATCAAATATAAGATAAAATGCACAAATCTTGTATAATTGTATTAAAGTGATGTGGCGATTACCACATCTAGAGACCTGTTGTGTCGAACAAAGCAAAAAAACAAGAGAGAAAAAAATGCATAAGATGCGTCGTAAACTTTTATGGATACATAAAACTGAGGCATTTCGTTGTATCATTACTTGCAACAATTGCAAACAACAAGAGAAAGTTACCTACGAGTACATAATCGAGTCAAATATGTGAATTCATGCAGATTTTTTAGGTAAAATCTATCCCTAACAACAGACTGTGGCAAGATGCCACACACAGACGTGAAGCTTTACATTAGTCTGTAGTTTCAATTGATCTTGCGCACCAAGATTCATTTTGTAGACTGGAAGTTGGCGTAGGTTCTGAAGTTATCAAGGTACATCATCACAGTTTCGTAAAGGAACCGGAACTGATCCTGCAATCAAAGACAACTGTGTGAAATAAACCCGTTTTCATATCTACAGTACCTTGATTTTCAGTGCCGTGGACACATCACACTTTCATTCCGGTCACCTCGCCAGGTCTCTGAACTCAGATTTATGGATACTGGATCTCATGGCTTGTGCCTTACAATATTGAAACTGACCTATTCCAAGCACCTTCTCATTTTTTCCAGTTTGTCCAAGCACCTTCTCATTTTTCCAGTTTGTCCAATTTAATTTACTCTTCCGTACTTTTGGAAGAGAAGTCGACCTTCCACTAATTTCACATCAAGCATTTCGTTTTAAAACGCCGATTTTTGTAGCTACTGTGGGTTGAGATCTTTTCAAAGCAAGTTCAGAAGCAGCCGCAACTTTGGGTCTGACAGACAAATAAGTTTAGTAAGCAGCTACTAGCTGCAAGTTTAGTGGAACTGTTCTTTGCACCTAGATAATGAAAGTCATATTGATAGTATGCTATATCTGTCTGCCATATCCGAAATGGAAGATATTGGACAGACTTTTTCTCAGATTTTTTTGCCTAACCATGGTTTTTCAATTGCACATTAACGGATTGGCTTTAATTGATACATTTATTTCAATAGGGAACCTTTCTGACCAAAGGTAATTCGGTCCAATGGCATAGTCTATTGTTCAGTCCTACATTTACGATGACACTTTATGCAAACTGTTAACGTATTACTCGTGCGGTAAAAGAGAAAATAGTCAAGTCAGCTTGGGCCGAATCGCCATTTCACCAGAAAGGTATCATATAAATATTATTGGTTATAACATTTGTGTAAACAAACATCAAGAAGAATAAGAGAAGTGTGGTACCAAATCAGTGATGATTTCCGGACGATTCCGCCTCATCTGCCTAACGATCCGTGGAATGGCTACCTCCTGGTCCAGCTTTATGGCCGCTATTGCAGAAGAGGCGGCGCAGAATAATCCACAGAGGGTAAAACCATCTCTAAATCACAAGAAAAACACGACGGTATGGATGCGACAAAATGTTGTCGATGTATTGATTTATTTTTTTCTTTTGTTACATGGCTGTCGTTTTAGGCTGCACTCAAGAATATTTCTATTCTACGAGGGCGGTCAGCATTACAGTGCACCCGCAGGCTCTTGGCAGGCCTTCGCACTGCTAGAGAGGAAGACAGCATGGGCTTGAACTCACAGCCAAATTTAAACTTACAATGACTAGAATGGTGAGTAGCTCCTGAGCCGCTGTGTTGCGTTTGCATGCGGATAATTCGGCCCTGAAAATGTTGCAGCTGCGTGACAAAACGTGATTTACACCGAAGGACATGAATAATAACAGTATCTCGATTGAAAACGGCAACGATATTTGCGTTTTACATAATTTCTATCTCGAAATCTGTCGGTTGACATGTTCATTTGTAACGGAGTTTGAACACACATGTAAACATCTTTAAACATAAATTTGAAATTTGTAGACAGTGGAATAATGAAGCATGGCAAGCAATTACGATAAAGCCTGTCGATGCACTGTGCAGATAGATCTGGTTGAACCTAATTCTGCCAACATGAAGTTTGTTTGAAGGGCCTCTAAAGTGCCAGTACAAACCGGGAAGAAATATGAAAATGATATGAAGGAACCATAATACCATGGTTCAAAAGAATTTACCATGAAGAGCCATTCAACCCCATTAACTGAAGATTCCTCCAAAACAACTTCGTGAAAACGTGATAATACATGTATTCCTAATATAACTTCGATTAAGGCATTTATGCTGGGACGACGTCAAGTGCGTTTAACAGGGCAGCGTCATTTACCAATACACTTCGGCGATCTCAGTCTGCAACATTTCAAGTTCCATTTAAGAGATAGGTTTTGACACCAAGACCTTTATGGAAAGTAGGATAATTTTGTAAAACTGACCTGCAAAGCACCAGTATGGGACGCACACACCCGGCCTCTTGACGAGGGCATTGAACCGTCTCGATAACCTCCAGCAGGGCTGGTATCGACTCGATCGAAGGCAAAGCAGACCAAAATGCACACCGGAAATGCTTTATAGGTTCGGACACTTTCTGCAATGTTGCGTGTAGAATTAAAAATGAAATGGACTTCATTTCCTGGAATCTCTTCATTACAAATTCCATACATTATCAAAATGCTGTACTTTTACTATATTTTATTAATGGAGGTGGATGGTTACTCTGAAAACAGTAATCACAGTATTTATATATTTATTTCATTGGGGTTTTACGCTGAACTTGAGAATATTTCAAGAATGCGACGTCGGTGTTCGTTATGGTGGGAGGAATCCAGGTATCTGCGCGTTGCGGGAACATCTCCCTAAGTCTAATCTGAGAAATGAAGCAAGACAGTACACATACGTGTGTACATCAGCGAATATTAAGACACAAGCAACCAGCGCATTAACCCTTTATACTGTTGTGTAAATGGCACGTTTATGGTGACGACAGAAGATTGGAATATGCACTAAGATAGGAAGAGAACTCTCACCGTGTTTTTATAGGTCAACTCGTATGTATATACAGAGAAGTGCTCTTTCTCTGAGACGTTCCTTACCCGTACTTCAAACGGGCCAAATTTTCCGCTTTCCTCCGGAAAGTATGTTCCCTCGTTCTGAAAAGTTCAGTGCAGTTCAAACATCCATCACCTCAGTGTAACATGACAGGAATAAATGTCGTCTAATGCAAATACAATGTGTGTTTAATATTCCCTGTAAAATGTCACAACATAGTGTTTGTTAAATGGCAAAACACTCCATAAATTTCATTGTCAAAACACCGTGATAAATACTTGCCTGATCTTGTCAACAGAAAATACAGTGGGGCAAAAGTTACACTCTCGTTAATTGCGATATCGTAAAATTCCATATCTCCAGATTGAAGTCACGTATCTCCGTGTTGCATGCCCAAAACTGACCTCGTATACGTTGTCCAGATCATCCAGCATGATGACAGAGACGACACCCTGTTCGTAAATAAGCCGCCAGAAGTCCACCACAGTGTTACGCAATGGTGACTGCGTCAGAATGAAACCCATCGGGATCTGGTAAGCCTTCAAATACAGGATTCCGATGCACAAACACGTTCTTAATTCGAGTAAAAAAATCAGAAAACTTCAAGTCAAGGAATTTATGTGATAGAATATTTCACATCAATTACGACACTGGTTGAGTTTTCACCTGAAAAGGTTTTGTTCAAAGGTGGATAATTAATGTAATACCCTATCATTTTCAGCCAAGTTATACAGTGGTCAAGCCAGGGTGTCAGTATTGATGAAACAAGCAGCGGAATTTCATTCAACCGCGACATCAGGTCGCAAGTGTTCATTGTGGACGTTGTTGACACCTGGTACCTCCAACATGTTCTTAGTATGCCATGACTTTGGGAAAGAGTATATACACATGGACGAAGATCGTAATGTGACGTCCATATATCTTACCGGAAGGAAGACAGCGTTAATATAGTCATTCCTGTCGGCCACAGGTGTGAAGAGGATGGGTCTGCAGAAGTCAGCTTTATATGGACAAACAAAACAGAGAAATGTGTGAGCTTATTTCTTCAAAAGGCACATATCATTGGTCACAGTAAGATTTCATTGAGAACCTTTCGGTACGTTATTAGAGTAAATACACGTACTGACATACATAGCCGGAAAATCAGCATATTACATTTATTTATTTATTATTGCGTTTCACTGTGCTTTACTCTGTACTCAAGAATATTTCACTTATATAATGGTAGCCATGCAGCATTATAGAGGTGGGAAGAAACTGGACATATCCCGGAGGTAGCCCAAAATCATCCTCGGCCTGCTGGCAGACCTTCCCACGTTCGAACGGAGAGGAAGGCAGCATGAGTTTGGCTTGAACTCACAGCGATCACAGCGAATGTGCGCCTTTGCATGGAGAGGCGAATCTGATATTAAATGCCTGTTTATGGTAAGAGAAAAGAGGACGTGACCACATTGACGACATGCATTATAAACTTCATCCATTAACCTCTCCTGACAACCAAAATGTTTGACGGCATTTAATTCACTGAAGCAAAAATAAATAATAAGTATCCACCCTTACCTGCCAGAACGCCTTGTGATCGGTTTTTAGCAACGTTCTCTGGATTTCGCGCGCTGGAGAAAACATCGTCATCAAGACACGGCTTTTGCTTCTGGAGCACCTGAAAAAATGTTATTAATGTGTTGACTGTTGAATGTATTTTTGTCTGGGATCTGTTCTGCGGTAACGTAATGTTGATATTTTTATTAAAATGATTTTGGCATACTCAACTTTGTGAATTCAAGGTATTTCATCATTGCTTTTTTTCAAACAGAGCACTTTATTGGTCAAGTTGCCACGCAAAAAGGTTAATGCAGTGTAGGTGAGGCTGGGTCTGATACGATATTTACCAGACGTCCACTCATGCTTTTCAATCACAGGTTCGACTCACCTTGAACTTCTCCGCCAGCTTTGTTTCTCCAGTGTCAGGACTAACAGTGTTCAGTTCTGCGTACCGACTGGAGAACTCCACTGAAGGGATAGCATTCTGTCTCAGTTTTAAACCGTCCACCAAGACTTCGTGGAGGAATACATATTGCTCCTAATAGGCGATAATAATTAATAACGTCTTAGTTATAGCAATATTTTGAACAATCATTGAACTAGAAGACCTTTAACAGATGTATGTTGGATATAAATGGTATTAAATCTGATAAGATTTATTTCTTTATTTATCATTTTTCGTAAATGTTTTCGTATAATTTCTTTGGTGATTTACCCCGTACTTAATACCTCACTTATATACAACGTGTGGCCAACTTTCATTTTGGAGGAAAGCCTTTGAGAATCCTTATACATGTGTGGGTTACTAGCAGATCTTGCCAAGTGGAAACTGACGGGTCTTAATCAACAAACAAAAGTACAAATTCATTGTGTATTCAGAAATAACCTTTGCATGTGCATTGTGGGACATTACCAATGTCTGAACCATATTAACACGCTGTTCTCGAAGTTGAAAGACGCAGGCTGGAACATCCACCAACCCTTCCGCATTTGCTTGGCACATCAAGTAGTCCAGGGCAATGAAGGTTCCCGATCGCCCTATTCCAGCACTTTGATGGAGAAAGAAAAAGAAAATTACCAAGTTACTTCAACACTTTCAGAAATTTTACGATTTCTTCTTATTTTTTAAGTTCTTTAACCTTTTAAATTCAACGACTATTGATTTCCCACACGCTGATGTACCAACCAAGAGCATATTGCAACACAGAGGATGAATGTCTATTGGTACTTAAAACTGTGCTGAAACACTTTGATAGTTGAAGTTGACCATTTTCATGGGTACATGACACCGGAATTGCCAGATCACAACACCAGCCTTTAACAAGCAGCTGACGATTTGTAACGCCCATGTGTTCACCTGCAGTGTGAGCTCAATGTGGATGGCTTATTGATGAAAGGTGAACTTGGAGAAACTCCACAATCCATTTCCTTTCCGTTTAATGTGATACAGATAGTCCCATCACGCGCTTTTTACCTGCAATGTACGATCATTGGCCCATTTAAAGGTGTTTTATATTCTGAGACTTTATCCCGGAAGTTGAGCAAGCCGCCTGTACGAAATGGTACACCATGGTCTGGCCAAGTCGTGAAGTGGAACTGTTTGATTTGTCGACTTCTGCTCTTTTCCTATAGTTAGAATGAAACATAACGGTAAAACGCACTGTTAATATCTTTACTAATATTACAGACCACTGAACAGATAGTAAAACCAGAGCACCGATGACAGTTTGATACTTAGCAAAATGGTCCCATGTTACCAGTGAAATCCTGCCTCTTGTCAAGTTGCCTCAGTTAAGGTTTTATTCTCAATTGTTCAATAAAGTGCTTATGAAGCAACAACTTACACAACCACCACCATGGGTCATTAGAATTACGTAAGAAAATACAGTGATGTTAAGTGCAATATATTAGATGTCACTGGTCCTAAATTTAGCCTACTCAAAGTGGTGTGTTGTCGTCACATTTATTACTATGCCTTAACAGCGAATTTTTCAATGTATTTTGTTTCGAATAAAATGTTGTATATGTGGATATACATTAACAGGTAATGAAAAGACCATTCAGATAAAATGTACTGTAAAAAAGAGCAATTCTATATAAATGGCGGTAGATTTAAACATACGCATGAGTACTCGAATAAAATGTGCTCTTTTCTCCCTTCAGTATTTCTTCAGGTCGAAAATGATCCATGTAACTGGACAGAAATCTAGTTATCTGGACACTGTAATACTCAATCGGCTGTCTTAAGTCAAAGGGGAGCAAGCAGATGATAAGAAGAGCATTTTACACGGTGTTTGTCACGAGGGCATCGGCTCGAGCCACTTGGCTCAAATATTGCAAAAATTTTCTCATTTGAAAAGCCATTTCTTTACCTGCAAATGACGAAGACGCAGAGTTCTGATAACCAAATCAGTCAACACCTTCTCCTCAATCACAGAAACCTCAACTACACCAAACCGAAATGTCCCTGTGTCTGGCCAGTATTGTAGGCACTTTTCCTGGAAATGCAATAACAGAATAAACTAACTCAAAAAAGGGAAGTTTAACACCTCCAGCAGCTCAAGGAACGCGGAGCCGGGCCAGCTCACCAAGCCAGATTTTGTCCATAGATTGGCGGAACATATGGGTACCGTTGCTATGACACCGCAGAATTCGAGCATGATGCCGAATTCACGACTATTAAATCAAAAACATACACTTACATCGTTAAATTGTCAGTAAACATGTATTATTTTTGATCGCGCTTCTCAATTAGCTTAAATCACCGTCAGCTGCCACAGCAGTATCGAGAATAACGCGTGGGTCTACCTAACTCAGTCATCGCGATCGTCATGTCATTGAAACAAGAACAACAAATTATTTATTCGCCGATGATGATATGTATATCATGACACGTGTATTTTTGTGTCTTCTGCCGGTCAGAAACATAAGAGGTATATATAACATACCACATGACTTCATCAAAATTCAATCTATGTTTCCACAGACGTGATTTTGATGAAATTCTGTGCACTAAGCTTGGGCTTAGGGGCAGTGCATAAAATTTTCGTGAGAATGTGGATCCCGGCATTTTTAAACCACTTCTAGCCACTGACATAGAACAGAAGTGCAAAGCACTGTTCTTTGTCTGAAGTGTAGCAATTCGTACATCTGCTTTTAACAGGGTTAGACTAGGAGGGCTCCATTTTTGTCTAGATGTAGGTGTAATTTTTCTGTTATTTAACTATTACATAGCAAACAAAAGGGTCCGGGTTTTGTATCGTGTTACTCAGCAAGTGTCAGACATCATCTCATCATTTGAACCAAGGCATGGAGCGCTTTGCCATCGGAAACAAAGAGACAGTCATAAGGCCATTTTGCCCTCTAACGTTCGCTGCAGATTACTTTCCCACCACCAATATGGCATGCACGAGAGTAAGTTTTCTTAATTAAAATTGGTGGATTGCCCCTGGCACTCCCGTTTCCTTCATCTACAGATGAAACTGACAGCCGTTATTTTAGAACAAAAATCTTAGTATGGCAATAAATAACAATTGAATAAATGCTAATGGGTGGTTTGATAAAAAAAAATCACTAAATTGCTCAGTTTTCCCTAGACCAGGTAGTGGTGCCTTATTACAGATGCAGCTAGCACAGCTGCAGCCTTGTGTCAGGAGATGTGCCATGTGCCTGGCTAGGTGCGATATTTCCTCAAGGTTCTGTTCACTTTTCTGCGCACAGGTTGACCTCAAACAGATACACTATTCCTGCCTACAGGACTAAATATTAGTTTGTAAAAAGTAAAACTATACACGGTATACCTTGGTGTTTTCGGTCAAATTCGTCAACATAATAACTTTCCCAGCGTCTTGTTCCCATATCATCCGTACAAAGTCTTCGATATTGACGGCGTTTGGACCTGTTAAGATGTTAAGCGAAAAAGATAAAGCATGGCTCTGTATAAAATTTTACATACATATATAATTATTTTAACCATCAAGGATTTATCATGTAGGTAAGAATACTAAACACTTTGACAATCGGGTTTAGATAGTGCTAATTGTTATATAGAGCAACGTTTACTGTTTGACTTTCTTAATGTTGGAATGCTTAACGGTGTTTGCTGTTCCAAAGACAGCTGTATATATTTAGACACTGTCACAATCACAATCGTAAATAATCATTCGTACAAGATAGCAGAGATTAATGGTGTAAACTTTCAACAGTTGAGGATTTACCTTGCGATGCGATGTATTTGTTTCGTTCAGCATAGCCCTGAAAAAAATGGAATTTTCAATTTGACAGTTTACTGCGTATAGATATTATTTCAAGCAATACCAATCGATCCTCTAGAAGTAGTAACTAATTTTCACTTTTACGATATCTGAGCGCAATCACCAATATCTCGTCCTAGAAAAATTGCGTTATTTAAAGAAAGAAGTAGTTTTCGTATCATAAATTCCTACATACACACATCGTCATCTCTACTGCAGGTCCATTACATGATATGCCGCTCCACTGTGTTGTATACTCGTGAACATAAGAAACAATACATGTTAAATTCGATAAGTTTGGTACATGTAGTACCATTCCGAGCAATGCCACCCATGTATACAATTTACAATCCTCCCAAGAAAGCATAATGAGCAACTGAATCAAATTCATAAGCGTACCGATTCCATACCCCCAGCAAAATGCCTCTCTTTTTATGGCCACGTCATCGTGCTATTCAACACAGTGTGTATGATCAGTGTAGAAAAATAAAGAAACAATGGCACTACTTAGTCTTTTCTCTCGTTTTAAAACTGCAATTTGTCATATTTCTTACATGAATGTAGTTTGCGTTGATGTAGTCAGAGTTGTCTTTATCTGATGGTTTCAGGATAACCCTGGAATGGTCATCTGAAAAAACAATGTCAACTTATTTATTCATTCCTGTTCAGTATTAACCGTTTGACTTCCTTACTTCTTGGCTGTATGATCATTAAAATTTTAATTATAGCTTAATTCAGACACATTTCATGAGTCGAGCAAACGATAGCCATATAGGAACCAACTGCATGGGATCCTAATACCATGGTACAGCGACAAAGACGGAGTTAACTCCAATGGAATATTCGCATCTGTTTTTCATTCAACTCATGAGTTGGCGTTTTTTAGGTTTCAAATTATCGGTAAGTTCATGCAAAACGTAACACAGTTATTAGGTACGGTGAAATCTAGCGAATTCTATAGGCTAAAGCCGAGCATAGGCTCGTTACGTATAGGACTTTTACGATAATTTCACGGAAATAGTGTTTTAGCACTAATATAAAATTGCTTTTACTTCTGTATGGACTTCGGTGGTTATGCGTCGAACAGAACAAAACGTCAAGTATGTGGGTAGAGGAAAGCGCTTTCGAATTCACCGAACCTGCCCAGGCGTCCAACAAACAGGATGACTTAAAGCCGCCTCCGGGTCAGCGGAAACTGCAGGCTATATGTAGGCTTGTATAAATCTATTGGCTCATTTGACTGGTGTTTTACTCCGTATTTAAGAATAGTTCATGAATTATATGACGGCGGTCAGCATTATGGTATGAGGAAACCGGGCAGGTATCGGGGGGAATCCATGACCATAAGAAGGTTGCTATGTACAACGAGTCCGGACACGGACCCCTCTTTTCCAGCCATCAGTGAACACTGAAGACCATATGTGAACGTTTCTTTTCCCCTTTGTATCTTCATCTCGTGTGACTCTACATAAGTAAACGAAACAAGAACGTGAATACTTACAAGCCACTAGGTTTCTATAACGACTTTTGACTTTGTTCACGGGCTGGTCGGCAATCAAGTGTTTGGCATGTAAGCCAACGGGGAATTTCTGAAAAGCACATAAGAACACAAACAAGTTTCCTAGTGACTCTCATTGGTCGTATTTTAACCAATGGGATCCTTTTTACTTTGATTGCCCTGGAGTGAATATATTTAAAAATGACTGAAAACGACGATGACAACTTTTCTGAGCTGTTAACCTCGATGTGATCTCAGTCAGAGTGGCCCTTGACTCGTGTTTGTCGCTGTGTCAGTATGTTAGAAAATCTATTATAGGTTTATATTACCTTAGAATAATTGTTTTTGAGCTTAACACCTGATATCAAAGCGGTAAATATCGCCCTTACCTCGAACTGAGCTTTGAAATGTTCGGCGGAATCTTTTGCAGTGACATACCCACAGAATCTGTCAAGTGACACCGACTTTGACACCAACGGGTTGTCATCAGAACGCGGTGGATTGGCACATGCTTCAGGTTCGAAATCTCCGTTATCTCGAGGCCCTGTGGGATAAAATCCCGCACTGCACGAGGCAATATCCCTTCCACGTACCGGTATATATATTTAAAATATGTATTGATTTTTTTATGGTAAGATATAATTTGTTTTTCAAAATTAAGACATGACTTTTATATTTGATCTTTTCGTGATTTTATTGCTGTTTAACTTTATGCAGTATGACTCTTTTCAAGACAAAAATTAACATATCGGCGGTGAGATTTAATGCATACAAGAAACGACGCCGGCACCACCCTTTGCTGAGTGCATGGCAAATTTCCGGATTTCTAAATTCACGTCATCTGCTTGGTAAACTTGGAACACATGGTCGCCTCGCCTACTTTGAAGAAAAGTTAGAATAACAAAATTAATGACAGAATGGTTGACTTCAAGAAAAAAATCAATGCGGAAAACATATAATGTAATCTACTATGTCCCTCTCTCGCCTCTCCTTCCGTCGACTGATCCAGGCGCTCATGATCCGCTTGTTGAACCGGATGATCTTGTAGGTCGCCTTTATTCCTATGGACAGGGTTACGTCTTCTGAAAATCAGATATATATATATATACTTTATACTTATATTCAGGTGTGCTGCTGACATCATAAACTCGATCCTTGACCACAAACAAAATGACTCTGAAACTGGTAACAATTATGCGAAAATATTAAACGTGTCACACACAATTGTTTTATTTACATGTTACATCGTGCTGTTAACATTCACATAAGTACACAAATTACCATAAATAAATGTGCACGATCCGAACGAAGAATGCACAAGTATGTTTTCAATAGGTCAGTGCTGACAGTTAGATGTCCTTAAATTATAGTCGCCAGTTTACTTACGACATAGAAAAACATACCTATTTAAAATGTTCACAAATCTTCCAAAAATACAATACTGCAAGACAAAGTAACATTATTCCTATCGGAACACTGACAATTTCGAATCACTGCTAGGTACAGGGCTGGTTATTTAAAGTCAAGTAGTGCAGCATAATACACCTCTATTCGAGACAAGTGACCAAGACAAGGCCAAAATACCTGTACACGATCACTGCGATGACCATTACAGCAGCGAGTAACAATGCGCCTACGACTCCGCCCACAATTGCGCCAATATGTAGAACATTTGCGACTTGTGTGTCTGAAAATTTATGGGAATTGATAACATACAACAAATAAATAAGTACACGGAAGATGATTAGAAATTCAGAAAAAATAGATCGACAACAACAAGGAGCATACCTTGCGACATATGTGAAATTATTGAAACTGGTGGATTGGCCAACTAAATAAACTAACTAAATAAAGTGCCTTAAGTGTTTGGGATTGCTCGATCTGGAATAATTTGAACATCGCTCAACAGCCAATGATACTGTGACAAAATATCAATGGTTACATGTGACGCTATTAACTGTGTCGTTATTTGATTGATTATCATTATAAATACATGTGCATCCTTCCATCTCCGTCCAAACACTTAACATGACTTTCTCGAATACAGTCTCTACTAACACAATGTGACATTCATCGAGTGATTTTGCATTACATCGGTACAGGCATGTTGCTCGTTATGGCGTCTCGAAGGATAATGTCAGGGTGATGCATAAACACTGGATTAATAATTCTTTCATCAGATGAATGTGTATCCCATAATTTGAGAATAACCTTTCAAGATAGATACATTTTTGATAAAACTGAACAACACGCTACGCAATCGCCATTCTACTGCTAGACATGGCTGTCGTATATCAGTCTCATTTGTGACGTCATCCTACATGTACCCATCTTTCATGACGGATCTACATCGCTACACTCTGTACACAGAGCCTTAATGAATCTTTTCATTCATTTACATGCATACGATCATTATTGCATTATTCCCAAGAACCCCTCCCCCAAAATAGTATAGTAATAATAACCACGCACTGCTACATATAACAACCTATCTTGTGCACTTTTACTTCATACTGCCTCTCAGTTGGATCTACTAATTGTCAGTTTTCCCAACCTGTTTTACACAATGGAGGAGAGTATCCCGATACGCAACGCGGTAGATTCGCTACCACTGGGCAGTGCCCGGATGTAACGTTGCAGGTTCCATTGGCACAAAGCCCACATTCCTCAGTACAGTCGGGGCCGTGCATTCTGTTCGTACAACCTGTTTGTCAACAGAAATCGATTCACCTTGTTCGACATGTTTTCGTGAATATCAATTTAGAAAAAAACAGTTCAGTTTGTGGGCCTTCGCTCTCTAGTGCATCGGTAACACTTGCAATTTAAAGTAATCCTTTAATACCTGAAAACAATTGCATTTGCTTAGTAGTTGATGTCGTTTATTACATTATTTCGTCAAGACGCCTAGGTGTATGAGCAAACCCTACTACATCGGACTCAATGATCCAATAGACTGAATAGAAATAAAAAAAAGTGTATTACATTGACCTAACAGGTCATGCCCTTTATAAATACAAATCTTTAAGAAATGCAGATCCATAAGAAATGTATGATTGCCAAGTGTTTGGTAAGAAATAATCCACATCAAATGATATCCATACATTACAAAAATGTCCTGATAGCCATCGCGTACAATACGTCAGCAGAACAGACGGAACCGTCAGAGGGCTGTGGACATTTACTTACATATATAGCTACCAGGTACTGATACCAGGTTTCGGCACATTTACAAGTTTAAAAGTAGAGCAGTTGGTGCCCTGATACCCTGCGGATAGGCCAGGAGTGTCTGAAATCCTGGGACATTTACTTACGTGTAGAGCAGTTGATGCCCTGCGGAGCAGATAAGAGACGTGTGCGAAATCCGGCGGAAATTTACTTACATGTAGTGCAGGTGATGCCCTGCGGAGCAGAAAGCTGTGTCCGACGTCTGGGGACATTTACTTACGCGTACAGGAGTTGCGAACTCATACTCTGTGGGACAAACGGCGTCTGAAGTCTGGGGACATTTACTTACCTGTTGAGGAGTTGGTGAACTCATACCCTGTGGTACAGACAGCATCTGAAGTCTGAGGACATTTACTTACGTGTAGAAGGGATGGTGAACTCATACACTGTGGGACAGACAGCGTCTGAAGTCTGGGGACATTTACTTACGTGCAGAACAGTTGATGCCCTCGTACCCCGCAGAGCAGACAGGAGTATCCAAAATTTGAGGGCAGTCCCCCGATGACGTATTACACACCCTGTCCTCGAAGCAATGACAATTCTGCTGGCAATCAGCTCCCCACTTTCCAGCAACGCATTCTAAAAAAGAATGAGACAGTAGTATTTCGCTTACACAGGTTAATAAGCACGAGGCGAGTGATCTGCTAGGCAAAAGGGTAGGGAAGGGATTGATGACCTAATCATACAAATGTGTCTCACTTTGCGGCAATCCCGCTTTTCCATGCGTATTAACATTTACACGTAATTTGCGATAAGGCGTGGAGGTAAAGAATTACCACATATTTCTCCTTGGTGCCAGTATCTTTAATTTTAAACCAGATCTGAAGATTTTAATCTAGCCAGGTATCTCGCGCTTTAGCTATTACAGAAGCGCGTTACCTGGCCACGTATCTCACATTTTGGACTCTCTCAGAAGATCGCAATCCGCAGATATATGTGAAATGTTGGACAACTATTATCTCTATATATATCTCACATTTGGATTACAAAGAGCGGAGTGCAACCCAGACAGGCACACTGTCTTTAAATAGGGGGAACTTACTCATCAAACGGCTCTATGCTTGCATCGTATTTTTCAAGCGTTACTCAGGGGAATATCTATTCATTTATTTCATTGGTGTTTTACGCCGTGCTCAAGAATATTTCACTTATACAGCGGAGGCCAGCATTGCAGTGGGTGGGTAGGGGAAGGAAACCGGGCAGAACCCAGGAAAAACCCAGGACCATCCGCACGTTGCTGACAGACAATCCCATGTACGGCCAGAGCGGAAGCCAGCATGAGCTGCACTTAAACTCATTACGCATTGTTGAGGGGGACGGGGTAAAAACGCCGCCCATATGTACTCCTCTGAGACATTGACACAATATTTGGATGAATCTAAACAAGTGGTAAAACTTGGGAATTACAAGTATTCAAGACAATAAAAGCATAGTAAGCGGACGCATGTCTTGAATACCTGTAATTTCCTACATAGCTTCATATATATAAGCCCGTATATTTTTTTGTTGTTGTACATATTTCCTGACGGTGGCAAAACATATAGATTGACGGTATAATGACTTCAATGGTCGGAGTTACTTTCGTTCTATTTTACACTAAATTTATCTGTGGAACCACTCAATCTAAACTGATAGGTACTTAATTATTGAATTAAAATAAAATGTTTTGGGTGTAAAACACCAATCAAGTAAAGAAATAAAATTAAAACAGAAATTCTGTTAAAATATGTTAGATGACGGTATAAGAAATGGTACATTACTAGGTCAAGAGATATTCCGCTAAGCATTACACTTTTCCGCCTCATCTATTCTCCTCATCTATTAGCAAAATGCTTACCAACCTGCTTTACACTGAGGAGGCACATAACCGTTCTTGCATGTGGGTAAATTCGGTTTCCGCTGGCAATGGCCCGAAGTAGTGTTACAGTCTCCATAATTACAATATCCGCAACTCTCCCTACAGTCCGGTCCGTAGGTACCTCTCATGCATGCTGTTTGTGAGAGAAAAGGTTCAAATGCATTCAAACGTTCTCATTTAACTCCAGGTTTTTCCTCATTCAATGAAAACAGTTGCGCACATACACAAGGACTATTATTTATTTATTTTTATTTCATTGGTGTTTTACGCAGTACTGAGCCATATTTCACTAATCCGACGGCGGCCAGCATTATGGCTTCAGGAAACCGAGCACTCTGCCCACACTGATTAATAAAGAATCAAACCAACACGTTAAGCATGTACATGGCTTTAAGGCTTGGCGGAAAAGAATCTGTCATATCTTATACAAAGCAAAACTAAGGTTGTGCATTGGAGGTAAAAGTTGTGTACCCATAATACTTTATTTGATAACAACAACTCTAGGAAATGCTATGGATGAACATTGTAGTATGACTGTCACCTCGCCAGAATGGCAACGTGTGTGAGTGAATCTAATATGCATGTTCTTGTGTGTTCTTACGTGTTTCATCGGCAAATGTGCCTATTTCTTGTAGTATACAGTAATAAAATGCAAACAGAAGTTGTGTGCAATGCACTGAAAATATTTCATGGCTTTCATCATTGGTGACACCTTCTGGGATGAGAGGTTTGTCATTGCTTGGTATCTCGTTTAAAGATCCGCCATTGCTTTGATGTGCACTCTCTGCCGTTAGCACCTTTGAGTGATGCATCAGTATTTTCACTCAGAGTAGTGGGCAGCTTTAAGAACGAATAACTGGTTAGGGCTGAACGCCGTTCGCGTATTTAACATTATATATATTTTAATATTTCAGCCGTCTCGGCAGTGACACACTGAGCATTACATATGTGGTCCTTTAAGGGAAACTTTAAGCTGCCCAGTGTAGGCGAGTAGTTGCATTCTGAACACTTGGTATCGTTAAAGGATCCTTTAATACTTACATTTTGAGCATTTGGTTCCATTATATCCAGCGTTACACCTGGGCTCGTCTCCCCTCAGTGGACACTCTCCAGACTGTTTGTCACAGGCATGGTTATTCCAACAAGAGCCACAGTCATTCAGACAGTCTTCCCCCCACCGACCTGTGACACAGCCTAGTGGTCGAAATGCAAGGTAGACGATTCCATGTGTTTACTGATGTATTTGATTGTAGTTTAACGTAGTAGTCTCTGACACAATGGTCTTCAATTTCATGGGTAGAGGAACCCGGTATGTTTAGCGTGAACCGCCGACCACTTCTCAAGCGAAGCGTTTTTGTTGAAAAAGATTGTCATCATTTTACAAAACCTACATGGACACTATAAGTAGAAGAATATTGCCTGGTCCCCTGGCCTAATAAGTAAGAGATCATGTAATTTTTAGATTTTATGGTAATAATATTCACCTTCACAACGAGTCCGTGCCAAGTCGCAGCTGGAACAGGCTGTCGCCGTGTTACACTCTTTGTCACAGAAACCTCCGTACCAACCCTCAGAACACACTGGTGGAAGTATATACAATAAAGCTTAATAAATTCTTCACTCGTCTTCATTCACAGATACCTGTGACAATGACCTCTGCATATGATCTTGGCCATCGACCACTGCATATGATCTGCCCATCGACCTGCGGATGTTCGTCCAGGGTTTCATCCCACCATAACGTGGGCCGCCGTTGTGTAAGTGAAATGTAATGAGTGTGAGTTCAAACATCAATTATATGAATACATCTAAATATGCATAAAGCATGTTTAATGTGTATTAAATCACGTTTTTGAGTATTGAAAGTGCATTGCACTAAATAACCCTTTTCTAAATCACAAGTATTCTAAAAATAGCTGAGTGGTGGATTAAAAGGTTTCCCTCGAGGTCAAATCATATAGATAAAAGCAGTCTGGATAATCTGGTGAAATTCTTTTAAAAATCGCAAATATCACAAACTCATAAACATAACAAAGATTATTTTTAGATTGTATACTGCTATACTGCCACGATATGGTTCTGTTTTATCCGCAGTAGGACAGTCGTTTGTTTATTTATACGTCTACAAGTAGGCTATATATATTTCCGTCGACATGTGATGAGAGAACTCCTTCTTCTTACAATAGTCTGGTAAAAACACCCCTGTTTCGTAAGGGGTATGGATACGGGACTTAATGTTGAGTCATACCTAAGCCTACTAGAGGGTGCCACGTCTGGTGTCAAGGTGTCAAGAGAGTTAGGCACGAAAGATCATCCCTGAAAATGAGGGCAGCGTGCGGTGATGAGCTACATTGCAAAGGGACATAACTCATCTCTCATCTCTGGTAAGTTTAGCATCATGCACTCGTACATTTGTTGTCAGCAGTAGTTTATGTCAGCTACTAGGAAACACCTTGATCATATGACCTATGCATTGTCTAAAGCGAGATCACATCCTAATCAAACAAATATACAAGATTTCTCCTTGAAAAAAATACATTTATAATTTTACCAAATATTTGGACTTCACAAAGTGTCAGTGGTCTGCCTGACGACAGTGATATTTTGACACTGTTCCCGAGGATAGTCCCATCCGTGCCGGCCATGTTACAGGTCTCATTAATAATTGCCCCTGGATCTTCCATTCCAGTAGTGTGATCCTGATAACAGGCCTGATAACCCCCCGAGGAATTCCGCACAGAGAGGGTGAAGCCATTCAGTCGTCTTTCACCTGTGGGAACACATGGCGATCAAACAAATCAATGTTCCATGTGTCATGGTATGAGTGAAAGTATGTAACAGAAGCTCGGGATACACAAGAGCGACTCAGGGCAACTTGTTTCGGAATGATTTAGTCTCTGTTGCCGACGGCCATGCTACTTTCAGACTGAACGCCATACTGGGTCAGTTGAGTTCTGTCGTTTTGGTTTATTTTTTTTTCTTTCTTTCTTTCTTTCTTTTAGTCACATGCATGAACGCGTGGGAATCGACACTGAATTATGCCTTATGCTCCGATATATGCCGAGTTTTTGATTGACACAAGCTCAAAATTTGAAAATGGGTCATTGAGGTTTTTATTTTACCATACATTGTGCACTGAGCATTGTAAATCCATTGTATGTACTTACACTGACCGCCACAGTCTTGCCCAACTCTGTTGTAAATGCGGAATCTATGGATTCTGTAGCTGTTGGCCAGATTAACTGTCCAGTAAGCGGGTTGATCTCCAAGAGTGTGAGTGCACGGGGTGCCTGTAAAGCTGTGCCCAAGGACTCCATCAACAGCAAACCTCGGCCAGGAGTAATGATAGCCTTCATCTGTATACCTTGATGACTGGTTCGTCTGCTTGTCCAGGGCTACATTTTCTGGTAAAACATGTCAATAAAATTGTTTGCTGGTGCACTGTATCGAAATGACTCCCTTTGTTTTATCTCACAGGAAATATGGTACAAGTGGTACTCTCGAAAAATAACTGTGTACCACAGGTTCACAAACAGTAGCAAAGCAGAACATCTACAACTAGAGGTGTACAAAATGTGCATTTGAGAAAAACAAACACGTGTGTTGGTGGTATACACGGATGTGTACCTTTAATACACAAAAGTGTAGGTGTCCAGTTACAGTTTATGTGCCTGTGGTACACACTCGTTTTCAGGGAGTAAATCCACTTCGAGTCAGAAAAGGAATGATTATAGTTACATCTGTAAAAAACACAACTTTTTAACCAAATGCAAACACAAAGGAAAAACATTTACGGTGCATGCTAGTGCCCAGTTTTGAAGAGCAAAATTGAGCAATTGTCACTGGTTAGAAATACCAAACTAATTGACACTTCCTTAAAGAAAATCGGCCCCTTTTGAAGGAAACTGCACCCTCTCAAGTTGTTTTTCAACGGACATGCGATTCCTTTACCTGTTCGCTATAGTGTCTCCCGTGTGTTAATTCTGATTCTAGCTGTTGTTTTACAACGTGCTCAAGAATATTTCAGCTATACGACGGCGGCCAGCATTATGGTGGGAGGAAGCCGGGTAGGTTTGACAGGTTGCTCGAGGATCTTTGAACCCGTGCGTTGATACCTGCATTTTAATGCCTGTGTCTATTACCTTATCAGTCAACCACAGTGCTAAATCTTAATCCAGTAAATGGAACATGGTTTCATTTGCTCTGCGTAGTCACGTGCTTTAAGCAGTCGTCCCTGGAACTTCTGCACCGTATTTACGTAATTCTCCTTGTTAGAATAAAAGCTATGGGCGGGTAATCTCAAATGCCATCGCATGTCATTGAAAACAAAGGTTTATGCTGTTGTGGCTGTAACTACCATCTACAAAGGTGACCATTGGGGAATATCCATGTTGAGGACGAAAAAAACAATATTTAGTTTATCAATAAAACACTTCTCTCATAAATAAGTCTTATCACAAGTATATACACATGTGTCAACATCTTTTTCAAATCAGACATTACTACTGAAGTTTTCATCAGAATTACTTATAATTTCTTTGACGATTGGGACCGTCCAACACGGTCTTTCCCCCAAAGACTGCATGGCGGCCACAGATCTCTGTCAGTCATACCCGAGACTGGACCAAACTAACACAGGTGTCCAATAGCGAACTATGTAAGTCTCTGAAACGTTGGTTCGTCTCAGTCCTGGGCACTGTTTCCGACACAGTCTGTCTGAGGTCACACACCCAGTAACAGTCACAGTCATACTGAGAATCTAGACCAAACTGACGGGTCTGTCCGCTAACTGACCGTGACAACAGATTTAGTACTCACGTCTTTGACAAGTAGGTCCGTCCCAGCCCAGAGAACAGCTCCCGACACAGCCTATCTGAGGGTCACAGGCCTCATTACAGTTACATTCATACAGACAGCCTTCTCCAAACCGACACGCCTCTGCTGCAAATGAAGGCATGTTGATGCTGAAAGCTAGATGGAAATTAAAAGGTTTTAATTATACCTTTTTTTCGCTTTTTACAGAACCAGACATTTGCATCTTTACATATTTTGCATTATTAAACTAACACTAAGTAAATTAACGTAAGAAATCGACATAAGTATGCCCCTGGTCCTAAGGTAAAACTATTGTCATAAATAAAGGGTAATACTGACCTACTGAAACCAGCCAACACAGCAGCCGGGTTTTACAAGGGGTTACTCCGTGCATGGTATTAATTCCAGAATACTGATAATAATAAAGAATAAAGACAGCCATGTAGTGGCTGGCTGGCGGTTTATATAGTCAGTTTAGCACATTACTCCCTATTGTGGTGTGTATATCTACATGTGTGTAGCATGTTATACAGCTTGTTGGGAGGAAAAACATAAAAGGAATTTTAAATTAACCAGAGGCCTTTTTTCGCCATATAGTGTGACATCCGTGAAAATTTTTCTTACTATGTATAGGGCTGTAACCCCAAATTAAAAAAAAACACACGGAAGTATCACATAATTAAATACCCGGAGGCCATCGCTGGCTTCGTGATCTACCGCGCCGGGTTTCACAGAAGACGACAGGCCTCCGGCCTGCTCTGATTCAGCTCTTGTTAGCTGGGCTACGGCTTTACGCTAGGGGTGTCAGAGGAGGGCGTTTTTTTCAACTACCCGTAAGCCTGCCAGGGGCCTCCGTGGCTCAGTCGGTTAGCGTAATATCGCAGCGCAATGACCCAGAAAGCCTCCCACCAAGCCGGTCGCTGTGAGTTCAAGACCAGCCCTTGGTGGTTTCCTATCCGGTCGTACGTGGGAAGGTCTGCCAGAATCCTGCAGATGGTCGTGGGTTTCCGCCGGACTCTGCCCGGTTTCCTCCCACCATGATGTTGGCCGCCGTGGTATAAGTGAAATATTTTCTTGAGTACGGCGTAAAACAAAAATCAAATAAATAATTAAATAAATCATAAGCCTGTCCACTCTTATAAAGTCTGTTCATTTATCTCTTTGCCTCATTCACATGTATAACGCCGGGCTCAAGGGTGAAGAGATCGGAGTGCTCGGTATGATCATACAGGCAACCATCCTCAGGTATTTTCAAAGCTCCTGACATAAAACTGCTGAAACAAACACACAAAAGGACACGGGCCCCGATCTGCTGCGATGAGATCAACGCTTTTTATAGTGGACTTAACCCGGGGTGGCCTTGCCCCACCGACAAGCGACATGCAGTGACAATCCTTCGAAAGTTAATAAAATAATGTGACTCACCACACATTTAATGACGCAATGTGATTTCCCTGTCTCAAACATACTTTCCCGGCAAGGTATATTTATACTAATTACTCAACCTTTACATGTTCACATGTTTACATGTTTACATGTTTATCCAGCTGAAAAAAGTGCCATCAACAGCACTGAATAAATTTGTGGGCAATGATCCCGCTAAATATTTAGACTTTTCTCGAAATTTAACAATTTTAAGTAGCGACCGTGCATGCCTGCTGTATATAACCTCCATATACATATGAGATCTGACGTCTGTGAAAAAATCAGGACTGGTGGTTCTTTGAGTACATGTGTTTCGGAAGGTGGTTTATCAAGTACACGAGTATGGCCGGTTGATTGATGAGCAAATGTAGAGGTGTTTTGTTGAGTAATTGAGCAGGATCAGTTGATAATATGATAATATGAGTAGGACTGGCGTTATGTTGAGTACATAGGCCAAGCCGGCTGTTTCTTGAGTTCATGAGCAGGCTCGGTGGTTTGCTGAGTACTTGAGCAGGGCCAGTATTCTGTTGAGTACATGTGTCGGGCCTGTGGTTTGTTGAGTATATGAGCAGGACCGGCCTTATGTTCAGCGTTCTGCTGAGTAGCAAAGTTGATGCTTTGTTCAGTACATGAGCTGGTTTGGTGGTTTGTTGAGTACCTGAGCTGGTTTGGTGGTTTGTTGAGTACACTGGCAGGGACTGATTTTTTCAAGTATATCAGGACCGCTGGGTGTTTGTTGAGCATCCATGTACACATGTATGGACGGGAATTGCATCAGTGCATGGGCTGAGGCCGTTCGCTTGTTGAGTATGTCAGCAGAACCATTGGGTTGTTGAGTACATGGGGAGGGTCGGTGTTTCGTTGAGTACATGAGCAGGCCCCGTGGTTTGCTGAGCACATGAGTGGGCTAGATATTTGTTGAGTACAAAAGTACAGCCAGTAATTTGTTGGACACATGAGCAGGCTCCGTGGTTTCAGCATCCTCGGTATATCAGAACCGCTGGGTGTTTGTTGAGTATACATGTATATAAGCAGGGCCAGGAATCTGATGAGTACATAGGTTAATGCTGTTGGTCTGTTGAATACATGACCTGTGTCGATGTCCTGTTGAGTACGTAAGCCTAGCCGTAGATTTTGATGAGTACATTAGAAGGGCCAGTGACTTGTTGAGCACGTGGACAGTCTGGGCGTTTGTTGAGTACATGAGTAGGGCAAGTGTTTAGTTGAGTATATCAGCAATTTCAGTTTTTTTTTGAGTACATGAGCAGGGCCTGTGGTTTGCTGAGCGCATTAACAGGGCTGGTGATTTCTTGTCTCAGAATCGCTGGGTGTTTCTTGAGTATGCTTGCACATAAGTTGCGGCTGGAATTTGATGAGTAACATTGCCAGTGTTGGTGGCTTTTTGAGTGCATGGTCATTGCCGTTGATTTGTTTAATGCATGAGAAGGTTTAGTGGTTTTTTGAGCATATGGCAGGGCCGATGGTTTGTTGACCGCGTAAGCAGGCTGTGTATTTGTTAAGTTGATGAGTAGAACGGGTGTTTTGTTTAGGAAATGAGCCAGCCCGTTGATTTGTTGAGCTCATGAGCAAGCTCGGTGATTTATTGAGTGCATGAATAGGGTCGTTGATTTGTTGAGCTCGTGGCAGGGCGGATGGCTTCTTTTAGTGTAAGAGCAGTGTCAGTGGTTGGATGAGTACATGAGAAGCGCCAAATGTTTGTTGAGCACATATATATATGTGTTCGGACAGGGCAGATAATTTGATCAGTACATATGCTGGCGCAGTTGGCTTGCAGACTACATGGTTGGTGACATGGGTTAATGTCTGTTTTCACGACTAGATTCAACACAGTGTCAGTTGGTCAATCATTACATTTATTGATCAGATTACGTTGAGTTCATTTTTGCAGGCATGAAACTTGGATATCAGCTAGAGTTTGCTCAGATCTGACATTAGTGCCTTTGACCTGGAGCTACGGTGAAGCAGCATTACAAATATCATACTACATGCTGCATTACAAGTGGAAATATTTACTTATTTATGACTTTATGTGATAGATGTTTTACTTCAATAATATTTCACTTATACAACCGCGGTTAGGATCATGGTCGGAGGAAACCCGACAGAACTCGGGGGAAATCCACGACCATCAACAGTGACCTTCCCACGCACGGTCGGAGAGGAAGCCAGCAGGTGCTGGGCTAGAGATCACAGCGACCGCATTGGTGCCAGGAAACTGGGCCATTACGCTGTACTCGCTCGCTAACCGCCTCGGCCACGGATGCCTCCGAAGTTAAACTAAAAATGTCAGCAGGAAAACCTGTTTCTAATCTGCTTAGGCGAGATGGCTCATTTCATGTATGACTGCGTCAGAGCCAGTTCCGTAATACTCCTTAGAGCGCTGCAAATCGAGGTCAAGAGTAATACATATCTTTGTTTCTATATTAAGAGATACATTCTCTGAAATGCCCTGCATGAAGGAGCTTACAGTATGACAACTGATAATTTCCACGAAGCGAATACATAATTACTGAATGTTCGCCAGACATCGCAACTCTTACCTTAGACGCTTCACTTTATATAGCAAAAGTGTAATTTAGTAAGAAAATGAACGAGTCGCGCCCTCCACGGCGGATATCCAAGTCTGTCGGGCAATATTTTCTTCACGAAGCAGTCAACATTCTATATGATAATCGATTCATCGAAGTGTTTAGCTTCCTTGCTTTTTCTGGTTAGAATTAACCCACAAGTGCGTTGTTAGGCTAACATGGGCCGTGACGTCCTATCCATTAAGGTCAAATACCTGGCATCCTGTCTTTTATCATGGTCAAACTTTTACCATCCTATCCTTTAAGAAGGTCGAAGTTTTAACTCCCTACCTTTTAACATGAGATTTTCGCGAAACAGCTGGAACGACGGCAAGGCGACATCGACAACTAACGGGATGTTTCAGTATTAATTGATTTTATTTTTGTTTGTTTTCTTTTAAGGTAAAAGCCCGTTTTCAAATGTGTATTGCAGTTTTATCTAACAGCATGTTAGCGTTTTGCATTAGTGACAGGGTGTATATACATAGAACATCTAGAACAATTGTGTGGCAAAAATTAGCTGTTATTGACAACACTTGAAGAGGCGGGGGGGGGGGGTCTTTTTCAGTAACACGGGTTACTCTGCTGATGTAAATATGGTACAATCAAGTATAATTACTTAATTTCTTTTGGATTCCTGAAGATAAACCCCTGCGTTGACTGTCTCCTAACATTGTGTTTCTCTCATCTTGATTTGATACCTCTGATCAGTATACTGACATTTATTTTGCATGGAAGGAGTATTAATTTATTTATGTTATCCCTTTACGTAAGGATATTTTGCTTATGCCACGGGGGCCAGCCCTATAGTGAAAGGAAACCTGGCAGAGGCAGAGGGAAACACACGACTACCCGCAGGTTGATGGCAGACTTTCCCACCTATGGCTTGAGAGAAAGCCGGTATGGGCTCCACTTGAACTCACAGCGACAGCATTGGTGAGAGACCTGTGGGCCATTGTGCTAGGAACAAGTGTAATTAAAATGTAACTTACCAGACGAGATACTTTTCAATGAGAGACAAAGGAAAAGAACAAACGTCAGCATCACGTCCAAAAAACGATGATCAGTGAATGTGCCCATGGCTATACCTGTCCGTCCCACGACTAGTATACCGTAGTATATAGTTTGAATCCGTTTAAAACAAAACAGTTCACACGAATTGTAGCCTACATTTAACCACCCATATCTCATATAACAGCCTCTTATAAAGTAGTAATAACACGGATGTAACTTCCTAGTTGTATTAGGCTATGGGCATGCACGTCTGAAACTGAATGTGACCGAGGTATAGGAACTTCACTCCCGCAGGAGTTAACTACCTGTTACGGCCACCTTTTGTAAATACGGCATATTCAGTAGTGTGTGCTTGGTTTCTATAGACCTCATCCTGTAGACTACTGACAGCGATCGTGTCACTATCAAAAAGACTTTTTGTACGGCTGTATTTGCAAAGGCATCACATTACACATGAATATTTTTCAAACCTCTCACACCGCCAAAAAGGCATAAAGCTTGGCCCGGTTTCATGAGACTCCATTTTTGCCCTAGACTGAAGCGGTTTGTTTTGAGCAATGAAAAACTACGCTTATGTAGTGTTTAAGATTTGCAAGAAACACTCCACTGTCAACATGGGGAGGGGGGAGATTCCAAAACTAAGAAATGCACTGAACCCGTTAAGTATCGAAGAACCGAACCGAATTGCTTAACTCCGTGTGCATTATTATAAAAACGCTACAGCCTAAAGAGCAAAACCACAGCAGCGACGACAGTATGATACCTTTGAAACTGGTCACAGGTAACCTGGTAGCCAGTGACATCCGGCCTCTTTGTCAATTTAGGGTTAGGTTTTATTCTAACTGGTAATGACTTGTTTGAGTGGCATTTAAAAGTTGGAAAGGAAGTACACTGGACAAATCTTTCTCATGGATATACAACTTGATATGGATATGGCTTTTTTAAAATGACGCTTCGATGTAGTTACTAACATCGTTATCAAGTGATAAGGCTTCCAATTCACTACCAGATAACAAACTAACTCTTTACCAGGTCGTTACCAACATTTGCTAATAAATAACTTCTAAATGAACGAGAGTAAATATGGCTACTTTCACATGAACTTGAGTAAAAGACTGCTGTCGAATGGGCATAACTAAAATGACTGCTTTCCAAGTGGACGTAAGAAAATGACTGCGAGTTTAACAACTTCGTCGCTCATACTTATAGGCTAACGTAAAGGAAATTCTGGATGGTTTGTCCCTGGACTTGTTTACAATAAGCGTACATCTTTCCAGAATTCACCTTCTATGTTCAATGACACGAACTTATAAACACGAAAGCCTCGAGAACACGAGAATGAATTCCAGCGCAGGATTTCATGTACACATAGAAAAAAATGTAGGTAAGACAGAGACCAGGTTAGCATGATAACAAAAAAAAAATAATACAACCCAATATCTTAAGGAGGGGTTAGTAACAAGCGTAAAACACAAGTCAAAGAAATAAATAAAATAAATTATTTATGGCATCTTATAGGGTGTTACGTGCTGTAATCAGCCGTTTAGACATCAGGACAAAGTTTTCTTAACGTACCCAAACACCGTCCATAAGACCCATGTGAGAATTCTGTCAGTTTAATGCTCTTAACTCTCTGATCAAGGTTACAAAAATTGAAACTAGTTTTATGCTTAGTTCTCAGGTGGACTTTTTATGAGCGTCACTATACTTTGAGCTGTTTTTGTCTTTACTTTTAGGCAGTAAATACTGTAAAATTTCTTTAATTAACACGTTCTGTCTTTGTATGTTCGTGTTGTTTCTGCACAAAATGAATGGGGGAGGAGGGCGGCTCAACAGACAAAAGAAAGGCACAATTCAATTGAGGAAACTGGCAATCGGGAAGTATTGTGTAGATGCTTCCTGGCTGGGCCTAAGAAAAGGCGACAGTAGAACAAAAACGGCCCTAGTGTTGTTGAAAAGGGATAAACGGGTTTAAAGCGGCGAATCATTTAGAACAGGAAGCCCTGAAAATGGCAGCAGCACTTTGCCTCCATGGACTCACCCTGTCACGAGAATACGTAGAATACATGTACATTTCAAGGACTCCTCGTCGTGATATAACTGAATAATTGTTGAGTACGACGGAAAGCTAAAGTATACATACATACTCATATACATACCAATATTACTGTATTTTAATTGTACACACTCATCTCATTGCACAAGGATACATTGTTCAGAGGGAACCCCCTAGAGTTGTTGTCGTTATATTTGCCAGGTATTCAATGAAAATTATTGATTAATTTAATCAGCCTGTCCTCGGCTCAACGTTGGGAACTGTTCATATACAGCTCCCCTAAATCGTAGTATCGTAACGAGTAAAAAGTGGCTGGCTGGATCGTACCACTTCCCACATAGGCATGTGAGTGATATTTTACAGACATGACTGGAATTCGCAAGCCCTGTTTATGTTGAATGGCAGGCAGTGTGAGTTTAAAACCGAATCCCTTAAAACAAACGTTCTTTTCTCCCGGCAGCGGCTGAGGGATCTAAAGTCAAAAGTTCTCGGTAAATGTCGTCTACTATCGTAGTACACGACACATAACTTACATCACCCAGTATAAAATGTGAACGGAAAGTTGCTGGCTTACGTCATATACCCCTAAAGACCGCATGACTTTGACGAATAAGGTCACAGAATCCAAATCAGCTCTTTCCTGAACAGCTCCTAGCTTGGCCCAGTTTGGCCCAGTTTCTTCAACCCATCAGAACGACTGCCATTACGTAATGGAGAAATGCAGAGTAATATAAATGTTACGTTTGTTCTTGATGCACAACTTCGCGAATTTTGTGCCAATGTCTACCGTATATATGGCCATGCAGACAGTGTTCAAATCCATTGAGGCTGCACTATCTACAAATACATGTAACTGTGTTAAATAGATTATTCCTTAATTTCACGGACAAATGTAATATTCGTAATGTACGCTGGTTGCCAGATTTTACTCATGATGCAGAATGTTTTATAAAGGTTCAAATCCATCTCTAGACGAGCAACCTGATGTACCCTGTTTTTCGTCTGCTGGCCTCACAATATCACTATACCACCAAAGAGGTGAAGTAATATTCTAAATGGTGTATAACCCTAAACAAAAATTCTAATATACCTTGTCTCTTGAATGCATAATATTTTGTGTGTGAATGAATCGTGTTTTACCTACATTAAGAAGAAGACTTAAAAAAATCTTATCCTTTATATGGATTAATATTACTTCATTTGGATTTCAATTCTTGCCCTTTACTACCACGTCTAACTGAAAATAGAAGGGAGATTTCATTGTTCTAATTACTGTTGACATTATTATAGTTGTCTAAAAAGCAAACTGTGTAATTATATAAAACCATACAAAATGGAGAAATATTTTAGTTACTATACGATTTATTCACGTATTGGAGGCCTCCGTGGCTCAGTCGATCAGCGTGCTATCGCAGCACAATCATCCGAAGCCTCCCACCAATGAGTTCGCTGTGAGTTCAAATCCAGCTTTATGCTGGCTTCCTCTCCGGCCGTACGTGGAAAGGTCTTCCAGCAACCTGCGGATGGTCGTGGGTTTCCCACGCGCTCTGCCCGGTTTCCTCCCACCATAATGCTGGCCGCCGTCGTATAAGTGAAATATTCTTGAGTACGGCGTACAACACTAATCAATTAAATAAAATAAATATTCAGATATCACGTATTATTCTATTCCAGTGTAGATAAATACATGCATCACCAAAAATACATTCAAATCGCTGTTAAGTTCCAAGTCATCATATTTGCCCCTCACCAGCCACTCACAATCACAACTGGCTATTCTTGAAAAGTAATCGGCTGTTCAAACAATGGTGTCGCGTCAGATCTAGCAGTTATACATATCCACCAAAAATACTCTACGGCCACGGGTAAAATGTCGAATAAAGAAACATTCCTGTAATGAAATATAATTTACTCACATAACGCTACACATAAATCTGAAGAGGTTAAAGGTGTACGTGCACTTAAACATCCTTGAGCCTGTCCGTCAGTTTATCCGCTCAATACCTTATTGGTGAGTTCAGTAATAGTCAAACTTAGGGACTTCGCTTGAGTTGTGCGTGTATACGTCGTATAGAACTAAACTGTTAGGTACAGAACCATACTATTAGTGATAAAACTGTACTTTTGGTGTCAGGACTAATCTGTTAGGGACAGAACTATACTGTTAGTTACAGAGCTAAACTGTTAGCTACATAGAAATGTGGATAGTGACAAAACTATACTGTTAGTTACAAAACTGTGCTGTCAGTGTTTTCTACACAAACATACTGTTTGTTATCAAACTACACTGTTAGTTACAGGGCCATATTGATAGTGACAACTATACTCTTAATGACAGAGCTGTGCTGTCAGTGTTTGTTACACAACCATACTGTTTGTTACCAAACTACACTGTTAGTTAATGGGCCATACTAATAGTGACAACCACACTGTTAAAGACAGAACAGTGGTGTCAGTGTTTGTTACAGAACCATGTTGTTTGTTATCAAACTACACTGTTAGTTACAGGGCCACAATAATAGTGACAACCACACTGTTAAAGACAGAACTGTGGGGTCAGTGTTTTTTTCGCCATATTTTTTGTTATCAAACTATACTGTTAATTAACGAATTATATTGTAACTCACAGGAATAAATTTGAATCAGATATCCTAGACATTTCTATGTCCTCATAGAGAGCCAGAGAGCTCCCATATCATATGTACGTAACAGTATTAACATAGTCAAAAACAGGCTCAAATTTGCCCAGCAGTGTAACTGTGTGCGGGTGTCCGTCATGTGTAAATAGCGCGTAGGACGAGAGAGCCAAGTAGAACTCCGACTATTTACTTAGACTTAACCATAGGCTATCCTGCACAGGTAGTGTTATAAGAGACCGGTGGGTCGGTGAATCGTTGTATTATAACTAAATAGGAAGTAGATGTTTCACAATACTGGAGGCAAAATTCTGTCACCATGGTAACCTAATTGCTTAATAAGTTGAATGAAAATGTGAGTGTGGTGCAGTCATACATCAGCGGTGTCTCACCTGGTTGGGATATGGAAGATATATTCAAAACCGCACACCTCATGTAGGGCAACACATCCATTTCCATGTCTTCCTTTGTCCATATGTAACCAGTAGTTATGAGAATATGCCGTGGTTATCAGACATCTGGCTGGACGTATTCAGTGTATGTGGGAAGATCCTGCACTATTGTCGATATATCTCTAGAAAGACTTTATATTTGGTGAGGAGTTCTTCTGCTGGGGAAAATTCACCTCAGCCTCGCGGTAAAGAGTTCTGTAATCTAAACCTGTCATGCAACTGGATGAATATCGGTCTTAAGGCATGGAAAATCACATGGCACAGATCCACAGAGTGCTTCTGTTTATGGTGGGAATAACATTTGCTAAGTATTTTAATCTGGTGTAAACGTATTTGTTGTACATTTCCCAAAGATGATAAAAAAAAAGGCGGCGAAGGATCGAACGCAATGTTAACATTTTAAATCAAGGAATTCGCAATGAATTTGAAACCAAGTTCAACATCTTACTGAAAGATATGAAACGTGACCCTTTCAAGCGTCTTTTTTCATGTTGTGTGTGCGTTGGTGGGGGGGGGGGGGGCGAAAGGGATGAATGTAAACTTGTCGCTTCGATTTGAGACATTGGTTGTTCTACTTACTTATACCCTAGGCAAACACACAGGCAAACATAAAAAATTGCCAGAGTTAAAAACCTACTTTATGTCAGACCTAACTACCATTTTTAAACAATCTGATGTACGTTTCTTCTGAGTTTAATGTCTCCCAATGAAATCATTCAAGGAATAGGCCACTCAAGGATTTCGCCAAGTTGTTATATTCCTTTATTTATTTGACTGTTGTTTCACCTTGGTTCAGAGTCCGAGGGAAATCCACGAGCACCCGCAGGTGGCTGGCCCATGTATTATAAAGAACACAGTTTACTGCTTGTTGTTAGCAGCACAATGGCCTTCACATGTCATGTAATACAAACTTGGAATGTCTGAAAATATATGGTCTCTAATCTTCCCCACAATAGTTTTAAGTTGGCAGTTTTCTGTTATAAGTATTTGACCATGTCTCCTGGTTCGAAAATGGCCATGGGTTCAATATTGTCCAAGTATCGTATTAGAATTCATGACTATCCACGATAAACCACCAACACAATGGCTTCTCCCATAGCTGCTTTACACGCTCGTCATATTCGTTTGCCTGGGATTGTAAACACCGTCCATAATGTTATGCGCGAATTCTTCCATTTTTATTCATTTATTTATTTCATAAGCGTTTACGCGGTACTAATACCATGTATTCCAGCTTTGTGGTAAGAGGAGACTTACGGCCGGAGATTGATCTTTTCTAGGCATAGTTCTTATCATTATTTTCTGTTTCTTTCACATTGGTTTTTTTTTTCTCGAACCCATGTGATGATGGGCACTTCTTCTTGGTTTACAACTTGCGTTTTGCATTCAACCGGTGATGTATTGCGTTCTGTTAACAGGCCTTTGGAACGGTCTTGCCATTATTCATTCTGGAAACTTTTTATCATCTGGATGGTGTACAGTAGACAGATTTCCTATATTATTAGAAAAATACATGCATACATAAGATAATCGGAAATCGGAACAGTTTCTCACCGGATATTCAGCGGCCCTTTCTTACAAATATTGTCCTTTTCATTCCATTCAGGTATGTATACTTTTCCCCTAATTAGGTAAGTCAATAAGGCCTTCACGGCAACAGTAATTGTGTAAAGCAAGTAGACCAGTGTGTGTTGAGGACTTGCGTGTTTAAGATTTTGCCCTTCAGTCAACATTCCCGTCAGCATACTGACTGAGAGTGGAACATCGGTGACACCAATTTACTGGCTAAACTCAGACACAATGTCAATTAGAAAGGCTTCATATCTTGTGAGAATTTCTTTCCTGTGGCAAACTGCATCACTATATCTATAGAATTAGTGAGTTCCGTCATGTAGTCTGGCACCATTCTACAGAGATGAAATGCGAGATCACAGGAAACAGATCAACAGGGTGATCCTGTTTAGGATGGGAGTAACACTTGGTAAGTATTTTAGTGCTGTGTAAACTCAGTTGTTGCATATTCCCAAACCAGGCAAGTCTCCTATTTAAACCAGCACAACCATTCTGTCGGCGTTGTCTCTTATCTGTACTCTCTCGCATCCCTCCCTGAGGTTTTAATACAAATGACCTTATTATTATACAGCTGTAGCCTTTAATTAGGCGGAGTACACAGGTGAGATTTACTTACATCGAAATGATATAATATAGGATATTCGAAAAAATGGGGGCCTTCTTTGCCGAGGGGATTAGCACACTAGTGCAGCGTAATGTCCTCGGAGCCTCTCAACAATGTGGTCACTGTAAGTGCAAGTCCAGTCCAGGTTGACTTTCCAGGTGAAACTAGAAATCAAAGTATGTTACACAGAATGTTTAAATCGTCAATAAAGCATACTTTGGGATTTATGTCAACTTGAATCTAACGGTTGGTGTTTACCTCCGTGTGAATATAAGAAAATTCTGTAGATGAGAGTACATCAGGCCTGGTTCCCAAAGGTTTTAAATGTTAGGTGAACTTCTGCAGCCCTTAACATTACTGATTTTTGGAAGTGCAAATTTGGTGTTATCCAACATTGTCGTCACAAAACATTACAACTGGCCCCACTATACATACATATTTGGTTTTGGTCAGTTTGAAAAGTTTATATCTGCGATAGTTGTGACCGAAAAACACAGCTTTTGAGAGGCAATAATACGACAGAGCAAAGGGATGAAACGAGAGTGCGAAACGACACGAAAGCATTGTGTCATCGCTTCGCTGAATCGTACCATCGTCGCGCAGAATCGTGCCTTCCCTTCGCCATATCTTAATGTCATTGTTGGCTGATGGAACGTTAGTGAGATCGTACGATGATTGCTTAACTTTATTTTCAATAGTACTGCGAAAGTGCGTGTAGGTAAGACAATACATTAAATCTAGAGCAGGTATTTGTACATGAACTGTGCATTTTTTATTTTATATTATTTATTGAATAAAATATGGTTGATGTATTGGAACGGGTATAATTTTCCTTTCACGACATATTTTAGTGTATTAATAGGAAATTAGTCTTAAAAAGTGGACAAATTTGTATTGATCTTGTTATACCGAGTTGTGCAATAATCATTTCCGTATTATGTAATATCGCCACATAAAATAGTTATGTAGACAAATAAACGGCGAAGGTAACTGTAAACAAGACACTGTCGGGGATATGACTTAAGTAATAATGAAAGCGACCGTTTTGGATGCGCACACCCGCAGGTTTCAATGTCCGAGAGCACAACTTCTCCCAGACACTTGAATACCCACAGAATAATGCATACACCCGTTTTTATACCTGTTATTACATTACCTTTAATTTTATTACAGTGCCCGAGGACGGGTTTCTTTGCACCACATAGCAAATTACATTACGGTGATGTTACATAACACTGAAATTTTTAATTACATTACATGGTGAGTGTTGTATTACTCGTATATTATTATTACATGACACAGTGTAACAGATCGCACTAATTTTCTAAGCCACATGTATTTGAAAACTTCTTTCCGGAAGGCTTATTTTCTCTTTAATCTGCAGGCAAGCTGCGAGTGATTGTGGGATTGCATTTTTGTTTCTTTTATTTACAGGTATCCTGATATTTTTTTGATTTCCAGAACTACTGCTTAGAATATAAATATCACGTCTACACCATATCCGAAGTTGGTCAATTGTTTCCTTAAAAAGTGTAATGAACAAGCAAAATACAGACAGACATACGCTAAAAGTAGTCACTGGTTTCATCTGACTTTCAGTTTGTGGGCAACTATGCGAGAATTGTGTGAGTAATTGTGACGAAAAAACTGGGGAATGTTCTGGAAATTGTATTCTTGGTTGGGATGGATCTACTTGTTCCAGACATAAGTAGCTATATAGTGTACATGTTTGTACACATACTTGGTTGGGGGGCGGGGATCCACCATGTGTATTTACTTATATGACATTGTTCACTGTTTTCATATGTATATTAGACAATCTGAAGTTAGTTAAAGTCAGTCAACGTCACTCTCATCAAAAAGAACGACCTTTAAGAGATAATTGGTATCTCCACTCACGTGACCCTAATTTCACTGTTAATTACAATATTAAAGTGTTAAGATGTTTCCATCTTCTTATCACTAAATCGCCTGCAGTAGTAATTCAGCAGTGGTCACCAAAAGATGCCGATGTAAAAGCACATTTCGTTCTCCCCGACATGTGTACACATTTTTCACGGTATAAAGATGAAAGGTCACATAAAACATTAAAATATCGGGCAGTTCCATCTGTGAGTTTCAGTCTGTGAATCAAAACATCCAATTTCCCCAGCTGAATTGGAGCATGTTGTGGCATGGCTGTAAAACTTTACTGATTTTAAAAGCATTGTCCACGTGGATGATATAGATGTATAAAGACATAGTTGTGAAAGAACTCATTGAGCGTATTTGTGATATTATAATACTAAATGATCAGAATTTAATGTTATAATACATATGTGAGTGAAACTTTTTTCGCGAAGGGAAGAGAGAGTGGCTTCGGCTGGCGCCGCATTTGCTATGGTGTCATCCCATTGCTTAATTCCTGTAGCGTGGAAGCACATATTTTGTCCCCTTCACACCAACTTTCCCACACATATGGTTCCGTAGTACTAGTTGTTTCGACAGTGTTCAAAGTCCGCGTCATTCCTGTCGCTCATTGACTGTTAAACTGCTGAAAGCTGATGAAACCGTATTTACAAAGAACATTGTTATATCATAGAAGAGGGCTAAGACACTTAGTTGTACACCTACATGTCCATGTTAACACTTAAACCATACTAAATGCAGAGTGTCCAAAACTTTACCTCTCCTGAATCCTTTAAAAAAGAACATCCTCACAGTGCCATCTATGACCTCTGATGGCACTGAGGTGGGAAGAGTCGTTGTCGTTGGAGAAGCATGACCTTGACCTGTGAGCCTGTGCATTTCAATTCAGTGCCAGCAGCATGGAGAGCTCTCAAAAGTCTTCCCGCCTTTAAAAAAGGCGTTGAGATCAGTGTACTCCTTTTTTTTACGTCACACATTTAAGTGTATATGTGAACACAAAACACTTCGCTAATACATGTACACAAATAAAGTCACGACAAAAAACGGTGTAGTTTCACTGCGAGTAGGACCCTTTTGTGTAGCCCACCATGCTCCCATTGGGTTCGCTCTGTTGGTTTATCAGTGGCCCTGCGAGATCTGGTCGATCCTCCTAAACTGTGACTGAGGTTGTATTACTGATACATTCATGAGTGAGAGTAAATCTGAAATGAAATCTAGAATTAGTCAGAATGATGAGTAAGTAACATTTAGTGAAAACTTACGCCATGAAAAAGGTGGAAAGCGGTCAAAACTGGGGGATATTAAGGAGCAGCAGCATAATCCTGTTTTTTGCTGGTACATCTATATACATGTACATGTAGTACACTACAGCATGTTTTACTCAATCCATAGCAATCCGGTATTCATATGAAAGTATATCTAAACATAGGTCTACAGCAGACCATCTCAGTTAAGTGGATGATTTAACCTCATGGCAGTTTTTTGAAATTATTGTGCTTGTCATGACAGGAAATGTGGCGTTTAAACAAAACACGACACAGTTTTCGCTTTATAAAAGCTACCCCTCCAGCTTTGCTGTTGATGGTCTCACTGGACATCTGTTTGAAAAGACCACATGTTCTCACACGAGGCGGTCCCCCCGACCGGCGTTCTGGACGGTGACACTGGATGCACAGTACAACATCAACAGATTCAGGATATACAACGGGGCTGAGGCTTCGTGTGGCGGAGAGTGTAAGTTAATCTTTGTTCTCCTACCAGACCCTGCCCAGGTCGAGCGGCCTTGCAGGGTTTCTCTGTAGTGGCTAGAATTCAGCTCCAGACTTGATTTGTGTATGTCAAAAACCAAGCCAAACTTGTGTAAAGGCAGTTCTAAAGTTGAATTCAGTTGTGTGGCGTACATTTCATCCTGTATAAAAATGTTGCCCTTTGGTTTCCTAGCGAATGGTAGAGGACACATAAGTATGTTAATCCGCACGTCTGCACGCAAAAGGTGGGGGGGGGAGGGGACAAACGGAATTTTTGACTCGAGGTAAATGAATTTAATACTATAGGATCACGAATTGTAAATCCCTTGTTTCCACACGGCAACAAACTACAGACAAAGAAAAGCATGTGGTAGCTTGATAAAATGGGATAAAAACTCACACTAGGATCAAAACTGGTTGAATCAGAAAGCAACAACGTGCTTTTCGGAATAAGTGTAAACTGTTGTGCCCTAAGCGCAAAGCGTTTATATCTTGGAGAAAAGACAGACATGAAAAGTTAGAATAAAATGCTAACCGAGGAAAATAGACAAGAGGCCGTATTTTAAGGGTTGCGCATGATGATTTACCAACTACCACAATGTCTTCGCTACTCTGACTTTGCTTTGTTTACATATACTAGAATCTTTTACTTTTATATACGGTTGACTTCTGTTTATGGAACGTTCGCTCTGATGGTAACCCATTCTATACCGAGTAAAACATGGACAGTTGTTAGACACTAAATCACTGTAATATTTGATTGTTATTTAACGTCACATTAAAGAATTTTCATTTATACCCAGCGGTTAGTGCGTCTGCTGTTTCTCTAGAAGGTCTTCAGATTACAGGGCAATGGAGGTTAATACTGAGTAATCCAAGGGTATGATAATCAGAAATTGTGGCACAGTAAGCCCATCCGAGAAAAGGCTTTATAAGGGCCTTTTACCTGAAGTTCTTAATTGCCTTACTGACTTACATAGGGTTGCCAATCACTCTTAATTGTAAGTTTTCTTTAACTCGAAGTACATTGAGTTACGGCGTTACCAGCGAGGCATACAATGCTATCACAAGCAAAAATAGAATGAAATGTAATGCCAATTGATATACGAATTGCTTGACTGTATTGCTAGCCCAGCTCTGAATTATTCTTATGAAGCGTGGTTTCAAATAGGAAAAATTATGGAAAAAGGTTCACCGTAACTTCAGGCTGTAGAACGGTGCCAAATGTTCATAAATCAACCGCCATCACTGTTGTGTACGAGGAACTTGAGCGGTTTATTAAATACTGGTTTTAAACTCTTTCACTCAGGTAATTGTATATATCTTTCAAAATGTGTATGTAATGTTGAACACCCTGACTTACAAAGGAATATATATCTGGTTGAAACTTGTGAAAGACTTATTGTCAAAAAAGGGTTTGCCATTTTTTGTTCCTTAATTCTGTAAATATTAATTTATTTTATGCGCTTTTAAAGCAAGAGTTAAAGATATTTATAATACTGAATGGTGTGCCCTGATAGATTCAACAAGACCAAAATATTCCACAAGTTACTCAAAGCCACTTTTAGTTTGGAAGACTACCTCCATAAGTCAGAATAGAAATCATACTAATCGAACGCAACTTACCAGGTTGAGTACGTCTTCAACTTAGCTGAAAAGCGCAAGTGGTACACACGTACGCAATAATGTCGATTGGTGTTAGCAGAAATGCGTACATTGTAATAAAAACAATACTGAACAAGAATATCACTTTATTCAGTCAGTACATTATATATTATTAAATATTAGTGGAAATCTAGTGTTACTAAATGCATAGAATTGTAACTGTAGTTCAGTAAGGATGAAAAGAAAGCTTGAGGGTTATGTTTACGAGGTTATAAAAGTGATACAAAGATTATTTATAGTCCACGACACGCTGTGAGTTTTCTCTGTAGTTTGACTTAAAACACTTGAATGCCCAATTCTTTTCACTGCTCTTTTGTTTCTTAAATGTATATTATCAATGCCATCCTCCTGTCACCTTTTTTGTAGTTTGCGAGCGGCAGAAAATACCTAAGGTGAATGAAAATTTAAAATCTTACTAAAGTCGTGTTACCACAGAAACCTAGTAAAATTTTTAAAATGCCGTGGTAACATGGAATAGGACACCTTGCAACTAGATGAGAAATCGTCCCCGGTGTTGCAGTAGTGAGGTGTAATTCTTTTCGTGCAGAAAAAGAGAGAAAACTTACTTGAATGTGGAATACAATTACTATGCCAGGTAGCTGTGAAAAGGAGGGGTGTGATTCATACTTTGATTTTTCAGAGGGCAAAGGTATGGTCAGATTTCGCTTTTTTAGGGTGTTTTGCAGAGGGAATTCTCATAATAATAAAAATATGATCACATAAATCAAAAAAATTCATCGTATTAAAATAAACTGGAGGGTTCAATATATTGCAAAGCATCTTCTTGGTTCATGCAATTTTAAGAATCGAAAAAAAATGAAATATTTTGTAGGAATATGGGATAATAACAATCCAGATGTCAATATTGTTCAGAGTTTGATTTCTGTGTCTGCTCAAATTATTTTTAGGAACATGAGTTACTGAGAAAATGATTAAATTATCCAAGAGACAAGCCTTATTGGCTTATATTTTGCAAAGCTCCATTTTAGATACGTTTGCATCTAAATGTATAATAAGTATGCATGGACAAAATTTGGTATATTCTTTAAAAAAAAAAATCAATGCAGCCAAAAATATGTAATTGTTGTATCAGTCCGTTCCAACGCGTCACGCTTTAGGTGTAAGCACATTGAATAGTTCATACACAATAGTTACAATTGGGGAAAGGCATCTGGATGTATCACTTCAACTTAATAAATGTGCGGTAAAGACCCAGTCATATATTCACGATATAATTCGTAAGACAAAACTTGTGTTAAATCCAAATTCTTATAGATTTTACTTGAAGAGATATTAGCGGATTGACAATTCTGCGAAAAAGACGCTAAACTCTTGTGGTTAGTAACGAATATTTTGGGGGGGGCTGGCAAGACCTGTTATCTAACAACTTCAACCGCAGACCGGGAAAGTGCAAAAGCATAGAAAGTCCTAATAAAGATATGTAACGCATGGTTGACGTTCTCGATATTTCGACTAAGTTTTACTTGTCATCTTCAGGAGAAGTAATTTGTACAATCAAAAAACACACACATATATATATATATACATTACAGAGAAGCATACATTACAAGGCTGAATAAAATACACTGCGATGATTAGTCAAATGGAAATTAAACATTGATCAATCACGGTCATTCAGGCAAATATCAATAAACAAATGTAGTTATGACAGCACCAGGCCTTTGACCCTAATACGAACAAACTCCTATTGTTTCAGTGTTAGGTATGAAATAAGGATTAAGACGATATCTAACGGTCAGCACAGATTTTAATGTCCAGAAAGCGCATATGAGTGTAAATCGGAAAATCCTCCATTGTGGATTTTAAATTAGGATCAAAAATTAGGGTCAAATGTCTGGTGTTCACGTTAATAAAATGGAGTCTTTCTGTCTTTCTTACCCTAAAATGACCGACTGTTGCAGAAAATAATTGAAGTTTTATCTGTACAATTTAAATCGTTGTGCTGACAAAACCGCCATTTGTGATTCTCTATACAAAGACATTGTATATCTTAGTATATTTTAATATATAACTTTCCGTCCAATTTTCATTGGAGGGGGCCTCCGTGCCAAAGGGGATTATTGCACCAGCGCGGAATAATGACTTAGGTGCCTCCCACTAATGCGATGGCAAAGAGTTCAACTTCAGCACATGCAAGCTTCCTGTCTGGCAGTACGTGGGAAGGTCCACCAGCTACATGTGGCTCTGCACCCTTGTTTCCCACCATAATGCTTGAAAGCTGTCATGTAACCAACATATTCTTGGGTACGGCCTAAAACACCAAATAAAATAAATAATTAAATCGATCAATCAATCATATGGAATCGTCAACTCCTCTATGACTCTTAATTCTAGCGCCAAAATTTTATCATAATATCCATACCTGAAAAGAAATTACTTTGAAATCACATAAGTTTTTTTTTCTATCAAATGCTATTAATTGTCTTGAAATTTCCTTTGTCGAGCACGCCAACTGAAGTTCAGGCCAATCAAACGGGGTCTTGCTCTTTGTGTAGACCCTAAAATGACCGACTTTTGTGCCTCTTCCACATGATATTAAATCTTTTCAGTCCTTGTGTGTACCGCAGTTCCGGTTTAGACAAGAAAACGGGGCCTTCATATGGATGTTGAAAATGGCTTTGGATCATGGCTGGTGTACGAATGTAGGTTTCGGCGCCTACGTTATGCTAAAAAAAGACCATTTATATCACTAAGCAATTGAGCTTATATTTGATATGTGAACGTTATACCATACTTCTATTGAGTAAATTTGTTTCTTTAGGTTCCGTTTGACCCGTAAAGAGAGCCTCTAAGCCGATGACCCAAAGTGAAGAAAAAATGGCTTTAGAGTTACATTTGTGTTGCTCTAAAAAGCCATTAAAAGTCTTCGTTGTACTTGTACTGGCGTGCACGACAGAGGACTTTTACAAGACTTAACAGGGCTTTACACGGCACAAAAAGAGGTGTTATCTGTTACCCTTTAACAGCGCCAATAACTATGCATTTGATCCACTCCTCAGAGGGCCTGGTGAAACTGCTTTATCAGCTGGTATCACCTGTTAAATTCTAAATGCCCCTCCTCCCGACCAATTTTCACTTTGATCCACTCAGCAGAAGCAGTGGCTTTCTAGTGTGATACTTTTCCGGCGAAATGGCGATTTGGTGCCAAACTTACTAGACTACTGTCCTCTCGCACTGCAGGTAATACCTGTAGAAAACAGGAATGAACAACAGACTAGACAGCTTTTATCTGAACTACAGTGGGTGGAAAAGGTTCCTCATTACGTTAATTCTATTATGTGGAGTTGCTAAAGTGCTATGTAATTTCTTCAAACGTCATCTCTCCTATACTCGGGTTCAGTTTCATGTGGAATAAATATGGTCTTCCCGCTCATTAAATAACCCCTAAACATGGCTATATCCTCACGATTAATGTTTAAGTTAGAACTGGCTTTGATGAGAGCACCGCCATTTGTACCCGCCCGAGGAAAGCATTGAGCACTCGAAACATTGAACATGTCAATGTTGTTTTGAGTAGCTGTGAGGTCTTCAAGTTCTCTTTGACTCGGTAAATCAGGCCTCTCCAATTATCCCATTGATTGACACTGGGCAGGAAATGGTTTTAGAATAACATTAGTTGCATTTATGTGGCTATAAAATTCTATTACAACTCGTCGGTTGTATTGTATCCCTGATGGGGAAAAGGGGTTTTTCCTATCTATACGAACACCAAAATGATCCATATATATAATAATGGTCCGAAAATTGATATTTACATTAAAACTAGCTCTGATGAAAAGGTGTAATTAGAAAGGGGATGAGGACACTCAAACAGTCAATGTTACATTCTATCTTTGTTTAGTAAATATGTGGTCTTCTACTTTTCTATACTGACTCCCCAGTTGTCCAGTCCACCAAAAATTGGTTTTAGAATTACATCATACATACATAAATACCATTAAATCTTTCCAAAAGTCCTCTTTCCTTCGCTCCAGTCAGATTTCAGCTGAAATAAGTAGGATCTTTCTGTCAATACACATCCCCAAAAGACCCCTGAAAACGTCTCCAGATGCTTAGCGTTTACATTGGAAATGCCTCTGCTGGGAAAAACTCATATGTGCCGTCTCAAGAAGTTATTAATCATTAAGGCACTCGATGTCCAATAAGCCGTTTCCACTGTGTATATTAAACTTTTTCCCTATGTATGTGAGTTATTTTGTGGGTCTACACTGACAAAAAGAGCCAATTTTACTCAAATGAATTTGAAATGGCGTGAACGACAGAGGACCTTTTCAAGACATTTCATCGCATTTGAGAGCAGAACAAAAGAAACTGATGTTGTTACAAGTCGATACCAGGTATTGATATCACGATCAAGAAGGGAGGCACTTTTTGAAGAGATCATAAGGACATGGAGACCCCATACTTATCCAATTTAAATTGCATGGAACGTTCATAAATTGAAATTTTCAGGTACAAAATTTCTTTATAGAGCGGCATGAGCGACGGTTTCTCACCAGAAAATTTTAAATGGCACAGATCAATTTTCCATCCTTTTCTTGACTTCATCTGGTGTGCACGACACAGGACATATCCAAAAAAGGAATAACAATTGAAAGCGGCACTAATGTAAGTCCAAAGCGATCTCTTTTCAGGTATGGATATCGTGTTGATGATCATAATCATGAGTTAAAAGACCCTAATTAAGTGCCAAAGAGGACATGAAGACTCCACATTTACCCAGTGATAGTTGCATCAACCGTTGATGTATTAAAATGTTTAGGTACACAAGGTCTTTCTAAAGGGGTACAAATGGCGGTTTTGTTTCCAGATGCATTTACTTTATTTATATTAGAGTTTATTGCCTTGCTGTATGTGTAGGTCATTTGGGGGTCTGTAGAGACAGGAAGACCCCGTTTGATTGATCAGACCCTGGATTTATGTTCACGCCAGAAGACCCTTAAAGAGATTAAATAGTACTTTACAGCGACGTAGAGGAAACTAATTTGACTCCATTGCCATTTCTTCTCAAGTTTGGATGGTAAAATCAATGTGGGATTCCATAATTAAGGACCACAGAGAACATGAAGACCCCACATTTGTCTGACGAAATGTTAATGGAACGATAAGATATTGAATCTTTCGGGTACACAATGTTTCTTTAGGGTGCTACAAATGGCCGTTTTGTCAGCAGAGCCATTTACATTATACATATACATTTCAATGTTTTGGTGTACATATATAGGCCATTTTGGGGTCTTTACTCACCGGAAGACTTTGCTTTATTGACCTGAACTTGGGCTGGTGTGCACGTCAGAGGGCCCTTGAAGAGATTAAATAGAACTTCAAAGAGGCACAAAAGAAAGTAGTGTGATTCCATAGCCGTTTCTTCTCAAGGATGAATATGACAAACAAGATCATAGACCCTGTTTAAAGATGACAGGAAACATGAAAACTGCCTACTTACCCAATAAATGTAACGTGTAGCGTTGACTTACTGAAAGCCTCAGGTGTAGGCCTACAATGTCTTTTCAAAACTTCAGAAATTGTGGTTTTGCCACCATAAGCAGTCACAATCTGCTTATTAAACGTCCGGTTTATGAGATCTTTTTGGGCCATTTTCCCGTCCGTGTGAAAAAGTAGAACAAGCATTTCGACATCATTACTGAAATTAACTAACTGGTTGATAAAGTAGGGTATATGTGACTTCCCTAAACGAGAAAATGGTCAGAATTACGCTCGCAGGATGACCCGTTATACCGTTAAATCAGTGAACAGACGACATGCGAGTGCATCCTGTGGAGCCTCGTCTATTTCATAAGAAGGAATAAATAACTAGTCACTAGCATCAGCTGGGTGACTCCGATTAACATCCGGGCACTCAAAACGACTTTTGCTTTAAAAATGTAAGGGGAACCCCAATTTCTTTGCGAAAGCCCTTGGCTTACTAATAGTTAATTCTTGCCCCAATTCTCTGTCTCCTACCAATCTAAGTATTGTAAACACCAATCACACAGTTACGCAGGTTATCAGTCAGTTATAAGCTGGAGTGTTGATAGCTAAATCACAAACCAATAAATTGATCAAGCACAAGACCAATGAACATAAGTCAGTATTGGCTGTAACACATACTTCTTTATTCCGGCATTTAGACATTGGCAGTCAAAGTGTATTTCCCATATACTTCACTTTCACTGATGGATCACCCATACATAACATGTGGTCTGATGTATTAGGCTCGGTATTGAGTGTGGTGGGAGATGACACAACTTTCAGAAACCCAACTCCCCATATTAAATCATGGTGTTTTATCTATATATAATATCCATTTATTTACCACTAAATATAGTGGTATTCACTAAAGGATGTATTATTATATAGTTAGATGTTTACGGTTTGAGATGCTGTGTGTCATCTGCAAATACCGGGAAGACTCCCCTATTTATACTCCAAAGGCCTATGGTCATGTCACATAAGTTAACCAATCATGACGTAGCTTTACCGATGGGCCAGATTTAGCAAACTAATTTCCAAGACAAATATGCAGGAAACTGTAACTATAGTACTATATATAACGAGAGCTTTGTGCTTCAGTGAGAGCGTTTTTCTTGAAGTTTAAAAATCACCAAATATTTACATTGAATAAGGAAAACTGACAAAAAGCTCTCAAAGGGACCGGATATGGCTATCCCCACTTCCACATCACGCAGTGCCAAGTGCAGACAATAGTAAAAATTATTTCGATCATCATGACCAAATCAATTTTGTGTAACTATTCTGAGGAGTAGTATTCCCAAACCAATAAAATTCCATAAAAACACCTCATATTTACCTTTGGAAAGAAACCTAAACACAGTTGAATGTCCTCCTACTCCCGAATACAAGCACTGCGCTAGGAGCGTAGGGAAATATCACGCTAAAATAGTCGGCAAAAGATTCCTTGCATACATCCAAAATTGCTTTTAAAAAAGCGAAAAAATTATATGTAGTAAATCAACTGGAACATTTTAAAACAATTCAGATCATACTAAAACAACTAATAACCTGAAAATGAGCTGAACCGTATATTAACATACACTCCATCGTTGTAAACAAACAAAATTCCCGCCACGGGTGAAGAGAGAGTAAAGCTCACACTGACTTTAAGCCTTTACACAGGATATTCAAGATATGAAGTCCTATAGAAGAGGTAACATGTCACTTTAGTTCTGGTGAAGACTTAGAATATTGTCATTCAATGCACTGTTGAATAAATTAAGCAAAGACAAGCTGAAAAGTTTGTCACTGCCCCACACGTGAAATGTACAGGTACAACGAGTACATTCGTAGACTTGTCAAGTGAATTACAGATTTTATAACTACAAAAATATCGCACTGTTATAACACATAGTATTATTCCTTACATTATACAATAACGATCGGAGAGGGGAGCAGATGTTGCTGTACCACATAAGAAAACCAATCAGCAAAATTGATGAAGGCGTACTAAACCAGTGAAATTCTGGCCAAGATACATTGTAAAATTCGATGTTTAACTGATGAAATCTTATGCATTCAGATATTAAAGACTTGGTGATTATAGCATTATATTATATATGGTTTACACACTTATGTTTAATGCTTAAATATATATGTATATTTATTAAATACGCTTGTTTGAAGTTTAGTCCCCAGGGTGTTGTCATTTTAGTGTACAGATGCTCCATTGAACATCATTTTTGACCATGCAGAGACAGAACCCTACCTAGATGAATGCAATGGTGTCATTGATTCTCAGAATAGGGTGACGCGTGTAGCTGCACAAGCGTCATTTAACTGTACAAAGCAGACATGGCTTTCCAGAATTATAAGTTGGTGTGTTTCTAAACGTGAAACATTCACAGAAAGCAATTCCAGATGCTACAAAATTTCAGGCAAACACACGTTGTGCTTGCTGAAAATGAACGTCTTTTTGTTGTTTGCGTTATTTTTTCGAGCAAAAAAATATCAATGGTGATTGCCATTTTCTCTGCATAAGCACCATTACTGTCTCCTTTTCAAGCTTTAATCTTCTTTCTGTGCAGTGCTTAAGGTTAAAATTGATAATTGTTTGCTAAATAATGACAAGATATCTTATGCAAGTAAAGAAGCAATATTCCCTTTTTCCACTACAAAGAATAATAATACAAGCATTGGAAAATCGGAAAACCATTCATTATTAACAGGAAAGTAAAAATCTGAAATTATTCTCCTTGTTGTAGATTGTGTAACTTCCTGGCATGCAAAACGCTTGTTTTTCCACAGATTGAATTTCTTTCTCTGAATTCTTTTATTTATAAACACAGCATCTTAAAATTATGGAAAGCCATGCTGACTTTCTGTAATTGAATGTTGCATTTGCAGCTGCACGCGTCACTTTATACCGACTGTTATTAGCACCATCGTATCAAATGCGACTAAACGAAATATTTGTTTTAAGCAGATTGCTGTGATACCAGTTAAACAGTTCATAAGTCTTTATCTTCATCTAGCCAGAGTTATATAAATGCAAGGTCAAAAATAATGTCCGATGTAGCACCTCTAACTTGTTCAGTATTTTCGTGGTTTAGTAAGCCATTCATCAGCTTTTCTGATTAGTTGTCTTATGTGGTACAACAATACTTGTGCTCTCCGCTACCCCTTTCCTCACTGTGCACTTAGATGAATATCAGATATTAGGGAGAGAAGTGGGGCGAGAACTGGATCTAAATAAGTCAAGTGCTTTCACGGAGAAACAGATATTTCACATAAAATTTTACCGCCCGTTTACTGACCATTGGCGGCCTTGTAATCTTTGTTCGCGGGAGATACCATACTGCGGGATTCTCTCCCTTGTTCTGAAATTTTTGGCGATATACAAAAACGTATAAAATACAACCTTTCGTCAGTGACGTTTACAATACATAAGCGTTACAAAAACCTTCTTCATAAGTCTGGTCAGTTAAGGTGTCAGTGATGTCTACATGTAAGGCAACCTAGCATGTAGTTAGATATGTCAAATCAAGAGACACAAGATCTGTAAGACTTCATTTCTTTCAGTTATAGTATACAAAATTATGTAGATTTCACCTTCTAGTTCTTCAGGGAATGGAATGAGGTTTTGTGCAGAATTTGAAAAACAATAAAAACAATGGCTATATTGGAGAGGTATTTGCCGGAAAGTGTGTAGAACTGGGATGGTATCTTATATCACCGTGCTATGGGTTAGGTTTGATATGGAGGGCGTGGTTGTGAGGATTTACTTTGTGCACACAACACACGTGACTTCATAGCCGTCAGCGTAATTTGGACAAGGCAGTGCGCCACATTTGGCTTCTACTACATACAGTAGATTGCCGTCTGAGTTAGCGACCGTACCGGGGTGAGTGTCCGGGTCCTGATCCACGCACACATACTCAGACCTATGGTGCGTGTGGTATGCGGCCATGAGAAACCCTAAGTACTCCACGGTCCATCCGGCTGGACACTCCAGGCGGGCTGGAATCATGACGTGACTGGGCCTGCCCGGTGTGTAGCAAACAGCGCACACGCTCTCCCGATCGTGGAAGTTTGTTCCGCCAGAATTGGTCAGGTGAAACACCCCTTTATTGCCTTGGTTTACCTCATATTCGGTACCATATAGAAAGGAACCTGACTGGGCGCCAGAGTAGGTCTTGTTCCACTGTGGGTTCAATGGGAGACAAAGTTGGTTTGCTCCGGAGCCCTTGTGTGTGTAGTGGGAGCCTGCAATTACACCTTCAGAACAAGAAGAAAAAGAAATGATAGAATTCGAATCCGTCCTTGGAACAGGGTATATAACACAGAGCTAGTGTACTGAATACATATGGTTTAGCACTATTATGAGATGTTCGTCATGATAGAGGAAAAGGGCGATACACACAAATGTCTCCAATCTACGCTGTTTTGAACATGCCCAATATCATTCATACCAAATTCTAGGTTTTCCAAACGGCGAGGTAGATACGACAGAAAGCTTTTTCCAGAGAAATTGTAATCCCTATGTATCTAATGAATAAATGTGTCATCGTTACCTGTGTACAGCATCACTGAATGCTCAGGACATACTTTTCTTCCCCAGCGAGTATAAACAGCGCCACCTGATAAACAGTATAAGAAACTGTATGTAAAACTGTACTTTGTTAATATTATTCTGGGGTCTTACTTCCTTTATTGATTGTCTCAGAGATTTCCTAACAAAGACAGCATGGTTTAATGGCAAACAAACTGTTCACGTGATTCATTGAAACCTTTAACATATAGCCTGCCAAGTCATGGCGGAGATGAAAAAGAATTATCAGTATTTAAAACAAGCAACAGCCGCCGAATATATTATTACATCTGATCTTTGTTTCTGTGTTGTAAAGATACATCCGAACATGGCTTCTGAGTGCCTCTCGTGATGATACATGTACCAGCTTTCCTTAGCAGGACGCTTTCTGATCTTGTCTTTCCTCTGTCAATAGCCCGGAGTTATTCTACACAGCGATGATGTCAGGAGTGTACAGCAAGACGCGTTCTGTTTTTTTCTTTCCTCTATATATAGCGCGGAGTTATTTTACATGGCGATGGTATCACCAGGGTTTCGCAAGACGCATCCCACCTTGTCTTCCATGTGTATGTATCCTCCTTGGGAATGATGTTAACAGTGTTTGTCCAGATTGTTGTCAACTTCTTTCCTTCTCTTCGCTAGGCACGTAGTGCGATGTCATTCGGCACTGCGGTGACACTAGCAGCCTATGTTCTGCCAGTGTCTTCGTTTTGTGTGTAGTGAAAATCTTTCCGCCAGTATTCGGCAGTATGCTTTCCTTGTGCCTTATATGCGGAGTTCTTTTACTTGGAGAATATATAAGCAGATTCGGCTGGAGGTGTTTTGTTACCGTTTCCCCTCATGTCCTATACACACGGTGTTAATCCAGTTAGCTAAGGAATCACCGTTGTTGAGAAGCACGGGAAGTTATTGGCCAATTTGTGGTACAAGAGTATGGCTTGAAGATTTAAAAACGACCATCAAATTTTTTTATGGATTTTTTTAGCTCCGAGGCAACAAATTTTGAGGTAGATCAGAACATATACTCAATCGTGACTAATAAATATCTCCATGTAAAAGCTGACGTAACTGTAAAATACTTTTGATCAGTTAGAGCGCAGGATTATTTGGAGCCCGGTTAGCGGACATGACAAGAAACGGGGCGTCAGATCGCATCCATTCTATCTTCTGAATGTAAATAACGCTGCTCATAAACGGAATCGAATTCAGCCCAGATACCAGCGCTTGCCTACTTCCTATTATTTTGTCAGTGCAGTGAGAAGAACGACGAGCTGACAGGATGCTACAGTGTGTAGATTCTGGCCGCTCAAACAGCACGTCGAGTACGGACAGGAAGGAGCCCGACTTGATATTCCACGGCTAGAGAGCGAAGGGCTCGATTCATGTCAATCAGCCAGCGCCGGGTTAGTAAAATGTTGGCATATTCTGACACTACATGAGCATACGTCGATAAAGCATGTCTTTCTGAGAAATCGTTCAAACAATTATCGGAAGGTGATTTTTAAATCTTCAAACCCTATTCTTTTCAATACAATTTTACGTTATACTTCCCCGGTCGTCTCCTTTCAACAGGACAAGTTCTGCTTCATCAAAGCTGCCTGATGACCTAGTTTTTAGAGAGCTAAGTGACGAAATGCCTCGGACAGGAGGAAAATCCATACACAAAGTATCTTTGATGGCTTGTGCCATGTGATGTAATTTAGCTTTAACAATATGACCAGCTGAACATTTTAACTGCACAAGAGAACTGGCCTGGCAAATTCGTTGACTTTGAAATAAGACAGGTTTGCGCAAGTAATGTTAATAGGTAGGAGGAGAAAGTCACTGTGCTTCAATCTTCTCCTGTTGACCCGATGGCCTCAAAGCTAAAACAACAACAGCCGATTACCCAGTTCGTTCAAAATGCGTATTGGCTGGCTGCACTATTGGTAGAGTATCCTTAATAGTCAGCCTCTTCAACATACAAGAGAACAAACTTACTGCCAACGGGTTTCCAGCAGTAAGCGTGATGCGGAATTTAGTCAAGGATGTTCTTAGTACTGTCTAGGTAAACATTGTTCTTTCAATAGCCGTGTGTGTAGCCGAGTTTCATGGGTTGTCGGAGCTTGTAAATATTCATGTCACGCTGATTCCCTAAATTGGTCTGTACAGAAATGCGAAAAACATGGTGAGGTATACCCCTTGAGATGTGACTGTTTACGTTCTTTGAAGACCACTTATATCTGTAGACCACAGGTAAGAAAGTTCAGACCACACTATAAAAGGGGCCTATGTCTCAAATTCACTGAGGGGTGCATCGGGGCTCCTCATTAGGACCCCAGCTCTTTTCATTCTATATAAGTGACACAATCAACTCCTAGCCTCTCCTCAACTCCACTCTTTTTGCCCATGACACCAGCCTTCTTCTTTCCGGTCTTAACATTGAAGAATTTATTGATACGATGAGAGGTGAGCTGGAGTCAGTTCAACGCTGGTTCAATAACAGTAAGCTTTCACTGAATATTATTAAAACTAAAAGCATGGCAATTAAACCATACAGGAAATCACCAACCTCATGTATACCAAAAGTAAAAACAGACAGCTATGAAACAGATTTTGTGGCTGATTTCAAGTTCCTTCTAGTTGTCTTCAGCGAGAATCTGTCATGGACATCACATATCACATACACTTCAAATAAAATTTCGCGTAACATAGGAATTACAAAACATCCGAAGAAGTTAATCAACAAAAAACAAAAAAAACAACAACAAAAAATTCTCCTGATACTGTATTTCTCCTTCATTGCACGTTATCTTTCCTATGCAAATGTACCTTGGGCAATACCTATACAATTCACCTAAAAGCTAAAAATATTCTGCAAAAGTGGCCAATCCGCATTATTACTTCACCGCACAGACATGCACATACCCTGGCCTTATCCCAGCAACTAAAAACCTTTGATTTATTTCAACTCAACGCCTCCCATGAGTTGTCCATAGGTTTGTGTATAGTCCTTGCAATCTTCTAGCAACTTTTCGAACAATTTTCAAATCCAATCTGACCTACACCTTTACCCTTCACGAAACCTAAGACTAAATTACCATACCCCATTTGACAACAACTGACCTCTCTTCATTGTCGATTCAATCGAAAGGCACGCGAAAATGGAAAAAAACTCTCCCAAAACCTAAAAATATCAAGTCTTTCTCTCTATCCGACAATGAATTGAAAGATCACCTCGCGAATATTATGGATACCAGAGGTCTAACAACCAACTAACTCCTGTGTTATCGCCATATGCCAGTCTTGTATGTTGTTACATCGATATATATATATAACTCTAACGGGGTAGAGCAAGTCCCGCCGGACTTTATTCCCGCCCCACAGTTTTTGAACGAACTGTTTAAATTAAAAATATTTACAATTACATTCTTTATTATATATTTGTATACATTTGTATTCTGTTGGTGGTGAATAAATGAACAAACATTGAACAGAAATTTTGTAAGTCATCACATGGCATACGGCGTAGCATTTGTGGCATCATTTACACTGTGTGATGATAACAATCAGTGTTACAAGTTATGACTGGAAAAACTAGCGTGCAAAAGATATTTCATCAAACACCTTCTGTCTAACTTTCTTAATTTCTTGCTTGTAAATATGGACGAGGTGACCAGAATCTCTGGGGCTCTGTGTCATATTTCACACTTTTAGTAGTGCTTGTATACATCCGAGTAAGACATTCTTTGCGTGTTTAAGCCTTCACAGAAAACTGTTCAGTGCCATACTCAACATGAATGCGTTCTTATTTTACGTTTATATACTTTAATTCTTCATTCGCGGTTTTTATGTAAGCGTTCTTTTACAAATTTGTCATGCAATTATCGACCGGTCACGTCAGTTTTGGTTGAGCGCAAGGATACGAATAGACGCCAAGATTGCTTTGCAGTGACTTACACCCCACCCTACACATCCCACATGCTTTCCTACCATTTGTGGATTGTGTGCCTCGCTCTGCTTTCCCTTCATGGTCTGTGGCATTCAAAATAAGACGACCCATATCCGTACCAGCCAATCTTTCCAAGAAACTCTGGAATATCTTTTCCAAGAGATTGTTAAGATTTACCACGTTCTGGGGTGCCTGTAAAAAAACAACGAAGTACTGCTATTTACAGCTAGTTGATTCACTTTCAACGCTGGCGTCAAGTTTGATGTGGAAAATAAAGTACCCGATCTCCAGCAACAAATACAAAAGTCTGGATTCGTGTTTACATAGTAGTATAATATAAATAGTACGTACAATTTTATCATATGCTAGAAAAAAAACGAAATGGTGTCTTTAAGGTTTTGGAAACCTAAACCACTTGGCTTCACATCTATCGTTATATAACTGAAATATGTATCGATATAGCCCTATAAGATCATCACATAATGAATTGGTCGGCGTTTCAGCATATTGGAGACGTAAAACTGAGAACAATTTCGGCTTCAACAACAACAGTCATATCAGTAATCAAATGACTATGTTATTTTCCCCGAATGCTCCTTCAGCGTCATAAAAATTTGAAAGGTGCGATGAATCAACGGCTGATGGGAATTTTGCCAGAAAATATAGGATGCGATTCTGGACATTTCGTCTTAGATAAACCATCTAGGTGTCAATCTGGACAACAAGATGGAGCAACAGGTGAAATCTCGGCACTCAAGTCTTTGTCCATGTCAAGTTTCGCTCGTTCACTAACACACAAGTCGTCACGCTGATGAACACAATGAGACCCTGAGTCACTTCACATGCTTATTTATAATGTTGGCTGATAAGAGCCACAGTATACCTCCAGTGATGATTAGGACGACGAAGGGCAGAGGTGGAGTTGAACTGCGAAGGTTCTAAATTGCCATCCTAAGGGTGGAAAAAGCGATAATCCGAAGTTGCAATGCAAAAGGGCTTAAGTTGGGATAGGGCGAAAGGACATCGCAACGTCACAATGGGTCTAGTATGCTGGATAGTTCAGCTAGATGAACATGAAATTTTCTCTGAATTTTGATATTTGCCTGTATACCCCAGGGAAATCGTCTTGTAGCGAATTTATAGCTATGAAGAGCATTTCTGAGAAAAAACAGAGGAAATTATCAAGGCTGCGATGTTGGGTCATATAATCACCGTCTAGGCGTTGACTCCCTGCGTAAATATCTTTGAATCTTACAAATCCGCCCTCCCTCCGACGGCCAAAGAAGTTTGTGAAATGTCCTGTGACAGTTATTAAGGGTCAAAGATGTCAAGATGGTTACCGTGACGTCGCCATGTGCGGAGCTCCCGTACTCGAAAGAACAGTTGTTTTTATAGGTCAAAATCAAGGTCAGAGTTATCGGCAGTATTTCAGTTGGAAGGCGCGAAGAAGATGAGATGGTTCCAGACCATGATGGATGTGATTCAATTGTATGACGAGGTACATGGATGGTAAGACAAGAGAACTCGAGGCACTTCCAATTTCCACCCAAGTTTGCCACTTTCACCAACACGTCGGTATTACGTACACAAGCCACAGGCGAAACTAAGCATCTCCGTCGACCTATGTCCCCGAATACACGAGCTTTCAGATAGTGATCTACCATCTCATTCATATCGATAATGCATGCTATCCGTAAATGTTATAGGGACACACCTATTAGCTGATTTGTAACTCTTCTATCTTCAAGCATGGCAAGATATTTACTTACAGGGGGCCCCATCTTCCCTGGGGAACCGGGAGGTCCGTAAGGCCCTTGGATTCCGTCCCGTCCGTCCCGTCCATCCCGACCCGGAAGACCACAACAACTGGCAGCAGTGTCTGAAAGGCAAGATCAAACACTGGTACGTTGTGTCATTTCACTAAATGAAACAGAGGCTTTGGGAAAATGTGGTTAGTCACCAATGCGTGGAACTGTTGTCAAGGGAGCGTGAGGGGGGGGGGGATGGGGCATTTGCTACGGAGAAGTTTGATTACGGAGATTAACAAAAACGTGTTGTAAAAATAAGTGGTTGATTCCGAGCTTCTCCTCCATGCCGTGTTGCCAGCACGATCTAATCTGCTGGTATATAGTCTAATCTCTAGTTTGCATTTTACAGTATACGAAGACGTAGTCGTGAAAAAGTAGAAAAACAACTTGTACAAACTTCTTACGAAATGAAAACTGCCATGGTCTCAAGAGCTGTTTATCTCCCAGATGCGCATAGGAGAAGCATTTCATGGCATTTAAATTCTCACATTTAGTATATAAGACTGACAACTAGCCCGAGCTCGTCTTGGATGTGTATATATGATATTTTAAATCTCTTACCTGAAGCGGACCTTTCCACTCTGTTCCCTTTATGTGAGGCGGCTTCAGTTCTCCCATCTCCTGATATCACCTGGTGTAGAAATGGTACAACAATGATGTATCCACGTGAAAGAACAGTAAATAACAACCCTGGTTCAGTCAGGTTTAAATAACGGACTGGTTTGGGACTGCTTTAGGTTGTTTGTTATTTACAAACTTCATTTGTTCTTTGTCGCTCTTGTAGACAAGTTCAAGAGGTTTTACTCTTCGGCTTTGAATGCAATTATCGATCTTACTGTTGAATAGCATGGCAAAACTTGATTTAAGCTTTGGACGGCTGGTGGTCAACGTGAGATGTGACACCTTGAATAACTGGTGAGGAGTACATGAATCACTTACCTGGCCAAGTAGAAGGGAACAGGACAAAAATACGGTGATGATCATCGTTAACAAGCAAGTAAAACAGCAGGATATCGAAGATAACGCTGTATGCGTGGCAGCTGTTACTTTGACTACACCTTGTTGAGACACTACTTTATATTCTGTCTGCCCTAACCAGACTGACGCTTCAAAACGCATAAAACCACTTCACATACATCTTGACATCACTTACCCTCAAGAAGTAGCTTGTGTAGACCAAATCTTAATTAAGACTGATTAAATAACTCTTTAGATTTCAGTTATTTCAGTTATTATGCGACTTTACATACCTGCGCGTACATCATTGAGGAAATCGCACACTGGCGTCTCACTGTCTGAGTTATTTCTGACGCTGATGTGTGTTTCATTGCAGGAAATGGGATCTCAGAGACTAGTAAATTATCAATTCACTGGTAAATTAAATTACTCTCTAAGACACAGAAGACCTTCATAGCATTTACTTGTAGCGGGCGTGGGGAGGTTTACGGCTGTCGCTTGATGTTTTCTGTAACTGAGTGAATACTTTCTGATCTTGGACATCATCCAGTGCACGCGTATGTGGCATAGGTCTGGCCATATCTTCTGGAAGAAATCTCACATTGACCTGTGGTTAATGGAGGCATCTCTGACACAAGTGTTTTTTCTTTGCTGGAAATGGCATCTGAGAGCCTTGTGGGGAAATGTAAACATTATGGCAGAAAAGTAAGCAGGGTACAGGAGGATACACAGATACTGAACTCTCCGCTTTCATCGCCAGAGCTATGGTATCGTAATTGCAAAAAAGAAGAAATTACAAAGTTACGTTGATCTTCTTCGGTGCTATTTTTTCCCGGGAATAGACTTTGGGACAGTTTTAAATGTATTTACCTAACGTATTTACATTTTTAAAACAGCAAAGCAGGTCTGTTTGTTTGCAGTGAAAGCAATTCCGTTCCGAAGTAATCCTTCACATAACATGTTAAGGGAACTGCTTCTGGTCAACAATGCGTTGTATTTGGAAGACTGCATAACACAATTTGTTAAGCGTGCAGAGATAAAATCCAGAATCATGCCCGGTTAGTTTACGCCTTCGAATCTGAACCTCTGAGATCAGACCAAGTACTCTACTATGCAGCATGCACCTGTAGTTTACAACTTAAGGATTCTAGAACCCGCTTAAAATATATCGCCACATGTGTATATATTCTGAACGTTAAATGACCAGTGGTTTTAGAAAAGCTTTTAAAGTTTATCTAACTTGAATATTAATAAAATTAAGAAAAAATTTGAAAACAAATCAGAGTTATTTTTTAAAAATGCTATTTCGTGGTCAACTTTCAAAATTCTAAAATTGTTCTTGCTCAAGTGGATAATTTATTACTTAAATTAAGAAAAAATTCCACAGGTTTTTAATATTCATCTTAGACTTTTCTGAGTGATCAGCTAAAGTTAAATGTTGAAAGATTTAAAAAGTATTTGAAACTTTGATGTTCTTTTACTAATATTTTTAGAACTAGAAAAGATATCAAACCTTTGTGGGACATATTTTAGCTTAATTATATAGGTACATGTGTGCAAAGTCTCATAACATTATTTTGAAAATAAAGCGAGAAATAAAAGTATTTCACCACAGAACAGTCTCAAAAAGAAAAAGGGAGAAAAGGATCAAAATATCTGGTGGAGCATTGTATGTTACAAAATTCGTCATTAATTCTTTTCCCAATTAATTTTAATCGGGAATTGTCCTGCCTTCAGTTATGGAAAACGAAACCTAAAACACAACACGCATTTGTTTAGAATGATAAATTGACTTGCGTCATGGTAAAATAACACAACACTATTGACAAGGTGGTGTTTAACACTCCTGCTGAAAAGCTTACATAACAGGATTGAATTAATTCTGGGAGCAGCCTCAGATCAATCAAACAAATCTTTAAAACAAGACTATACCCATTCGATATCCAAACAGCCATGAACAGGCCACTCTTACCAACCAGTCTTTAAAACATTGTATTGTATTTTTTTTATTTGTTTTCTCGGTAAGCAGATCAGTGCCTGACCTACATTTTCCCCTTTGTATACGTTATTGCATGCACTGAACTGCAGGTGCGTGTTCTCGAGGCTTCTGTGTTCATCAGTTTCGTGTCATTGTACATAAAACGTGCATTCTGGAAAGCTGTACCCATCTTGTAAACATGTTTACAATCAAACCGTCCAGACTTTGTTAGGATTAGAGAGGCTATCATGCCAATCCATATACCTCTTTTTGTACTCCATTTTTGTGTACGTAGCACTGTGAGTGGACTGACTTGCCTTTGGGACCCGGAATATCGGAAATTATATATTTTGTAATTATCTCTATTGCTTAGTAGATTATAGTCAGTTGTACTGTTTGTCTATTTTGTTTAAAGATATGCAGTGAACTTATTCAAGCGTCTTCGAGTTTCTTTGTTTAAAGAGTCGGAAAAGTGTAAAGCGTTGCCCTTGTTGGTATAACATGCTGAATACTGTTTCACGTCACACGAATACAAAGTAAACGTTTTCTTAAACCCTACCAGTAAGGTTCGTGAAAAAGTGGATGAAGATCAGGATGAAATTGTCCTTCAGAAAGAAAGTGATAACTGCTGTTCTGTGTGTATAAGACAATGTCGACTAACGTGCAGGTACAATTGTCTGATAGGGAGCGAGCGATTGCCATCCAATCCCTACATGAAACAAGTCGAGTGTTCACAAGCGGGCATGATAGGGGAGTTTGTAGATCTCAATTTCATTCTCTTTGAGGCGTTGGCTATAACATGCAGTCGACTTAACTCAATCTAAGGTTCCTTAAGGGCCACATCATCTTCCATCGATATGATAAGCATATCTGAACGTCATACATGAGCGAGTTCCTCGGTAGCATTCCACATTCCGGTGGTGCGGCCCGTGCACTCTAGTATGCTCCACGCATCAGACCAAGTGAAATATTCTTGAGTACCAACAAATGTATGACCTGCTCGTGATGAAATTATACACCCCCCCCCCTCCCTTTAGTGTAACGCTGGACATCCAGTTTTGGCAGAGTTAACGTCCTTGAGTATCAACAAGTGTATGGCCTGCTCGTGATGAAACTATGCCCCCCTCCCCCCCACACACACTCTGGAGTAACGCTGGACATCCGACGGATAAAAAAGAAAGTAACAGTACTACGCACCTGTGATGTATATGAAGTGAAGAGAGACGTGCAAGAACTGTAATAAAGGCTTGTTGTAATGATTATAACACAAAGTAGCGCAGTCCCAGCTCCTATAGAGTGTATTAATGGTATTCTAGGCCTTAAATTTGCAAACTCTGTTGTAATAATAGCTTTGTATTAACCTTGAAAACGGCTCTGGCTACCCCGCCCAAATGTACTAACTGCGTACTATATAAACCAGTGCATCCCGACAAGGATGACATATCAACTATAGAATTACATGGACAGCCGCCTTCATCTGAAACCGATCCGACGAGGATTGCTTCGCAATGTGGGCAAAGATATAAGGCTTTTCAACATTTTCTTTATAAGATCCTGTCCGATCCAGACCCATTTACAAGTCTAAATAACATGTTTCATTGTTATTAAGTAACCGCCTAATTCATCTAGTAAAGCATCAATGAAATAAATAAACAAATATAAGTCATCTACTATTCATCTCACACCTCCACCCCATATAAAAATACTGGAAGTTGAGCAAAATTGCCTTATTTTTTAGAAACACAGTACAGTGCCAAACTGGGCTATCGGGAAGGATTTTGTAAACAACCCCTAATTTGTTCTGTTAAAGTAGTTAAAATATAAAAAAATGTGTGGCAAAATGCACAAATCACGAGCTTTTGTCCTTTGTGGAAAAAAGATTGTAACATACAATTCATTTTTGTCATTGAATGTTTTCTTTGTAACTGTTTAAGTGTACTATCCTCGAGGTTTCAATATAAAATCACACTTTTACAATACTCGTAAGCAGTTGAGCACACTCCAGTGCAGCTGAAGGCATTTAAGTGGTTTAAAAATTAAAGTAAGCATTGAAACAGTGAAGTTATCAGACACGCTGTTGTCATATCGACATGCAGCTTGCATTGAGCGGGTAACGCGTAATCTTGGGATCAGAGGTGTGGCCCGATTATAAACCATACGTGATACTTTATTATCGGTAATCTTGGGATTACCTAACAAGTCGCTCGGTTTAAGAGGAAAGAGCGATCACAACACTAATGAAGAACACTATTTGTATAAGGATTGCGAATGCTCGGTGCCCTGCTTTATTGGCCATATTCAGCGTCGGCATATAATTCTCATTCATTCGTCCCTGTGATGCGCTCCACTTTGTCTGTATGGTGAGGGCCATGAAGTCCTTTTTCTGTTAATGTTTCTCTAGTTTCCAGACACCTTAGAATGGCCATCAGTGTCTTAAGCGGAGTTTTGTGCAGGTGTAGGGGCTAGCTCTCTGTGAGAACAGTATCCTGTGCTCGTGTGCGGTTCTGCTCTTCTCTCAATCTAATGAAGTGAGGCTGTGACAAAAATTTATTGAATTAGTGGAGATCATTATAATGGGGTGACTCACATTACTACACAATTATAAAATATACGTAACTGATTCGAACTTCTGATTATCACAGAACAACAGGATTTTCAGCAAAGTGAGTTGATTGTTGGCCATACTGAACGATGGGTTACAATGTACGATCTATTATCTTGAAGTACAGTTCCAATGATCTTAACAATTCTTTGAAGTTTTTCGATGACTGCGTGAGCCAGCACGATACTTTGAAAAGGTTTAGAATTCCCCAACTCGATGCCAGTTATACACTAAGAATTTTGGTTATAGCAATCAAACGATGCAAATTACCTCAGCAAAACACCTTAGTAAAATCTGCTATTGACACTATTGTGGTCTTCTCATAAAACAAAATCTATGAATTACACCAATCCAATTTCTTCACAGACGTGTATAATAATTGCATTTTAGAATCAAGTAATATTTCACTGTTTTTGAGCGTGGAAAATAATACACCACATCTGTCCACCTGTAAGAGATCTTTTGACCACTATAGAGGAGTACTCTAGCTTTTAAGTAATAATTCTTCACATGGCACGCATGCGTTCTCCGAATTTTGAGAGACTACGAATATTTGTCCGAAATCAATAACGTTACAGCATTTAAATCAACTATTTCCTACAGTGACATGCTGTAAGAAAGGTGGGTTTCATGTAGAGACTTGCTCCGTGTCATGGCAACTTTATTGCGACCTTTCATATTTCGATATGAATGGTTAGGGTTAAACCACGAGAAATATTCAAATGTCAAAGATGCGGTTGAGCCAGTTCAGATCCGCGTTCGCGAAGACAATATTGTATACACATCACGGAATGTTCTAGTAATTGATGTCGTAGCAAACTGTTGTATCAAACTTTTCAAATGGTACAAACACAGTGGCTAGTTCAGATCGGGTTTTACGAAGATTCTATAGAATATATTTCATGAAATGTCCTGGTATACGGTGTAGGCGTAAGCTTGTTAATAGTTTTGTGATCTGTTAATAGTGACATCTAAAAATAGCAGGGTTGCAACCCTAGAATTGTTCTGTCTATGTGCTGGTTATCGCGTGCGGGTTTGTGTGTTAACTAACAACTTTCGGGAACATCTTTAAGAAGATATTTAATGTATAGATGTCAGTTTTGCAAGTTTGCCTCAATCATGTTCAGTCGAGGTTGGACAGGCTTTGTTAAAAACTAAAAGCAGGTGTCCGATGACACCATAACCTGCACGCGATTTCCATGAGTTAAATATACTTACTGAAGCGTGGAAATCCTCCACATATCTAACGTTGCTTTTCTCAAGTCTGCAGTTGCTGTAGATGACGGGAGATCTATATCACGGTGTGATCATGAGATCAACATTCTGATAACACGAGTGTTGTTCAGTGGAGGATTTTACTTTGGGACATACTATCGCCAAGACAGGAAAAGGCAGCAGGCATCAAATCGTCTGTTTACATGAACTACAACACTTGTCAGACAGGCGTGCATAAATCAAATGATCGCACGTTTGTCCTGAAGGACCAGAGCGTTAAATATAACAGGTACCTCTTTGGTTCAGTAGAAAAGAAAAAGAAGGAGAAAGGTTTGGATAAAACGTTTATTTAACTCATTAATATTACCCAATTTATTTTGGTTTTCCGTGTATTTCGCATGTGTAAAACTCATGAAATAGTTTGATGGTTAAAATGAGTATGGCAACATGTACACACGAAAACACACAAACCAGCGAAGTGTTCCGTGTATCAAGGTGTAATGGTAAGTAAGGAATAGAGCCAGCAAGTTTGCAGTATGCCGCCCGTTGTGAAGTGGTGAACATCTTCTGGGCACTGGTAAAGGAATTGTCGGTGAGTTACTCGACGGCCGTCTCGCTGGATGCGTTTCTAGATTTATAGGCGCTGGAAATAAACATGCTACTAGTGATTGCAATAAAATAATAAACAATATGGATAGAAAGAACGTTTTGCTTGCATCCTGATATATTCTCTTTATCGAATAGTTCAAACAAAACAAGGCGCAAAGTAAACACATTTGACGATGGACCATTATTCCAGAGATTACACGGAGCATATTATCACGCACACTACATCTAATTTTCCACGGTTTTAATTCCGTGGAGCTGTCAGGTTGCTAGAGAATGGTGGCGATTTACTCTGGGCATTCCGGGCTTTTTCCGTCTGTAAATAAATCGTGGTAAAAGTTACAAAAAACAACAACAGCTTTTTAAGTTTGATTCAAATATGTATACAAAAGCCAAGCTAAAGATATGCGATATTTAATGTTGGATGCATGTAGATTTTAGTGGTTAAGTGTTATCCTTGGTTACGAACACACAGGTTTTCAGGATATATGCCATGTGCACATGGACAATGAGCCGTGTCACAGAAACTTGAGTTGAAACCACGCCCACTATCTGTATAAATGTCTGGTGGATTTCTGATCACGCTAATTCTGGTACATCCCATACTGCCATGATGATATACCACGTAGCTCTTCTCTTGACGGGTCTTGCTTTTCTCTTGAATGTAGGAGTTCAGGTAGGTAAACCTTTCAATGTAAAATGCTTTCGAATTTTGTCAAAAGAAAAGAGGCGAACGGGGCTATAAGTCAAATGGGTCAAACCAGACTCATTTTTTTGTATCACAAAAACTGCGAATTTTGTTCCAGGTCAAGGAAGTAACAGCAACAGCACCGACCAACACTACGCCACTTGCTGAATCTGACCGAGTCGAGGCGACAATTGCAGATGGTAAGGAACTTCCAGTAGGTGGAGAGAATAAGGGTTTTTGTATTTGTAGATTACAGATTACATTACTCCACAATACACAGACACTGCTGGGGTCCTCCCTGACCCGTGCATCTCGGTTTTTCCACAGATGTCTCTTGTGTCACTAATGAGTTTACGTATTGCCTATTTGGGTCCAGTTGTTAAGTAATCCTTTTAAGAGATTTTCCTTTCATAAACTGGCCATTATGAGGATTATTTGATGAGGAACCATTTCTTTGCTTACATGTCCATGATTTGGCGCTGTTTATACTCGCTAAGAAAAGTATGTCCTGAGATTTCAGTCATGCTATACGCAGGTAATGTAATTCTTTCTAATTTAGTTAACTAACCGCTTTGAAGACCTAGATTATCGTATAAATTATATTGGGCATGTTTTAAGTAACGTTGATAGCAGACATTGACTGGCATCACATAATCTTTGACTAACATTGGCTTTTTGACTTTTTGTTTTTTGTAGAGAAAAAATGTTATGGTGTTAAGCCTTAATTATTAAACAAATTCTCCTTCTTGTTCTGAAGGTGTAACTGCAGGCTCCCACTACACACACAAGGGCTCCGGAGCAAACCATATTTGTCTCCCATTAAACCCATAGTGGAACAAGACCTACTCTGGCACCCAGTCAGGTTCCTTTGTGTATGGTACCGAACATGAGGTAAACCAAGGCAATAAAGGGGTGTTTCAACTGACCAATTCGGGCGGAGCGACCTTCCACAATCGGGAAAGCGTGTGCGCTGTTTGCTACACGCCGGGCAGGCCCAGTCACGTCATGATTCCAGCCCGCCTGGAGTGTCCAGCCGGATGGACCGTGGAGTACTTGGGGTTTCTCATGGCGCAACACTACACGTACCATTAGTCTGAGTATGTGTGCGTGGATCAGGACCCTGACACTCACCCCGGCACGGTGGCTGACTCAAACGGCAATCTGCTGTACATAGTAGAAGCAAGATGTGGCGGTCTGCCTTGTCCAAATTACGCTGACGGTTATGAAGTCACGTGCGTTGTGTGTACAAAGTAAGTCCCCAGTCACATGCTCCATACCAAACCTAAGCCACAACAGGGTGATATGAGATATCAACGCCGTTGTACACATTTTCTGCCTAATACCTTTCCAATGTTACTATTGTTCGCTTTTGAAATTATGAACAAAGGCACATTCCATTCCCGGAAGCATTTTACAGATCAAGAGTACGCCAGTTTATACGCTTTCTTTGCAGTGAAAAGGAAATTAAATCTTTCAGATCATGTGGCTCTGGGTTTGATTTATCCAACTGAATGATAGGCTGATAAACACCTGGACATCACTGATACCTGAACTCGCCAGACCCTTGATGGAGTTCTTTGTGCCTGTATACCCCAGGGAAATAATCATGCAGCGAAATTATGACAATGAATAAAATGAAAAAATTGCTTTGATACTGAGGGGGTGTTACTGTCTTCGTGGAGTTGTCTCCCTTTGTAAAATCTTTGAATCTTGGAAGAGAAGAAAACATAAAATGACACCAAAGTCGGATGAAAGAGCGTCAAAACTTATTTGCAAATATGGACTTCAAAAATATTTTTTATATGTTTTTTTTTTAGGGGAAAAGGAATATTTGAAAATATTTTTATACCGTGGGTATTTGAAACTAACTTTTTCGTATTTATCCTTGTTGGGTGAAAATGGTCTAAATTAGCATCTAATGCATGTCCAGTCAATTTATTTCAATGGAAATTTGTGGTTTATATAAAAACATATGCAATTAACCTGAATAATGATAAAATTTATGAATATATTAAAATTATAAATATGATCCAATTCCAGCTTGAACACATTTGTTAGCTGAAAAGGACAGGTTCTAGTCCAAAATTAGTCATTAAACATGTGTTACATCGTCATTTATAACATTATTACACAAAGACTGTATATACCAAAAGGTGGTAACAAACACCCACCACATAAAGATCATTTTCAAGTGTTCTACTTTCCCTTATAGAAAAGTCAACAACAAGAAAATGTTGAAAATCACATTTAAAACTAGCATATCGCACTCTTTCATCTGAACTTTATGTGATATCTAAATTTTCCCACCTTTAATCGATTCATCGATATGAAGGACAAAGCATGGCTTTAATTCCTATTTCCTCAGTCGCATTTGTGCCACCCAAAAATGCTATTAATCATCTTGAAAGATCTCCTGACCTGTACACCTCTGCAAAGGTGGACAAATTTTTTCCTGTCCATTTTGCATCCAAAAATGGACCCACACATATACGTGGGAAAGTAAATATAATTTAATAGAAATGGCCGTTGTGATAACACCATCATTTCTGTCGCAAGACAGCAATTGTGCACGCCATGCATTCAAAATCTCGACGTTATATCCTGTTCTTTATGACCCTCAGGATGGGCTTCCCTGTAAGCTGTTAGTCTGATTCATATCAGAACGAAAATGGATTTGACATCACGTTAGTTGCATTTGTCCGCCTATTAAATGCTCTTAAATCCCAATCTTATTTGAGGTGGCTAAAGACGCATCTTCCAGACTATGACTACCAAAATATGAACAACAAAATATGAACAACACCGGATGTGTCTTACTGTCTTATTAGACAGGTCTTTGTGTTCACTATGACTCCTAATTAGGTTACGTGTGTACAATGTAAATGGTTGTGGTGAGAAAACCGTTATTTGTGGAGCTCTCTGAAGACATTGAGTAACTGAAAGATTCAACAGATGAACGTTCCGTCCCCTCGGTCGTCTTGTCCTCCATGACCTTTCATTAGGGCTTTCTATCTTTACCATAATATCGATACCTGAGCAGAAATAGTCTTTCAATAACTTTAATCTATCTTGTGCCGTTCTCAGACACTATTAAATCTCTGCAAGATTAAAATCGGGTCTTCTTGTTTTTGTAGACCATAAAAAATGACCGGCGTTAAAGAATAGGGGTGATTTCTACAATATAAATTGTTCAGATTTCAAGACGGCCATTTGATTCCGCCCAATTCAGTATCTGCAACATTGGATATAGGAGCATTTCATCCAATTTTCATTGGGTTAATGTGGGTCTTCATGTCCTCTGCCCTTATATTAGGGCCTCTCCAAAGTCGGGTGAAAGAGCGATTTGTGATTCTCTATACAAAGATTGTGTTCCTGAGAAACTTAATATATAACTTTCCGTCCAATTTTCATTGGAGGGGGCCTCCGTGACAAAGGGGGTTATCTCACCAGCGCGGAATAATGACTCAGGTGCCTCCCACTAATGCGGTCACTATGGGTTCATCTTCAGCACATGCAAGCTTCCTCTCTGGCCATACGTGGGAAGGTCCACCAGCTACATGTGGCTCTGCACACTTGTTTCCCACCAAAATGGTTGAAAGCTGTAATATAACTAACATCTTCTTGGGTACGGCATAAAACACAAAATAAAATAAATAATTAAAACGATCAATCAATCATATGGAATCGTCAACTCCTCTGTGACTCTTAATTCCGGCCGCCAAAATTTATCATAATATCCATACCTGAGAAGAAATTACTTTGAAATCACATAAGGTTTCCTTTTTTCTATCAAATGCTATTAATTGTCTTGAAATTTCCTTTGTCGAGCACGCCAGCTGAAGTTCAGGTCAATCAAACGGGGTCTTTCTGTAGACGCTAAAATGGCCGACATTTAGAGAAAAGGATTGAGGTCTGATTTTGTACAGTTTAAATGGTTCTGGTGACAAAGAGGTCATTTGTGCCGCTCTACGAGCATACTGTGTCAATTAGTGAAACTTCAGTCTCATTTTTGTAGGGTAAAAATGGAGTCTTCCTCTATGACCCTTAATTAGGGTCTCCCATGTTTATTGATATATTTAGACCTGAAAGGGAATGCCGTTAGAATTACACTAATTTCTTTTACGTCGCTCTCAAATGCTACTGTATCAGTTTAAAATCCTGTGTCGAGAAAATTACTCAGATCAGGTCAATAAAATGGGATCTTCCTCTTCGTGTAGACCTAAAAATGGCCCTCCTTAATAGAAAGAGATGGAAATCTATTTCGTAGAATTTAAAGGGTTGTGTTGACGAAAACCGCCATTTGTTCCTCTTTACAAAGACATCGTGTTCCTGACTGATTTAATTTATGGACTTTAAATCCAACTTTTATGGGGCAAATAGAAGGCCTTCATTCTCTGTTACCCTGAATTACGGCCTCCCAACTTTTTCATGATGTCCATACGTGAAAAAATGACTTTGTATTCGCATCACTTTCCTTTGTGCCTCTCCCAAATGATACTAAATCTTTTCAGTCCTTGTGTGCAACGCAGTTCAGGTTTAAATCAAGAAAACGGGGCCTTCATGTGGATGTTGAAAACGGCTCTAGATCATGGCTGGTATAAGAATGTAGGTTTCGATGCCTACGTTGTGCTAAAAAAAAAACCCCATTGATATCACTAAGCAATTGATCTTATACTTGATATGTGAACGTTAGACAATATTTTTATTGAGTAAACTTGTTTCTTTAGGTTCTTTTTGACCCGCAAAGAGAGCCCCCCCCCCCCCCAGATAAGTCGATGACCCAAAGTGGAGAAAAAATGGCTTTAGAGTTACATTTGTGTTGCTCTAAATAGCCATTAAAAGTCTTCGTTGTACTGGTACTGGCGTGCACGACAGAGGACTTTTAAAAGAACTAATAGCGCTTTAGAGCGACACAAAAAGAGGTGTTATATGTGACTCTTTAACAGTGCCAACAACTATGCATTTGATCCACTCTGCAGAGGACCTGATGAAACCGCCTTGTCATCTGGTATCACTTGTTAAATTCTAAATGCCCACCTCCCCGACAAATTTTCACTTTGATCCACTCAGCAGAAGCAATGGCTTTCTAGTGTGATACTCTTCAAGCGAAATGGCGATTTAGTGCCAAACTTACTAGACTACTGTCCTCTCGCACTGCAGGTAATACCTGTAGAAAACAGGAATGAACAACAGACTAGACAGCTTTCACCTGAACGACCTTTGGCGGGAAAGGCTCCTGATAACGTTAATTCTATTATGTGGAGTTGCTAAAGTGCCATGTAATTTCTTCAAAAGTCATCTGTATTGTACTCGGGTTCAATTTCAAGTGGAATAAACATGGTCTTCCCATTCATTAAATAACCCGTAAACATGGCTATATCCTCACGATTAATGTTTAAGTTCGAATTAGCTTTGATGAGAGCACCGCCATTTGTACCAGCACGGGAAAAGCATTGAGCACTCGAAACATTGAACATGTCAATGTTGTTTTGAGTAGCTATGAGATCTTTTTAAGTTCATTTTTTGAGTTCATTTTAAATCGGGAAATAAGGCCTCCCGAATTATTCCATTGATTTACACTGGTCGGGAAATGGTTTTAGAATAATATTAGTTGCATTTATGTCGCTATAAAATTCTATTACAACTCATCAACGGTCGCCGGTTGTATTGTATCCCTGATGGGAAAAGGGGTTTTTCTATCTGTACGAACACTAAAATGATCCACTTAGATTATAATGGTCTGAAAATTGATATTTACATGACAATTAGCTCTGATGAAAAGCTGTAATTAGAAAGGGGATGAGGGCGCTCAAACAGTCAATGTTACATTCTATCTTTGTTTAGTAAATATGTGGTCTTCTACTTCTCTATACTGACTCCCCAGTTGTCCAGTCCACCAAAAATTAGTTTTAGAATTACATTATACATACATAAATGCCATTAAATCTCTCCAAAAGCCTTCTTTCCTTCACTCCCTATGTATGTGGGTTATTTTGTGGGTCTATACTGACAAAAAGAGCCAATTTTACTTGAAATGAACTTGAAATGGCGTGCACGACAGAGGACCTTTTCAAGACATTTCATCGCATTTGAGAGCAGGACAAAAGAAACTGATGTTATTACAAGTCGATATCAGGTATCAATATCACGATCAAGAAGGGAGGCACTTTTTGAAGAGATCATAAGGACATGGAGACCTCATACTTATCCAATTTAAATTGCATGGACCGTTCAGAAATTGATATTTTCAGGTACACAATTTCCTTATAGAGCGGCTTGAGCGACAAACCTTTTAAATGGCACAGATCAATTTTCCATCCTTTTCTTGACTTCATCTGGTGTGCCCGACAGAGGACATATTAAAAAATGTAATAGCAATTGAAAGCGGCACTAATGTAAGTCCAAAGCGATCTCTTTTCAGGTATGGATACCGTGTTGATGATCATAACCATGAGTTAGGAGACCCTAATTAAGTGCCAAAGAGGACATGAAGACTCCACATTTACCCAGTGATAATTGCATCAACCGTTGATATATTAAAACGTTTCGGTACACAAGGTCTTTCTAAAGGGGTGCAAATGACGGTTTTGTTTCCAGAGGCATTTACTGTATTTATATTAGAGTGTATTGCCTTGCTGTATATGTAGGTCATTTGGGGGTCTGTAGAGACAGGAAGACCCCGTTTGATTGATCAGACCCTGGACTTATGTTCACGCCAGAAGACCCTTAAAGAGATTAAATAGTACTTTAGAGCGACGTAGAGGAAACTAATTTGACTCCATTGCCATATCTTCTCAAGTTTGGATGGTAAAATCAAGGTGGGATTCCATAATTAAGGACCACAGAGAACATGAAGACCCCACATTTGTCTGACGAAATGTTAATGGAACGATAAGATATTGAATCTTTCGGGTACACAATGTTCCTTTAGAGTGCTACAAATGGCCGTTTTGTCAGCAGAGCCTTTTACATTATACATATACATTTCAATGTTTTGGTGTACATATATAGGCCATTTTGGGGTCTTTACTCACCGGAAGACTTTGCTTTATTGACCTGAACTTGGGCTGGTGTGCACGTCAGAGGGCCCTTGAAAAGATTAACTAGAACTTCAAAGAGGCACACAAGAAAGTAGTGTGATTCCATAGCCGTTTCTTCTCAAGGATGAATATGACAAACAAGATCATAGACCCTGATTAAAGATGACAGGGAACATGAAAACTGCCTACTTACCCAATAAATGTAACGTGTAGCGTTGACTTACTGAAAGCCTCAGGTGTAGGCCTACAATGTCTTTTCAAAACTTCAGAAATTGTGGTTTTGCCACCATAAGCAGTCACAATCTGCTTATTAAACGTCCGGTTTATGAGATCTTTTTGGGTCATTTTCCCGTCCGTGTGAAAAAGTAGAACAAGCATTTCGACATCATTACTGAAATTAACTAACTGGTTGATAAAGTAGGGTATATGTGACTTCCCTAAACGAGAAAATGGTCAGAATTACGCTCGCAGGATGACCCGTTATACCGTTAAATCAGTGAACAGACGACATGCGAGTGCATCCTGTGGAGCCTCGTCTCTTTCATAAGAAGGAATAAATAACTAGTCACTAGCATCAGCTGGGTGACTCCGATTAACATCCTGACACTCAAAACGACTTTCGCTTTAAAAATGTATGGGGAACCCCAATTTCTTTGCGAAAGCCCTTGGCTTACTAATAGTTAATTCTTGCCCCAATTCTCTGTCTCCTACCAATCTAAGTATTGTAAACACCAATCACACAGTTACACAGGTTATCAGTCAGTTATAAGCTGGAGTGCTGATAGCTAAATCACAAACCAATAAATTGATCAAGCGCAAGATCAATGGACATAAGTCAGTATTGGCTGTAACACATACTTCTTTATTCCGGCATTTAGACATTGGCAGTCAAAGTGGATTTCCCATATACTTCACTTTCACTGATGGATCGCCCATACATAACATGTGGTCTGATCTATTAGGCTCGGTATTGAGTGTGGTGGGAGATGACACAACTTTCAGAAACTCAACTCCCCATATTAAACCATGGTGTTTTATCTATATATAATATCCATTTATTTACCACTAAATATAGTGGTATTCACTAAAGGATGTATTATTATATAGTTAGATGTTTACCGTTTGAGATGCTGTGTGTCATCTGCAAATACCGGGCGGACTCCCCTATCTATACTCCAAAGGCCTATGGTCATGTCACCTAAGTTAACCAATCATGACGTAGCTTTACCGATGGGCCAGATTTAGCGAACTAATTTCCAAACCAATTATGCAGGAAACTGTAACTATAGTATTATATATAACAAGAGCTTTGTGCTTATGTGAGAGCGTTCTTCTTGAAGTTTAAAAAGCACCAGATATTTACATCGATTAAGGAAAACTGACAAAAAGCTCTCAAAGGACCGAACAGTATGGGGTATGGCTATCCCCACTTCCACACCACGCAGTGTCAAGTGCAGACAATAGTAAAAATTATTTCGATCATCATGACCAAATCAATTTTGTGTACTTATTCTGAGGAGTAATATTCCCAAACTAATAAAATTCCATAAAAGCACCTCATTTTTACCTTATGAATGTCCCCTACTCCCGAGTCCAAGCACTGCGCTAGGATAGTCGGCAAAAGATTCCAAAATTTCTCTTAATAATGAGAAAAATTATATGTAGTAAATCAACTGGAACATTTTACAACAATTCAGAACATACTAAAACAACTAATAACCTGAAAAATGAGCTGAGTTTAGAACCGTATATAACATACACTCCACCCTTGTAAACGCGACGGGTGAAGAGAGAGTGAAGCTCACACTGACTTTAAGCGTTTACACAGGATATACAAGATATCAAGTCCTATAGAAGAGGTAACATGTCATTTTATTTCTGGTGAAGCCTTAGAATATTGTCATTGAATGCATTGTGGAATAAATTAAGCAAAGACAAGCTGAATAGTTTGTCACTGTCCCACACGTGAAATGTACAGGTACAACGAGTACATTCGTAGACTTGCCAAGTGACTTACAGATTTTATAACTACAAAAATATCGCATTGTTATTACACATAGTATTATTATCTACAGTATACAATAAGGATAGCGGAGGGGAGCAGATGTTGCTGTACCACATAAGAAAACCAATCAGCAAAATTGATGAAGACGTACAAAGCCAATAAAATACTGGCCAAGATACATTGTAAATTTCGATGTTTAACTGATAAACTCAGTTATTATAGCATTATATAATATATGGTTTACACACCTATGTTTAATGCTTAAATATATATGTATATTTATTAAATACGCTTGTTTGAAGTTTAGTCACGCAATAAACGCAATGGATGTTGTCATTTTAGCGTACAGATGCTCCATTGAACATCATTTTTGACCATGCAGAGATAGAACCCTACCTAGATGAATGCGATGGTGTCATTGATTCTCAGAATAAGGTGACGTGTGTAGCTGCACAAGCGCAATTTAACTGAGCAAAGCAGACTTGGCTTTCCAGAATTATAAGTTGGTGTGTTTCTAAACGTGAAACATTCACAGAAAGCAATTCCAGATGCGACAAAATTCCAGGCAAACACTCGTTTTACATGCTGATAATAAACGTCTTTTTGTTGTTTGCGTTATTTCTTCGAACGAAAAATATCAATGCTGAATGCCTTTTTTTCTGCATAAGCACCTTTAATGTCTCCTTTTCAAGCTTTAATCTTCTTTCTGTGCAGTGCTTAAAGGTTAAAATTGATAATTGTTCGCTAAATAATGACAGCATATCTTATGCAAGTAAAGAAGCAATTTTCCCTTTTTCCACTACTAAGAATAATAATACAAGCATTGGAAAATCGGAAAACCATTCATTATTAACAAGAAAGTAAAAATCTGAAATTATTCTCCTTGTAGATTGTGTAACTTCCAGGCATGCAAAACGCTTGTTTTTCCGCAGATGGAATTTCTTTCTCTGAATTCTTTTAATTGTAATCACAGCATCTTAAAATTATGGAGGCCATGCTGACTTTCTGTAATTGAATGTTGCATTTGCAGCTGCACGCGTCATTTTATACCGGCTGTTATTAATACTATAGTATCAAATGCGACTAAACGAATTATCTGTTTGAAGCAGATTGCTGAGATACCAGTTAAACAGTCCATAAGTTTTTACCTTCATCTAGCCAGTTTTATATCAATACAAAGTCAAAAATAATGTCCGATGTAGCACCTCTAACTTGTTCAGTATTTTCGTGGTTTAGTAAGCCATTCATCCGCTTTTCGGATTAGTTGTCTTATGTGGTACAACAATACCTGTGCTCTCCGCTACCTCGATCTTCATGGTACACTTAGATTAATATCAAATAGTAGGGATAGAGCTTGGGCGAGAACTGGATTTAAACAATTCAAGTGCTTTTTACTGTCCATTGGCGGCCTTGTAATCTTTGTTCGCGGGAGATACCATACTGTGTGATTCCCTTCCTTGTTCTGAAATTATCGGCGACATACAAAAAAACGTATAAAATACAACCTTTCGTCAGTGACGTTTACGATACATAAGCGTTACAAACACCTTCATCATAAGTCTGGTCAGTTAAGGTGTCAGTGATGTCTACATATTGGGCATCCTAGCATACAGTTGGATATGTCAAATCAAGAGACACAAGATCTGTAAGACTTCATTTCTTTCAGTTACAGTATACAAAATTATGTAGATTTCACCTTCTAGTTCTTCAGGGAATGGAATGAGGTTTTGTGCAGAATTTGAAAAACAATAAAAACAATGGCTATATTGGAGAGGTATTTGCCGGAAAGTGTGTAGAACTGGGTTGGTATCTTATATCACCGTGCTATGGGTTAGGTTTGATATGGAGGGCGTGGTTCTGAGGATTTACTTTGTGCACACAACACACGTGACTTCATAGGCGTCAGCGTAATTTGGACAAGGCAGTGCGCCACATCTAGCTTCTACTATGTACAGCAGATTGCCGTTTAAGTCAGCGGCCGAGCCGGGGTGAGTGTCCGGGTCCTGATCCACGCACACATACTCAGATCTATGATGTGTGTAGTGTTTCGCCATGAGAAACCCCAAGTACTCCACGGTCCATCCAACTGGACACTCCAGGCGGGCTGGAATCATGACGTGACTGGGTTTGCCCGGTGTGTAGCAGACAGCGCACACGCTCTCCCGATCGTGGAAGTTTGTTCCGCCAGAATTGGTCAGGTGAAACACCCCTTTATTGCCTTTGTTTACCTCAAATTCGGTACCATATAGAAAGGAACCTGACTGGGCGCCAGAGTAGGTCTTGTTCCACTGTGGGTTCAATGGGAGACAAAGTTGGTTTGCTCCGGAGCCCTTGTGTGTGTAGTGAGAGCCTGCAATTACACCTTCAGAACAAGAAGAAAAAGAAATGGCAGAGTTCTCATTCGTCTTTGGAACAGGGCTAATAACACAGGGCTACTGCACTGAATATATATGGTTTAGCACTATTATGAGATGTTCGTCATGATAGAGGAAAAAGGCAATACACACAAATGTCTGCAATCCACGTTGTTTTGAACATGCCCAATATCATTCATACCAAACTCTAGGTTTTCCAAACTGAGAGTTAGATACGATAGAAAGTTTTTTCCAGAGAAATTGTAATCCCTATGTATCAAATCAATAAATGTGTCATCGTTACCTGTGTACAACATCACTGAATGGTCAGGACATACTTTTCTTCCCCAGCGAGTATAAACAGCGCCACCTGATGAACAGTATAAGAAACTGTATATAAAACTGTACTTTCTTAATATTATTCTGGGATCTTACTTCCTTTACTGATTGTCTCAGAGATTTTCGAACAAAGACAGCATGGTTTAATGGCAAACAAACTGTTTACTTTATCCACTGAAACCTTAAATATATAGCCTGCCAAGTCATCGCGGAGATGAAAAAGAATTACCAGTATATAAAATCAAGCAACAGGCGCCGAGAATATTATTACATCGCATCTTTGTTTCTGTGTTGTAAAGACACATCCGAACAGGGCTTCTGAGTGCCTCTCGTGATGATACATGTACCAGCTTTCCTTAGCAGGACACTTTCTGATCTTGTCTTTCCTCTGTCAATAGCCCGGAGTTATTCTACACAGCGATGATGTCAGGGGTGTATAGCAAGACGCGTTCTGTTTTTTCCTTTCCTCTATCTGTAGCGCGGAGTTATTCTACATAGCGATGATATCACCAGGGTTTCGCAAGACGCATCCCACCTTGTCTTCCATGTGTATGTATCCTACTTAGGAATGATGTTAGCAGTGTTTGTCCAGATTTTTCTCAACTTCTTTCCTTCTTTTCGCTCTGCACGTAGTGCGATGTCATTCGGCACAGCGATGACACTAGCAGCCTAAGTGATCACGGGTTCTGCCTGTGTCTTCGTTTTATGTGTAGTGAAACTCTTCCTGCCAGTATTTGGCAGTATGCTTTTCCTGTGCCTTATATGCGGAGTTGTTTTACTTGGAGAATATATAAGCAGTATTAGGCTGGAGGTGTTTTGTCACCGTTTCCCCTCATGTCCAAAGGAATCACCGCTGTTGAGAAGCACGGGAAGTCATTGGCCACTTTGTGGTAAAAGAGTATGGTTTGAAGATTTAAAAACGACCATCAAATTTTTTTATAGATTTTTTTAGCTCCGAGACAAGAAATTTTGAGCTAGATCAGAACACATACTCAATCGTGACTAATAAATACCTAGAAGTAAAAGCTGACGTAACTGTAAAATACTTTTGATCAGTTAGAGCGCAGGATTATTTGGAGCCCGGTTAGCGCACATGACATGATCACTACCATTCTATCCTTTAAATGTACATAACGCTACTCATAAACGGAATCGTATTCAGCTCAAATACCAACGGTTGGCTGCTACCTATTATTTTGTCAGTGCACTGAAAAGAACGACGAGCTGACAGGATGCCACAGTATGTAGATTTTGGCCGCTCAAACAGCATGTCGAATACGGACAGGAAGGAGTCCGACTTGATATCCCACGGCTAGAGAGCGAAGGGCCCGATTCATGTCAATCAGCCAGCATCGGGTTAGTAAAATGTTGGCATATTCTGACACTACATGAGCTTACGTCGATGAAGCATGTCTTTCTCAGAGAACGTTCAAACAATTATCGGAAAGTGATTTTTAAATCTTCAAACCCTATTCTTTTCACTACAATTTTACGTTATACTTCCCCGGTCGTCTCCTTTCAAAAGGACACGTTCTGCTTCATCAAAGCTGCCTGATGACCTAGTTTTTAGAGAGCCAAGTGACGAAATGCCTCGGACAGGAGGAAAATCCATACACAAAGTATCTTTGATGGCTTGCGCCATGTGATGTAATTTAGTTTTAACAATATGACCAGCTTAACGTTTCAACTGCACAAGAGAACTGGCCTGGCAAATTCGCTTACATTGAAATAAGACAGGTTTGCGCAAGTATTGCTAACAGGTAGGAGGAGAAAGTCACTGTGCTTCAATATGCTGCTGTTGACTCGATGGACTCAAAGCCAAAACAACAACAAGTGATTACCCGGTTCGTTCAAAATGCGTATTGGCTGGCTATACTATTAGTACAGTATCCTTAATAGTCAGCCTCTTCAACATAGAAGAGAACAAATTTACTGCCAACGGGTTTCCAGCAGTAAGTGTGATGCGGAATTTAGTCACGGATGTTCTTAGTACTGTCTAGGTAAACATTGTTCGTTCAATAGCCGTGTGTGTAGCCAAGTTACATTGGTTGTCGGAGCTTGTAAATATTCATGTCACGGGGATTCCCTAAATTGGTCTGTAGAGAAATGCGAAAAACATGGTGAGGTATACCCCTTGGGATGTGACTGTTTACGTTCTTTGAAGACCACTTATATCTGTAGACCACAGGTAAGAAAGTTTTGTGGTCTCTCCGGACATCCTGGAATCTTCAACCCATAAAACTGACCGCCATCGTATGTGAAAGGCCTTTGATCATAGAGTTGAGATATTATTTAAAGGTTTTTCAATGTCAGGCTCTTTAATCCGAGTTAATACGTGTTGGTGTTTCTCGATCCCTAACTTTAACATGTATCATCCGAAGTTTTGAAATTCAGCTACGATAAGTCAGGAGCTGGGGTGCAACCTACAGGCATACGTACCATCTTATCAACTGAGACATCGTCAACTACTCCAGGCTGAGAGCCTCACACACTGCTTGGAACGTTTAGAACGTGCCAGGGGACCTCCCTTATATTTTTAGGATTGTTGCAAAGTTTCGTCACGTTTTCCTCACAAGTAAACCTGGTCAATGTTATGTATGCGCCCACTGATTCAGGAAGGCGTAAAATATCAATCAAGGAAATACACTCCTTATGAATATTCAAGAGAGGTTTGCAAGATGTACATGCAATACAATTACCTCCCTTCCTTTACATGGTTCTGAATATAATTCCCAGCATAATACAAGGTACGAATGTCCTATCCCAAGCAGTAACGTCACATTACAAATGATACACTGTGTGTCTTAATCCGGTTAAACTTCATAACTCTAGTCAAAGCAAAACTCCAACAGACGACAATGAATATGAAATCGATCACTGGGCCAGCGCAACTAATCAGCAGTCCAATTTTCTGGAATATCTACCTTTAACCAATCCATATCTACTCTAGACCAGCCCAAAACGAACAGTTTGTGACTTTTTATTTAAATGCTAGGAATCTTACAAAGAATTAGGACGAAATAACCACATATGTAAATAATTTGACATGCCACTTCTCTGTACTCGGGTTTACCGAGAGCTGGTAACATCCTGACATAGCCGATTACTTTTACGGCCCTGGCTTTACACGATTTAGATCATTTGGATCACACAGAAATGGTGATGGAGTAATTCTTCATGCTAGAAATGACGTTTAGTCTGGTAACGGACGGTATGACATTTCCTGTTAGGAAGTGAACGGGCCATACGGATAACTATTAACTGACATTGAATTCACAAACACAAATAAATAGCTAGTAGGAATAATTTACCGGCCCCATGAAAAAGACATACAGCTTCCAAATGAGCATTTTCAAACAATACTTGCTAAAATTCCTCATGATAAAAAAATGCATTTTACGTCGACACTTTAACACTGATCTTCTTAAAACAGATAAGCATACACCCACAACCTGTTTCAGTGATATTATGAAATGTAATTACTTTCTACCACAAATAACTAAACCAATTCTCACCATCTCTTTTCTTCCATACCACTAACTGATATAAGTAACCATTTCCCCCCCATTCATAATTTTGGGATAAATATTCCAATGTAAAATGTCGTAAAATGACTCAAAATCAAATTCAAGCGTTTTCTGAAGTAATTAAAAATACACGATTGGATGACATCTCTGAGAAGGAAAATACCAATGAAGCACTTTCAGCATTCCACTCAGTATTTCTTAAAATCTGCGTTGAGCATTTCCCTTTATATCGTTTCGCTCACTAGAACAAAGAATAATATAAACATGGATTACCCATAGCATTATCCGCTCAAAAGATACTAAAAGAACCTCCACCGTGAACAGCTACTGGACCCCAAAAAAACGAAATCGCTATCGAACTTTCAGAAACAAATTGAATAAACTAATATCGAGATCAAGAAAGAACACTATGAGCGAAAATTCATTATTGTAAATAACGACATAAAAGATAAAATGGAAAGTCTTAAACGAACTCTTATGACGAAAAATAGCTTACATACCGACAAATTTCACTGATAAACACAATAACCTTTTGGATGATCAATCCATGGCAACTGAGTTCAATAAATATTTCAACATTGTTGCATCAGATCTAAAACAAACTATCCCTGAAATCATGACATCTCCTTTTGATTTTTTCCAACAAGGAACTAACGCAAATTTTAACCTATCACCAGTCACACCGAGCGTTGTTGAATGTGTTATCCACGAACTACGATCTTCTGCCCCAGGTATTAATGGTGTATGCGTGTCTGTGTTGAAATCAGCCTCAAACTATATCTCAGCTCCCCTTTATCACATGATAATGACACCAGCCTTCTTCTTTCCGATCTTAACATTGAAGAATTTATTGATACGATGAGAGGTGAGCTGGAGTCAGTTCAACGCTGGTTCAATAACAGTAAGCTTTCACTGAATATTATTAAAACTAAAGGCATGACAATTAAAGCATACAGGAAATCACCAACCTCATGTATACCAAAAGTAAAAACAGACAGCTATGAAACAGATTTTGTGGCTGATTTCAAGTTCCTTCTAGTTGTCTTCAGAGAGAATCTGTCATGGACATCACATATCACATACACTTGAAATAAAATTTCGTGTAACATAGGAATTACAAACCATGCGAAGAAGTTAATCAACAAAAAAAAAGAAAAAAATCTTCTCCTGATACTGTATTTCTCTTTCATTACACCTTATCTTTCCTATGCAAATGTACCTTGGGCAACACCTATAGAATCTACCTAAACCCCTTGCATATTCTGCAAAAATGGCCAATCCGCACTATTACTTCACCGCACAGACCTGCACATGCCCTGGCCTTATCCCAACAACTAAAAATCTTCGATGTATTTTAACTCAACGCCTTCCATAAGTTGTACATAAGTTTGTGTATAGTCCTTGCAATCTTCCGGCAACTTTTCGAATAATTTTCAAAATGCAATCTGACCTACACATTTACCCTTCAGAAAACCTAAGACTAAATCTCCATACCCCATTTGACAACAACTAACCTCTCTTTATCGTCGATTCAATCGAAAGGCACTCGAGAAAGGAAAAAACTTCGCCAAAACCTAAAAATATCAACTCTTTATCTTTCTATCCGACAATAAATTGAAGGATCACCTCATGAATATTATGGATACCAGAGGTCTAGCGACCAACTAACTCCAGTGTTATCGCCATCTGCCAGTCTTGTATGTTGTTACATCGATATATATATAACTCTAACGGGGTAGAGCAAGTCCCGCCGGACTTTATTCCCGCCCCACAGCTTTTGAACGAACTGTTTAAATTAAAAATATTTACATTTATATCATTTATTATATCTTTGTATATATTTGTATTCTGTTGGTGGTGAATAAATGAACAAAGACTGAATAGAAATTTTGGAAATCATCACATGGCATATGGCGTGGCATTTGTCGTATCATTTACACTGTGTGATGATAACAATCAGTGTTACAAGTTATGACTGGAAAAACTAGGGTGCAAAAGATATTTCATCAAACGCCTTCTTTCTAAGTTTCTTAAAATGTTCTAAGAGTACACGATTTTTGCTAGAAAATATGGACGAGGTGACCAGAATCTCTGGGACTCTGCGTCATATTTCACACTTTTTGTAGTGCCTGTATACGTCCGAGTAAGACATTCTTTGCGTGTTTCAGCCTTCACAGAAAACTGTTCAGTGCCATTCTCAACATGAATGCGTTCTTATTTTACATTTATATACTTTAATACTTCATTCGTGGTTTGTGTAAGCGTTCTTTTACAAACTTGTCATGCAATTATTTACCGGTCACGTCAGTTTTGGTTGACGGCAAGGACACGAATCGACGCCAAGATTGCTTTGCAGTGACTTACACCCAACCCAACACATCCCACATGCTTTCCTACCATTTGTGGATTGTGTGCCTCTCTCTGCTTTCCCTTCATGGTCTGTGGCATTCACAATAAGACGACCCATATCCGTACCAGCCAATTTTTCCAAGAAATTCTTTAATATCTTTTCCAAGAGATTGTTATGATTTACCACGCTTTGGGGTCCCTGTAAAAAAACGAAAAGCACTGCTATTTACAGCTAGTTGATTCACTTTCAACGCTGGCGTCAGGTTTGATGTGGAAAATAAAGTACCCGATCTTCAGCAACAAATATAAAAGTCTGGATTGTCTGAATTTATCGTCTATTAAAATTGCAAATCTTGAAGAAATGTTGCTGGCATTGAGCTATGTTGATTCTGTCCCTAACCCTAATTTCTAACCTTAAACCTAAAGCCTGTCCCTGACCCTAACCTGGTACAGAAGACAGAAAAGTCCCGCGTTCACAGATTTCTATGTTGAGCGCTTTCCTTCACAACTCCATCTTGCAAACGCCCAATAAATCACAGGTTTATAATTGTCCCAAAAGCCACACAAAGATCTGAAAGACGCCTGTTGAGTACAGAATTCATCACAGGAGATTATAGCACCATAATCGTGTTTACCTAGTAGTATAATATGAATAGTACGTACAATTTTATCATATGCTAGAACAAAAAAGAAATGGTGACTTTGAGGTTTTGGAAAGCTAAGCCATTTGGCTTCACATCTATCGTTATATAACTGAAATATGTATCGATATAGCCCTATAAGATCGTCACATAATGAATTGGTCGCCGTTTCAACATATTGGAGGCGTAAAACTGAGAACAATGTCGGCTTCAACGACAACAGTCTTATCAGTAATCAAATGACTATGCGGAGTTATTTTCCCTGAATGCTCCTTCAGCGTCATAAGAATTTTAGTATCGTGAAATCAAGATCCGAGTTAGTGTCAGTAAAATGAAAGGTGCGATGGATCAGCAGCTGATGGGACTTTTAGCAGAAAATATAGGATGCGATTCTGAACATTTCGTCTTAGATAAACCATCTAGGTGTCAATCTGGACAACAAGATGGTGTAACAGATGAAATGTCTGCACTGAAGTCTTTGTCCATGTGAAGTTTCGCTCGTTCACTAACACACGCTGACACAAGTCGTCACGCTGATGAACACAATGAGACCCTGAGTCACTTCACATGCTTATTTATAATGTTGGCTGATAAGAGCCACAGTATACCTCCAGTGATGCTTAGGGCCATGAAGGGCAGAGGTGAAGTTGAACTGCGAAGGTTCTAAATTGCCATCCTAAGGGTGGAAAAAGCGATAATCCGAAGTTGCAATGCAAAAGGGCTTAAGTTGGGATAGGGCGAAAGGACATCGCAACGTCACAATGGGTCTAGTATGCTGGATAGTTCAACTAGATGAACATGAAATTTTCTCTGAATTTTGATATTTGCCTGTATACCCCAGGGAAATCGTCTTGTAGCGAATTTATAGCTATGAAGAGCATTTCTGAGAAAAAACAGAGGAAATTATCGAGGCTGCGATGTTGGGTCATATAATCACCGTCTAGGCGTTGACTCCCTGCGTAAATATCTTTGAATCTTACAAATCCGCCCTCCCTCCGACGGCCAAAGAAGTTTGTGAAATGTCCTGTGACTGTTATTAAGCGTCAAAGATGTCAAGATGGTTACCGTGACGTCGCCATGTGCGGAGCTCCCGTACCCGAAAGAACAGTTGTTTTTATAGGTCAAAATCAAGGTCAGGGTTATCGGCAATATTTCAGTTGGAAGGCGCGAAGAAGATGAGATGGTTCCAGACCGTGATGGATGTGATTCAATTGTATGACGAGGTACATGGATGGTAAGACAAGAGAACTCGAGGCACTTCCAATTTCCACCCAAGTTTGCCACTTTCACCAACACGCCGGTATTACGTACACAAGCCACAGGCGAAACTAAGCATCTCCGTCAACCTATGTCCCCGAATACACGAGCTTTCAGATAGTGATCTACCAATGTATGACAGAACCATTCATATCGATAATGCATGCTATCCGTAAATGTTATAGGGACACACCTATTAGCTGATTTGAAACTCTTCTATCTTCAAGCATGGCAAGATATTTACTTACAGGGGGCCCCATCTTCCCTGGGGAACCGGGAGGTCCGTAAGGCCCCTGGATTCCGTCCCGTCCGTCCCGTCCATCCCGACCCGGAAGACCACAACAACTGGCAGCAGTGTCTGAAAGGCAAGATCAAACACTGGTACGTTGTGTCATTTCACTAAATGAAACAGAGGCTTTGGGAAAATGTGGTTAGTCACCAATGCGTGGAACTGTTGTCAAGGGAGCGTGAGGGGGGGATGGGGCATTTGCTACGGAGAAGTTTGATTACGGAGATTAACAAAAACGTGTTGTAAAAATAAGTGGTTGATTCCGAGCTTCTCTTCCATGCCGTGTTGCCAGCACGATCTAATCTGCTGGTATATAGTCTAATCTCTAGTTTGCATTTTACAGTATACGAAGACGTAGTCGTGAAAAAGCAGAAAAACAACTTGCACAAACTTCTTACGAAATGAAAACTTCCATAGTCACGTGAGCTGTTCATCAACATTAGTAAATCTCCCAGATGGGCATAGGAGAAGCATTTCATGGCATTTCAATTCTCTCATTTAGTATATAAGACTGATTACCAACCCGAGCTCGTCCTTAGGTGTATATATATGGTATTTTAAATCTCTTACCTGAAGCGGACCTTTCCACTCTGTACCCTTTATGTGTGGCGGCTTCAGTTCTCCCATCTCCTGATATCACCTGGTGTAGAAATGGTACAACAATGATGTATCCACGTGAAAGAACAATAACTGACAATCATAGTTCAGCCAGGTTTAAATAACGGACTGGTTTGTGACTGCTTTATGCTGATTGTTAATTACAAAATTCATTTGTTGTTTGTCGCTCTTGTAGACAAGTTGAAGAGGTTTTACTCTTCGGCTTTGAATGCAACTATCGATCTTACTTTTCAATGGCATGGCAAAACTTGATTTAGGCTTTGAACGGCTGGTGGTCAACGTCAGATGTGACATCTTGAATAACTGGTGACAAGTACATGAATCACTTACCTGACCAAGTAGAAGGGAACAGGACAAAAATACGGTGATGATCATCGTTAACAAGCAAGTAAAACAGCAGGATATCGAAGATAACGCTGTATGCGTGGCAGCTGTTACTTTGACTACACCTTGTTGAGACACTACTTTATACTGTGTGTTCCCTAACCACACTGACGCTACAAGACTTATAAAACCACTCCACATACATCTTGACCTCACTTACCCTCTAGAGGTAGCTTGTGCAGACCAAATCTTAATTTAAAGTGATTTAAATAACTCTTTAGATTTCAGTTATTTCATATTATGTGACTTTACATACCTGCGCGTACATCATGGAGGAAATCGCACACTGGCATCTCACTGTAGCAGTTCTTTCTGCCGCGGATGTGTTTCATTGCAGGAAATGGGATCTCAGAGATTAGTAAATTATCAATGCACTGGTAAATTAAATTACTCCCTAAGACACAGAAGTCCTTCATAGCATTTGCTTGTAGCAGGCGTGGGGAGGTTTACGGCTGTCGCTTGATGTTTTCTGTAACTGAGTGAATACTTTCTTATCTTGGAAACCATCCAGTGCACGCGTATGTGGCATCGGTCTGGCCATATCTTCTGGAAGAAATCTCACATTGGCCTCTGATTAAAGGAGACATCTCTGACACAAGTGTTTTTTCTTTGCTGGAAATGGGATCTAAGAGCCTTGTAGGGAAATGTAAATAGTATGACAGAAAAGTAAGCAGGGTATAGGAAGATACACAGATACAGAACTCTCCGCTTTCATCACCAGAGCAATGATATCGTAATTGTAAAAAGAAGAAATTACAAAGTTACGTTGAACTTCTTCGGTGCTATTTTTTCCCAGGAACAGACTTTGGGGCAGTTTTAAATGTATTTACCTAACGTATTTACATTTTTAAAACAGCAAAGCAGGTCTGTTTGTTTGCAGTGAAAGCAATTCCGTTCCGAAGTAATCCTTCAAATAACGTATTAAGGGAACTGCTTCTGGTCAACAATGCGTTGTATTTGGAAGACTGCATAACACAATTTTTTAAGCGAGCAGAGATAAAATCCAGAATCATGCCCGGTTAGTTTACGCCTCCGAATCTGTACCTCTGAGATCAGACCAAGTACCCTACTATGAAGCATGCCTTTACATCTGTAGTTTACAACTTAAGGATTCTAGAACCCGCTCAAAACATTGACCAAATAGCGCCACATGTGTATTTATTCTGAACGTTAAATGACCAGTGGTTTTATAAAAGCTTTTAAAGTTTACCTAACTTGAATAATAATAAAATTAAGAGAAACTTAGAAAACAAATCAGAGTTATTTTTAAGAATGCTATTTCGTCGTCAACTTTCAAAATTCTAAAATTGTTCTTGCTCAAGTGGATAATTTATTTCTTAAATTAAGAAACAATCCCACAGGTTTTTAATATTCATCTTAGATTTTTCTGAGTGATCAAATAAAATTAAATTTTCAAAAATTTAAAAAGTGTTTGAAACTTTGATGTTCTTTCACTAATATTTTTAGAACTAGTAAAGATATCAAAAATTTGTGGGACATATTTTAACCTAATTATATAGATACATGTGTGCAAAGTCTCATAGCATTATTTTGAAAATCAAGCGAGAAATAAAAGTATTGCACCATAGAACAGTCTCAAAAAGAGAAAGGGAGAAAGGGATCAAAATATTTGGTGGAGCATTATATGTTACAAAATTCGTCATTAATTTTTTTCCAAATTAATTTAAATCGGGAATTGTCCTGTCTCCAGTTATGGAAAACGAAACCTAAAACACAACACGTATTTGTTTAGAATGATAAATTGACTTGCGTCATGGTAAAATAACACAACACTGTTGACAAACACTCCTGCTGAACAGCTTACATAACATGAATGAATTAATTCTGGGTGTAGCCTCAGATTAATCAAGACCATTGCAATTCGGTATCCAAACAGCCATGAATATGCCACTGTTACGAACCCGTCTTTAAAACATTGTATTGTATTTTTTTATTTGTTTTCTCGGTAACGGGATCAGTGTCTGACCTACATCCTTCCCTTTGTATACGTTATTGCATGCACTGTAATTCAGTTGCGTGTTCTCGAGGTTTCTGTGTTTATCAGTTTCGTGTCATTGTACATAGAGCGTGCATTTTGGGTAGATGTACCCATCTTGTAAACATGTTTACAATCAAACCGTCCAGATTTTGTTATTATTGGAGAGGCTATCATGCCAATCCATATACCTCATTTTGTACTCCACGTTTGTGTACGTAGCACTTTGTGAGTTTATGTTTCGTCACTTGCTATTTTGTTTCACACGTTCTTTGGAACTTGTATCGCTCATTGTTTTAGTGTCATTAGGTATGCTTACTCCCAGTTTACCCTGAATGTGGCCTTGTGCATATTTCCGAGGAGTGAATCATCGCCATCTCGACATTACCGACGCTACTGTCAACCCTTCCGCCCTGAGAATTCACACCTTCAGAGTCAATTGGATAACAACGGCATGCCGTACCCTACTGTTCGTCACTAACAGGACTGCCATCCTTTAATTGGAGAATTAGAAAGAACTGTGAAATCTATATTTACCTGGACTGACTTGCCTTTTGGAGCCGGAATATCAGAAATTATATATTTTGTACTTATCTCTATTGCTTAGTAGATTATTGTCAGTTGCACTGTTTGTCTATTTTGCTTAAAGATATGCAATGAACTTATTCAAGCGTCTTCGAGTTTCTTTGTTTAAAGAGTCGAAAAAGTGTAAAGCGTTGCCCTTGTTGGTATAACATGCTGAATACTGTTTCAGGTCACACGAATACAAAGTGAACGCTTTCTTAAACCTTACCAGCAAGGTTCGTGAAAAAGTGGGTGAAGATCAGGATGAAATTGTCCTACAGAAAGAAAGTGATAATTGCTGTTCTGTGTGTATAAGACAATGTCGACTAACGTGCACGTACAATTGTCTGATACGGAGCGAGTGATTGCCATCCAATCCCTACATGAAACAAGATGAGTGTTCACAAGCGGACATGATGAGGGAGTTTGTAGATCTCAATTTCAATCTCTTTGAGGCGGTGGCTATAACATGCAGTCGACTTAACTCGATGTAAGGTTCGTTAAGGGCCACATCATCTTCCCCCGATATGATAAGCATATCTGAACGTCATACATGAGCGAGTTCCTCGGTAGCATTCCACAATCCGATGGTGAGGCCCGCGCACTCTAGTATGCTCCACGCATACCAAGACCATCAGACCAAGTGAAATATTCCTGAGTACCAACAAATGTATGACCTGCTCGTGATGAAATTGTACCACAGCCATCCCCCTCGCTTTCGTGTAACGCTGGACATCCAGCTTTGCCAGAGTTAACGTCCTTGAGTATCAACAAGTGTATGGCCTGCTCGTGACGAAACTATGCCCCCCCCCCCCCACACACACACACTCTCGGGTAACACTGGACATACAGCTTTGCAAGATTAAAGGAAATTGACGCGTACATAATTAACAAATTAGTCCTTGATACCTGCTTACAGTATCACTGAATGGCCAGGACATGCTTCACTAATCACTTCTGTCACACATTGCAAAACAATCTGGTTGACAATGAGAAATTGTCTCAATCTCAAATAAACATTCCGCTCAAATTTCCACACGCCTAAAAAAATTAATAGAACCTCACAAGAGTTTAGCAGGACGCTCTCTGTTCTTGCCTTCCCTCTGTAGGTATTGTGGAGTTACTCTACATAGCTGTGATCTTCACTTACTGAAAATTTTGTCGGAAACACGACGGATAAAAAAGAAAGTCGCAGTACTACGCACCTGTGATGTATACGAAGTGAGAGGAGAAGTGCAAGAACTGGAATAAATTCTTGTTCTAATGATTATAACACAAAGTAGCACAGTCCCAGCTCCTATAGGGTGTATTGGTGCTATTCTAGGCCTTAAATTTGCAAACTCTGTTGTAATAATGACTTTGTATTAACCTTGAAAACAGCTCTAGCTACCCCGCCCAAGTGTATTAACTGCGTAATTTTTAAACCAGTGCATGCCGAAAAGGATGACATATCAACTATCGAATTACACGGACAGCCACCTTCACCTGAAACCGATCCGACGAGGATTGCTTCGCAATGTGGGCAAAGATATCAGGCTTTTCAACATTTTCTTTATAAGATCCTGTCCGACCCAGACCTATTTATAAGTCGAGATAACATGTTTCATTGTTATTAAGTAAAAAAATCTAATTCACCTAGTAAAACATCAATGAAATAAATAAACAAATCTAAGTCATCTACTATTCATCTCACACCTCCACCCCGTATAAATATACTGGAAGTTGAGCAAAATTGCCTTAATTTTTAGAAACACAGTACAGTGCCAAACTGGGCTATTGGGAAGGATTTTGTAAACAACCCGTAATTGTTCTGTTCAAGTAGTTAAAAAATAAAAAAAATGTGTGGCAAAATGCACAAATCACGAGCTTTTGTCCTTTGTGGAAAAAAGATTGTAACATACAATTCATTTTTGTCATTGAATTTTTTCATTGTCACTGTTTAAGTGTACTATCCTCGAGGTTTCAATATAAAATCACACTTTTGAAATACTCGTAAGCAGTTGAGCACATTCCAATGCAGCTGAAGGTATTTAAGTGGTTTAAAAATTAAAGCAAGCATCCAAACAGGGAAGTTATCAGACACGCTGTTGTCATATCGACATCCAGCTTGCATTGAGCCGGTAAAGTGTAATCTTGGGATCAGAGGTGTGGCCCGATTCGAACCATACGTGATATTTTATCATCGGTAATCTTGGGATTACCTAACATGTCGCTCGGTTTAAGAGGAAAGAGGGCGCACAACACTAATGAAGAACACTATTTGTATAAGGACTGCGAATGTTTTACTGGCTACATTCAGCATCGACATATAATTCTCATTCATTCGTCCCTGTGGTGCGCTCCACTTTGTCTGTATGGTGAGGGCCATGAAGTCCTTTTTCTGTTACTGTTTCTCTAGTTTCCAGACAGATCAGAATGGCCATCAGTGTCTTAAGCGGAGTTTTGTGCAAGTATAGGGGCTAGTTCTCTGTGAGAGCAGTATCCTGAGCTCGTGTGCGGTTCTCTTCTTCTCTCAATCTAATGAACTAAGGCTGTGACAAAAATTTAATGTGTTAGGGGAGATCATTATAATGGGGTGACTCACATTACCACACAATTATAAAATCTACGTAACTGACTCGAACTTCTGATTATTACAGAACAACAGGATTTTAAGCCAAGTGAGTTGATTGTTGGCCACTGTGAACGATGCGTTACAATGTACGAATTATTATCTTGAAGTACAGTTCAAATGATCTTAGCAATTCTTTGAAGTTTTTCGATGATTGCGTGAGCCAGCACGATACTTTCAAATGGTTTAGAATTCCCCAACTCGATGCCAGTTATACACTAATAATTTTGATTCACGCAATTAAATGATGGGAATTACCTCAGCTAAACACCTTGGTAAAATCTGCTATTGACACTGTTGTGGTCTTCTCATAAAACAAAATCTATGAATTACACCTATCCAATTTCTTCACAGACGTGTATAATATTTGCATTTTAGAATCAAGTAATATTTCACTGTTTTTGGGCGTGGAAAATAATACACATCATCTGTCCACCTGTAAGAGATCTTTTGACCACTATAGAATAGTACTCTAGCTTTTAAGTAATAATTCTTCACATGGAACACATGCGTTCTCCGAACCTTGAGAGACTACGAATATTTGTCCGAAATCCATAACATTACAGCATTTAAATCAACTATTTCCTACAGTGACATGCTGTAAGAAAGGTGAGTTTCATGTAGAGACTTGCTCCGTGTCATGGCAACTTTATTTCGACCTTTCATATTTCGATATGAATTGTTCGGGTTAAACCACGAGAAATATTCAAATGTCAAAGATCCGGTTGAGCCAGTTCAGATCCGCGTTCGCGAAAATAGTCTTGTATACACACAACGGAATGTTCTAGTAATTGATGTCGTATCAAACTGTTGTATCAAACTTTTCATATGGCACAAAGACAGTAGCTAGTTCAGATCTGGTTTTACGAAGATTCTATAGAATACATTTCATGGAATGTCCTGGTATACGGTGTAGGCGTAAGCTTGTTAATAGTTTTGTGATCTGTTAATAGTGACATCTAAAAATAGCAGGGTTGAAACCCTAGAATTGTTCTGTCTACGTCTTGGTTATCCCGTGTGGGTTTGTGTGTTAACTAACAACTTTCGGGAACATCTTTAAGAAGATATTTATTATATAGATGTCAGTTTTGCAAGTTTGCCTCAATCATGTTCAGCAGAGGTTGGACAGGCTTTGTTAAAAACTAAAAGCAGGTGTCCGATGACACCATAACGTGCACGCCATTTCCATGAGTTAAATAAACTTACCGAAGCATGGAAATCCTCTACATATCTAACGTTGCTTTTCTCAAATCTGGTGTTGCTGTAGATGACGGGAGATCTATATCACGGTGTGATAATGAGATCAACATTCTGATAACACGAGTGTTGTTCAGTGGAGCATTTTACTTTCGGACAAACTATCGCCTAGGCAGGAAAAGGCAGCAGACATCAGATCGTCTGTTTACATGAACTACAACACGTGTGAGACAGACGTGCATAAATCAAATGATCGCATGTTTGTCCTGAAGGAGCAGAGCGTTAAATATAACAGGTACCTCTTTAGTTCAGCAGAAAAGAAAAAGAAGGAGAAAGGTTTGGATAAAACACTTATTTAACTCATGAAAATTACCCATTTTATTTTGATTTTCCGTGTATTTCGCATGTGTAAAACTCATGAAATAGTTTGATGGTTAAAATGAGTATGGCAACACATGTACACATGAAAACATACAAACCAGCGAAGTGTGCCGTGTATCAAGGTGTAATGGTAAGTAAGGAATAGAACAAGCAAGTTTGCAGTATGCCATCCATTGTAAAGTGGTGGACATCTTCTGGGCACTGGTAAAAGAATTGTCGGTGAGTTACTCGACGGCTGTCTCGCTGGATGCGTTTCTAGATTTATAGACGCTGGAAATAAACATGCTACTAGTGATTGCAATAAATTATTAAACAACACTGATAGAGAGAACGTTTTGCGTGGATCCTGATATATTCTCTTTATCGAATAGTTCAAACAAAACAAGGCGCAAATCCCCCAAGTAAACACATTTGACGATGGACCATTATTCCACAGATTGCACGGAGCATGTTATCACGCACATTATATCTAATCTCCCTCGGTTTTAATTCCGTGGAGCTGCCAGTTTGCTGGTGAATGGTGGCTATTTGCTCTGGGCATTCCGGGCTTTTTCCTTCTGTAAATAAGTCGTGGTAATAGTGAAAAAAACAACAGATTTTTAAGTTTGATCCAAATATGTATACAAAAGCCAAGATAAAGATATTCGATATTTAATGTTGGATGCACGTAGTGGTTAAGTGTTATCCTTGGTTAGGAAACCTATCTTTCTCCTACAAGTTTTCTCTCTTCTCTTTCTATTTGTGTAATTTCCAGTTCTCCTCAAGTGAGTTGCTATCAGCTGTTAGCCTTTCTCCTCCCTTGATATTCTCTGTTGCAAATCATCTCCTAACTTGCAGTGTGGTCCTTGAACACTCGATTTTTGCGAGGCCGGGATGGTCGAAACGGGCGGGACGGGCCCCAGGGTCCCGTCGGACCGCGAGGCCCAGCCGGCCGACCGGGTCCTGCCGGGCCACAAGGGGAGGCTGGACCACAGGGCCCCCAGGGGCAGAGGGGACTTCTGGTCAGCATGACAAAGGGGTTGGGCTTTTAGTACAGAAATAATATTGTTACCTATTATAACGTGCGTATAAAGATTATGAAACATAAATTAGAAAGTATGGATCCTTATTGTAAAGCTTCGTCAATGTTGACAACTATTTAAGGGTACATGTTACTCAGTCTATTTTCCATCTGGACAAACGAAAAAACTAGAGCCCGTTCAAATATCATCTTTTATCTTGGCGGTGGGAGTGGGGTAGGGCGAAAGGTTGCCCAAACGGGATTAAGCAACAATAAATAAATAGATCATTTTTATAGCACAGTGCAAAGAGGATGGCCATGTGAGTGTGTACTCGACTGAAGGCGGTAAAAGACAAGCTGCTGATTACAGGGTATCATCCTTCATACATAACAGCTGTCTGAAAGCTTTTATTTATGGTGATTGGAATTGCCGAGCCACCATTGGTTGGTAAGTAATTGAATTGTTACGTTTTGGAGATAATTGGTTCAGTGAAGCTAAACAAACATCCTGCTGAACGCTTGTCATGACAGTAGTCTACTTTGTGTAATGGCTAAAAAAAGCTTTTATCTTTTTCACCCGGATAACATTAGAAGTTACAGAGAAATGGTCCTTGTCGGCTGTTACGAGTTAAATGTTGTCAACTCAGATGTTCACCAGTTTGCCTGTTTATTTTCGCACCCTACAAACGCTGTGCACCTTCAAAGTAAGAAGAAACCATCTGCACTGTATCTGCATAATCCCTATAAATCTCGCTTATAATTTGGCTATATAGATGTTGATTTAACCTCTTTCGCTAAGGTGCCACCATGCAGTATTACGTTTAGCACATCCTGATAACAAAACTATGACTAGTCGTAATAAAGAAGCTTTGAACAATCTATACACCGACGCAAGTTCAGAGCAGCATGACTTGATTCAGAGATTTACCTTATCTAAGGCGTCCTTGAATTTTAAAGAGGAAGCTCCCTAAATTACTGTCGTAGTTTTAATGCCGACCTGTCTTTGCTAACCTGTAAAACCTCTGTTCTGCATATCGGAAATCAGTAGCAGAATGTGCCCTAATGTGCAGCGGAGATACATTCGTTACGTAAAACAACCCTGGATACATAAAAGGACAAGGGGGAACCCTCAAAAAATACATCCTACTAAACAAAGCTGATACATGTGAAATGTCTAACGACTCCAAAGTATAGCGGTATCAGAGTGTACACAGTATCATTTTAAACACTGCTGACATCCTCGTTGTGTGCTGATATCATCGCTCTCTAGAACAGGAGCAGATGTTGTAACGTGTTCATGTGTACTCTGTAATCTGTGATACGTATAAGGAATCCGAAGTATAGCGCTACCAGAATGTACACAAGATCATTTTATAAACTGCGGACATCCTCGTTGTGCGCTGATATCATCGCTGTCTAGAATAACAGCAGCTGTAGTAATGCGCTTAATGCCTTTTGTAGCAGTTATTACCCGGTTTTCAAATCCTTCTACTTGCAATTCATTTTTAAACTTTCTGGAAACTTGGCATGCGGAATACTTAAACGTTTCACAAATCACAAGGACAGTGTGTGTGCGAGTAAAGCCCTCTAATACAATCCATAGAAAAGTAACATCCAGGAATAATATTAACCAAATACAGTTCAAACATACAGTTTCTTCTACTGTCCATCAGGCGGGGCTGTTTATACTCGTTGGGGAAGAAAAGTATGTCCTGACAATTCAGTCATGCTATACGCAGGTAACGTAATTCTTTCTATTTTAGCTAATTAGCCGCTTTGATGATCTAGATTATCGTATAAATTATATTGGGCATGTCTTACGTAACGTTCATTGACATAGACTGACATCACATAATCTTGGACTAACATTGGCTTTTTGACTTTTTTGTTTTTTATAGAAAAAAATGTTATGGTGTTAAGCCTTAATTATTAAACAAATTCTCCTTCTTTCTAAAGGTGTAATTGCAGGCTCCCACTTCACAAACAAGGGCTCCGGAGCAAACCAACTTTGTCTCCCATTAAACCCACAGTGGAACAAGACCTACTCTGGCGCCCAATCAGGTTCCTTTCTGTATGGTACCGAATTTGAGGTAAACCAAGGCAATAAAGGGGTGTTTCACCTGACCAATTCTGGCGGAGCGACCTTCCACAATCGGGAAAGCCTCTGCGCTGTCTGCTACACGCCGGGCAGGCCCAGTCACGTCATGATTCCAGCCCGTCTGGAGTGTCCAGCAGGATGGACCGTGGAGTACTTGGGGTTTCTCATGGCGCAACACCACACGTTCTATAGGTCTGAATATGTGTGCGTGGATCAGGACCCGGACACTCACCCTGGCTCGGCCGCTAACTCAGACGGCAATCTGCTGTACATAGTAGAAGCTCGATGTGGCGCTCTGCCTTGTCCAAATTACGTTGACGGTTATGAAGTGACGTGCGTTGTGTGTACAAAGTAAGTCCCCAGTCACGTGCTCCATACCAAACCTAAACCGCAACAGGGTGATATGAGATATCAACGCCGTTGTACACATTTTCTGCCTAATACATTTCCAGTGTAACTATTGTTCGCTTTTGAAATCATGGACAAAGACACATTCCATTCCCATGAAGCATTTTACAGATCAAGGGTACATCAGTTGATATGCTTTCTCTGAAGTGAAAAGGAAATTAAATCTTACAGATCATGTGGCTCTTGATTTTACATATGCAACTGAATGATAGGCTGACAAACACCTGGACATCACTGATACCTGAACTGGCCAGACTTTTCATGGGGGTGTTTGTACAGGTTTATCGACCTCAGCCAAAGAAATATAATCATATAGCGAAAATATGACAGTGGATAAAATGAGATAATTGCTTTAATACTGGGGCGTGTTACTGCCTTCGTGGAGTTGTCTCCCTTCGTGAAATCTTTAACTCTAAGAAGAGAAGAAAACATAAAAATGACACCAAAGTCGGAAGAAAGAGCATCAAAACTTATTTGCATATATGGACTTTAATATTTTTTGGACGTTTTTTTTTCACGGGAAAAGGAATATTTGAAAATATTTTTGTATCTTTGATATTTGAAACTAACTTTTTCGTATTTATCCTTGTTGGGTAAAAATGTTCTAAATTAGCATGTAATGCATGTCTAATAAATTTATTTCCCACGGAAATTTGTGGTTTATATCCAAACATATGCAATTAACCTGAATAATGATAAAATTTATAAATATATTAAAATCATAAATATGATCCAATTCCAGCTTGAATACATTTGTTAGCTGCAAAGGACAGGTTCTAGTCCAAAATTAGTCATTAAACATGTGCTACATCGTCATTTATAACATTATTACACAAACAGCATATATACCAAAAGGTGGTCCCAAATACCCAGCACACAAAGATCATTTTCAAGTGTTCGATTTTCGCTTAAAGAAAAGTCAACAAAAAAAGTATTGAAAACTACATTTACAACTAGCATATCGCACTCTTTCATCTGAACTTTATGTGATATCTAAATTTTCCCACCTTTAATCGATTCATCGATATGAAGGACAAAGCATGGCTTTAATTACTATTTCCTCAGTAGCATTTGTGCCACCTAAAATGCTACTAATCATCTTGAAAGATCTTCTGACGTGTACACCTCTCCAAAGGTGGACAAATTTTCCCCCTCCATTTTGCATCCGAAAATGGACCCACATATATACTTGAGAAAGTAAATATTTTTTAATAGAAATGGCCGTTGTGATACAACCATTATTTCTGCCACAAGATAGCAATTGTGTACACCATGCAAAATCTCAACGTTATATCCTGTTTTTGATGACCCTCAGAATGGGCTTCCCTGTAGGCTGTTAGTCTTGTTCATATCAGAACGAAAATGGATTTGACATGACGTTAGTTGCATTTGTCCCGCTATTAAATGCCCTTAAATCCCAGTCTTATTTGAGGTGGCTAAAATCGCATCTTTCAAACTACAAAAAGTCCCAAATGACAACCAAAACATGGACAATATCTGATGTGTCTTACTGTCTTATTAGAACCGCAGGTCTTCATGTTCTCTATGACTCCTAATTAGGACCTCCCATCTTCATTGTCCTGTCCATACTTGGGACGAAATGGCTAGAAAATCATATCTTTCTCTTTTACGCTGCTTTAAAGTGCTATTTAGTCTCTTCAATGGTCCTCTTGCACACCAGTCCTAGTTCAAGTCAATGATAAGGACTCTTTCTGTTTGCGTAGACCAAAATTACACACAACAACAGCAGCAAAATATTAAAGTCTAGTGTGTATGATTCAAACGGGTCTGGTGAGAAAACCGTCATTTGTGTCGTTCTGTAAAGACATTGCGTAACAGAAGGATACAATTTATGAGCCTTCCACCTAATTTTATTAGCAAAATATGAGATATTCATCTTCTCTATGATGCTTACTTGTTGCCCTCCGTCTTGAACGCCCATTCCATACGTAAGGAACAATCGTTACGCAATTGCATAATTTGTTTTGTTTCGCTCTAAAGTGGTATTAGATGCCTTGAAAAGTCCTCTACCGTGCACGCCACCGGAAGTTCATGTCAATAAAATAGCGTCTTACCGTTTCTAGACCTTAAAATGTCTGACTTACAGGAGAAAATTGAGGTTACGTCTGTAAAATGTAAATGGTTGTGGTGAGAAAACCGTCATTTGTGGAGCTCTATGAAGACACTGAGTACCTGAAAGATACAACAAATGAACTATCCATCCTCGCGGTCGTCTTGTTCTCCATGACCTTAAATTAGGGCCTCCTATCTTTATCAAAATGTCGATACCTGAGCAGAAATAGCCTTTCAATCACTGTGGTCTCTCTTGTGCTGTTCTCAGACAGTATTAAATCTCTTCAAAAATCTCAAAGATCGGATCTTCTTGTTTTGTAGACCCTAAAAATGACCGACTTCAGAGAATAGGATGATTTCTACAATATAAAATATTGTGGTTGCAAGACGGTCATTTGTGCCAGAAAATTCAGTATCTGCAACATTGAATATAGGAGCATTCTATCCAATTTTCATTGGTTAAAGGTGGGGTCTTCATGTCCTCTACCTTTATATTAGGACCTCTCATCTTTATCATGACAGCCATACCCGAGTTGAAATTCCTTTGAAATCACTTTACCTTCTCTTGTGCCGCTCGCAAATGCAATTAACTCTCTTAAAATTAGATGGTGTGCACAGCATTAAGAATTCAGAGAAATGAAACTCGTTCTTCTTGTCTGAGTAAACACTAAAATGTCCGACTTGTACAGAAAAAGATGAAAGTTTCATCCGTAATTCTCAAATGCTAGTAGTTACAAAATCGTTATTTGTGCCACTCTATAAAGACATTGTACACCTAAAACAGACAATGGGAAAACGTTCCATCTAATTTTCATTAGGTAAAGGACCTCTATGAACTAGATCGGAAATTGTCCCTCGGTGTTGGATTAGTGAGGTGTAATATTTTTGTACAAGAAAAGACAGGAAATCTATTTGAATCTGAAACACAACAACTGCTCGACAATTTAAGAGGTGTAATTTACATTTTTTGTTTTATCAGAAGACAAAGGTCATCTATTCCGTTTTGCTTAGGGAATTCCCATCATAATAAAAATATGATTCCTTTATCCAAAATCATTTGTACTTCTTTGATGTCAAGCTGGAGAGTTCTAATCCATTACGAAGTACCATGTTGGTACACGCAGTTATATTTTCGAAAGTCGAAAAGAATGAAATATTTCCTAGGAACACTGTAACTACATTCTCATCATAGTTTATGGCTTCTATGTCGTTGTTTCCCATAGTACAGGGGTAACTCGCAAGTTGGCAGTATAGTTGATGAGTTTGAACCATACCTGTGTGTACCTTTTCTCCTTACTAACATGAGTTACGGAGAAATGATTAAGCCAAGTAAGAGACAGGTCTTGTTTGTTTATATTTGCAAAACTCTCTCCCGTGCACGCCAGTTCATGTCACGTTAATAAAATGGAGTCTTCCTGTTTATCTTACTGTAAAATGACCGAATGTTGCAGAATGTAATTGAAGTTTTATCTGTACAATTTAAATCGTTGTGGTTACAAAACCGCCATTTGTGATTCTCTGTACAAAGACATTGTGTACCTGAGAAATTTAATATATAACTTTTCGTCCAGTTTTCATTGGCGGGGGGGGGGGGGCGGCAAAGGGGATTACCACACCCAGCGCGGAATAATGACTCAGGTGCCTCCTACAAATGCGGTCGCCATGAGTTCAACTCCAACACATGCTAGCTTCCTCTCTGGCCATACATGGGGATGTCCACCAGCTACATGTGGCTCTGCACGGTTGTTTCCCACCATAATGCTTTAAAGGTGTCATATAACCAACATATTCCTGGGTACGGCCTAAAACAACAAATAAAATAAATAATTAAATCAATCAATCAATCATATGGAATCGTCAACTCCTCTGTGACTCTTAATTCCGGTCGCAAAAATTTGTCATAATATCCATACCTGAGAAGAAATTACTTTGAAATTAATTAAGTTTTTTTTTTATCAAATGCTATTAATTGTCTTGAAATTTCCTTTGTCGAGCACGCCAGCTGAAGTTCGGGTCAGTCAAATGGGGTCTTTCTCTTTGTGTAGACCCTAAAATGACCGACTTTTAGGGAAAGGGATTGAGGTCTGATTTTGTACAGTTTAAATGGTTCTGATGACAAAGAGGTCATTTGTGCCGCTCTACAAACATATTCTGTCAATATGTAAAATTCAGTCTAATTTTGTTGGGTAAAAATAGAGCCTTCATGTCCTGTATGACCCTTAATTAGGATCTCCCATGTTTATTCATATATTCAGACCTGAAAGGGAATGCCGTTAGAATTACACTAGTTTCTTTCGGGTCGATCTCAAATGCTACTGAATCAGTGTAAAATCCTGTGTCGAGCAAATTACTCAGGTCAGGTCAGTAAAATGGCCCTCATTAATAACAAAAGATGCAAATCTATTTCGTAGAATTAAAAGGGTTTTGTTGACAAAAACCGCCATTTGTTCCGCTTTACAAAGACATCGTGTTCCTGACAGATTTAATATATGGACTTTAAATCCAATTTTCATTGAGCAAATAGGAGGTCGTCATGTTCTGTAACCCTTAAATACGGCCTCCCAACTTTTTCATGATATCCATACCTGAAAAAATGACTTTGTATTCGCGCCAGTTTCCTTTGTGCCTCTTCCCAGTGCTATTAAATCTTTTCAGTCCTTTTGTGCACCACTGTTCAAGTTTGATTCAAGAAAACGGGGCCTTCATATGGATGTTGAAAATGGCTTTGGATCATGGCTGGTGTACGAATGTAGGTTTCGACGCCTACGTTCTGCTAAAAAACCCATATATATCACTATGTAGTTGAGCGCATACTTGATATGTGAACGTTAGACCATATTTTTATTGAGTAAATTTGGGATCTTTAGGTTCTGATCTTTAGGTAAAGAGAGCCTCCTTAAATAAGCCGATGGCCCAGAGTGGAGAAAAAATGGCTTTAGAGTTACATATGTGTTGCTCTAAATAGCCATTAAAAGTCTTCGTTGAACTTGAACTGGAGTGCACCACAGAGGACTTTTAAAAAGACCTAATAGCACTTTACAGCGACACAAAGAGGGTTGTTATCTGTGACCCTTTAACAGTGCCAACAACTATGCATTTGATCCATTCTCCAGAGGACCCGTTATCAGATGGTATCAGCTGTTAAATTCTAAACGCCCACCCCACCCCCCTCCAATTTTCACCTTGATCAACTCTGCAGGAGCAGTGGCTTTCTAGTGCGATACTTTTCCCCGAAATGGCGATTTGGTGCCAAGCTTACTCGACTACCGTCCTCTGGCTCTGCAGGTAACACCTCACCAGTTTGCCCACACACCGTCATCGTTAAAAACAGGAATGAACAACAGGCTATATAGCTTTCACATAAACTACCTTAGGCGGGAAAGGTTCCTCATTACGTTAATTCATTTTGTGGAATTCTAAAGTGATATCAAATTTCTTCAAACGTCATTTCTCCTGTGCTCGAGTCCAATTTCATGTGGAATAAATACAGTCTTCCCGTTCATTAAATACCCACAATATATGGCTGTATCCTCACGATTAATGTTTAAGTTAGAACTGGCTTTGATAAGACAACCGCCATTTGTACCGCCCGAGAAAAGCATTGAGCACTCGAAACATTGAATATGTCAATGTTGTTTTGAGTAGCTGTGATGTCTTCAAGTTCTCTTTCACTCGGGAAATAAGGCCTCTCCAATTATCCCATTTATTTACACTTGTCAGGAAATGGTTTTAGAATAATATTAGTTGCATTTATGACACTAAATTTCTCCAAATGTCTTCTTTTCTTTACTCCAATCAGATTTCAGCTGAAATAAATGGAGTCTTCCTGTCAATACACATCCCAAAAAGACCATTAAAAACATCTCCTGATGCTTAGCGTTTACATCGGAAATCCCTCTGGTGGGAAAAACCTCATATGTTCCGCCTCAAGAAGTTATTAATGATTAAGGCATTCGCTATCCAATAAGCCGATTCCACTGTACATATTAAAAATTTTCCCTACGTGTGGGGGTTAATTTGTGGGTATAAACTGACAAAAAAAAGCAAAACAAACAATTTTACTCACATGAACTCGAAATGAGGTGCGCGACAGACATTTATTCGCATTTGAGAGCAGCACAAAAGAGACTGATGTTATTACAAGCTATGTCTTCCCAGCAATCGATATCACGACGAGGAAGAGAGGCACTAGTTGAAGAGGTCATATAGGACATGAATTCCCCATATTTATCCTATTAAAACTACATGGAACGTTCATATATTGAAATTTTGAGGTACACAATTTCTTTGTAGCGCGGCATGAGCGACGATTTTCACACCAGAACCATTAAAATGGCACAGATCAATTTTCCATCCTTTTCTTGAACTTGAACAGGTGTGCACGACAGAGGACGTTTCAAAAGATCTACTAACATTTGAGAGCGGCACTAAACAAAACTAATGTAAGTCCAAAGCGATTTCTTCTCAGGTGCGGATATTGTGTTGATGGTTATAAGCATTAGTTAGGAGGCCCTTGTTTAGGGAAATGGCTTCATAATTAAGTGTCAAAGAGGACATGAAGACTCCACATTTACCAGTGATAATTGCGTCAACCTTTCACATATTAAAACATTTAGGTACACAGGGTTTTTCTAAAGAGGTACCAGTTGCGGTTTTTTTACCAGGGACATTTACATGATTTATATTAGACTTTAACTCTTTGCTGTAAATGAAGGTCATTTGGGGGTCTGTACACACAGAAAGACCCCGTTTGACTGATCTGATCGTGGACTTGTGTGCACGACAGAAGAACCATAAATAGATTAAATAGCACTTTAGAGGACTAATTATATTCCATACCCATTCTTCTCAAGTTTAAATAGTAAAATCAAGATGGAAGGCCATAACTAAGGACCACAGAGAACATTTGTCTGATAGAAAGTTAATGGAACGATAACATATTGAATTTTTCGGGTACACAATGTATATTCTGGTTGGCACAAATGGCCGTTTTGTCACCAGAGCCATTTACATTATACATATACATTTCAATGTTTTGGTGTACATATGTAGGCCATTTTAGGATCTTTAATCCCTGGAAGACTTTGTCTCATTGGCCTGAACTTGGACTGGTGTGCACGTCATAGGGCCCTTGAAGAGATTAAATAGCACTTCAAAGAGGCACAAAAGAAAGTAGTATGATTCCATAGCCGTTTCTTCTCAAGGATGAGCATGCCAAACAAGACCATAGGCTCTGACTAAGGATGAGAGGGAACATGAAGACTGCCTACTTACCCTATAAATATAACGTGTAGCGCTGACTTCCTGAAAGCCTCAAGTGCACAGTGTCTTTTCAAAACTTCAGAAATTGTGGTTTTGTCACCAGAAGCAGTCATATTCCGCATATTAAATCCTCGGTTTATGCGATCTTTTTTGATCCTTTCCCCGTCCATGTGTAAAAGTAGAACAAGCATTTCGACATCATTACTGAAACTAACTGGTTGATAAAGTAGGGTATATCTAACTTCCGTAAACGAGAAAATGGTCAGAATTGGCCTATGTGGATGACCCCTTAAACCGTTAAATCAGTGAACAGAGGACATGCGAGTGCATCCTGTGGAGCCTCGCCTACTTCCTAGTAAGGAATAAATAACTAGTCACTAACATCAGCTGGGTGACGCCGACCAACAACCGGACACTCAAAACGACTTTCGCTTTACAAATGTATGGGGAACCCCAATTTCTTTGCCAAAGACCTTGACTTACTGATATTCACTTCTTGCCCCGATTCTCTCTCTCCTACCTATCTAAGTATTGTAAACACCAATCACTGAGTTATACAGGTTATCAATCAGTTTAAAACTGTAGTGTTGATAGTTATATCTCAAAGCAACACAAGCTGCTTTGTGTTATTTTATGTGCTGATCAAGCTTCTTTATTTTGGCACTAAGACATTGGCAGTCAAAGTGGATATCCCATATACTTCACTTTCACTGATGGATCACCCATACATAACATGTGGTCTGATGCATTAGGCTTGGTATTGAGTGCGGTGGGAGATGACACAACTTTCAGAAACCTAACTCCCTATATTAAACCATAGTATTGTAACTACATGCATCTACATATCTACATTTTATCTACATATGGATCAATCATCCATTTATTTACCACTAAATATAGTGGTATTCACTAAAGGATGTATTATTTTATATTATAAGATGCTTACCGTTTGAGATGCTGTGTGTCATTTGCAAATACTGGGAAGACTCCCCTATTTATACTCCAAAGGCTTATGGTCATGTGACCTAAGTTAACTAATCATGACGTAGGTTTACCTCTGGGCCACATTTAGCGAACTAATTTCCAAGACAATTATGCAGGAAACTGTAACTTTAGAATTATATATAACAAGAGCTTTTGTACTTATATGAGAGCGTTTTTCCTGAAGTTTAAAAAGGACCAAATATACATTGAAAAACTGAGGAAATGAGGAAAACTGACAAAAAGCTCTTAAAGGACCGAACAGTTTGGGGTATGGCTATCCCCACTTCCACAACACGCAGTGTCAAGTGCAGACCATAGTAAAAATTATTTCGATCATCATGACCAAATCAATTTTATGTACATAGAAATGTATTCTGAGGGGCATTATTCCCAAAGTAATAAAATGCCATAAAAGCACCTCATATTTACCTTGGGAATGAAATATAAACACAGTTTATACTCCCGAATAGTCGGCAAAAGATTATTTGTATATATCCATAATTGCTCTTAACAAGGTGAAAAATTATATTCAGTAATTCAACTGGAACATTTTACAACAAATCAGAACATACTAAAACAACTAATAACCTGAAAATTGGACTGAGTTCAGAACCGTATATTAACATATACTCCTTTGTTGTAAACAAATAAAATGACCCCCACGGGTGAAGAGAGAGTGGAGCCCACACCAAGCGTTTACAGGGGATATACAAGATATCAAGTCCTATAGAAGAGGTAACATGTCACTTTAGTTCTGGGCCAGCCTTAGAATAATGTCATTCAATGCACTGTGGAATAAATTAAGCAAAGACAAGATGAAAAGTTTGTCACAGTCCCACACGTGATATGTACAGGTACAACGAGTACATTGGCAGATTTGTCAAGTGAATTACAGATTTTATGGCTACAAAAATATCGCACTGTTATAACACATAGTATTATTCCTTACATTATACAATACCGATGGGGGAGGGGAGCAGATGTTGCTGTACCACATAAGAAAACCAATCAGAAAAATTGATGAATGCGTACAAATCCAATAAAATACTGGCCAAGATACATTGTAAAATTCGATGTTTAACTGATGAACTCTTATGCATTCAGATATTATAGACTTGTTGATATTATTTTTATATTATACATGGTTTACACACTTATGTTTAATGCTTAAATATATATGCATATTTATTAAACACGTTTGTTTGAAGTTTAATCACCTAATAAACGCACTGGGTGTTGTCATTTTAGTGTACAGATGCTCCATTGAACATCATTTTTGACCATCCATAGAAAGAACCCTACCTGGATGCATGTGATGGTGTCATTGGTACTCAGACTAAGGTGACGCGCCTAGGTGCACAAGCGCCATTTAACTGTACAAAGCAGACATGGCTTTCAATAATTATAAGTTGCTGTGTTTCTTAATATCAAACATTCACAGAAAGCAATTCCAAAGTTTCAGGCAAACGCTTGTTTTGCTTGCTGATAATGAACGTCTTTTTGATGTTTGTGCTATCTTTTTGAATTGAAAAAATCAATGCTGAATATCTTTTTTTTCTGCATCAGCACAATTGCGTCTCCCTTTCAAGCTTTAATCTTCTTTCTGTGCAGTCCTTAAGGTTAAAATTGATAATTCTTTGCTAAATAATGGCAACATATCTTACGCAAGTAAAAAAGCACTTTTCCTCTCTTCCACTAAAAAGAATAATATTTACGGAATTGCAAAATCGGAAAACCATGCATTATTATCAGAAAAGGGAAAATCTGAAAATATTCTCCTTGTTGTAGATTGTGTAACTTCCAGCCATGCAAAACGATTATTTCTCCCTTAGTTAGAATTCCTTTCTCTGAATTCTTTTATTTATAAACATAGCATCTTAAAATTATCGAAAGCCGTGCTGACTTTCTGTAATTGAATGTTGCATTTGCAGATGAACGCGTCACTTTATTCTGAGTGTTATTAGCATCATGGTATTAAATGAGATTGAACGAAATATTTGTTTGAAGCAGATTGCTGAAATACCAGTTAAACAGTTCATAAGTCTTTACCTTCATCTAGCTAGGGTTGTACATGTACAAGGTCAAAAATAATGTCCCATGTAGCATTTCTAAATTGTTCAGTATTTTCATGGTTTAGTAAGCCATTCATCCGCTGTTCTGCATAGTTGTCTTATGTGTTACAACAATATCTCTGTTCTTTGCTATCCCGATCCTCATTGTACACTTAGTTTTATATCTGATAGCAGGGAGAGAACTGGGGCGAGAACTGGATTTAAATAAGTCAAGTGCTTTCATGAAGAAATTGATGTTTCACATAAAATTTAACCGGAAAGCCATTCTGGCTGTAATCTTTGTTCGCGGGAGATACCATACTGTGGGATTCTCTCCCTTGTTCTGAAATTGTTGGCGATATACAAAAAAACGTATAAAATACAACCTTCGTCAGTGACGTTTTAGTTACATAAACGGGACAAACAATTTCATCAATAGTCTGGCCAGTTCAGGTGTCAGTGATGTCTACATGTGGGACATGCAGTTGGATATATTAAATCAAGTGCCACAAGATCTGAAAGATTTTATTTATTTTACTTAATGCATACAAAATTATGCAGAATTCCCCTTCTAGTTCCTCAAGGAATGGAGCGTGGTTTTGTAAAAGCAACGATAGCAAACAATAGCTATACTGGAGAGGTATTAGGCGGAAAGTGTGTAGAACAGGGTCGGTATCTTATATCACCGTCTTATGGGTTAGGTTTGATATGGAGGACGTGATTGTGAGGGTTTACTTTGGGCACAAAACCCACGTGACGTCACAACCGTCAGCGTAATTTGGACAAGGCACTGCCCCACATTTAGTTTCCACTGGATACAGCAGATTGCCGTCTAAGTTAGCGAACGTGCCGGGGTGAGTGTCCGGGTCCGGATCCACACACGCATACTCAGACCTTTAGTGCTTGTAGTGTGCGGCCATGAGAAACCCCGCATACTTCACGGTCCATCCGTCTGGACACTCCAGGAGGGCCGGGATCATAACGTGGCTGGGTCTCCCCGACGTGTAGTAGACAGCACAGAGGCTCCCCCGATAGTGGAAGATGACTCCCCGAGAATTGCTCAGGTGAAACAGGTCAATGCCTTTGTTTATCTCATATTCGCTATCGTACAGAAAGGAGCCCGACTGGGTGACAGAGCAGGTATTGTTCCATTGTGGGTGCAATGGGGGACGAGTTGGTTTGCTCTGGAGGCCTTGTGTTCGATTGGGAGCCTGAAATTACATCTTCAGAACAAGACGAAAAAGAAACAACAAGCACCTTAGACATGTGGGTCTACGGAAATAAATGTTTTATTGATGCCAACATCAAACCGAGAGAGACAGCACAGTATGTTGGTAAAATCTGTTGCAGCCAATATGAAGGAACCGGGGCTGAGCCCCTATAGACAATAATCTATGGGTAAGCCCACTAGAGTTACCTGATCCCTTTCCTTCTCTGCTGCACCGTCCGTATTTAGAGTAGTGTAACTCACATTACTTTCAGAGAGGCAGGAATGGCATGTTCGTAACATTTTGGGCGGAGTGTTTGGCACTGTGCTACCGGTTGCCGTGTCGGCTATAGCAGTCATCATACACAGGTATATCGCATAGTAACTTATGAGTGACTGGTTTGGCGGAATATGATTTGAGAAAGAAATTCAGTTGCCGAAAAATACTCTTGTAAGTTTTCCCCTAATAACAGTCTTATCAAAATTGTATCCATACAGCCTCTAATCCTAAACATTCCATAAATTTATGGAACTTTCAACAAAACTATCACGATTAAAGTAGTAGTATATTGATATCGTCAATTGTGTGAAGTTGTGCAAGTGAATTTGTTCTCGAGAACCTTCTGTGCTTTTTTAGTATTTTTTTAGAGTGAGGGGTAACAAAACCCTAACAAAGGTGGAAGATACATGAGTTTGGTTTTCAGGAGGCGCAATTCTAGATACAACACTGAACATCACACCCTTCCTGTACGACAAAGGAATAATGAGCATTTGAGTCAGTCTGATGAAGCCGAGGTTAGCGTGGGAAGAGGTTAGTGAATATCTGTCATATGACCTCAGACTCCACTTAATATACCATAAGTGAAATTTTAACGTTAAGTAGTGAAAGTCAGTCCCAAACATTCCGTGGTCAATAAGCATTGGTTCATCCATGTTCCTCGTCAAGCCCGTGAGAAAGCAGTCATAAAAAGCTTGACATAAGTTGACTGTCCAAATCTGTACCTTCCTAGGCTAGAAGGTACCAAGCAACATTAACTCTCATACCTGCCCGGATTTTTAGGCAGTTTCCATTATTTTTACACTATGCATTGACCTGTACACCTAAAGGGCTGGATGGCAGTGAAACGTGACTTAAAATACACAGAATAACATTCACCCCTCCGGGAAAGGCGGAGGTACTATTCGGATACTGGTTCCATATGGTAAATGAGACACGCCATCAGTCATAAATTTTTTTCGCATTAATGCAGAGCCAGGTCAAGTTTTTTTAATCATTGTGTTCAGTTAAATATTCATGCAGGGGAATGTAAGACTTCTACCATACTTTAAGTGTCTTCATATACAACCTTTTTCAAGATGACTACCCCCTTTATTACAAGTGGCATAGGCCTGAGAGTCTATGAGTGACCTGAGAAAAAAAGTTATATTTCCCGAGAAAACCTCGTGGAGCATTGTTATATGTCCTAAAAAGCAAAAAAAAAAAAAAAAAAAGTTATCAGCAGTTTATAACAGGATTTCAGGATAACGCCGCTTTAGACAGTGAAGCACGGAACAATCTACATGGCTGTGCTGACAACACGAGGATGTCAGCATCGGTGTCCGTTGACGAATTCTGTGAGTATGTGAGTGCTAAAGACGGGGAGGAGAGATTCAAATTCCAGTTCGAGGTAAAAACCACACTGGCCGCTATCATGGTTGCATTTCTGTTATTCGCTTTACCGATGCTTTAAATATTCATGGGAAAGAGTGTATTCAAGGCGGCGACTTATCTTTTCTCAGGACCATAATGACACATTGAAACGATTGAGCTTTAAAATAGACTTAAATCAAAAATAGGACTAAAAATGCAGTATGTAAGAAAACGAGATGCAAAAGAAAATGAGATTTGTAGAGTTCAGTATTATATAACGATGAATTTTAGATTGTCAGTTATTTGTTTTAAAATTTATTTTAACCACGTGAAAACGTCACACTCTTTAGGAGACTTGATCATTCCTCCTGGTCTCTGTGCTACAATATAAAAGGCCATAGACAGGGGGCTGATAGCAAATACAGACAGGACTCCGCCTAGTCACATGGGATTGTGTGCAACTTTGCTTTCAGAAATTCCCGGTTGGCTTGCATGCTGACCTACCGTGTAATAAACCCCAAAGTCGCTTTAAAAATGTTTAAGAAATAAAGACGAGTGGTTTAGCTGAAGGTACACGTGGACGTTAAAGCTCACTATACAGCTACATGTAGATGTCACTATAAAACGCATTAATTTTAAACTCAAAAGATAAAATTCTTTTATGACCACATTTAGCAAATCCAGAATTGCTCATGAACATATAGTTATATAATTTTGTGTTTTATGCCATACTTATATTAAAAGAATTATGTATGTGCTTCGCAACTCCATAACTCTGGGTTACTTAAACTAAAAATGGCTACTGACTTCCGTTATCTGATTTCAAGTACTTCGAAGTATATTAGTCTCACAGGAATCTTTTTTCTATGAAAAGAAGTAAAACTGAGTTGTAACTGTACACTAGATGTTTGTTGTCATGTAAAGAAAGTAGCCAAATTCCACAAGATACTACGCCACTTGCTGAAACCCAGCTGTCCCCAGTTATATGTTGTGAGGAATCACCAGTTTTGGCAATGGTTTCATCCTTTAATCAGGAGACCCCTGACTCAAATTAATGGGAGGCCTGCGTGGTCTAGAGGACTACTGCGCTAGCGCGGCGTAATGACCCATGTGCCGCTCACCACTGCGGTACGCTGTTAGCTCAAACCCAGCTTAAGCTGGCTCCCTCTCCGGTCGCCGGTGAGAAGGTGTCTGGTTTGCTCCCATAATAATGCCGGCAGCGTCGTAGAAGTGAAATATTCTTGAAGACGGCATAAAACACCAATCACACAAATACACAAATCAAATCCATGACAAAATTAACACTGATCCTTTCTGGGTTAGCTTGAGATCGCTGGATAAATCCTACACAGACTACATCAAGCCAACTACATTCATGTAAGAAATGTTGTGACTTATAATTTTTGAAACGAGAACAGACTAAATTAACGTTCACACTTTGGAATTTCTTTCAAATTCAGCATAAAGACTGTTGGCGCAGATTATGCTTTGCTCCGGCATGGAATGCAAGAGGAAAAAAGGGTAAGAATTTTCAACAAGTGCTTTTTATACCAAAGCCTCACAGAAAATCTGTCGAAAATCTAGCAAATTTTTCTCCTTTTCAGGGCTAAAGTGAAGCTGGTTACAGCAATCGTTAGGATAATTTAAAACAATGTGATATCCAATACATGCCGTGGATTCCAATATTAGGCCAATATTGTTAAATGTCATCGGCCAAACCAGTTCATGCATTTGGCGTGTCTGCTTTGTACTAAATTCAACAGAGCTAATGTACCTACATTCATCTAAGCTGAAGGTACCTTAATTTGAGCCAAAAAATTGCGTTTTTCTAACTGAAGTTAAGTTAGTATGGGAAAGTGATGTCCTAGTTGGTGACACAAATATCTCAGTGCTGTACATGGTAAACGTGGGAGGCAGTTGGGCCATAGCCGATGAGCATGGAGAGGCACCTGATATGTAGGTCGAACAGAAAAATACAAGTTAAAATATTGTGTTCACGCAATAGCCGTATCAGCTATTCACTCGATTCTTTAAGGTTTCAGTATCGCTTTCAGGACGCCGGTAAATATAATACTGAGCACAAATCGGTCCAGGGTTAGCTTTCTATGAGGTTTTGTTCACTCAGACTGTAGGGACACTCAGGTATTTCTTTACGTATACAAGTAAAGACCTGAAAGCTGATCACACCTCTTCACCGGTAGAACTCGTACACAGGCCCAAATCTAGATCGACTCAGTACACAATACTGTTTTGTAATAGACTGGCTATGGTAGATATTGAATGTGTTAGTTTAGATCGGTACTTGTCATTACGCCGAGGAAAGAATTTCCATGTCCATGTGTCAATCTATATCTTCTAGAAAAGTTTGTGTCTTGTGAGATTTTCTGCATCGTGGGAAAATTCCAACAGAACAGAGATGGACTAGTTTATATTCTAATCCTGGTGGAAGAAGTTCACCCTTAAGCATGGGGAATCATCACCAACAGATCATCAGAGTCTTTTACCTGCTGGCATCTATAACACTCGGTAAGTCATCTGCTGTATAGAGCTATCTGTAAACACTATTCATGTCACCTGTATACTACTAGGAGGTGATACAGTGTAAGCGAAACACTCGGTTAGTCGCCTAATACGCGTAGGTCATATGCATAACTCAAGTAGTAAACTACGTACGGTGGTAACATGCGTGATGATAGATTAGCTATCTGTGCTAACATTCGGTTAGTCTGCTAGTGCATGGAAGGCACTGAATACGTGTATGTGCAACAGTCAGTCAGCCACTGCATTTAGGTGACATGTGAAACAGTGGGTAAATCCCCTTCTGCATGACAGTGGTGTGTAGTTCTCTTCTAATATATGACAGCAAATAGTTATAAAAGGAATATTTGTGATAAATGTGATGCATGGAGACAAATGCAGCACGGGGTAAGACATCCACTACGCACAGCTGATTTGCACAAGGCCCAGTTAATCAACTATACTGCATGAATGTGATGATGTACAACATGTGAATAGTCATCTACAGCACACATGGCGGAGTAAATCATTGGGTAAATCATTTTTCGCAGGTCGATGACGTGCAACTTTCGGTAAATAAACCGCTAGAGGAAAGTAATATGTAAACACTGGTTGAGGCAACTTATGTTTGTAGGCATTTCACATTGCATAAGTCAGTTTCTGCATGAATTTATTTGCTAGTTTGATAGGAATTTTATTTATTTATTTTTTCACAAATTGGATTTGAGTTTGACTTCGCCCTCAAAGAATATTTTATTTATAAGGCGGCATCCAGCATTACGGTGGGAGGAATGTGGCCCTCGTGACCAGGATTTTAACTGACAACAGCCCCTTTGGTAAAGCCATTATTCACTGAGCAACGCAGGCCCTTCTCCCCTACATAACAAGTACAACACAGTAAATCATATACTGCATGACACAAACTACGCTTGTCATCTTGTACCTGAAGGTAATACACAGATGTATATTATTCGATTAGTCATTTGTAGCTTGAAGGTGATATGTGCGTATGTTACACTCAGTAAGTCATCTACTTCGTAAAGGTGATATGTACTCACTCGTTAAATCACGCTGAATGGAGTTGCTGTGGTTACTTTATTTTTATAGTAGATAGGTATTTAATGCCGCGTTGACATCTTCTAAAATACAAAACAGCGGTGAGATATATCGGTGAATGAAACTGGTAACCCTGAAAGACACCAAGTTTATAAATAAACCCTTCTGGAGGGGTATCTGCAAAACCCCCTGATTGACTTGTGCAGTGAAATCAGCCAAAGGTAAATTCGAACAGACGCCTTCCAGGGTGAAGTCTATAACAGTTCAAGCAGGCCTGGGTCAGCAAAATCCCATTAATACCTAATGCCACAGCCCACCTCCGCCCCCTCTCCTGCACAGTAAGTGGTAATCGACAACATTCAGTCCATCTTTGGTGGATATTCGGGCAAAATGTGAATGAGAGTGGTAGAAATTGTACTAGATATCACGAGGAACTGAGATTCCACCTATGACATGAATCTCTGTCGCAAATGCGATATTCAGATGAGTGTTAGAACTTAAAGAGTGGTTTTGGACTGAATATCGTTTCAGTCTCGAAGATCAAATCGCCAGAGAAGTGTGGGCCTATACACCTTCCCAAGCACGGCTAGAACAAATCTAAGCGACAAACCCACATTTATATATCACATGGAAACCATAAAGGGGACTTCTTTCCCATTAATCCTAACACACATTTACATAGCACCACTTTGTAAAGGAGTAGGAGCGAAATAATTCATTAACATTAAAGAAACTTTGTAAGATGAAGGAGAAAAGCAGCTAACAACTGACATTGGTGTTGGACAGACAGCCGATGTACCGGGAGTAAATTCAAAATTCAAACTAAGGGTCTGTGAAGAATTCTATACGAATACGGGTATCTCCGTCTCACTGTCTATGCAACTGTTCAAAAACCGTTGTGTTGGAGTCCTGAAGATAAATGCTTTTATAACTCGTAAGTAGACTACTTCGAAATAGAGATCTTGGAAGTTTTGTCTGTATTAATCAGCTAACGCATTATACTCTTCAGGGAACTTTAGGTGAGGGCGTTTGAAACAGTATTCTTGACACCTTCATGTACTAGGTGATGACTTAGAATTTTCTGAACTTGGTCAAAACTATTACAGTTTCTCTAGGATTTAACAAATGCTACGAAGACACAGAAGTAAAATATGTTGTATATGTACGGCCACTGGATCAACAGTACACCGCTGGGTACATGAAGTGTATGGATGTTTATGAAGATTACGCCTTACTATTTTCTGCATAATGTGTGATTCACACGAAAGCAAGTATAAGTCCATCAATAAAATGTTTGGGTTTAACGTCGTAGTTGACATTTCTCAGGCATATGACGACGAAGAATAGAAGTTGGCAACTGGTACTGAGTGGAATACCCACTCACTGTTGGCTAAAGAGTATCACTAAGTTTGACACTAGTTATTATAGAATTGTAAACACATGTAGTAGAACGAAAGACACCCTTGTCGGAGTGAGCTTGTGGTATATGAGTATGACGGGAAGCTAAGTTTTTACGTCTTTGTTGAAGACAGGCGCTTTAGTTGAAGTCCATAGGCTCATGCGCTACACACATTGATGTTCATTTCCGAAATCATCTCACCTAAGTCACAGGTATGAAGGAATTTGTACTGTACTGTGGGCTGTAGATACCTCGGCGAAAGCCAATGACTGACCCCAGGCTGAAACCTCGGGTAGGTGACTTTTGAATATGCGAGTTAAAATAGTAGAATGAGCCCTATGAACGGCCGGGTAGGTTGGGGGTGGGGGGGACCTGCCTGAGAGACCGCATTGGTCAGAGTCAGCTTTAACAAGTCCCAACTTACCTCCTTTGCTACACAGGCCGTGAAAAAATATATTTGCGCCCGCTTTAGAATATCTAATATATTATAGCAAGTGGTTATAAAGGAAATATTTTCTTTTGAACAAGCCAGTGTCGAAATGAAACCAACACTGCCTTTTATCGCTGGATGTAGATTTGTGTCTTTTACACAGAACCTTTCACGTTGTTTTATTTATTTATTAGATTGGAGTTTAACGTCGTACTCGGGCAAATGCCACGTTGGTACCGTGATTTCCTGGTTAGTGACATAAATTTCCCCATGGGGCACGCTTTAAACATGTCAGCCAATTAGGTCGTGGTCGAACATGTAGGTCGAAAGTATATAGGCTACTGGCCATAGGCTTTTCCATGCAGTCTACGTACACGCTGTTATGCCCAGGCTTTAGAGTCTCAATAGCGCCTTCAGGACAGCACTGAGAAATGTAATACTGAAAACAAATCCGTCCAGGGGTCGCTTGCTCTGAGTCTTTGTACAAACCAATTATAGACACGCACATATATTCCATTGGCATACAAGTAAACATCTGAAAAGTGACTACACCTCTTCACTAGCAGGATTCATGCACACACTGGTGCAAGTCTAACTCTGGGAGATATCTCTATACAAGTTTTGGACAGCATGGTTGAGGTTATACGCGGCTGCGTAAAGATCACGTATATAGATTGAAAAAGTTCATATTACACGCGCTGAGATTGCATTTGATGAAAAGCTCTATGTTGTGCTCTTTGGATGTCCACGTTACTGTGTAGCATATCCACAAACCAGAAAGTCAATACAACAATATATATTTAATCGGCAAGACCGGCAATCGTATACAAATTAGAAAAGATAACGGGTTGTTCCAAGTCGTGGACCCACTCTAGAACTCCAGTTCCCAAAGGAAAATATTGTATAACTATTACATAAAGGTGGTAACATCTTGAAGAGAGAAGCGGTCAACAGTTTTCAATTATGCGACAGAGACAGTCGACATTCTACGAAACAAAAATCAAAATTCAAAGTCGTGGTTCGTAAATAATTTGTAAACCTCCGTAGGTATCTCAGACGCGCTTTGATTGCAACTGTTAATGAAAGCATCATGTTGATCTCATAAACTTGAACGTTTATATATCCTTTGCCTCGGGTAAGCGGAATTAGATACAACTATGACAACTGGGAAACAACTGTGACACAGATCGCCAGTGGTCTTGAACAATGTGTCGCCATTGCGATCTGGAGTGTTATACTCATTAAGAAATTAAGACTGAAAGTGTTTAATGGAATATCCTTCAGGCACTATCTTTTCTGTTAGTTGTTTTTAATTAAATATTTCTGACGTAGTATAGGATCGTAGTAATTTGCACCAGATCAAACAAATGGTACAAGGCGATACACACAAAAGTCATATGCATGACCCTTCAGTACATGACTAATACCATTGTATGTGGGCAGTTGGTACCCACTGAATTACATTATAGTGTTGCTGGTAAAGAGTGTCACCAAATGTCAGGGTTAAATAAAAGCGCTTTCTATTGCCGAACTTGAGGGAGAATCCCTTTAGTCTAGTTGTAAGGGCGTGGACTGGAAACCCAACGATTGGGCACATCTTAACTTCGTATATGCACTTAGGCATCAAGATGAGACGTTTCGAGTTGTTGAGAATCCACGCACACAAGACAGCTGGCACCTACATACCCAGCACAGCACTACCTATTCCACTCCTAGGGATCTTATTTATACTTTTGACACACTCTTGGTCACACAACATTTTCGAACACGCGCTAACTTGAGGTTTATACAAATATCTGGATTCCAGTTAATTTGTTGCGTATCAGTATCATTGGAAGGTATGCTCTTGTGTGTTTCTTTAAAACAGGCTTTATACTTGTTAAAGTATAAAGTCTGATCCATCAAAACCTGTTTTGCCTCGGGAAGAGCATTGGTGTGAATATGGTGGACTACTGAAGCAACCTTTCTCTGCAAGCTCGAGCCACCAGCCACTAGCCAAGTACTGACAAAGCTCTCCCACATTAAGAGAATTGATTAAACTAATTCATATTTTCACCTTATTAATTCGGTGTTTAATAAAAGTGCACACTATTTGCAGCTTTGACCTTACTGGAATATTTTATACTTTATCTTTTGACCATTCGCGGTTTACAGCAGTTAGAAAGTGAAATGTAGATTTCCATACATAAAAGCAATGTACGTGTCCCTATCATGAGATCGAGTCAATCCACTGGGTAGTCCATTCCAACTCCATACAACATGTTATTGACTATGCAGACCTTCAGATTACGTGCAATGTGAATACGATTACAAGTAGAAGTTATTAAAGAGTAATCTTCATCAGGTTCGATTTTTGTCATTAACGAATTAGTATGTTGATGACTTGCTAGCAGTAAATAGCCCGAACAAAACAATGGCTGTGGAAGATATGTATCAGTCTTCGCTGGATTTAAAGGAAACTACAGACTCTCGAAATGGTACATTTTCCCTCGACTTCAACATGCTGTTAAAGCGAGCCTGTGTGGAGCCAATGCTTTCAAAATAACAAGAATCAGGGCCCAATATTGCTGTAATAATGCCAACGTATTACAGATGAATGACTATTAACGCATTGAACCACATGATTCAGTGGTTCTGATATTTCTGCCACCGTCCCTAGGTTTTTTAGGGCAAGATTAAATCTCACTGCTTTCGAACACATGTTTCTGTGGCTATTATATAGCTGTAATGGTAATGAGACTTCGAACACATGATTCTGTGCTCATATTCCTTTAATGCCGTGACGTGGCGTGAAGCCTTGATCGTTTCTTTTCAGTGAACACATTTTAATGAATACAGCAATACTGCTGTAGTAGTGATCTACTACAGGGAGGTAATATACGTAACGATCAGTGAATCATCTCTGTCTACAGATAATTATCTACTGTATAGTGCTGATTTGTAAAACATACAGTTAGTTACTTTTACTGCATAAAAATGATACATGCATGTGTAACACCCTGTTAGTCAGCTGATACAGGGATGTCATATGTGTGTAACAATCGTTTAGTCACCTACTGCAATGAGGTCATATATGTGCAGCAATTGATTCTTCGCCTACCGTATGGAGGCCATATATGTGTAACAATCGGTTATTCACCTACTGCATGGGGTCACATATGTGTAACACCCAGCTAGTCACCTACTGCAGGAAGGTCATATATGTGTAACACTCAATCAGTGATCTACTGCAAGGAGTTCATACATGTGTAACACCTGTTTAATCACCAACTGCAGGGAGGTCATACATATGTAACAATCGGCTAATCACCTGTGGCAACATAAACTTGATTCGTAAAACACCGAGTACAACCGTATGTTATTTAATGATCAGCTGTATAAAGATCCATTGATCATCTACTACACACAGGTCAGATAAAAATGTATATTTAGCGGATAGTCACTTATTGCATGTAGGTGTTGTGTGTGTGAATCTGTTGAATGTAGGTAATTCATATAATTCACGTAGGTCATCTATGTCACGTAGGTCATTGCGCTATGGCAGCGCAATGACTGAGGAGCCTCTCACCAATGCGGTCGCTGTGAGTTCGACTCTAGCTCATACTGATTTCCTCTCCATCCGTGCGTGGGAAGGTTTGCCAGCAACGTATGGATGGTCGTGGATTTTCCCGGTTTTCACCCACCATAATGCTTGCCGCCGTCGTATAAGTGAAATATTCTTGAGTACGGTGTAAAACACCAATCAAATGAATAAATAAACAAGAATATCGTGTTCAAGGGTTCGAAACCTATGCTCGATCATCCACATGTAACATTAGACAAACTCTGCCACGTAGTAAAAGGGGTGACATTGCACCTCAAAAACCGCTAACTACTAAGAGTGGATTTATGGAAAAAGTCTTATGTTCAAACAATAATGTGACATCACAACTATGGTTTAAATTGGTGTCAAAGGTCATTCAATGGGCTTCACTCCAACAACATTTTATATTCTTATGATCTACAGATTATACAAATTGGAAATAAATAATGCAGTAATAGCATGTTATAAGGGTGTCATTCCATTGTTTTTATTTCTTCTTTTTTGACAGCTGGGCTTTTTTCGACATGTCATACCTCTCAATACCGTGAACATAGCAAACGTAACATTTGCAAGTTAACAAATTCGTAAAAAATATTATATGTGTTTTCTGAGCTAACATTTCATTATAACTGCATAACGTATGGAACAATGAATTTCAGTTCAAGGACAGTTATGCAACAACTGTCTAAATGGATGTGATCAGGACACAGGCGAATGTTTCGGAAACTGTAGGAGTGGCTGGGACGGTCCTACCTGCTCCAGACGTAAGTAACGCATTAACGTATATTTTAAACACAAATACTGTGCGATGTGTCGTAAAGCATTATTAGTCTTTTGGGAAATTTAGCGTACCAGCTTGTAAATTGAAAGTAATGCTGACTTAATGTCACATTGGTTTATATTAGGCTACATGGATGCATTGTCATAAAACATTTGTCATTTGTGTTTATACTGTTTTTGTAAATGTGTGATTTCCATGCGAATCGTATGAAGTAAACTCCCTTCCGCACTCATGCAGAACACTTTTGGACATTGACGCCGTTCAAAATGGCGTCTGTGCTTTTACTATATGACTGAGCATTATGCGAGTATATATCCTAAAACACGTGATCATTTCCTCGGAAAAGCGGCTGCTGTGTCTAAACTCGTAGATGCACTGTTCTCTATGACTCAGGATACTGATGTATTATTATAAATAATACCAGTTAAAGTACTTCGGTACTAACCAGTATAACTACCTCATTAAACGCACAACCGTCTTAAATCGAATTGTAGTTAAGTTGTATGAATACGCTGTTGTAAGTTAAAGTTTACGTTACATTGCTGCATCAAAAAAAAAAACAGACCTAGATATATAAACTGTCACAGAGCAAAACATTTTCAGTGATTTATTGGGGTCACGTAAAACCATTGACGCATGACCCCTTAAAATGTTAATTTAGTCTCCGCTTTGTTTTCACTATGAAAACTGAAGTTATAACACTGAGCACCATTAGAACCACTGTGGACTGGACGGTAGAATTTAAATGTAAATTCTCTTAAGATGTTCAGATGTTTCTATCAGCACATTGTTAGTAATTTTAAACAAATTGCTGGTCTTGAACATCCTGATTCCCTTTCTCTGTGTACATTAATTACGCATGAACAGCGGTCTCTTATTAAATTATAGCAACATGTACATTCGTCCTACGCCTGCTCTAATGGATGTTCACTTCTCAATAAGAGCTGTTTGCGTTGTTGTGGATATGTGACAGATTTTACGTAGCCCAGATAATTCAAATGATCCCCACGGTTCCTTAGCTATGTAGTTAAAGATGTTGCTCTCTTCGTTACTTCCAATATTCTTCAGTAGCACTTTTCAACATTCGCATGTATACAGAACCTGGGATACAATAAATCTGATATTATGTCGAAGATACAACCCATTTTACACAATTGTAGCACATGGTTAAATTGCTTCCGAAGTGAACCAGAGTGATTTATGTAATGAGAGTAAACTGTAATCAGTGTATAATCGGTACCATATAAGATTATTTCTCTTTGTATTTGCGTTCTTTTCACTTTTCATTTCGATTAACAGGAAACGTGGCATTGAACAGAACCTCCTCGCAGTCATCGACATTTGCGGTATACCAATCCGCACTCGCTGTGGATGGTGGCACTGAACACGATTTTTCCAAGACACCCCCTACATGTACTCACACCGAAGAGAACAACCAACCTGCGCACTGGACGGTGACACTGGACGCACAGTACAACATCTACAGGTTCAGGATCTATAACAGAAATGGGCATTGTGGTGGTGGACCGTGTAAGTTAGCCTTCCATTACAACCTGTCCTGCTAAAGACACATTTGCTCCCGAGTGTAAGGGAAAAATGCATTCCAAAATACCCATTTTAGAAATCCACAACAAAGAACGTTTATGGCAGCAAATAGAAACCTTTTCCTCACACTTTTGCACAGAACCTTAGGATCAGCATGATTTTTCAGCTTAAATTTGAGAAAAGTCTTTCGAAGACAACGGTATCCTTCTATTTCATTAAATAATTCTTGGTTTTAGTTGGTCAGTACACGAAAAAATGCAACTATCGATCCTGTAAAGAACCATTCCTAAGAAGTAAAAGTATACAGGCATAATAAATCATTTGAGAAAGTTGAAAGTAAAAATAACATATTTGTAATGTCACTTTTTATTGTCAAAATTCTTAATATGTTTTAATATATAATTCTTATTTCTCACTATGCATGTAGACTACAAACTGACACTGTAAAGAAAAAGACAGCTCATGACTGAGGCACTGTTCATTAAAAAGATTGCAAGATTCTCTTCTGAATACAAAAATCTCTGTGGATTTGTATGAATGCGTTACTGAATTAATCCCTTTGAAGCGTGGAGTATTTTGCTGCCGACTGGTGATCTCATGGCACCCATGCTTTTAAACTTATGACAGACTGACCAATCAGTGAGCCAAGAAATACCAGCTGTTCATGAGCTGTGGCGTAAATCTTACGAGTTGACTGTCAATGTAATATATAATATCATATGAACAGAACACTGTTTTAATGTTATATATTTTAATTACAACAAGTACATGTGTGAACAACACTGTGAAATATTTCCAAACCATTTTGTTATGCCCAGAGTGAGTTTCTAGATCATTTCATGTTATAAATTTACACACATACTTAAGTTTCAACCAAAACCCTAACAGCATACTAAAATGTCAGGTTACTCGCTTGGAACAATTACGTCACAGCCCAAACAGAATTCCTACTTTTCATTCTAATCGACGAAGCAGGGCCAAGTGTCACTTTCCACTGTCGCCATGGTTGTTAGACAAAAATACTTTACTGAAATAAACATAATATTTCAAACCGTTTCGGTAAACTTAACTTTGAACCTGAGCTGTCTTTCACTTCAACTACATCATGACACGTCAGGCCCTTGTTACCAGTATTTTCAAGCATAATTTCTAGAACAAAAAGATCACATGTAACTGTTTTCAATGAACAAGACGAAGTAAACAGAAAGTACATGTATCAGATCAGTCACACAGGAGCACGTGATTGAACGATCCCGACCCCCACACAGTAATCTCACTGACATATAGAACTGAATATCCTTTTTCACTCTTGAAGTTTCAATTTCTAAACTTGCTCCACTTTTTGTCCATGAAGTTTCAAACTCTAAACTTGCTCCACGTTTTACCCATGAAGTTTCAAACTTCAAACTTGCTCCACGGTTTACCCATGAAGTTTGAAACTGCAAACTAGCTCCACTTTTACCCATGAAGTTTCAAACTCCAAACTTGCTCCAGTTTTCACATAAAGTCATAATGTGGTAAACACTCAATAATTTGCGGCTCTCGACAACTGGATTGAGATAAAGATTGGGATAATTTGAATTACTTTTCTAAATTGTAAAAAAAATGTTGCAGTGCATTTATGGATACTAGATGCCCTCGCCGGCAAAATTTCACATTTTGCATTCTGTAGCCCAAAATATTGATCAAATATGACCATATCTATACATATCCTGAAAGCCAAACAACCGTCAGTCTCCAACATTCCAATAGTCTTGCACAAGTGGATAATTTACTATTTAAACTTAAAAAAGTCCTACAGATTTTAAATATTCATCTTTCATTGTTCAGAGTGATCATTTGAAGTTAAAACTTTCAAACATTTAAAAACTTAGCCAAACTTTGACTTTCTTTTACTGATATATTTAAAACTAGAGGACATTTCAACAATCATTTGAATTGTTTTTGGCTTAGGCACTTAGTTACATGTGCTCCAAGTTTCACAGCATTAAGTTGAAAAAAAGCGAGAAATAAAAGTATTTCCCCACAAAACCGAAAGGGAGAAAAAGACCAAAATGTCTGAAGGAGCATTATGTGTGAGGAATTTCGTCATTAATTAATTTGCCAAGTAATTTTAGTCTCCAATTAAAATGTGAACATATCCACCTACTTATAGTGTAAATTCGTGTTTCATTTTGACATTTCTGAGCAAACCCTGCCAGAATGTATTTATAAACCCCGGAATGGCACCCCGATTACGGGTATTGTTTTCTATTACAGGCGGTAACCGTGTTAGCAATTTTACTTTATCTGTGGGAAACTCCTCACAGAACTACAGGATTTGTTACCAGGACACCACCACGCACGGTAGCGGCCCGGGGGACACCATCAACGGAACTTGTAACGCTGGCGGTCCGATTAGAGGGGACACCGTGAAGATTATGATCAACAATACCTGGCCTCTTACTCTGTGTGAAGTGCAGATTTTCGGTATGTTTCCATGATTACAGTATTCTAAAATAAAGAAATAAAACTGATGTGGCAGATTTATTACGACTCATGGCAGACAGGTAGATATATATTGAACAACATTCAATGGCACACTCATAGAAAATGCTAAAGTACACAAATGAGTCTTTTTCAGAGAAACGTATGTCTTATGGCTCAACTGTTTTGATGACGTTGAAAGTTTATATTTATTAGTACATTCAGCACACGTACGCTCAGGAACATTATTCTAAACTGGCCGGGCTAATCTCCGCACACGATCACAGAATTATGAGAGACAACTGTAAAACTGCATGAAGAAAATAGCTTTTCAGCGCACATAGCTTATTAGTGTGCAATATCATGATGGTTTATGGTATCCGGATATGCATCTGCCCTTCATTCTTTTTTTTATTAATTTGGTCCCAGAAATATTAACCAGAGTTTACTCCATTTCTCAGGCATAATAATTTAAAAATATATATAATAGCATGATGATAATGATAATAATAATAAGAACAACAACAACACCAACCACAATAACAATAATAATAATAATAATTTAACAAAAATACAATTATTGCATGCATTATGAAAGCAACCATCGTGTTTTAGTGTTTGCTCTGAACACACACCAAGGGCAGGTGCACTGAAACTGCAGAGACAACAATACCTTAACTGGCTCGTGGTTTGATATAAATACTATCCATATAGCAGAATATAGGAATAGAATTCTGATCTTCCTTTCTCTCCCCGCCACGATATGGCTGAGATAATGTCAAAGTGGCGTAAAGCCTTAACCATTCATTCATTCTTTCCGCTCACCTCAGTAAACAGCAGCACAAACCGTCAATCTTCTGACGTATTTGTCAGGTGCCATGGCTCAGGGTAAGCAAAATCGACAAATTGTACAACTGACAATAACATACAAAACAATCCAGATAATTACAAAAATATATAATTTCTTACTAATGATAGGGTCCGAATCCGAATGGAATATTTCGGCCTCCAAAGGCGAATCAGTCCACGTGAATATAGAATCCACAGTTTTGGGGAATTCTCGAATCGGAGGACGACAATCCTGTAAGTCACCAACTCTCCGTCAAGGTGCAACTTGACAAAGGCGGATGGGTTGACAATAGCGTCTGTGATGCCGAGCTGGCGATGCATGTTTCACTCCTCGGAAATATACACAAAGTCACTTTCAAGGTAAACTGGCATGAAATGCACGTAATTGCACGAAGAGACAATAAGCGATACAAGCTCCAAAATAAGGTCGCAAGCAAAATTTAAAAATTAAGCGAGGCTTACCTGCAAAATTAATGCTTGATTTCAATTCCACAAGTCACTGGACGGGAACGGCACTAAACACAGGGATGAGATCATTAGTCTTAAAGTGAGAGAACACTGGGAGGGCACGCAATACCTACTTGTAGGACAAATGAATTGTGGAATTGTAATCAATAATTAACTTACAGGTAAATCCCGTTTTATTTTTCAATTCCATCACGTCAATGGTCTACGCCATTACAGTATCAAGTGAGTTTTAAACAATGAGATCACGAGTCCACAAAAAAGATATTCACCATCTCAGCAAAATAGGGTACATGTATGATTTATTACCTCATACACATAGGAAGAGATCATTATACACATTGTTTGTCAAGAAGCCGCTTATGGTTGTGATGTTTTCAACAAAACAAACAAAGAAGTTTTGCCTGTCCAGGGGTTTATTGTAGCAATTTGCAGATGTCCTACTATCCGACCATCCTGCACTATGTATAAGGAGCTGTAGAGATATACCTCTGTAAGGTGCAGCTAATGTACTTGCGGCTCGCGTGCTGTGGGCTTCAAACATGTCAGTGTCTATTCCAGATAGTTTCAGACCTGCCAGCGTGACACAGTAGTTGTAGACACAGGTAAATGAGGTCTGCTTATACACAATCGGATTTGAGATGACTTCTCATCCCTTAACTCTTTAGTCGTGGTCAGGTATGTTCTTAGGTATTCAATTACACACAGCTGTTCGTCTTGAGGATACGCCCTGTATTCCACATAAGGCAAATGCCTACCAGGTCGTGATATCTTCAACATATCAGAAATAACAAAAACCCATCAATCATCAGATAATGTCATCTCGTGACATCAAAGCAATATAAGGTCTGACAACAATGGTCAGTCAACAGAGTTAGTAAAGTAGTAAGATTCTGGGTGAGATCTTTTAAGCTGAGTTGATTAATTGGCTTACTGTTCTTCACAAACCGTAGCACCTTGCTTATATCCCGAATGTGGGATATCAGTGGGTGAATTTTCTTCCCCATAAATGTGGGAAAGCACAGAGATTGGAAGTTTCCACAATAATGAGAATATATCTATAGCAAACACACCTGGATCAGGTTGATCATTTAATCTTGAGGCGAAAAGGTCTACATCATGACGAGCGTTGAATTGCTTGGTAAACGCTAATACACATACTTACGCAACATCCATACCGTTTCTTTTCTAAGGCTATGTGATTCACAATCAGCCTCAAAGTTTAACTACCCGGATATGTGATAAGCAGATATCCAAACATTATTAGGGATGTAACATTCCCAAATTGTTCTGGTCAGAGCATCGATTAATTAATGATACAGCTGTGATACCTTGACATGGAGTTCGATATAAACCATCGCCGGCGTGCCGTACTCACTACTGTTTGTCACTCACAGGACCGTTATCCTTCGATTCAAGAATTCCTAAGAAGTGTGGATTCTACATTCACGCGAACTGACTCGCCCGTGGAAGCCGGAATATTCAATCCGGATTTACACCCTATCATCAGTAGGAAACTACATAAATTTGCAATTATCTGTATTAGTTTGTATAATTTTGTGAGTTTTTGTTCAAATATATATTTCTGCTTGTTCAGGCGTCTTTCTGATGCTTTGCTTGACGATATGTAAGGCTTATCGCTGTCTGATAGTTGAACAATATCAATCCAAAGCAAAGTAAAAGCACTGGGACCTGTTTGTAAAGGGAAGCAACACATTGTCAGATGTATGTATTCACAAGAACTCTAACAACTCGCTTTGCTATCTTATCTAATTTCATGTATTTCTCTTTTTTATACACCCGCTCTGTCCGTTGCGAGTTTAAGTTCAGAACCTTGTCGCTACCTGGCGAAATTCAGTTATTTACTCCAGGCACTCCCGTTTCCTCTACCTATAAACATCTTTATCAGGTAAAATAAATCCTGACCACAGTGTAAATGTTATGCTAATAAAAAGTAGTAAATAGCCAACTGCAAACGACAACTTTTGGGGTGATTTACAGCTCTTAAATTTTAGTTTCGTACCAAATATAGATGTAAGCAAACAAATCATCTGTACAGATTTTCTCATTTAAATTTCGACTACAACCTAATAATACACTGTATACTGGGCCTATTGTAAGAACAGCAACATTCGCGGATATTCCAGTGTTTCCAGGCATACAGAATAACAATAGCGTCAAACCATCGTGCAGGTCTAATACAAGCCAAGTGAAGTGAAATGAAGCAAAAATGCGCGAAAGCATGAATGCGTGAGTTGCATGCTACATGTTTGCACAACCACCGCTAAGAACACACTGCTAAAGTGAGTCACACAAAACTCAACCCAGATATCACCAATGCATCTGTTATTTATGAAACAGATTTGAATGATGTGAATACTATGTTTTGGAATACTTGAATTTGTTACATTTGGAAAAAGGGAAAAGGTGACGCTAACCCCTCTTCCCTCTGTATATCTGACTTTGACTGTGTATTGATCAGTATGTGCCAATGGGACACACGGATCTGACTGTGGGGAGAGATGTGGGAACTGTGCTGAGGGATCGTCCGTCTGCGACACGATATCCGGCCACTGTCCACAGAGAACACCCAGGTGCATGCCGGGATACAGCCCTCCGAAGTGTGATACAGGTTGGTTGTTTATTCGAGCCTATGATCTCACATGATGTTTCATAGTTGGGTTTTAACATTGGCTGGGGCTTAACATATATATTTGCTGTTCTTACCATATTTCAATAGGTCACAGGATTTTGTTAAGTAATTACAAATATGATGTAGTGTAATCACTACATTTGTAATCTGATTTCGTTTCTTGTTCCATGTTAACTGAATTGTTCCACTGTCGGAAACTTATCCCAAACCGCACTATGTACTCTTTGCTTTGCTGTGTTAGGTATTGCTGAATCACAGGCTGTATTTTACCTCAGCCATTTACGTTAAGTTGCACATGTGTGTGATAGTAACATGTCGTTTGCTTATGGCTTTTGTATGAATACTGAAACATTACAAATCACATAGATGAACGGAGTTGAAATTCAGTAGATAAAATAAAATGAACAGCGTTGTGTATGCAGTTACGTATTTTAGTGTGACACAGGTTGGTTGTTCATTCGAGAATTTGGGCTGACATTATGTTCTATAGTTCTACATTATGTTCGATGATAGTAATAATAACAGTAATAACAATATAATAATAATAATAATAATAATAATAATAATAATAATAATAATAATGATGATAATAATAATAATAATAATAATAATAATAATAATAATAATAATAATAATAACAACAATAGAAGTGTAATTGGTACAAAATTATGAATGCAACTATTGTGTTTTTATCGTATGCTCTGTACACACATCAAGTGCAGGTGCACTGCTGCTGGAGAGATAACAATATCCTAACTGGTTCGTGGTTGGATATAAATATTGTCCAGATAGCAGAATTTAGAAATAGAGTTCTCATGTTCTTTCCGGTCCCCACCACGGCATGGCGGAGATATTGTCAAGGTGGCGTAAAGCATTAATCATTCATTCTTTCCGGTCACCTGGGTAAACAGCAGCACAAATCATCAACCTTGTGACGTATTTGTAAGGTGCCACGGCTCAGGGGTAAGCGTACCACTGAAAGGGTACCACTATCGGAGAAAAATAAAAGATAAAAAACAGGGCTTGTTCAACTATCAGACAGCGATGAGCCTTACATAACGTCAAGCAAAGCATCAGGAAAACGCCTGAACAAGCAGAAATATATATTCGAACAAAAACTGACAAATCTATACAAACCAATACAGATAATTGCCAAACTATGTAGTTTCCTACTGATGATAGGGTGCAAATCCGGATTGAATATCCCGACTTCCACAGGCGAGTCAGCGAGTCAGCGTGAATGTAGAATCCACACTTCTTAGGAATTCTTGAATCGAAGGATAACAGTCCCGTGAGTGACAAACAGTAGTGAGTACGGCACGCCGACGATGGTTTATATCGAACTCCGTGTCAAGGTAAAACTTGCCAAGGCGTACGGGATGACAATAGCGTCCGTGATCCCGAGCTGGCGATGCATGTTTCACTCCTCAGAAATATACACAAAGTCACTTTCAGGGTAAACTGTGATGAAACGTAGGTAATCGCACGAAGAGACAATAAGCGATACAAGCTCCACGATAATGTTTCAAACGAAATTTAAAAAATAAACGAGACTTACCTGTAAGTTGATGTTTGATTCCGATTGCATAGCTCACTGGTCAGGAATAGAGGTATTACGTGAGATAGTACAAGCTAGCCAGGTCACTGTTAAATAGAAGATTCAGCTCATTAGTCTCAAAGGGAGAGAACAATGGGAGGGCACGTACCTCCGTCCCCAACCAGTTATTTGTGGAATTGGAATCAAACATCAGCTTACAGGTAAATCTCAATTTTCAATTCCAATTTTCAATTTTCAATTTTTTTAATTCCACTACGTCACTGCTCTACGTCACTACAGTATCACGTGAGATTTATTCAATGAGATCACAGATCCATAGCAAAACATAACTCAGAATTCACCATGTCAGCAAAATATGGCACACGTATGAATCGTTTCCTCTTACACATAGCAAGAGATCATTATACACACTGTTTGTCAAGAAGGTGCTTATGACTGTGATCCTTTCAACAAAGCAGCCCCAAAGTTTTCCCTGTCCTCTGGTTTCTTGTAGTAATTTGCAAATACCCTGCTATTCGACCATCGTGCACTACCTATAATGACCTGTCGCATTCTGTGGGCTTTAAACATATCAGTGTCTATTCCACATACTTTCAGAACTGTCTTGATCCAGCGTGACACAGTCGATGTAGACACAGGTATATGATTTTTATTTATGCTCAGTAGGAGTCGAGATGATTTCTCACCCCTGAACTCTTCAGTTTTTAGGTATTCAACTGTATACAACTGTTCGTCTTGAGGACATACCCTGTATTCCACCTGAGACAGGCGCCCACCAGGCCGTGATGTCCTCAACACATGAGAAATAACGAAAACACGTCCATCTCGTTGACATCAAAACAATGTAAAGTCTGACAACAATGGTCACTCAACAGAGTCAGTAAAGTAGTAAGATTCTGGGTGGGATCTTTTAAGCTGAGTTGATGAATTGGCTTACTGCTCTACAGAAACCTTAGTACCTTGTTTATAGACCAAATGTGGGTGCAATGTGGAAGGGTCGGTCGAACGTTAAACACTCCTCACATGAACCTTCAGCTTGTGTCCGGCGGGTGAATTTCCTCCGGATATCCAACAACTGTTAACAAACGCTGGCGTCTAAGTAGCCTTACAGGCTTCTGTCCGAGCATTCTGGCTAATTTAGGATAGCACGTCTGATTAGGCCAGTGTCAGAGAATATCAGGACTATTAGAGTTCCAGTTGCTTTGTCCTCTTGCACCTTCTGGAGTACTTTCGGTATCACACTGAAAGGTGGGGAAGCATAGAAATTGTAAGTTTCCCACGACAATGAGAATGCATCTATCGCAAACGCACGTCGATCAGGCTGATCATTTAGCCCGGAAGGGAAAAAGCTCTACATCGTGACGAACATTGAATTACTTTGAAAAAGCTAAATATATATCTTTATCCAACATCCATTCCGTTTCTTTTCTATGGCTACGTGATTCCCTATCAGCCTCAAAGTTTAACTTCAGAATCCAGCACAAAACCCATATGAACCGTGCTAGTTAGACTGTCCAATAAATTAACTGTTTCATGAACATTCCCAATACACTCTTCATATGAATCAGCATGGAGGTAAATGTCATCTATATCGCCCAAGGTTCATGCCCTTTCTCCCTTAAACATTCAATGTCTGGCTACATGAGTTTTATAATTTTTCTAGGAAAGAATGCCAAACCAATTGGAAAAGAAAAATAGGCATAAAGATCTCCTTACCATTGGAAGTATTTTTGGTGACACTTTGCAATGAGTACAGAATAATATGCCTCCCTTAGGTCAGTTGAGTCCATTTAACACCTAGGTGTCAGAAGATGGAGAACCGACTTCAATGTGTCCATCTTAAAATGGCGATATGTGACATACTCATTAGGGCGTTTTGGGTTAAGAATTAATCTATGAGTCTCATTTTTTAGGCCAAGTTAAAATTCCATAGATAAACTCTCCTGGTTCACGACCATTCTTGACAAGCACTCCTTTTGCCATTAGTTTATCAATCTCTTTTTGAATAACCCCACATTCTTGCTGACCGAAACATAGGGACTTACAAGAACCCCTGTGACGTGGCAAACTCTCAATTTTTTTCGCTAGCCAGTCACCATATTTAAGATCTCGGGATGTGATTGCCTTCCATTCTTGTAGGAAATTAACTCAGCTGGGAAACTAGCATCTTTAAGTTTTAACTGATGAATTAGGACATGAAAAGAAGTAGAATATATGCTTATCTTACTTGAGTCAAGTGTGGTAACATATGCATTGCTTGGTCTCTCCCTTCATCTCTGGAATGTAACCCTTGTTTCGCGAGCCCCTCCCCCCCCCCCCCGTCTCATTGCCCTTGCCTGAAAAGAGTTTTCATAACGGTTGAATTTTCGAGACCATTTATCCATCCACTAGTATTTGGTCCAGACATGGCAGTTTGTCCAATTTGGTTGGCTGCTTTGATGGTGTTTCATTCATGTTGCACACCATCACCGATCAAGAATTTAGTTACTGGGCCTTGGGTGGCGCATAACGCCATTTAATCCTTATAAATATTTGGACGTATTAGGTCGGATCGGCGTTGAGACAAGTCACAACTGGCTTCTGCACAAGTATGAACTAACTGTTTAATGTTAAAGGAATCCATAGCTGGACTTGCCTGAGCATTTAGCAAGTCATTAGTACGGTTCACCATTACAACACCAGATTTTGATATGGTTTACAGGTTGAAGCCATGCACACGTCCTGTACTTTAATGAAATGGAATAGTTTTGTTCCAATTTCTGGATTAATTTTTCAAGCTACAAGCTTTCTGTTCTTTCCAAAAGTTTCTTTTTATCAAACTTAGTATACCAGCGACCGTTTATAATATCAGCCAGATTCTGGCCAACAGCAGGGTCTGTTCTGTCATCCCTGACGTTATCTTCGACAATCTCGGACAAGACGTACCTATCTTTGCTGCTGTCAGCACATTTTGAACCCCATAGCCCATTACTTTCTTCCTCAGAGACGCCTTGAGCGTGCTTGTCACAAGAGGGGGACAAGTTGTCCACGGTGTTTACACGATATTTTTCTAGTTGGAGGGCCTGTATACAAGTCACCACCCGAGTTTGGTGAGGCGAGTCGTTCTATGATGTTTGATAATGTCGTCGTTTTATTTTGCATAGCGAGCATTATTGACATCATATGTGAATTACATGTGGTAGGATTACTAGCCAACAATTTATCCTCCTCAGTCAGAGAAACTTCCATCTGCGGGTGTGGTATTGTATTAAGCACAGACATGCTCGACCACGTGGAAAGTTCACCTGTGTAACACCTGTACGTTTGTACTGACCGCAGCCTAACTGGACACCGGCCTGGCTAGCTTGTGCTATTTCACGTGATACTCTAGTGACGTTGGCCAGTGACGCATTTGAACAGCAAGTGGCGAAACAAGCTCACAAAGTGTTCGGTGCAGAAAAATGGATGGCAAATTGACGAATGGCGAGTGGCATGAAACCCAAGCCCCAACGATACCCCAGTAAAATCCTCAAGACGACGTATATATGACTGCCTTCAAGTGGACATGAGTAATAGATTGCGAGCTTTAGAAAGTCGTCTGTCATACTTACAGACTAACGTAAAGAATATTCTAGATGATTTAATGGTAAACATGTTTACAACATGTGTACATCTTTCTGGGATGGACGCTCCATGACACGAAGCTAATAAACACAGAAGCCTCGAGACCACACGACGGAAATCCAGTGCACGTTATAACGTACACAGAGGGGTAAATGTAGGCCATTCACTGACCGTGTTAGCACCCAATCCAAAGTAAAGAAGAAACACTGGGACCTGTTTGTAAAGGAAAGCAACACATTGTCAGATTTATGTATTCACAAGAACTCTAACAATTCGCTTTGCTATCTTATCAAATTTCATGTGTTTCTGTTTTTTTCTATACATCCGCTTTGTCGGTTGCGAGTTTAAGTTCAGAACCCTGTCGCTACCTGGCGAAATTCATTTATTTACTCCAGGCACTCCCGTTTCCTCTACCTATATAAACACTCCTATCAAGTAAAAAAATTCCTGACCTCGTTGTTAAGTGTTATGCTAATAAAAAGCAGTAAATAGGCAACTGCAGACGAAAACTTTTGGGGTATTTTGCGGCTCTTAAATTTTAATTTCACACCATATATATATATATGTAAACAAATCATCTGTACAGATTTTCTCATTTCAAATTCGACTAGATCCTAATAATATAACAATACACTGTATCCTGGGACTATTGTAAGAACAGCAACGTTCGTGGACATTCCAGTGTTTCCAGGCATACAGAATAAAAATTGCGTCAAACCATCGTACAGGTCTCATACAGGCCAAGTGAAGTTAAATGAAGCAAAAATGCGCGAAAGCATGAATGCGTGAGTTGCATGCTACATGTTTGCACAACCACCGACAAGGGCACACTGCTAAAGTGAGTTCCTTCCCTCTGTATATCTGACTTTGACTGTGTATTGATCAGTATGTGCCAATGGGGCGCACGGATCTGACTGTGGGGAGAGATGTGGGAACTGTGCTGAGGGATCGTCCTTCTGCGACACCATATCCGGCCACTGTCCGCAGAGATCACCCAGGTGCATGCCGGGATACCGCCCTCCGAAGTGTGATACAGGTTAGTTGTTTATTCGAGCCTTTGACCTCACATGATGTTCTATAGATTGCTTTCAACATTGGCTAACATGGATATTTCCTGTTCTTACTGTATTTAAATCAGTCACGGGATTCTGTTAAGTAGTTACAAATATTATGTACTGTAAACACTACATTTGTAATCTGATTTCGTTTCTTGTTCCATGTTAACTGAATTGTTCCAGTGTCGAAAACTTATCGTAAACCGCACTATGTTCCCTTTGCTTTGCTGTGTTAGGTATTGCTGAATCACAGGCTATATTTTACCCCAGCCTTTCCAGTCAAATTGCACATGTGTGTGATATTAACATGTCATTTGCTTATGGCTTTTCTATATTTGCTAAAACATTGCAAATCACATAGTTGAACGGAGTTGAAATTCAGTAGATAAAATAAAATGAACAGCGTCGTGTAAGCACTTACGTACTTTACAGAATGCACGAACAACACGTGGGGCGCTGACTGCTTGGAGCATCGTGGACACTGTTACATCAGTAGTCAATGTAAAAAAAGCAAATGGGGATTGTCCTGCAGAGGATATGAATCCCTGGTGTGCTTCGGGGCATTCCGGTAGTGATTGTACGACGCGTTAGTATACATTTACGCACGACCATTTCTTGCTGTTACATTTCATTTGACCACATAGTGTCATGACTAAAATGAAAACTAATACGTAATTTTCCATATTGTCGTTGTTAACCACACGGTGGTAGTTGTCTGGGACTGTAAAATTTGAAGACCCTATTAAATCTCTTTCCACTCATTTAAACTGTTTGTAGCAGTAGGTAGGTTATTTGAACCTACATATATAGCTTTCTACATTGCACGCTGTCTTTGTGATCAATTTAGAGCTTTTACTTTCCAGTGTATTAACATCAAATAATGTCTGTGTTTAGCAATATTATCTAGTCAGCGCTGCAGCAATTATGAATTCGGAGGCAAATCTAGTACCCAGTTTTGCCAAATTTTTAAAAATTATTATTCTCTATCAATAGGTGCAGTCGGACTTATATCTTTGCACTGTAACATTCCCTCCGATGTGAAAGCGTGCAGGGGATGTTATCGAAACAAAATGGATTAACTTTGAATGTGTAGCAGATTATGAAAATTGTGTGATCATCATTTAGAGGGCAGTACGTGCACTGCTACACCAATCGTTCCACGCTACCCGATCCTGCCGAAGGTTTCCTGAGTGAGAAACAGGGTGCTCAAATTGCTATTTGCACAGCTTAGCATCTTGTGTTAGTTGTTTGGTATTGTTCCTCTAGTAGAGGGTGCTTCCTCTCGCTCTCGCCATAGCTCAAAGTGATAGTCATTTAGGTCCTAAACTCATAGGTCATCAAAAATCACCGGCAACAACAGTGGTAGATGGTAGTTAACACTGCGCATTTGCTGATGTTAATGTTAAAATATCTTCATAAAATTCCTGGATTTTAGAGACATGGACAAAGTTCAAGGTGACAAAAAAGTGAATTGATCGTCTTTCGCGGTTCCCATTTCAACGGGAATAAATATTACTTTTGAAGGATGAAGGAAAATTAATCGGAGACAGCCGAGGGCAGGGCAATGATACTTGTAGTAAAAGCTGTGAGATTTTACACATCACTGGTTGATCCAAACAAGGCAGAAAATATGTATCTGGTGACGCTATCTTATGTCCTTAATTTGGATCTTATCCCATCGACACTATCACAGGTCCCAAACAGGTTGTCTCCTTTGGTGTTATATAATGAGAGAAGGCTACAGAGGCTGTTTGCTAACCTGACGGCGTGAACTGCAAGTGTCCTCTTTCTTTCTCCAAGACAAACATTTAAATCCACTGCACCTGGCGAAATTGTTCCCAGAAAGCACAAAAAAACACAGGTCTCAGATTTCCACGACCCCCATGTCAAAATTAAGATTAGCCTTTGTGTTCAACTGAAACCTCGGATTATTAATACAAGTTAAATCTAAGACTGATTAATATCTAATACAGCTTCGTGATTCTGGGTTCAAGGCCTCAAAAAAGATTTAAATATATATCTGCTACACCACAACTATAGCTGTTGCACTTATTGTGTCGTGCGTTAAATTTCCAGGCAAATGGTATTATGTTTTGCAGTTGTCAAGCGCTGGCTGTTTGGAATTAAAAGAGCAAAACCGGAAAGTTAAAATAAAAATGTTCCCAAATACTTTTAATTTATCAACCACTTTGCGTGAACACCTCTCCACAACAGTTCACCTAAAGTCATTTTGTAATAATGGTGGACAAATATTGGTTTGTTGACAACCATTTTATATTTGGTATACCTAATTTCGGCAGTATTTTTATGTTGTGGCAAATTTTGAGTGTTAAATCTGTAATAATATTACTATGCGAAGGAGTGGAATGATAAATTTCTCGAATATATAGAGGGATTTAAAATGAAGTTAATGAAATTGCACACAAAACTGTTTCAGTGGCTCCAGTATTTAATCATTATTGTTTGCTTTTACCCTTAGTGCTGCCGTTGTAGGGGGGTATCTTGACAAAAGTGTTTCCGTGCTAAGTGTAATTTAAGATTAAAAAGTGGGAAGAGAATTTTTTTACTTTTCAGTTCTCTACACTCTTAAAGTCGCCCGAAATTATCCCATTTTAAGGTACCGGGCAATTAGAAACTACACAGCATGGTAAATTTAAAAGTTTTTAATCACACAAAGTAAAATAGGTGGAACTCTTGTTAAGGGTACTACTGTGTTTTAATTACAACGCTGACTGTGAGTTCATGCACCTTGCAGAATGCAGCAACAACACCTGGGGTGCTGACTGCTTAAAATATTGTGGGCAATGTTACAACAATACCCAATGTAATGCCACAAATGGGTATTGTCCTGTAGTGGAGGGGAATCCCCGGTGTGATCCGGGATATTCCGGCAGTGACTGTATTGCACGTGAGTATTAACTTATGCAGAATTTTTTGAGTTATTTATTTACCTATCGTACATGTTGTTTGACGACACAGAGCATTATTTTTCATCCGTAAGACAGCGGTAATTTTTATGGGTGGGGGAAACTCGAGGGTTCTGTTATCGGCGAACATTTTAACGTTCGCCGCGCTGATATGCACAATGTTTTGGTTAAAGACAAGTTATGTTGTCAAAAGTCGCATCATGGTGAAAATACAAAACTAGCTTGCATAGTATTAAAACGGCTGTCCATATTAACGGAGTGTTAAGGAGTGCAATGTTTGCAGCAGTCAAGCAGCACCTCAGAAAATGTGTCCAAGAATTTTGTCCAGGTATTCATGCTTTGCAAGGACCTGGCAGGCCGAGATGGTTTAACCCCCTGGTCGCTACGACCGTCAGACAGCTGATTCACGACGTCGAGAGTTCGATTCCAAGTCAGGCTGCTCAGACTACGGCTTTAAGTCAAATGGTTGGTCAGAAACCGTATCTATTGAAAATGTGTATTGTACTCCGTTTTCCTAAGCCCATGAAACTGAGGAGTTTTACAGAGGGGAAAAATTCTTAAACTTGGCGCTAAATACCAAATAAGTATGTTAAATAATAAGTATAACATATTTCTGTCAAGACTTCGTGACGAGGAGTTCCGTTTGTAAGGTTTACCACATTAGACGTCTAGCAAAGAAGTAGAACTTTCATGCGGTTAATAAGTGTAGTTCCGTTAGAAAATCGCCGAATGGTCTTGTGACTTTCATCAAACGTGGATCTTTACACTGTCCTCTTTCTGGAGTCGTAGAGACACCATTGTACACATAATTTTGTCGTTCACTGTCTTGTGTGTGGTTTGCGGTACTTTACCCGGTTACAATTGCGCTTCAGTCTGAGTAAGTACGCCCTAAAAGATGTCCCATTTGATGTTTCTTGATATTCACTCTGTTCACTACAGAAGTAAAATCGTCCACTGGGAATAGTGTTAACCCCGCGTACGTTGGCGGTGGAGTGGCCGCAGCTCTGGCCTTGGCCCTCATTGTGGCCGCAGTTGTCATTATCATACTGAGGTTCGTATGATATTAATACGACTTCTGAACGGTAATAATTTGTTTAAACTGTTTCATTCTGACTAGTCGAAATCTGAGAAATACGGACGACCGTGTAGTTTAGATTACACGTGGTCATTAAATAAAAATGCTAAGGTGCAAGTCGAACTCCTTTGTCAGTTTGTTTTAATTTGTCGCCTATATTGAACCATCTTTAAAATCAGTCATACTATCTATCAAAATTGCCTTTCAAGATTTACATGTAAGCTCTACATATCGGTATATTGGACATCCGTATTATTGTCAAATAAAATACGATCATGCTGCTTTTTTAATCATTGTGTTAAACGCAGTTAGCTTGTTTTCGACATCAAGAACTCGGATGCCTCGGATGCCATGGGCACAAAGTGTAATTCATTTTACAACGGCTGCCCTCTAGCCAGTTGGAAAAAAATCCTAGTGTCTGTGTCTGTGCCAGAGGACTAGAGTGTTGTATATTTATAACACAATTTCCAAACACAGAAATCTGAAGGCCCATTAACATGACATTATATGGCTAGTGGGATAAAAAAATTATTTAATCAGGTTATATTATGCCCAAATCTAAAAAATCAAGGATATCAGTGTCAAACGCTGCTTTGTCGATCACAGTTTAGGTAACCAGTGGGTTGTCCGTCACAATATTTTGGACTCCGCCCATCATCCAAAATTACAACGTCTTTAATAATTATGGTCTCTTCTGAGACAATGGTCTGTTGGTGTCGGAAACAAGAATATGGGCTTCAGACTTGCGAATCAGATAACAGTATTCTCACTGTATTTTCCTTGTAACGATATGGATGCCCTACAAACCAACTTGAAGAGTTTGACGCTTTATCTACCAGTGACTAAAGGCAATTTTGACATTTGGTATGAGCGATTTTATAGAGGAATGGATATAGGTGAGAACTTAAAAGTTTCGTAACCGGTATAATACTTGGATCAGCCGAGTAACCCTCTTCCGTTGCGTCTTATCATTACTGGTGTTTTTGATGACAAAGAATATTTTATGCTCTACAGAATACAAATCTACTCGAAAATCGGTTGTACATTTGCCATGCAATTTTCAGTTTTTATGTGGTTAACTTTGATCGACAAATTCACCTAAACCTTGTTGGCATACTTTTGGTGTAAACTCTTACAGGCGACGACGTAGAGCGCCCTCTAAACATGACGGCCAGGATCAAACGGAACAAATAGAAAGCAGCATATTCCAGGCAGCCGAGAGACAGCCTCAGGACAACAGAGGTAGGGACGTCGACATCCAAACTGACTCTTCTAATAGTTTCGTTGAATATGAACGTATGTATCATATACGTTCAGTCTCATTGAGATTATGGGAAGAGTTGTTTACGTTCTTATATGTAAATGAACTGTATATAGAAACAATCCGTTTCAATGTGTTTAGATAAACTTTTATTCCAATGAAAGGCATCCTATTGAACATTTGATTGTTTGGCATATATTTTAGGAAAACTCAATTTTTATGATAAGCTCTGAGAAAATCAAAGACATATTTTACCAAATATACTGTGTCACGACTTGATAGGGAATTTTGCTAGAAATTTTAGAAAGATTTTACTAAATCTATTTTCAATACAGACGTGAGTGAAGATTAGATTTATGGAAATCTTGATTACGTTTTGCCAAGTGCATTCATTATTTTGATATCAAAGAAAGTTATTTTTTATCTATGGGGTAGTGTGTTAGAAATGGTGACCTGGTTACACCGAGTGTAATAGACACGAGTGATTTTCCACAGTGATTCCGCGAGCCCGAGCGTTAAGTCGTCATTAAGCGCCTAAATGTTCGAAACAAAATTTGACGTACTTAATTTATGTAGCGTTCCAGGAAGAGGGAGACGATCTGGAAGACGAACCACAGGGTGACCTTAATCCTTACGTTAACGCCGACGTCTTGCCCACCTTGGTGTCAGTCGGTGATTTCCCGGACTACGTCATTCGGAAAAAGGCAGCGAATGGGTTCAAGAAAGAATTCGAAGTAAAAGCACATTCAGACATTTGATATGTATTTAAGGAAATTCTCAGCATCCTTCGCCTGTTTAAAGTATAGGTTTCCATTCTTCTGCATCGCTGTCTGTAATCACACGTGTTTTAATTTTGCCACAAAGGTAACCTGACTAGTTTATAGCAGGGGATTCAAGTGAATGGAAATTACTGCTATCGAAAATGGGTGACTTTGTCTTAAGCATTTTGTCTGTTTGTTTGTTGTGTTGCATCAAAGGTTATAAATTATTTACAGGGCACGTTTATTCAAGAGAAGGTGCATGTTTTTCCATGGCGTTGGGTGATATATCGAAACATGAGCGTCAATTACAAAATAAAATATGATAAAGTTTGCGTAGGAGTCTCTATGTGTGTATAATCTTTCAACCTTTCAGAAGTTGCCTGTTGGCTTGCACGCTAAACATGAAGCTGCGAACAAACCAGAAAATAAAGCAAAAAGCCGCTATCGGAGCCTCGTGGCGTGTACGTATATTGGGCTTTTATTGCATAACTTAGTCATAAAGAGGCAAATTTAATGTTTGAAACACAATTTTGAGACTGAAAACAAATAAGTACCCAATGTTTAGAACAACAAAAATGAGCCAATTGTTACAGGCAAAAAAAACTAAATGATACAAGTGTGTGTTGTGTTTGACTTCTTTTCAGTTTTCGTGGGCTCCTTGGAATCAAACGCATGGCGAACATGCACACAACCAATCTTCTTGTCCAGAAAACATAACAGTTGCATCAATGTAAAATTATACATGTGAGGAACTACACAATAGAAGCACTTGTTTTGGGCGTCGCACCCTTAGGTGTATGTGTGCTCACAAACTCAGGTAGAACACAAGCACTGTGGCGTCACCACTGGGAACAGTGCGTTTTTACTGCAATTTGGATCCCTTTGTGTAGCCCGTCAGTGTCTACTATTTCATGAGTTGTTCGCATTTCTTCCCATTCGAGATGTGGGACATATTATTTTCTCACAATAACCTGTCCTCTGGCTGGTCGAAAGATGCGTAAACATAGACAGCGGTGTAAGTTCATTGCCTGGTAGTTTGCATCTTTGTACTTCGTCCAGTCTGATTGACCACTTGAGCGTTAGTACTAAACTTAGACAACGATGTACTGTGGAATTACACGAAGTGATTTGTCCTCTGCAAGTCGCACTCCGTACTGTCAATTTTACCTTTACGATCGCAACGAAGACATGTATAGGCCCAAATAAATGCCTAAGATCGGCCGTTCAGTGTGCATGTCATAATAAGAGAGCCGAACATACTTCTGTCTAATGATATACCAGCCACGAGGACCCGTTTCCAGTTTAGGTGACTCTACAAATGGCCATCTTTGTTTTTACTCTGCTATGTATCATATATTGTAAACAGACAGTTTCTGGTCTTGTAATGAGCTGCAGTCCTTTGACACCGACGTTGCTTGTAGAATTGGAAGAACTTGCCTGCCCTCTGGTATTATAGAAACAAGAGCCTTAATAAATGCATACTAAGATATAGGAAGCTAATTGTATTATTTCCAGAGGAGGAACTCAGAAGCAAGATTAAGCAAATTATTGTTGTGCAGATGAAATGAATCACGTCTCACAACAAACATCTGTTGTTATAATAAATGTAAATGCTATCTTATGTTTCTTTCAGATGACCATTCCCGGGTGTTATTGTCTGTGAGAGACGACAAGGAGACCGATTACATCAATGCCTGTTACATCAATGTGGGTTACCGTATTTATAACAATCACACTAATGAGTTTAAAGTGATGAATAAACAATGATAATTGGATAAATATACAATCGCAGTTACAAGGAAGGAGATGCGTGGATTAGTTGAAGGGTGTGCAAGTGCCATATTAATTATCTGAAATGTACATGTACATGACAGACGAGCGTGACATTCTGCATTAGTAAATAGAAAAAGGCTGGTTTTTCGATTTATTGATAAGTTCCCTTTTCCTATTTACAGGGTTACAACGAACCCAAGAAATACATCGCATCACAAGGTAAATGATATATGGAATTTAACATGAAATCGGTTAGTAAAATACAATTTCGTGTACCAATTTCATCAAAACGCCAACAATGTTGATAGAGAACAACATATATCGTTACCTCCCAACCCCAATGCGTGGACATTAACAATGCTGTTAATTTCATAGCATTTCATATTACACTGAGGTTTTGTTCTGGACTGTTACAAATGTTCTCTGCCCCTATTTCTGTGCAGGTCCTAACGAGGTCATTTTGGAGGATTTCGTACGCATGATCTGGGAACAGAATTCCGGAAAGATTGTCATGGTGACAAATTTAAAGGAAATAACAAAGGTAGGTATGACACCTGGCCCAATAGCTCCATGCTATTGGTGGTCTGGTGGTCCAGGCGGAATACCTGGTGGTTTTCCTCAATTCAGTTCACATGAGATCAATCCATGTTACACGTTCTGTGTCGGAATCTCAGCAATCATTCTATCGTTACAAAATAATGCATTTTCAACACATAGCCTGATAACTGTGATGGTTATCATGCTCCAAAACCCCTGCATAATTCTACCGTTGCGTCTTCATTTACCGAAACTTTTACGCAATATTTTCTGTTCAACAGACCAAGTGCTGTCAATACTGGCCTGAAGTAGGCTCAGTGAACTTTGGTTTCATCATAGTGACATTGCTGGAGGAAGAGCTTTACGCGGATTTTACCGTGAGAACTCTACAGCTGACACACAGCAAGGTAAGTGGACACTGAAGTTCACTGTTTCGAAGCAATATATTGCATGTAGCATCATTGTTCTGCCATATGACTTTGCGTTTGATTCTAATATGCCTCTATATAAACTTCCTAAGTCAGTAAAGTATCTGAACGCTCGTTAAATATTCTTATAGCTCCTAGTTAAATTGTTTCCTCTTCTCTATGCCTAGAGAATACACCGTATTTACCATCCGGGGTCTTTCTCCAAACAGAAGTGGTATAGTATGCTTATTTGGAACAAACAGCATAAATGTTTTAATGATTTTACTCCAGAAATCCAAGCCGGGGAGTAATATTTGAAACCAACATTTTATAACGTGGGACCGGTGTGACAAGATTGTAAACAATATAAATTTGAAAAACGTTTAGAGCCCGTTTTATAAACAGGGTGTAAGTTTTGTGAAACGTAATTGTCATGGCAACAAAAAATGTACAGATACGTCGCTGAAGTAGAGTTACGTTTGACGGACCGTTACTCCGCCTTCGTAACACGGGCCCCTGTTTTGCACTCTTACGTGCGATTTTACTTTATTTACGATCAACTCAAACTATTTATGATGAAATTTAAAAGATTTACTTGACATCCTGGTGGTTATGTCTTACTTGGTGTCTAGATAAACACGGAAACTCGCACAGTCAAGCAATTCCACTTTACGGGCTGGCCTGATCACGGCGCGCCTACGCACGCTACTGCGTTACTCGACTTCCGGGACAAAGTTAATGGTTACCATACACCAATGAGGGGACCAATAGTCGTACACTGCAGGTAAATGTTTAGTCCTGTTTTTATCTGTACTAGCAGACATAGCTAATGAACATAATCCCAGCTGGTGGTGGGAAACGGGCGCAATGTCTGTAGCGCAGTGTTGTTATTGTAAAACATCTGCTACATGGCCCGGAATTGCAACGATCCCCATGCTTCGCTTTTCAACATAGTCATATCTTTTCTGTGCTGGATGCAATGTAGGCTTCAAACAGTTTGTGATATGTCTGTAGCTGAATGAACATATGATTGACTCCGACAATATTCACGCAAATGTTTGTTACTACGACGGCCTTTTCTCGTCGTTATGTGCGCTTTTTATTCAAACTAGTTCACATATGGATATCAAACAAAATATCAAACGTACAGTTATCTGGATTTTTAACAAATTGTATCGTTAGTCCAACTTGCAAATGTCTTCGATTTCAGGTTCGGTGATCGACACTTTGCTTACGTCTTTGCCATGAATCCTAATGAAGAGAACCACTGACTTCAAGTAGTAAAAGTCGTGACTTTGACCAAGACTTTTAACTCGTATATACCGTTTATATGCTACGGTGTTTCAGATGGTTTTCGATATAGTCCATTAAGTCCACTGTAGCACACCAATCTTTATTTCCGTTTATCCCATTTTTCAGTGCCGGTGTGGGTCGTACTGGAACATACATAGCCCTGGATTACCTGCTGAACCAGGCACGGGAAGAGGGAGGTCTGGATGTGCCGGCCTGTGTCCGGCAGCTCCGGGAACAGCGAGTTAACATGGTCCAGGCGCTGGTAAATATGGTCTTTCACAAATCCCAGTTCCTGCCACAGCCCGCCACAGGCCCTTGACTTATTGAAGAGGTCTTGACTTCAAAGTTGTTACGCCAAATTGTTAAGACAGACAACCACGAATAGTCAGCCTTATAATTTTTTCCGCATTGATAGATGTTCCCCTGTATAAAAATAATGGCGGTCTTTTTTGACTCATATCTGTTTTGGACATAGCTGGTACCGTTCTACCTGATAAAAAAGCTATGTACTGTAGATAATAACTCTGTTGTCATTTGATCTCCTGGACAACAAACCATTTGTACTGTAAAGAAATTATTTCATAGGCAGCGTTTGCAGGCCTTCCTGTCGTGTTTTCCTGGTTCAGCACAATACCATGTTTACTGAACTATAACTACTATATATAGCTAATGGAATGTCGTCACCGTTGTGGTATTGACCAAAGTGTTGTTTTGTTGATCTCAGGAGCAATACATATTCCTTCACGAAGCCCTTGGCGAATCTTTGGGACTGAGTAGTAGTTGTGTTTCTGGGGAGGAATTCCCACGTGTGTTTGTTGAGCTGTGCACCCCAGACCCCCAGACAGACACGTCCAAGATGGCGGAGCAGTTCCAGGTCAGGAGAAATTTGTGTTCAGTAATCGTTTCATTTGAAACAAGGTCTAAAAAGTATTAAATACTGTGAAATAAAAAGTCCCAAATTAGGAAATACCGAGCAAGGAAATAGCATCTTAACTCGCCTTATGATGTAGGACGCCGCCCAGGTTTTGAATGTTCACATGAAGATACTGGGGCTTGCGGGGCCGATGGGTTATCGCACTGTTACAGCGGAATGACCCAATGCCATCGCTTTGAGTTTCAAGCCCAGGTCACGCTGGCTACTTTTCCGGTCGTACGGTAAGGCCCGCCAAAATCTTGCGGATGGCCGTGGGTTTCCCACGTGCTCTGACCGCTTTCCTGTCATCATAATTCTGGTCGCTGTCGTATAAGTGAAACATTTTTGAGTACGACCGAAAACACCAATCCAAGAAATAAATCAAGTAAATCATAAAGTTACTATACTGTCAGTCAATGATCGAAAATATTGCAGCAGATTTGAAGTTATATATTCACATGGTTGCTAACTAAGTTTGTGTATATCACACAGTCTCTCCAGCGGTTGATGTCTCCACTGAATGAAGCTTTTCTTATCTCAGCCCGTCATCCGGACAATGTCGCGAAAAACAGATCGAGCCGAATCCTGGCAGGTATGTTCAGTGTGACAGATGATTAATGGAGACATTGGGCTGTACCTTTCCACTCTGCCTCAGTCTGTATGAATGCAGAGAAGATCTGAAAAAAGACTAGAAGCGAATCATCCAAATACACACACGCCTGTGTTTCGTAATCGTAGAAGGTGAAAAGAGATCAACTCTGTCATGTGACTTGTCAAAAATGTCAGGCAATTTATGTTAATTTTAATTTATCCGCCACCTGTCTTGTCGCGTTAGGGTGATGCAAAGGACCTCTCCATCAATCAGGAGCATCTTAAATTTAAAAAAAAATCCGAACATCCTCAATTTATCTATCGTAAGTCTAGTCTAAATAACTTTTTTTGGACACTTTCCTTAGACGTCCATGTTATACTGAATGTGATCAGAATTAGCTGCCAAACATTTCTAACAGGTCACATGGCAAAATGGGACTTTTCTTACCTTCGAAAACGAAACTCGACTATTACAGGTCAATAATTCTACATTTGCTGCGTTGAGATACATTCATTATACAGGTGACAGAGATTTTGTTTAGCATGACTTACAGGCTATTAAGCTACATTCGTGCGATGCGATTTGTGGTATCACTCGTCGAATTCATCTTGTGGAACACAAGTAAAACAAAGGCTGCTTCACACACAGCATTTACACGGCGCGACTTGTAGGAACTGGCATGTTTTATAATGTTGGGCAAATTTTACGTTTCGTCAGTCAAATTTGAGGAGTCGCCAGCAAAAATCGCAATGTGTGCTGCATTGACAAGTTCATAGTGCTAGAATATTTCCTGTGGTACAAAATGTTTGTTGAGCGATTGCTGCCAACAAGACAGGTACAGGTATGTGCTCAGATATCCAAGACAGGATAATGTGTGTTTTTGTTCTGTTCACAGCGGACACGTGCAGACCGCACCTGTCCACCCCGGTACCTGATGGAAACAATTACATCAACGCTGTGTACTTACCTGTAAGTCATGTCGCCATGACAACTTTTCTCCTAGTGGTGAGAAATGCCCTAGTAAAGTACCTTGGGATATTCATTGCAGTTTCTTTCTTTGGACAAATAAACACTGTTATAAGAACATACTTCACTTTTGTTTTCAATGCATTTTTTACGCCTTTTTGATTTTTTTAAGGCATGGTGCATGGTAATAGTTGTAGTTTTATCAACCCATTGTGTCCTTAGCTTCCATGTTCTAGGAAAATACGTATAGAAGAAATTAAAAAGAGTGAAATTGATTTTTTGTGATCTGTTTATCATGACGTACATCTTGTGTTACAGACGTTTAAATCCCAGAGAGGTTTCATCATCACCCAGACTCCTCTCCCAAATACAGCCCTGGATTTCTGGCGCCTGGTGTATGACCACGGTTTAAGCGTTATCGTCATGCTCGACTCTGTGAGGTCACGTGAGACGGTTAGTTTTGTAACGCAACAATGTACGAGTCACACAAGATCTTGTGTGACGCACAAGAGTACATTGTATGTTGTGTTCACATTAAGGCGTCAGTACATTGCTTCCATGCAGAAGATCGTTGGTTTCCGAATATTTACATCAGCATGCAAAAAGAGTGCCTAAAATTCCAACGCCCACAGAAAGACAAACGAGGCGATAAATAACCAATTTAATACATTTAAATAGATTTTACCATTGGTTTCATATGCACTACGAAGATGAGAATAAGTGATGATTTACTTCGGCTTTATATTTATTATGTTCTAAGAGTTAAAGAAAAGTTTTTTTTAAGGATGTTGGAATATACTGGCCATCAGAAGGAGCGCAATTCGACCCTTTTGTAGTGGAGGTCAAGGACAAAACGGAACATAAGGGTTTTGCCGTGTGGACCTACCAATTGACTCACAAAGACACGGTAAGGTTTTGACTTACAGTATTACAAAAGGTATTTACACTTTGATGCATTGTGAAAAATCGCAACATTTTCACACTCTCCATGATTGTATTTATAAAATAATGCTAATAAAACATTCTTTAAATCTCCAAGAATGTGCTGACCGCGGTGTATTACCGAGGTGTGCACAAACAAGTTACCTCGATTCGAGCATCTGCCGCAGAGTTCGTCATTCTGGTGTCTGCGGGAGACAACGATCTAATCCAGTAAACTTGTAGTATTAGCCTGTCGGTTCGCAATAAGCAAGTGGAAGTCTTCTTTAACTAAATTTTTCCCCGCGGGCTCTGTCCGATGTCCTCTATCCATAATGCTGGTCACCGTCGTATAAGTGAAACATTCTCGAGTACGGCGTGAAACTCCAATCAAATAAAATAAGCTAAATAAATAAATAAAATAAGTTTCACTCTCGTTTGATCACTGAGTCAGTGGGTGGGAAAGAATCTCACCGGCTGGTTGAGATGGTTTGCTATTTGCAAGCCACAGAGGGTAAATTTAGCCGTATTTGTGGTTTGGTCATTCAGACAGGTGCTGATTTCGAAAACGGTGGCTGGGCTTGCTTGAAAAAAATGCTAGATGATTTTCAACATTGTTTGTATACTTGCAGAAAGCGGCGCATCCTATACAGCAATTCCAGTGTAAGTTTTGGTCGGGTGTGCCGGCCTCCTCCTCGATACCCCCATTGCTAGCCGTCATGGAAGAAGCAACCAAGTGGCAGCAAAAAACAGGAAACCGACCTGTTCTGGTGCATTGTAGGTAAGTTGGAAGTACACAGGCATTACATCTTTATGTGCGTGTTATGGTTGTTGTTTAAAAGGGAAAACATTAACGGCGAAGTAAGTATCAGTAGAAAGGCAATTAAAAGCTCTGTCTGAAACTACCTTTACTTGCCTTCTAGATTTATTTTTACGGAGTTAAATGCAGTCAGATGTTTGGTTTCTAAGCCGATGAGATATTTCGTCCACATGCTTTACTAATGGCGGATTGTTCTGATATTCAGAGACGGAGTGACGAAATGCGGTATATATTGTGCGGCCGCCTCTGTGGTTGAGAGACTGAAAGCGGACAAGGAAGTTAACATCGTCCACACCGTGAAACAAATGAGGGCCAATCGGCCAGAACTTATAATAGACCTGGTACAGAACACGCATTGTACTGTTCGTGTATTAATTTTTAATGGTGATTTACTCAGTTGTCGACGATTTTTTTACTTACACGACGACGGCCAGAATTATCGTGATTAGAAAAACACGACCTTCTGCATGTTGCTGACTGACCATCCCACGTTGACTGAGTATTGTACTCTTAAGTGGAAACCCGAAAGTGTCCTTCTAGTCCACTAGGGAAAATATACTGTGCTAAAGATTGCTTACATGGGTTAGCTTTTCTTTACACACTTCATATAAAAAACTGTCACAAGGCGCTTTCTGACTCACTCGAAAATGAGTACTTCGGAAAAGCTATCATTTAATGGTGTTTTGATCATTGTGCCTGTTGCGAGATCAGCCACGAAATGTGGCTGTCATATTGCCAATACGCCCTAAGCAATGCTCGCTCTTTGTTTGTTTTATTCCGAATATATCACATTTTCTTTAACGAACAGAACATCTCAACCTTGCCTATTTGCGTGGCAGTTAATAGGGCTATTTGTCGACAGTTTTATATGAAATCGCCTGTAATTTCTCCTTTTTCTTCACAGGATCAATTCCATTTCCTGCACGAAGTGGCCAAGGGTTACCTGGAGACGGCCCACACCTATGCGAACATGGTCTAAAAAGCCTGCATATCCACCCTGCTCTTGCCGTGGGGTGTCGTTAAATATGGAGAGGTGTAAAGGATTTCAACATTTCTTTCAAATTGCTTTCAAATTTTCACGTGATAATCATAAAGCTAACTTTATCGCACGTGCTGCTACCTGCAGTGTACACAGATACAGCTGACCATTTATCCCATGTATTTGTATATAGAGATGGCTTCAGCAATAATTGTGGCCTATCGAGATAGTATTTTGTTATCTAATCAAGATCCTTAATTATTATATAGAACGCATTTTTGTAAATATTTGCTTTGATGGTTACTTTGGGGTTATGGTTACATTGACTTGACACTCATACATGGATGTCGTTGGGTTCAATAAAAACGTGTCAGCACAGTAAGGTTTTAGCATAAGTCGCTTTGGGCTGCACACACGCGCTCTCCGACTGGTTCAGTGAATAACCTCACATGTAAGAGTGCTAAATGTATGTGTAAAATTGAATGTGGTTAAAGTTATGATGTCGTCCGCAAGAATTAAATGGTTTAATGGCTCAGTGATACTGTGTAGCGCGCTGAGTAAATAACTTTGTAGATATTAATTGTCTTCACTTTTTACTTTTAAAGATACGTTAACGTTCATGGTATATATAAACACGACCTACACCGCTATCAATATTTACAAAACAAATGCTGTGAATGTTTTTATTTTATTATTATGTAAGTTTGTAGAAGTCTCCTTTGTGCAAATATTACGCTATATACTTTTAAGCCTTTACAGTTTTAAAATTTACAGTTTGAAAAGAACATTTAAAAAAACTTTGCATGTCGTATGTACTCGGTTTTGGATTAAAAACCTATGCAATTTGCCCTTAATCACTGTGTATAATAATTGTATTGGTGTAGACTACCATTTGACATTTATAAGAATTGTTTTGGAAATATTGTGCAATATTTCTAGACTGTCGCATTAAGATTGCTTCATAAAATTACACAATGCTTTTATTTTTCTTGACCCTCGTTGTTTGTTTTCCTTGGTAATATTTATTTTATTTTAGTGATTGGAGTTTAACGACGTACCCAAAACGTTTTCACTTATACGTGTACATGTATAAGGTGGCGGGCTGATATTTGCGTTCATTAAGACTCAGTGCTTAGAGAAATCTAATCTTTGGTAAGTATCTGACGAAGTCTTCCGCGTGTATCAAACATCATTTCACATGCAGACGGACGTGACATGGTCTATTCCCGCTTGTTAGGACAGGGACACGATATTTGTTACATTCAACCTGCAATTTGGACAGGATTCCACAACTTGCCACGTTCACTTCAAATTTCCTATACCGATAATTGTTTATATTCGCCCCGTGTTTTACACAGGACATAATACAATAATTACGCCTTTTCAAACTCCATCATAATATTTTATATCAGCGTTTATGGAATGACATGTGCAGGAAATAAAACTACCCATGTTGGAAAAATGGTCAAATGATAATAATTGCTTACGACTTATCGATACACTGTAATAAAATTTATGGATGGAAGGCCTGTCAACAAGCGGTCAGGTGTTTTCATTGTAAAATATTGGCCATAATGGCTGGGTAATGGAGCATGCCATGACACCTCCCGGGCTCAATATATACCTAAGGACCACGGGTTCTTTCAGATCAGGCAGAGGAAGTTTTAGCTTTTAGCGTCATCAGGCGATGTGTTTCACTAGAAAGAAAAATGATTTTAGAAGTCTGTGAAAATGGGCTCTGCTTCGGACGACTGCCCACAGTGACTGGTTCCGTCTCGCTTCCAGCCTGGTCGGAGGGGTGCGTCCCACTACACCACCGTGTGTCACACATGCCCAATTCGAGCAAGTGGATCCAAGATTTGCCCCCGTATTGAAGAGTGCTGGAGCACGGATTGAACAATACTGCCACATAAGCACTATGTGTTGTTGGTATTTTACACCTGGTTAAAATACATCACAAATTTGTCTGCTTTAAACAGAACTGAAAACATCCCCCCCCCTCCAAGGAGGTTACCAAAATGACGTAGTTATTGTTTTTTTTCTAAACAACCTTATTCATGAAAGTTTACAGGACCATCATCGGTAGATTAAAGATATCACAAAGTAGGTATATCAAAGCATATGTAGGTAATGGAGAACTGAACAGTTCAAAAAACAGGCAATCTGATACAGTTAGGAACCTGAGTAATGTGGCCTTTTCCTCCGTCTCTTATCAGTGTAGGTAGCAAGATGGAAATGATTAGTTAAATCCAGGTGAATAAACTAAAATATTCATGCACAGGTTTTACCCATTCAACGCAGGAAGTTACTTACTTTCTTCCCCCTCATCACTACAAGACCTCAAACTTATCAGTGATCATCAGTATTTCTTCTGGACCATCTCCGGAAACCTTCAACTCAATACAATTATTCATATTTGTGAAAAATGACAACAAAAGTTGCAGTTACCTGCGATAAACAAATATTCCGACAGATTTTAAAAACGATTATTTAGTTGACAATCTGTTTTTTTAAGTGAAAATTGCCAGGGTTTGAAATGTGTATCAAATAATTTTTCGAATCGTCTTCCCAGTGTCGTCACAGACGTAAATCATAGTGTGAAATAATATGTGAACCCGACACAGATCACGTGTTTCTCCGGTTACGGGAGTTTGACATCTAAAGCGACCTAAGTCGTAAAATCCTCATAGAAGTACCGACGTTAGTGTGATAAAGCATGGGTTTTTCTAACTGTGTTGTCTCTTCGTTTAAATAATGGGCTAAAGCTTATGTTTTGCAACCAGTTGCTACAACGGAAGATTTTTGTTGTTCTCACTGACATCTGGTCTTTAGACGAAAATGGAAATTAATACTATTTTTTAATTAACGTTTTATTTCCTCACAGGAACACTGTAAACTACCTGTGCATTAAGCTACGTTCACACTCGGTCCGGGGACGGTAACGAATTCTGTTCTGATTGTGTGGTGAATGAGTACAGCAGTAAAAGATAGAGCCGTTCACATACACCGGGACCGATTACGTGTCAGGACACAGATTCGCACAGATGGCCTGCGGATCCATTTTTCCCTTCCGGGCAGAAAAATGGGGACGGATTTTAGTATTGACCAACCAACATCGTTTAGCATTTAAACATGGCGACAACTTCAAATCGCACTGGATTGGTGATTCATGAAGTGGAGAGGAATAAACTGTTGTTTGACCTCACTGACTGCAATTACAGAGATGTAAGAGAAAAGATGTACGTGTGGAGTGAGATAGGAAAGAGTGTCAGGCACGCTAACTTGATTACATGTATTGCATTTTGGGGGCTAGCGACTTTGCCTCGCATCTTAATCTGGCCACTGCATCACCCAATAAGTGTGTTAATTCACATCAACACAAAAATAAAAGCAACAACACAGGGTGTAATTTCTTCGTAAATTTCTAATCGCATGTTGGTTACTAATGGTATAATCTGATGATCTATTGCTAAACCAAATAACCACCAGTTTATTCAAGAAATAAATTTACTTAGGAAAGCGGATCCGTGCTCCGAATTTCCTGTGGTTGAATGCAACCCTTCGAAAACGTTATCGTTCACGAATTCCGCTCATGTTGCTACCATAGCTTGTACCTCTTTAACTGGCAATTATCCAGTTATGGCTTTTACTGACACAAAACAAACTTACTCGTAGGGGAAGTAATAACCCATAATGGCCTTTAGTTCGGCATAGTTAAGCATAGGCCAAAAACTTCTCTCGTGTGCCACACAATGTCACACTTGCACCTCACCCAGCATTCACAGCCAACAGCGGATTGTTGACAAAACTTTAGCAGTTGGAATCCGAATTTCAGAGTGTGGATAGATATGCAACAATTGCTTAGGCCCATGCGATCTTAAAGAGTTTGTGACGGACGCTGCGCCGATTGCTTGGATGGTCTAACATGCCACAGACGTAAGAACACTTTGCCTGCCATACATAGTCAGGAAAAATTAAACTGTAGCGCTTTGCAGAAAATCAGTGACGTTGCTGCTATGCATTTTGGTGATTTTATTAGTGAGCATTGCTATACGAATGGACGCTTCGTCCATGGCAGTAGTCTTTTGTTATATATGTATTCTTCCGTTTTACGTCGTACTCCAAAAGTCTTCACCAGCTATAAGATACATTGCAGGCAGTATGATAGTTTTCGTCTTCTGTCAGGAGTACCCCACAATATACACCTCTTGTTATGTTGTGTGAATGTAACTGTAACGTGTGTAGGTGTCCTTATCGAGAACTATATTTAACGGACATACAAACCCTTGTACCGTTATACAGTACGGAAACCAACACATAAAACGGCTTTCATCAGCAAGACAAAAATGGTTTTCATGAAAAATAACATGTGATTTATATTATTCTTATGCGCACGTCCATCACACACTGATTTGGTTTTGTCAGCAACCCATATAATTATCCACGTTTGCATAGTCTTATATCCTGAAAGAAAGTTAACAGTGTAACGAGGGCAATCAATTTTGCACACTTATTGTATTTGCTTACATCATGTTTATACGATACATTGTCAATATATGGACTAGAGCCCTGGTGTTACTTATGTAAATCGGAAAACCGCCTCCAGTCAGTGTATTCATGAACAGCCCTTCCGTTGACGTACTCTGTATTAAAATATATCATTCTGTTATTGCTTAATGCCATAATCAACAACCCTTCTTACAGCCAATTAACATGTTTCATGGCTGCAGGAACCGCCTACTTCTGGCAAATACTAACTAAATTATCGAGTTCCCTAGGTCATATTGTTTGAGGGCAGAGGATCACACGTGCATGGATTTCGCTTAAGGGCACACTGGACAGCAGCCATGGCCTTTTGGCTTTGCTACTAAGGCCAAGCCAAAATACACTGAAGGCCCCTAAATGTTCAAGAATGGGACATAATTCGTACCTCACCAACGTACCTCAACTGGGTGACTCATGCATAACTCATACACGTACGCACATCGTGAAACTCGTATGTACTATGGGATAAATCTTAAGCAGCCCATGTCATTTAATGTCTCCGATAGACTCACAGTATTTCTCACCAACTCAGTAATGTCACGATAGACCCTAAAGCAACGGCCTTCCTTACTTATATCCCCTAGGTTTCCATTTTGCCATTCCTAAGCATATTTTGTCATTCACTGCTAGAAGGATCTAGTCGATTTAATTCAAAAACATATGGTCTCCAGCGACCAAACAAACTTTGGCTACCAAAAATTAAGGGGTCAAAGAGACCACATAATTTATTTACATAAATTTAAATTTTTGGGGGTCGCAAGAATAGGGTGAAAGTGACCATTATAAAACTAGTCAAAACGACCAGAGCCGTTATTTTAATGGTCGCCAGAATATGATCAAAGTATATTTGATCAAAGGCATTTTCGTTAGAGCTGCTTTGATCGAATTATATCATAATCTGAACACCATTAAATCCAACATTACAACCATAAACGCGCTACTTTGACATCTCAAGTAATGGTGGGTTGTGGTTAGTCACATCTGTTACCTTCCCAAAATGTTAAATTTCTATTAACATAAGTCGGCACTGATCTTTATAACTGATTAATTCAAGGATATCAATTACAGGAGAAAAATGTAATCAACTTAAACAATGGCTTTTTATATTTTATTACCCATAAGGGCGGGACATAATAGGGTAACATTATGTTCAACACAGACTTATAAAGAAGGCATAATATCAACACTGAAATGAACAGGTTTATGAAAAGTTCAAAAAAGTTCAAATGACACAGATCCTGAACCTGTCAGCTGCAATAGTTTACAGAAGGACAACATCTGTAAATCTGTGAACTCACCCTGGTCCATGTGAAATGTCTTATTGGGTTTTGGAACTAAATCCCAAACGTTCGACTAAAATTTGTCCATAATATCCTAAGCCTTGGACGTCAGTCAGCAGCATGAAATACATCGCAATCATGGTATATAGAGCACTTCATAGATGAAAAACAGACGACAAGTGTTATGCTCCCACAAACAACAGTCGTTTTTGGCTGAAGCCTGTCCAAACACCACGACAAGGGCCTCATCACTGTAAGCACTCACGTGTTTATCACCCGCCTCTAGACCGGAAGACGTCCTCGAAGTAACGATGAGCTTGGTCACTTTCTTGGTTGTTGTTGATGCAGCGAATAAAAGTCCAGCTATCATCCTTCTTTTTCATAGCGGGCATAACAGGTCATATAACCAGGTCACGATGTGACGTTCATTCAACCCTCTAACAGTATCCACCATGTTCCACCCTACAACACCATTTTAAAAAACCGAGGGCCTGCTCTGTGGTCGTATGTGGGAAGGCCCTCTAGCAACCTGCGGATGGTCGTGGGTTTGCCCGGGGCTCTCTGCGCCCTCTTCTCACCATGCTGCTGTCCCCCGCCGTGTAAGGGAACTATATAAATAACGGTACGGCGTACAACCCCAGTTAAACCAGTAAAAAATAAATCCTAGTAAGGGAGCCAGACAACAGGTAAGCTGTAAAAGCTCTTTATGTATTTAAAGGATTGCAGATGCGGTTAGGACGCAACGAAGAAATCGATCTGATTCAAAGGATGAGTCTGCGCCCTTATAACACCAGGAGATGATAATACGTTTAGTAATACGGGTGCTGTGCTTGTAGATATCTATTTTAAGTTCTCGAATATTTCCATTTTGTGAAAGATCGCGAATAAGGCAGGCCATGCAGGTATGAGAAAAGTTGAGTGTAATAAACTTCCCCTGTTACTCATATTTACAAACTTCCTGAAAGACAATGTTCTATGTCACCGTCAAGGATCATTAACTAACTGCAGGGCAATGCATTGACATTTATTAGCTTATTTTGTTATTGGTGTGTTTGCTTATTTGTTTATTGATTGATTTTTTACTTTGGTTGCTGCTTTACGTCGTACTCATGTGTTATTCCTAAGGCAATTAGAACTGGCATAACTGGCTGGAGAACACCGGATTATCCTCAGTGAACCAACATACGTTTGGTATTATCATCAGTTAAAATTTCTGGAACATTTGATTGTTTTATTTGACGCTAAACGTCATACTTAACTTGAAGGAACATAAGGGCCACCATTTCCATGCAAGTGGTCAAATCTGGAGTTTTGTATAAACCATCGGCCTTTGACGAGCAACGAAGTGCGATAAAACCCACACCTCCCTCTCCGAGTTTGGGATTTAGAATAGAGTGCAGAAATGATACAATGTGTAATATGTTTGTTCTCATTTCTTATGTTCCCTATGGACAGAAAACGTGGCCCTACATCTCTCTACAACACAATCCTCAAATTACTCAACGCAGTATACATCGGACCTGGCTGTAGATGGGAAGATTGGGCATAACCTGCGGTAAACACCCCGTACTCACACACTCCAAGACCACGCGCAGTATTTGACGGTTACACTGGACAAATGTTACAGTATATATATGTTCAGAATACATAACAGAGCTGAACGGTTCAGAGGTGATCCGCGTAAGTTTAGCCCATTTTAAAAGCAGAAGAAATAAATAGTGCGAGATGAATATTAACAGCATATATGTGTTAAGATTTTTTGCATACCCATAAATAGGACAAATTTCTAACAGAAAAAAATACATTTTGTATGATTCCACCTGCGCAATTTTACAATTACGGTCTTTTCGTGAGATTTCCACGGATTTTTCCAGTCCTGGGATGATTTTTTCCGAACTCTTTTTTGACGCCATACCCAATATATTGTTCACGTATACGATAAGATGAACAATTACGTGTGAAGTCCTGAAAGCAGCCTGCGGATGGTCGTGGGTTTTCCCCGAGTTCTAACAGGCTTCCTCTCTCGCCATAATGGTGACCGCCTTCCTGTGAAATATTCTTAAGGATGGCGTAAAACAGCAATCAAATAAATCAAATCAAATAAATATGGTTTAACACCACAACGGCAATAACATAGACATATTGTTGCAACGCATACGATCACCAAGAAATGATATTGGCACAGGTGGAAAGCAGGAATCAGAAAAAATCCTAGGGCCAGCCGTCCTTAGTTTTCGACAAATGAGAAATCTTTATTATGGCATATTATATTATTTTGATCCATGAAATAAAAATAAAGCACCTAGAACTGTTTTTTGCTTGGTGCAGCGTCCACCTGATACACGTGTTGCGACTTTAAAATGAATGGCAATTTTCTATTGACGAAAACACCAGCACACGTTGCAATCCTGCCCGTGTGGACATCTCCATTGCAAATATCAAAACGCCAAGTGCGTGCTAGAGCTATCTTAGTTTCATCTGTAGGAGTTCTCGCGATAATGCGATTTACATGTGAAAGTGTGTCGGAATATAAATATGCTTTAATGTAGTCATCTCTCGTGGGCAAGTACGGTTTGGCCAACATTATTTAGGGGAGGATGACAACTTTCTTCTGACAGGGTAACGGTGAAAGACATGAAATTCATACAATTCATTTGTGACAATAAACGGTCAGCCGTCGTCCAGGCTGCCCTTTGCGCCTTGCCTTTGTGGATGATACCCTTTTTTCCACCAATAGTGGGTGAATACATACATGTCGGACATGACAAAATGATTTGTTTTGTCAGCCGTCTGTGAAATTATCTGTGTTTATTTTCCCGGTGGTGCCAGATTAAGTGAGTTCCCGTTGTAAGTGGGCAATTCTTCGCAGAATTACAAAGTTTGTTATCAAGACAAGGCTACTGAGGAAAATCGGTCCCGGGAGTACCATCGAGGGACTGTGTATCGCAGGCGGACAAGTACTGGGGGACAACGTCAGAATTACCAGAAACAATTACCAATTTCTTATATTATGTGAATTGCCAATGATTGGAAAGATTCAGCATTGAGATTCAGTTTTACCCATAACAGACAAATATAAAACAGAATTATTATCATTTTTCTGGATTACAGCTCGTGACAAATTTGTACAAACCTGTCTTACAAGGGCGTTGTTTCAAATTTACAAGATAAAAACGTCGTTAATACAGAACTTCGTTACACACAGACTGGCATGGTACCATGCAGAATTTAACGACATAATAGGCCTAATAGGAACATGAAACCCAGATTAATGTTAGTGATGTCTATGTGTTTTCAATCTTAAAAAATGGTGTTGTTAATTTGGCCCTGGGGCACCCACTGGCCAGACTCTGGGAAGAGGTGTGGTGATTGTGCCAACAGGCCGTCTGTCTATGACACGATATAGACAGTCCGCAGAGAACACCGAAGTGTATGCCGGGATACTCAGGCTGAAACTGTAACACTGTATATGTTTTCTGTTCCAGTTTTATCGTTGACTTTGGTTACCAATTACGGTTGGGGATTTGTCGGGTACTTGGAAGTTATCTGTATGATGCATTACAGCTATAAATCTGCAATACGTGCAGCATTCTTGTTCGTGGTGCAAAACACATTAGTCGAACAAATCCAAATCAAGTTAGTTCATCTTCTAATTGTGTTCCGTGAGGTTTCCTGCCTTTGATGGATGTTTAATTGCCTGTCTACATATGTTTTGTTGGTTTCTCAGCGAATATTACGAAAAAGGCGATTATTATGCACGGATTTTTACGAGATCCTGTGTACAGTCAATGGCACAAGCATCAATCGGTTACATTTTGGTAGTGATGGAGATCTGTGTCCGAATTGCCTTCGTTATTGCGAAACATGTCAGGTATGAAGAGTACTGTCACATTGACACATTTAGCCGTTATGGAGATTTTGTACTCCAGAGCTTTCCACTGATTTATACATTGTAAACCTAACGCATGTGCACACAGGAAAAAATTTATACTTCGGTTGTTGATATCTGATACAGAGGGCGTGTTAATGTTTCTATACTTGAACATTGAAAAAACACAACAAAGGGAAAATGTTTTGACCAGTATTTTGGCTGTATGTTGATCATATTACGCCCCTTATGTAGAGTCCACAGGAATTTAGTTCTATTTTATCTATACTAAAAGTAATTGTAATAATAATGATAATAACAATAATACTAGCATTAGGAGTAGTATTAGTTTTTCAAGGGAAATGACCGAGCAGTGCTCTTTTGTTTCATTTTAGATATATATGTATCAATGTATCTTCATATTAATACAGGGGCCTCCGTGGCCGAGTTGGCTAGCTCAGAGCAGTGGCCCAGGGGGCTCTCTTCTATCCGGTCGCTGTGAGTTTAGGTCCACCTCACACTGGCATCCTCCCCAGCCGTAAGATCCACCAGCAACCTGCGGATGGTCCTGGGTTTCCTGCCACCATAATGATGGCTGCCGTCCTGTAAGTGCAATATTCCTGAGCACAGCGTAAAACACTAATCAAATAAATAAATAAATCTTATTAATAAAACCAAATATTTTTAATGGGTCATCTGTATACCAGTGCTATATTAAATGTTCTCCATTTTCTTCTTTCTAGCCTGTACCCCAGGGCCGTATGGAGCAGACTGTGTCCACAGATGTAGGCACTGTGCTGAGAACAACCCATATGACGCAATATCCAGCCATTGTCCGCCCAGAGACCCTGAGATGGATGTTTTTGTGCGTGAAAGGATAGCATTTAACTTGGCAACAGCACATTGACTCGTTAATTTCAAATGTTAGGCACTGTGAAACTTTGCACTTATTTGAGATTACTTCTGTATATTCACGCTCTTTACTGAGCCAAGTTATGGGTACCCGTTATTAGATATCCTTCACACATGTAAATGACCGTGGTAGTTGTGATGACAGAGGAACGTCCACATGCGTATATCTGTCAGTAAGACGTTATATGGTAATGAACTGGAGGGGTGTGCATCCAGAAGGGCATGTATCATGAGGTCGTCAGTATCAAGGTCGCGTGTACTAATCCAGTTCTGGGTGTTCTCGCTACAGGTGTACCTTTCAAAGATTTGTATCATGCCTGGTGAAGGTCAATTATGTTTCACCGATCTCTGTTGGTTTGCTCTTCCCCTGAATCTTAAAATGTTAAACAACAATGAAGTAAAGAAATAACTAAAGATTTCCATAGCGTATATACCATGGTAATGTTTACAGTGAAACCCTTTTACAGCGTTTGTATTGACTGTTTCTCTCGCTTTCATGGCCTGTGCTGTGCTATGTTACATAGTCATTTATAATCCGAAACGGAGATAAGAAACTAACAAGGATGTCGACCCGAATATACCTTAAGACCGCCCCCGAGACAAATTTTTATAACCTGTTTTCTTTCCTGTAAAACTGACGGCCACCACATATATGGTCGGAAAATTCTTCACTATGGAGTTAGAGCTGTATGCAGCGCAATGCTGTACAATGCATTGATACAAGATGAATTTAAAATTAAACTAGAGTCCAATTATTGTGAACTTGGACTACTGCTCTTCTGATGTTATTCTTTTTGTAACTAATGACCAGTTGTCTTCCAGTATAATTCTATACTTCTTTTCACGCGTCAAGTGCCTATCCTTCATTGTGTCCGTAAGGGGGACCCGGCAGCAGTATATATCACCTTTGTCTGTCGATCTTTTCTTCCTCAGCTCATGACATTACTTTAAACGGAATGCATTGCAATAGATCGTCATATTGTGATAAACTGTAAGACAGAAGATATTTTCCCTAATAAAATTTTGGAACTAAGCCCTTACCATTTCTATTTCTCCTTCTCTTTATTATCTACACGATAATAAGAACACGCAAAACCAAAATAAGGTAAACAGACATGACATGTATAAAACCAGGTAATGAATTCGACAACCATATTCCAGAAAACTCCATAATGTATTAAAATTATATTTAACGATATTATCCAATAGATGTTAAACAATTAGTGACAGCATCGCTGTCGGCGCTATCAAAACAGTTGATATACTGAGTTGACTCGAACTTTTGCCAATCATAAACAAAGTCTACTTTAATATATACTGAGTTGACTCGAACTTTTGCCAATCATAAACAAAGTCTACTTTAATAAATGCGGATGTGTCTAAAAGAATTATATTTCTGCAACAGTGTATCATTTTTCGCACAACAGTGTCACATTACACAGATAAACGTATTCCACTACATGAGAAAACAAATCTGCAGATGTTTACGATGATAGTCCGTCGCAGTAATATGGCCCATTATACCATCAGTCATAAAAAAAGTGTGTTCCGGTATGGTGTTCTGTTTATCGAGCAGAGAAATTTTCGGAATGTGATCTTCCAGCGGCAGAAAACAAAGTTTTGGAAATAATGAGACTCTGCTTTTTTATATTCCACAGAATCGGTTGCAATTTCTGAGCAAAGCCGCTAAGGGGTGTCCGGAACAGCTGACACAAGTGCCAACGTAAATAACATTGCCATTTGGATGAGATTACGAACTGAATACACCAGACTTCGATGTTTGAAAACATAGCTTGACGTACATTAAGGCAGACGTCCGATTTTATAACACGAATTTACGAGTGGCTGTTGCACGACCACTGCACTTATACAAACCTTGTACATTTATTTGAACATTTTTCAGTGAATAAAAACACTGTAGCAAAGTTTCTGCCGTATATTTCTTTATTTCTCCTCTCTCGCTGCTTGTGTGCCCGTACACGATGCTTCTGTGCCCGCTTGCGGTGTATATTGTGTATCTGTGGGAACAACTGCAACTCATTTGTGGGAAAGTTTGCCAGTACGTTATAAAAGGCCAGGGGGCCACCGTTAGCGCGCTAACGCAGCGTAATGACCTTAGCCTCCTACCAGTGCGGTCGCTGTGAGTTCAAGCCCAGCTCATGCTGGCTTCCTCTCCGATCGTACGTGGGAATGTCTCCCAGCAACCTGCGGATGGTCGTGGGTTTCCCCCGGGCTCTCCCCGGTTTCCTCCCACAATAATGCTGGCAGCCGTCGTATAAGTGAAACATTCTTGAGTACGGCGTAAAACACCAATGAAATAAAATAAATATCAATGGCCAGTTGTTTAATCCGCGTTCCCACCACTTTTCTTCCAGCAATAAAAATCACAGTGTGATGGCTATACAACTGGAAATAAGTCGAACAACACCGTGTATTCCCTTGCAACATTCTCTATTTCTATATGAGGGTTTACATGGTGACGCTCTCCCGTAAAACTGCACACTCGTCGTCATACTCAGAAAGGTCTAGACGGGGATCACTCGCTGTCACATCTCCACCTCTCCACTTTGTGACCACTCGTAGCATATCTTTACACTAACTATATCATGGAAGACACACAGTGAGACTTCACCCATATATTCAGTCGCCTGCACACATTCAGTTTGTTAAACATCCCACTTAGTTATCCTGGACAGTCACGGCCTCCTTAGATTCACAATATTACATTTAATCAGAGTGGTTCATAAAATTTATGGTCATATCAAAACAGTTACTGTGTAAGGCATGTCTTTGACAAAACTGGGTGTTCATTTAACTTTCCGTTGCAGAACAAACAAAGTAGCGCTTTGATACAACAACAAACTATGATGCTATCATTGGTACGGGCATTTAAAAACAACTATATATTCAGATACTGACTCTATTAGCCGTTGCTCTAAAACATAAGTTCAGAGGTTCAAGTTGACCGACTGAGTGTATTTGAGGAGTTCTCCGTGATAGACCCAATGGGCCGTCCACAGGATCATCCTCCTCTGCCTAATTTAAATCAACGTTTGGCCTCTGAATCGGGTCATCGAAAAGCTTTAGCTTATTGGAATGGACAATCACCTTGTGGTAATCTCTCTTTGCTGCTGGAGGGCCAACTTCAAAGTTCACCGGCGAAACCTTCACGAGAATTCTGTACAGCCCTGTCCTTGGATGGAGGAATTTCTTACATCGTCCCGGTGAAGGCTTGGGACTATACATAAAAACTTTATCGTCCTCACTGAACCATGATTCACGAGACCGATCATCATGGTAGTTTTTTGGCTTCTGCTGAGCCAGTTCGATGAAGCCCACGGGCTTCACGTAGCCAGGCTGTGACTTCAACCCTGTATTCGTCTGCATTCTTAGGGGCTGAAATCCTCAGAAACTCCGTTTTAACAATAATCCTTTAAAACCAGTGCCGTACATGGTGTTATCAGGAGGCTGAAACAGCCATAAATCAAATGATTTTCTGATCAGAAAGTGTTCCCTCATGTGTCAGACATCGCAGTTCCATCTCTTAACGTGTCTGTCTGTTACGCAGGTTATTCAACGTTCACTGCTGTAGTCGCTGTGGGTTCAGATCCAGCTTACCCTGGCTTCCTCTCCCACCATACTGCTGGTACGGGGTAAAAACATTAGTCAAAGCAATAACTAGTAAACGTTCAAGTTCCCTCTTTACATTTTAAAACAGCCAGATTTGTTTCTCTGCATTGATACGTTTCACAGGTCTGGTCGCCACTAAGTAATGCATAAGGTGATTTCAGGCCATGAATTGTTGTTGCCAACTAAGTATTTTTCAGGACCTTCAGTCTTTCAAATTGCTGTTTATTTCGAGCTCCCTAATTATGACATTATACTATAGTTTTTTTATTTGTTTTTTTTTGCGCCAACCGGGCCAGTTTCTGCCCAACATTTTTCCTCCGTGAAGGTGATAGGCTGCACTGGCATTCTGTCGCGTGTTCTCGAGGCTTCGGTGTTTATCCGTTTCGTGTCATTGTACATTAAGGATACATTCTGGAAAGATGTTCCCATATTATAAAGATATTTAGGAACAAACCATCCAGAATTTTCTTTACTTCAGTCTATAAATATCAGCGACGAAGTTGTAAAGCTCGGAGTCCTTTACCTAGCCTCACGTGGGAGCACTCACAATTACTCTCGTTCACTTAGAAGGATTTTGTGCCTTTCGGAGATATCGGCTTTCGTGCCATTCGACATATGCCATTTTGTGCCCCATTTTTCTGTACGTAGCACTTAATGAGCTTGTGTTTCGCTACTTGATACTTGGCTTGAGACTTTCTGTTGGAGCTTGTATCGCTCTTTGTATCTTTGTGCAATTACGTACATTTCTTCCCATTATACCTTGAAAGTGATTTTGTATGTATTTCCGAGGACTGAAACACACATCGCCAGCTCGACATCACGGACGCTATTGTCAACGCGTCTGCCAAGGAAAGTTGCACCTTGCCGGAGAGTTGGATATATACCATGATCGGCGTACCGTGCCCACTGCTGCTTGTCACAGACAGGACTGTCATACTTCAATTTGAGAATTCCCAAGAATTGTGGATTCTATATTTGCGTGGACTGACTTGCCTTTGGGAGCCGGAATATTCCACCCGGATTTGAACGCTATCACAAGTAAGAAACTATGTGTTTTTGGGATTGTCTGTATTGTTTTGTACATAATAGTCAGGTGTATTATTTGTTTATTTTGTTCGAATATACGTATTGAACACGTCTTCGTGTTTGATCTCGTGTTAGGCCTATCTCTGTCTGAGAGTTGAACAAGCCATTTGTTTATTCTTTTTCCCCTCCGATGGTAATACTCTTACTTCTTGAATATACCGTATATACAAAACACAAAAAAATGAGTATTGATTTGTATCGCATATATACATCGTAACTGCGTCCTAACGCGCACTAGGTATTATTGTGCCAAATATTAGGCGTTCTCTTCCACATATATAAACGCATATTTTAACATGTGAGTAACACCTAACATAGTGGGTACAGCGTCTCCCTCATAAACGTTATACTTGGCTCAATTCCGAGTCCTGTCAAATTCTAAAAGATTGTTGTTAATCTAGGCACTACATGTACTCTCTTTTCACTCGGTATAGCAGGAATGTATCACAAACTGCTCAGATCGGTGCCAGTGTAGTGGGCATGGTGTCTTTGGCATGGCGAACCAATGGGTGGTGAAATGACAGAAATTCTGCTGAAAGCTACGGTAAACTAGAATCAAACGAAGCTGAACACAAAGCATAGACGACTGTCAATACATGTACCGACCATTTGTGCATCGGACTGGCTCTTTTGACGATATGGACCACTGTATTATGTTTTGCGCTGACCGATATAGATCTGCAGATGGCATATGTCTGACAGAAAAAATGTAGCATTTTACTAGGGGCATTGTACAACAGTAACGTTCCACCTTCATTAAATCCTTCACATGAGAGAGCTGTTTTACAGTGTGTTATATAGCAACACCAGGTCTGACCTGCTGTCGCTCAAACGCTATTTTAATGCCTTTTCTCATACGTTCTGGCTAATTTGGAAACGCGGCCGTCGATAAAAAAATAACTCCAGTTAATCGTGCTGAAGAGTAATTACTTGGTTAATTACTGTTACTTTGTCCGATTTTAGTGCACGATTTATAATAATGTTCTGGAAAACCTTAAATTTTAAAGTGGCGTGTTGTGCTTTTTATGTTATCAATTTTATCAGGACTGTCTTTTTTCAATTGCCTACTGGTGGTTTACTTTTTTTGTTTGTCCTCTCTAGTTTCAGGTTAAATTAACGCAGAATGAATTCAACAGTTGCGAGGATACATACACAAATATCTGTGGTTAGCGGTAGAATCACTTCAAGCCTACGATAATCTATTTGACTGTCTTGGTTCGCATGACATCTCTGTAAATACGGCCTATCGAGAAGATCACAGGGCAATGAAAACGTACACAATGGACAGAGAGGCCTGCAAAACCTATGGATCTATAGAAAGAGGTCAGTGGTGGTGGAAAAGTATTTTTTCTTCAATATCATCATCCTTGTTACACTTCCATGACTTGTCACATTTCAGTGAACCCGTTTGCTCGGAATGAAAGTTTATTCTGTTGTAAATTTGTAGTCATAAATTATGTGGAGAAAGGAACCTTCAGAGAAGATTTGTACAAAGCAGGGGCGATTGCAATATTTGGATTCTTTACCAGACAGATCCTTATTTGTGGTTCAATTGTTCTTCCAAGAGCTACATCCGTTACTCTTGAGTGAACCCATCCTCCTGCAAGTTAAAATTTTTATCCAGCTGTGAAATATAAACAAATTGCTTTGAAACGCAGGACTTCAGTAAGTCTCTCCACGGAATGGAGAAATAATAAAATCGCTTGATTCCTGTTTAGCTATAAGCACAAGTATGTGTGAAACTGCACAAATTTGAGAAACAAAAAAACAGTTTATCTTATTCAAGATGTTTGACGTTGCAGCATTGAACTCGTAGTGAGTAGTTTTATTTTAGCATCGCTGTAATTACTGAGCAGTATAGTAATTGGAAACTTTGCTGATCTGCCTTTTTATATTCTTTAGATGAAAACAGCTCACGTCCAAAGTGGCCCCATAGCACGCTATTTCCACCCGAGTTCAAGAGGGAATTTAAACACGTCTTGCAAATAGCTTGGCCTACGGTAAGTGTTTCAAGGGCAACGGATTGGGCAAAAATCTGAATCAAGTTAAAGAATACTTTCAATCTTTATAATTCTTTGTGACACATGATGTAAAAAAGAAGCCTAAAGTAATGTAACTTATGCATTCTATAAAGAAATGGGCGATTGGAATTATTAATTTAGTTGAGTGGAATACCAAATTTGAAATTTGGAAATTTTGAAGTGAGAGGATAGAGAATGGCCTGTGATCGCTTCACGAGGACGAAGGTATATTTACACAGCTAGGTGTATTACTTCATTAATTCCAGGTAGTAGTTTTGGTTTAAACATTTTGCTTGATATGAATGATTTTTTACAATAAAATGATTTTTGTGACATTATCAAAAATATTAAATAGATTGATTTCGGCATGCTTATGGGTAATAAATCCAATGTAAGTAACCTTAATATGTGTAATAAACGTATGTCGCCAGGTGTCGGCAACGGTGCTGGTGAGCTCAATCGGACCGATCAGTTTGATGTTCTGTGGTCATCTTAGCCTTGTAGACCTGGGCGGCGCCGCTATGGCCATCTCGGTAAGATCTGTGGTCATCTTAGCCGTGTAGAGCTTGGTAGGCCCGCCATAGCCATCTCGGTGAGTTCTGTGGTCATCTTAGCCTTGTAGAGTTGGTCAAACCGCCATGACCCTTCCGTTAAATTCGATGTTCTTAGCCTCGTCGTGCTATCGCCATGTCTGTGAGCCCTGTGGTCATCTTAGACGTGTAGACCTGTTTGGGACCACCGTGGCCATGAGCATTACTGTGTAGTGCTGGCCGGGCCGCCTTGGCCATTTCGTCAAATTCTGTGGTTATCTTAGCCGTGAAGAGCTTGGCAGGGCCAACATGGCCATCTCGGGAAGTTCTGTGATCATCTTCGGTCTGTTGTGACTGAGTCATGATTCACTACACGCTTACGATCAGGCCATTTACAAAGTTATCTTGTATTGTTATTACTTTTATTGTTATTGTATACTCGACTGAAACATTCTGTTTGTCTTTCCGCCATGATAAATGACTGGTGACTGCTCATCTTTGCAAAAAAAAAAATCCTCATTTTATCTTTCATATCCATATTTTAAATTCTGTGGCGGCTTTTGTACAAGGTCAGTTTGGATATTGATATCTGGATAATTGACCCAGATCTGGCAGCTGGTATACTAATATCTCTTTGATGCCTACATAAAATTTGGGAAAGCGATAGCACCGCATTAAATGATATTTAGTCACACATGCATGTATATGGATGCCGTCTGTGTACCTCGGGAAATAAGGGCGGATTTTCAATAATTTAACCTCAGTGAGTGTAGCCTTATTATATCTGTTCATGTAGAGCAGTAGTTAAACCACAGCTTTAACCACACCTGAGACAAACATGCATGAGTAAAATGTTATGCTGAAAGGTGTCATTTCACCATGACACAATCAATCCTGTGGAAGGCTTAAGAAATAATCACCTTGAGAAACGTATTCTGCATTTTCTATAATAACCTAAAAATAAATCAGATAAGGTTGGGCTTTCTCGCTTGGTCAACAGTTCATCAGTTTATATATAACGCTCTACTCAACCGAAATTGCCATTTTAACCAAAATGCTCCGTACGCGGTGATACTCGAATATACACATTAAATAAAAGCTTTGTTATGTTGCGTGAACTGAAAGTAATTGTTGGTACACATTTCCCTGGTACATGTATATAATGTATAAATGCAGAGAATCTGGACTGCATAGTACAATGCATGTGACATACGTTGCCTCAAGTTTAAGGTTGCGTTTAGCAGGATATTCTGTGCACATCTTACATGCTTCCTTGTTTCTATTCTTCCGTCAGCTGCTCAATATTTTTGGGATATCTGTTGGCTATGGAATTGCTTCGGCGTGCGATACATATTTTCCTCAGGTAGGTATTGAAGTCCTGCGCTTCTTTACTTTGGGCAGCCGCAGTATTGGGCCTTAAATAACACTACCTGTGGAAATACTTGTTTATTTTATTTATTTGTTTGGTGTTTTACGCCGTGCTGAAGAATATGTCACTTATACAACGGCGGCCAGCTTTATGGTGGGAAGACAACCAGGCAGAGCCTGGGTGAAATCCACGCCCATCCTCAGGTTGGGGCAGATTTTCCTACGTGTGGCCTTTAGGAAGGAACAGCCGGTACTCTCATGTGTTTTTGACCAGCATGGCTTTTCTGACACGGCATACTTTTGTGAATGATATGACTTGACAAATGTTGAAAAATGCCCGCGTGTTCGAGGATTAACACTATCACCATGTTGTAAGCTGCTTGATTTGACTGTGACAGAGGTGGCCAGAGGTTACATCCCTAACGTGCCTTCGGTGTTACTTAATACATGCTTGTCGATGAAAAAAAACATTATTTCCACAAAATAATTGTGCTTAAGAGTGCAGTATATACTCACACTTCTTACATCTCTTCCATCGAACTGGCGTCTATTCCATTAACGCGGGTGATTGTGTCTCACTATATTTAATTGTTTAACGTTATATTCAACTACGAATTTTAACACATCTGACGTGTATATATGTATATACCACTTACTGTCATCATGGTTACTGGTACTGTTAGAAGGGTAAAAGGCATCTACAAATTCTAGATCAAATGTATATTGGTTTTACCCAAATGTATGAGAAATCGAATGGCCTGAACTGTTTATCTCTTGTGATCCAAATATAACAATCGGTTTCATGCTTTCTGATCTTTACGCAGTTATGTTTTTTTGCTAAGAATAAGCCTTTGGTAGTCCTTACAAATATATGATGGGAACATATCTGCAAAGAGGTAAGTAATAAACTAGAAAATGTGAGAAAGGGTTAATTAAAGCTAGAAATTAAAATCTCGTATGTACAAATTACAACAAAAATGATTAACAGTAATTTTGTTAAATTCCGCTAATTGCCCTATAGTTTGTATTTGGTTCATTTATTTAGCTCTTGTTTCAAGTCGTACTAAGGAATATTTCACCAATAGGTGTACGACGGCAGCCAGCATTATGGTGTGAGGAAACGGTGCAGAGCCGGGTAGAAACCCACGACCAGCCGTAGATTGCTGTACAGTTTGTAGCATGGGTTGTCACCGGGCCCAAACATTATTAAAAAAGACAACATCTTTGAAGGATTTTTTTTCTATGTCATATATTACAAAGCAATACGCACCTATTTGTTTTCTTTTCCTCAGCGTTTCTAATCATGGTGATGGCATGGTTGATTTGCTGGAGTTACTTCCTGAATGTAGAAGTTATCCTCGTCAATCTAGGCCAGAGTGCAGAGGTATCAAGGTACCTGTATTGTGTTATGACTCGCTCCACGAGGTACAATGCACAAACGTCATGGACATCAGCTGTGTCAAGGGTGTTAAGCTCTGTAACCTTCTGCAGCATGTTAACAGTCTCTTATCCGACATCTACAGAGAAAAAAGTATTTATGTACTGATTGGTGCTTTACGTCGAATTGAAAAATATTTGAAAAAATAAAACAAATGCATCTATATATGCAACAGATGTCTCTATTACATGTGCATGTATCTTAACTGCTGTGTATATGAAATTGCCATATCTGATTGTTTTACTACAGAGGTTTTGATAACTTTTCTTTTACAGTTATGCAGACCATTAATGGAATGGTAGGGTTGTTCGTTTTCAGTAAAGTACAAGACTAAAACATCTTTCCGATGTATATAAGCATTCTTAATAATCACAAATCCGTGATACAATGTATCATCATGTAGGACGCATGCTGGCCAAAACTTTACACTGGAATAGTGTTTGTTTATCTGGAAGACGGTCATACAATGGGATGCATTTTCCCGCTGAATGGCAATTTGGTTGCAAGCTGACTTGACTGTTGCCCTCTGGCGCTGCGCCAGGGATACGTTACCAGTTTGCTCACAAAACGTCTTTCAAAATGCAGGAATGAACAATAGACTACACAGCTTTGACCGGAAGTACTTTTGACGGGAAGGGGTCCCACATTATCTCAACAATTCACACTGTTATTTTCTGTATGTGCGTTACCAGTAATTCATTCTTCGAGTTTCATTGTTACTGCCTTAATTCTGCACAAGTGACGTTCAATAGCTATTATCCATGCCTTTTAAAACGAATTCCGCTGATGTCATGGTATTGGGAGCTGCGTAAGTTACAAATATGTACGCATTTACATGGACATATAGAAATCCTAGCTCATTTAAACTAACAAGTGGTTAGATTTCATCGATTACAAGGACCATATGCCAACTGCCCTACTGTCCTCGTTGCTCCAGTTTTACTGCTGTTGGTGTTATCTTTAACATGTAAGTTTAAGCCAAATATTTTCTGTTCTTCCACTTGCTTCGCATGCTTTTACTAGTCAGCCTTTGTCTAATTCCCAGTTACTTAGCATGTTTTCACGAATATTCTTTCGCTCTGTTTCAGGATTCCTGGTGAATACATCCTTTATTATTTACCCGGTTTGTTGGTGAGTGAGCTATTTGAGAATAGCACAGCAATCCCATTCTAGCAAGGAATCCTGTAGAGGAGGATAAGATACACATGTACCTCTGTAAAACAGCAATCAAGTAAATAAATATATTCATTAAATATTGAGTTGCAACTGTCAAATAAATAAGAAGTAAACCTGCCTGATATACTGTGGCAGGAGTCTCCACAGTAGTGGTCGGCGATACTCAGCCATGTCGTTTGGATTGGGAAACTTTCTGAAATGTTTCCTCTTTTGGTTTGCATGTGTGCACGCACTTCATTTGTAAGAGAGCTATACCAAAGAGCGTATGACCGAAAGGCCTCCAGTGAAGAGAATGACATATTTTCATATACAAGCGATATTCGGGAGACCGTGGAAAACCGATCATTATCTTCGGCATAGCGAAGATATTGGTAAGCACTCTCAGGGCAAAGAAGAGTGCATAAAACTGTGCACCGGGAAACTCCCAGGGTGATCATCTCAAAAGCTGTGTGTATCAGATATTTCCACTGAGGCGAATTGTCAGAAGTCTGTAAAATACTGGATATTCAGTTATTAAAAGAAATACGATGGCGTGCTCGCGATAGAACAGACTTCTCAGTCCAGATGATTATGTTCGTGTATTTTTAGCACTCAGTTGAACGTGGTCAGGTATGTTGAATGCTTGTATGCTTTGTATTTCAGTTTGCTTTCATGGAAATCCTTTCCACGAAATACATACAGAATCAGGTGAGTTTGTCCTAGATGTGTACTCTGTTGAACGACATCTTTGTAGCTAATGTCGGCAATGGTAAAATGGTGCTAAACTGGTCGTAACAGTATTACTATAACTATAGAGATTTCAATCAAGAAATTGACCAATCAAGACAATCAAGTCATGAACAATGAATCAGTCCTTTAATCAATTAATCATTCAGATAGTTTAAACATGGGAAACTTATCAGCGAGAATCAAATTACCCATGGGTGTTCACGATTGCAGTTTAGAATTTAACGAGTCATGACAGTAAACAACTTGTGCCTGCAACTTTCGATTAAACATTTCCCACTCTTTCGCACATCATCAGCATACAGAGGACCCTTGATTATCTTGTCAATGTGGCACCTTTTAACAATAGAACTACTATTACCAGGACACAGAGTATAAGAGAAAGCACTTCCCTGGCAGCATTTTAACTTTGTCTACAAGTGAATATATTCATTCAAATAAAGTGCAATGATTTAGAAAACTGGAAGTCACCTGTGTCCTTTCTTCTTACGTCTTACAAATACAGTGTACCCTGATTAGTAACTGACTTCATCCTTTGTTCTCAGAATGCCCTATATGCACCTGTGGTTATTGGTCTTCTGGGGAATGTGTGCAGTGCTATTTTACAATATCTTGGTGTCTACGTTTTAAACCTAGGAACAAAGTACGTATACAGGATATATCGAAAACTATTGCGAGAACTATCTGCGACAAAGTAGACAACATTTTTGGCTACTTGTAGCCAGCACCCTTTTGGTACTGTCGCGTGTGATAGTAATAATTAGAGAATATATTCAATTTGTCCTTCATGCCATATAGCTCTGATCACATATCAGCTACTGTTAAAATGTTCGGCGATTTTGGTTAGCATATTGGGAGCATGGAATGCATACTATTGTCGCGTGGTCCTCTGTACCACATACCGAAGTGACAGATTAACTCTTGACCTAGATTTCCAACAACGACGTTGTATTCGCTTGGGTGAAAAGGCATGTTTTCAGGGTGGGGGAGTAGGTGATCTGGTCATTGGGTACGGGGTAAATGTCTTTATGTCACTCAGAAAGACCCGTCATCTAACATTTCTGTGCCTTAGCCTCATTAAGATTTGCCCATTCCCGCGAAGAGTTTCCTGGTACATATATCAAAAAAACAGCTGAACCTCATCCCGGATTTAATGCAAAATGGCCAAAAACGATTTTGTCCAATTGACTCCAAGTCTTGAAAATAGTCAGCTGTTGCATATTGCAAAATGACAAAGAAAAACTTTGTCCGATGGACTGTAAATCTTGAAAAGAGGCAGCGATTGCATATTTATAATTTGTTCTTTTTTTCTGTGTATTCCGTGGAAATATTTTACAAGATGCCATTTTAACGCCTGATATGTATATATATATATATATATATATATATATATATATATATATATATATATATATATATATATATATATATATATATATATATATAAAATATTCAATGCACCACCATATATATATATATATATATTGTGTGTGTGTGTGTGTGTTTATGTGTGTGTGTGTGTGTGTTTGGTTTGTTTTTGACTGATGCGTACCTTTTACAGAGTGCAAACGACTTCAAGTTCTATCTGGCGTGCATCGCCCCTGTTGGACGAAAAACGCCATTACACACCAATCTACAATCTATGTAAGCAGGGCAATCAGCGAAAATCATTGGGTATTTGCCAACAAGCGAGCATTTCCCATTTAATGATGCCACTATGGCCATACCGTGCATGGACATTATGCGTATTTAAACTTAATGTAACATGATATTTCTACGACGTTTTATAACGGCTAGTTACGCTCCTACTCTTCGTTTCTTTTGGTGTTGCATATTTACATGATTTTGTATACAACCCGCGTCCGGTCACACGAGATAGAACCCTACGAAAAGTAGGTAAAGATTCAATTTTTATACAACATCGTGGCATAAGATTCGTATAATACGATCGTAAACTGATTATAGTGTCCAGTTGTTTACAAGTGTGCTTTGAAGCTGCTGTGATTTTTGACCATGTGGAGTTCGCGTGATCTTGCCCGTTCGTTGTAAGGAGTGAGCCTTTGTACAACTAAAGCAATATAACTGGCGTGCGGTCATGCAGATAGGTTGTAGTGTGTTGACCTCATGTTCTGTTGGAGTTTTGTACATATCGTGTGAAATTAGTGTTGCTGTATAGTTGCGGATTTTTATTTTTTACTCTGCAGTCATACGCCCTAGAAATACTGACGAGTCAACACTCTGTCCGATGCTGTCGTCTGATTACAATGGCTGTTGCTGTGTTACGTTACGGGTAAGTGACACATCTACAGAGTAATGGTACCGTTAGTTTAAACGTTCTAGTTTATACAGTTGCATAATATGTTACACAGTTGCAAAGTAACGTAAGTACGTTATGAAGTAGTATAAGAAGTGCGTTAGGGTGAATGTGTGTTCATTCTATTGGTTCTTGGATTTTTTATGCAAGTGTTTACAGTTTTTTCCAAGTGTCGTGTTCTGAGACCTGTGGGGACATCAGATAGCGTTGCTGCATTGTAATAGCCTGAGGTAATAATTTCTACATTTTAAAGTACCCTTTGATTTCAAACGTTTCAGGCATGAGTTTCTTTTGATGTTGTTAGTTCTACAATGTAGTTGTTATATTTAAGAAGGTTTTGGTAGGTTGTTAGGAGCGGAGGGGGCCCTGTCGCATTGAGGACACTCGAATTTGGAATCCCGCCCTAGCTGTCACAACATAACTATGGAACTGTGGATGTAGATGTGAATTGAATTATAGTTTGCGTAAACCGTTCATATCAATATAATTGTTTTGTGGTATACATATGGCTAACTGTAATCTGGTCATCGTGTTTATTTCATTCAGGGTTGGTTTCTGTAACTACCACACATGCTGAAATAAACGGCTATCACCTATCATCACGAGCTGGTGTTGTGATTCCTGCCTTGTATAAAACACACTGTACGATTTTTGTCTAAATGTAGTTTGCCATTGGTTAACCTTTGACAAACTCTCCATGTGATAGATGACCAGATCTTGCATAAATCTTGGTGGTAGCCTGAAAAATATCGGTATATTGATTTAAAAACAAAAAAAGTTGAAATGCCCCAGGCAAAATCCGGATGAATTGCCAATTGCTGCTTTCCCACAACTTCAATGATGTTTACATAGTAAAGAAAAAACCTTCAAAAAGATAATGACAGAAATAAGATGTGGAAGACAGATCGCCCTTTCGAACACCGTGCAGATGCAAAGAGCATATGACCTCGACTGAATGACATGAAAGGCTGAGACAAATCATAAAGTGCACTTTATCATGGTCAGTAAGCAGCCCCTGGACCGGAAGCGAACTACCCAAAGGCACGGGCGTGTTCATTGATCTCTCCCCCGACAGCCAGACACTACCTCCACTGCCACATCACACGGGTAAGGCGTGCTGTCCCACCAATCATTACTACAATGGGTATCAGACTTTCGTCGTGTTTCCTCAAGTTTGATGAAAGGCAACTTTTAACAAGTAAAACCTAGTGTCAGTGTGGGCGAATCAAATAGTCACATTTGGAAAGGCATTTCTCTGTGAGCGATAACTATACATAGGTTATTTATTCATTTAGTTAGTTCGTTGATTGCTGTTAAAACCGAACTCGGTCAGTTTTCAGTCATATCACGACGGTCAGGCTTGTGGCTGTAGAAACTTGTAACGCAAATACTAAGTCAAAACTCCTTACATAATGGATCAGGTTAAGCAACAAGAGCTAGATTCGAAGAAGAGGCTTCAGTAGTCCAAAATGAGAGAGTCGCAAATAGCCAGCGTTTTAACTAACCACGTGAACGCGCTAAAGCCATTATAGGAAATGTAATGGTGTTCAGGAGTATCACATTTGTTCTTAAGGAAACAAGCTAGAGGAGTATTTTCGTTCCACTGTATGCTACTTTTCTTATTATCTGTAGCGCTTTCGGGATGAAAACAGTAACGAAAACAATGTTTGACAAGAACAAATACGAACAAACGTTGTGCTGTTGTCGTTAAGCGGCAAAGAGTCAGGGGCTTTACGCTTTACTTTTTCAAAAGTATACGTAAGTGGGGCTATGTTTAAAGGCAAAGACCTCGTAAAAATGAGCTTAGCGTGATTGAAAAGGCCATTAAAACTGTATCCGGAAATACCTTCACTGATTTCTTTCGAATGTTTCTGCACCAAACTAAAAGCAGTCAAATGTTTTGAGAGTGTGTTGGGTGTTATCCACCAGATGGATAATGTGGCTCACCTGTGACGTCACACACCTTTCTGTACACCTTTATGTTCAGGTCTGAACATTGTTTCTGTGATTTTCCTGTATTTTCGAACACAGTTTTTAATGGTCTTTTCACTCACTCTAGGTTCGTTTTTGCGAGGTCTTTCCCTTTAATCCCATTCCAATGGTGAAACAATGGTGATTCACTCTAGTATTAGCTAAGAAAGAAGCAATTTCTATGGCTTGAGCAATCATGAATTAGTCCAGCCAGACAATGTTGGAGCCACCATCACGCGTGTAGCAGCGATGACCTCATTGAACCCAGGCAATGTTTGCGCCAAGTGCAATACTGGAACAAGCAGGTAAGGCAATGTACTGATGCATTTTTTACTTAAAAATTAGTACTCGGGTTTATGGGTACAGAGAATAGCATCACACCCTGGATACAGCAAACCCCCTCTAAATCTGAACTGTTGTCGAAAGAACATGACATGAATTCCAACCCCCAAACCTCATGGTTATGCGGCTACGAAATTTCCCTTTTGAAGACACTTGCCTTCTCACTGTTTCAGATGTTTCCTTTTGCGTCTTTACATGTCAAGGGCATTTTACAAAAATATTGAAATGTGCTTTGTTCCAGGTCAAGTCAAAAAGTACCACTACGACGAAGTCTTGATGAAATCAATATTATTCTACGCCTCGCACAGATCTGGAAAATTTCCGAAAAATAACCCAACCCATGGCGATACGTTTTCCCCCACCATGACGAACAAGATGTAGGCCATGACCTGACTGGTGGCTGGCATGACAGTAAATTTCGCGGCCAGCACTGACTCACACAGTGAGCTTCAATCTTACCCATATACACGCGAGCTTTACAGTTAGGGCAAATACATACACCTGTGTGAGTGGCTATGTCGGTCGGTTGGTCCGTCGGCTCACATCAACGACTCCCCTAAGGAGGACTGTAATCGTTACACAACATCGATACATTACAGTACTACGTAATGGACGTTGGTCGATAGAGGGGTACGTATTCTGCAAATATTCTCACAAAAAGTTACCTATTCCCGCCCAATGGAAGGTCAAGGATCAAGCCGAAGTGACCATTGTTCTGGAAGAGTACTTGATTAACAGTTTGCCCAGAAATCCTTACTACAGAAGCAAAACTGTACAAGAGACTGCACAGCTTGGGCCTTAGGTACAGGAAAGGAAAAGTTTCATTATACAATTCCGATTAAAGGTTTTGTGCGCTATTATTGAAACCTCGTTGAATTTCCGGATATTTCTTTTATAAACTTGGCACTGGCTTGTTTGAGCACGTTATAGTTGTACATCGTGTTTTACCTAAAATCATGTGACCAATCATGTGATTTTCACCAAAATGCTTCTTCACGGGATGCTTCTTCACGAGTAACCTTTAAACCGACGACATGCGAGAGTGACCAGAGCATTTACGAGGATATCTGTAGCGTTGCCCCCCATTTTCGTTTTTCATCCTAATGTGAGAAATAACATATTCTAAACAATCATCAACACGAGGAAGGAGAAAACCGAGACATTCTAATCATTAGACCAATCGAGAGAAGAGTAAATAAACCAGAAGTCACCCTCAGGGCGGTTTAAATAAAAGGCACCGTTTAATTAAAGCCCGTCTTCCTAAGACCAAATATTTAGTTTCTACCCAATGCATGTAAATTCAGGTATTGAAATAAACTCACGACTTGCGACTCATAGTTTTAATGCTGGGTTAGCTGTGGACAGGGTGAAGATGGCAGCGCGGATCACAGCTATTGGGGACGCCCAGAAAACATGACCATGGCGAGACCATCCTACAAGATCACCGCCTCCAAGCCCGGAAGTGATGCAGCCGGAGAAACAACCGCTGCTATGGCTGCTGGATATTTGGTTTTCAAAAGCAAATGTAAGTTTGTAGGGTAG